>QTSX02002860.1:0-664716 GCA_014839935.2 Entomophthora muscae | reverse complement strand
AAATCTATGCAGAAATATGACAGAGGCTCTAAGTTCTTCTCCACAATGGATCTGGTATCTGGATACTGGCAAGTTGACCTATTGCCCAAGGATTGCCAAAAAGCCACACTCATTACCTCTGAAGGGCTTTTTGAGCCTACCCGTATGCTGCAGGGACTATGCAACGCCCCAGCCACCTTCCAGAGGGCCATGGACTCCATCCTCTGTGACTTGAAGTTGTTGTGCGTCCTAGTATACTTAGATGATATAACAGTTTTCAGCGCTACCTTCACCAACCACCTGGCTCATCTCAAAGAGGTGTTCATAAAGATTTGAGAAGCTGGCCTTAAGCTAAAACCTTCCAAGTGCGCTTCAAAGAATGTCTTGAATTCTTGGGCCATGAAGTAACCCAGACCAGGATTTACCCAATTACTAAGAAGGTTGAAGTCATTGACAAAATGCTTCTGCCCACCAACCTACAAGAGGTACAAGTCTTTCTAGGGATGATGGGCTACTATAGACAGTTTATCCCTGACTCTGTCAATACTAGCAAACCTCTAGCCCAGTTGTTACGTAATGTCCCTTTCCAATGGACCGCCATTCAGCAGCAAGCCTTTGAGACCCTTAAGCAAAAACTCAAAGAGGCGCCAATCCTAGTGTATCTTGACTATGAGAAGGAGTTCATCCTGGACACCAACGCTAGTGATCTTGCTATTGGAGATATTCTGACCCAAATAGACAACAAGGGTGTAGACCAACCTGTGGCTTACACTTCCTGCGTGCTAAACAAACATGAGAAGAACATAGTGTCACAGAGAAGGAGTTTCTTGCTGTGTTGCATGCAGTCAAGCAGTTCTGCCACTACGTGTATGGTACCCATTTCACAGTTGTCACTGATCATGCTTTGCTTAAGTGGTTACAACAGCTTAAGGAGCCTGAAGGGCGCCTATCTAGATGGGCTCTACATCTGCAAGGATATGACTTCACTGTGCTCCATTGCCCTGGGATTCAATACCAGAACACTGATGGGCTATCCATAATGCCCATTCTTGTGTTGCATCCTGCAGAGGCCAATTGGTTATACAAACGTATTGGGTACCCTTCTTCCTGGGAAAGTGAGGCAGAAGAGGTACAACTGGCCTTGTCCAAGCTATTTGAAGATACCCTCATACGCTCCAATCAGCTCTTCAAGAAGGTTCAAGACCATTATCTGCCTTATTTACAACCCAGTCTTTGCCTCTCATTGGTGTGGCAAGCTCATAAAGAGACTGGGCATGAAGGCATTGCCAAGACCTTTGACTGGCTTCAAAAGAATTACTTCTAGGAGAACCTTTGCCTGCTGATCCCAGACATCATAGCTAGCTGTCACAACTGCCAGCTGCAGAGGCCTTGAGCTTCTGCCCACAAGTTCAAATTAGTTCCCCCACAACATGCCTTTCACACTGTCAGCATTGATGCTGTAAGTCCTCTCCCCCGCTCACGTTCTGGGTGTTGCTTTATTCTGATTGCTGTTGATCACTTCAGCAAGTTGGTAGAGGCTTGCCCTACAAAAGACATCATGTCTAAGACAACTGCTGCCTTTCTGTTAAAAGATGTTTTCTACCACCATGGCTGTCCTCAAGTGTTGCTATCAGATAATGGGACTAACTTCAATGTCAAGTTGGTAACCTCTGTTGTCAAAGCTTTTGGATCACAACAGTCCTTCTCTGCCCCCTAAAATCCTTCTACTAATGGGGCAGTTGAGCATGCAAATTCAACACTAGTCTCTATCATGAGGAAGCTCACCTACTCTGACGCTGCCAACTGGGACCTATACTCACCTGCCGCTCTCTTTGCATACCACCTTAGCAAATCTTTGTATCACTGGATACTTCCTTTTTTCTATGCTATATGGGCAATAGGCTACTACCCCATTGCTCTTGGGGGGCCTCCTGCTTTCCTCTGATAAGGCCATGAATCCTGACAACCACATCAAGGATCTAGTCAACTGCACAATTGATATACAGGCCACTGCCTACACTTCTGCATACAAGACTAAGATGCTTGAGCTCTCTCCTGATAATGCTGGACGCTCCCCCCTGCCTGAATTTGATGTTGGTGACCATGTACTTTACTACAAACACAGAGTAGATGATTGCACACATAAGTTGGACTCTCTGTGGATTGGCCCTTTTGAAGTGACCTTTAAACAAGGGTCTGAGTACACTGTAAAGCTCCTCTCCAGTGGCCATCCTTTTGTTTGAGTGCACGCAAAGTTCCTTTGTAAATACCACCCCCCTAAGGCCAATCTAGGGGAGGGCAATGTTGAGAATACTGCTATTCACCATATTTTGATTTTGCCTTTGGTGGGCCATTTTGAAGAATCTCTCACTTTTGCTTTTGCCTCTTGAAATGAGTTGATGACTGAATCAGGAAATACAATTGTTTGGTTTCTTGATCTTGCGCAACTCACTTGCCCCACTCATGCTGATGGCAAGTGATCCTACTGTCCTGGTAGTGTTTTGTGGTATTCCTAACCACTATATATTACATTTCATATTCACCAATAAAAATTAAGTTCTATTCAAATTTTTGTCTTTGTGTTTCCATGTACTTATGTGCCTCTCTCTAGCCACAAATAGTAGAGATTATTCTTCCAGGGCCGCAAGGTAAACACATAGCCTTCCCTGTCATCTAACCAAGACTAGCACAAATCCAATCATAAGGTTAGGATTTCCTGTTGTGTGTCTGTTCTGTGCCTCAGAACACAGCAAATATCTTCCTCAATAGGAGGGCTAGTAATTTCAGGTGAAAGTGGCTCTTGTATAGGCGGAGGTAAAGGACCTTAAAACGTGGATGTGAAAGGGGTAACCAAGGGGCTTACAGCCCCTGTAGTGAGCACTATTTTTGTTGTGTTCTGAGGCGTGGAACAGACACACAACTTTCAGGAAGCCAGTCATAGGTAGAGGCATTTGGCAGCTCAGGGTGGGGAGCAGCCAAGCCAGCGGGTAAGGCCCACCATAGAATGGGTGCTAACTTGATAATGTAAGATACATATTGCCCAAGCAAGGACAAGGGTCTGGAGTTGGGGACCATGGAATCCACCAATCCTGTCAAAGTAATGTAGAGTACTCCAAACAGTTGGGTAGAGGTGGTCTCGGCTGCAGTGGTAGGTTCCAGTGGGCGGTCTGGTCTTGGGGTTAAGGGTGGTGTCATGGGAACAAAGTAGGCAGGCAGATAATTATACTTGTCTTTGAACAATCTTGGCGGTCTTTTGTACCACTTTCATTCATGTCCTATGTATTAAGTTTCTCTAGTTCTGGCCAAGGGGTCAGCAATGAGGATGGTCTCCAAGTTGTACTCTGCGTAGGCCGGGTTAGGTGGGTATTCAGTAAAGTGCACAGGTCCAAAGGGGGCTCCTGGAGGATGGTATAATGCCTGGGGCAGTTTAGCAGGTTGGTCTCTGGAGGGGGCGGCGGCCTGGTTGTCTACTTGGCCGGAAATAAGATGGAAGATCACTAAGACTAGATAGGGGAGAGTTTGTTCAAACCAAAGGTTCATAAACTTTATTATCAGAAATGACATTGTGGTCATCACCACACTGCCAGTGTTCTTATACCCTGTGATTTTGCTTCTTTGCTTTTTTCAGGCTTCAGGTCTATGGGTGGTTCACCAGTAGGGCATGGATATTGGCTTAGGGTCTGAAGGGCATCAGGTTCTGGTTGGGTACACTCTGGTGAACAGAAGTGACAATGTTTAATTTTACCGCTTTGGTTCACCATGTCACCTGAGCAGGATAATTGCATTCCTCTTTCTGGACTGGGAACTGGCAGAAGTTGGTGCTTATTGGCAGGGCTAGTAGTGGACCTTGCCCAAGCTACAGCTTCTGCGTAGGTCTGGGCCCTCATTGGCTCCGGTTTGGCAGTTCTTGGCTGGACTGGCTCTGGGGAACAGAAGTGGTAGTGCTTTGTTTTGCCGCCGTTGCTCACCATGTCACCTGAGTTGGCCAATTGCAATACCTTTTTGGGACTGGAGACTGGCAACAGCTGATGTTTGTTGGCAGGGCTAGTAGCAGATCTTTTCCCAACCTCCTTTAGGTAGACCACATTCCCTGCGTAGGTATGGGGCTCCAGTGGCACTGGTTTGGCAGCAATCTGGCAACCATTAAGGGAATCCTCAGTATTAGGCTGGCGGGTCGCGGGGCAACTTAACAATTTGAGTCTGTGACTTAACGGATTGGCGGGTCCTGGACCGCCCTAGGGGGTCCAATCTGCCTTCAGGGGACAGGGGTTTGACTCTTGGGTTTTCAATATAAGTATTGAAGTGTCATTCATGACAACAACAGGGAATTCTAACCTTAGGATTGGATTTTTACTAAGTCTCAGTTAGATGACAGGGAAGGCTATGCAATTACCTTGCAGCCCTGGAAGAATAATCTCTGCTAGTTGTGGCTAGAGAGAGGCGCAGAAGTACGTGGAGACACAAAGACAAAAATGTGAATAGAACTTAATTTTATTGATGAATTAGGAAAAGGATTATATAGTGATTAGGAATACCACAAAACACTACCAGGACAGTAGGATCACTTGCCACAAGCATGAGTGGGGCAAGTGAGATGCGCAGAGTCAAGAAACTGAACAATTGTATTTCTTGATTCAGTCATCAACTCATTTTGAGAGGCAAAAGTGAAAGCAAGAGATTTGTCTTCAAAATGGCCCACTGAAGGCAAAATTTACACATGGTGAATAGCGCTATTCACAACAAATACCTTCAGTATTTCAAAACCCAGTCACACTTGACACAAAGCCAGGCAGGATGGTTCAAGCACCTGTCCCTGTACCAGTTATGCATCAAATAAAATCTTGGGAAGGAAATTGTCACAGCCAACACCCTCTCCAGATTGTACTTAGCATCCATCACAGGAGACAATAGCTTAGACCCAGACTGGCCCATGATCTACCTATGTATAGAAGCCTCTTGTTATGAAGGCCTCAACTCTGTGACCATTTTTTAAATGAAGGATAATGAAAACCAGCACACCACAGATACTGGCAATGTCTGCCACCGGGAAGAGACAGGTGAAAAGACGCCTTACATCCCCACCACACAACAAGGAGATACAATACTGCATTACCACTGTACCTTGGTCCATATCAGAGGATTTAACCTCTTCGAAATCATGAAGTATAAGGTTTGGTGGCCCCACATGCGCCAGGATCTCCTGGACCTCCTTTAGACGTGTGTACTGTTTGAAAAGAACACATCTAAACCTGCCCTGTCAAGTCAGTCTTGTCTTGTCAGTCAAAGCCATAGGACCCTTCAAGAAGTGGGCTCTTGATATTATTGGGCCCCTGCCTGAAGATAAACTAGGCAAGAAGTACATCATTGCAGCAATTGATAACTTTACCTGCTGGCCAGTAGTGTGGACAATCACTAATCACACTGCCATCACCATCACATGGTTCATTGGCAAGGAGATAGTGGCACTTTTGGCCACCCCAAACGTGTTATCACTGATGAAGCCTGAACTTGCAGGTGTCATGGCTCATACCAGAGTCTGTCTGGACTCCCCCAGGGGAGGCGGGCTGGGCCTGGAAGGCCAAGTACACAATAGGCGCAATTTTTAACCAGATAGTTGATTGCAGTAGCTAGAGAATACCTACTCCTAGTATGGGGTACAACCTGGTTGGCCAGCCCCAATACTGTGATATAAACAAACCCCAACTTAATGAAGTTCTGGGCAGGAAGCACAGTTGGCAGGGGAGGAGTAGGAGGAATCTCCAGAATGGAGGGCAAAATGGTCACTCTTGGTGGCCAGGAGGGAGCAGATACATAAGGTTGTAAAGTGTAGTGGAGTCACAAATAAATGCAACAGAATAGTTATATTGGTGCAAAAGTAGATAGCTCTTGTAAGAAAATAATGAATCCTGAGCATAAAGTTGTTTATTTTAAGATGTCAACAGCAAGGAGGGAATCTCCTTCTCACTACTTATACTTACTGGTAATTTTGAGGCATTTTGTGCCACTAGAGAACTGATGGTATCATTCTCAGTTAAACTTACAATTTTGGCTGGAATTTGCATACTTGGGCCTGGAGGTAGATGCTCATTGGTTGGCATAACAGGAACCTTGCTTGTGCTGCAGCAAGCTGAGGTGCCACTCCTATTTATAGATCCCACAAGCAATCAAGCGCCCAATTGTGCAATCAAGCAATTGTGCTCCCAATGTCTTGTTTCCCAATAGTTAATATGGCCAAAAAATTTACTTGAATTGAAGCCAGGGATTTGAGGCTTGTGTGCCTCTCAAATCCTAGGCTTTTTTTAATCAAAAGGGGGGTTTTCTTGCTCTGGGAGACAATTTATGAGGGTTTCCAGGCTGTAGGTAGCTTGGTCTTTAAGAAGGCCAGCTGTTTGTCCAGGGCTTTCTGGGACCTGACAATAGGAAAAATTATGAAAGCATACTGTATCAAAAACGCTCTCAAATGGATATTTACTACGCCATTTAACCCTCAGGCCAACAGATGCATAGAGCACCTAAATGGTTCTCTGGTACAGCTAATTACCAAACTCTTCCAAGAGCACCCAAATATCACCTAGAACAAGTATGTTCCCATTGCCCTGCTCATCTTACAATCTAGAATCAACCATAATACAGAGTTCAGCCCAAGCGCCTTGGCTTTTGGGACCCCTGATGGCCTAACAGGAGTAGAAGGGAAAGTTACTGTAGATTAAGAGCCTAAAGGTAAAAATGCGGGATTGTCAAATTTTTTTGTTTAAACTCACTAACTTAATGGAATATTTTTCATCATTTCATATAAAAAAGTAAGTTGTTCTGGGATAAAAATTACTCCATTAAGTTGATGAGTTCATGCAAAAGAATTTGACAATCCCGCATTTTTACCTTTAGGTTCTGAATTTACAGTACAGTAAACTGTCCCTGGAAAACTCCCCTCACAATCACTCCATTGTTAAGTCAATGGCGCACCAAGGCCCGCAACATAGAGTAAGAGCGGATCAAGGGGGCAACTAAACACCTAGAGGCAAGATATGCTGTGGGTGATCTTGTCTACGCCTCAACCCCAACTCCACAAGTCTTGAACCTAACCACCTCAGGCCCTTTAAGATAGTGGTTGTCTACAATTATCACACCTATCAGCTTGAAGACGCCCAGGGGAACACCAAAACCCTGCATCATGATTGCTTGTGCCTCTACTACGCCATCCTGGCACAGAATATCTTTGTATGTACCTTCCAAGACCTCCCATAGGTCCCAATCCTGATACCTGACAACAAACAGGGGGAAAGGGGGTGTTGCAATCAAGGACACATTATTGTCTGCCAATGTATCTTAAAATACATAGGGGGTACTCAAAGAGATACCCCATGAAATATCCAACAGGATAGATCAATCCAGTGGCAGTGTTGATCTGTGGGCATTATCTCCTAATTAGGGGTGCTGCTAATTTGACACACTGATCCTTGTTCAAGTTATTCCATAACCTAAACCTTATATCAAGCCTGCCACTGTGCCACCCCCTGGTGGACTTGTGGCTTTTCAATATAGTATATTATCTACATCACTCTTCAATAAACATCGTCTCATTCCTATTCTTGTCCTTTCTATTGGGCTGTTGTCTTTCTCAATGTAATTACTAAACTATTATTGGTTCAGTTGCAACAGTAGCCTAAATTTAAAGTTTGAATTTTGTTGTTAGAATTGCAACCCAAAATTTCAAACAGCATATTAAACTTGGGGGAAATATTGGTGGATGTGAACAATTCTTTTTTATCCCAGCCAGTTCATTTTATCCACTTGTAATTTGCCATCACAGCATGAAGCTTGGAAGGGGTCTACAAGATCCTACAGCTTGAGCTATTTAAATAAGATGCCAAAATAACAATTTAATTATAGAAAAAGCTGAAGACTATTTTGTTTTTAAAATAAGGTTTAGGGGTTAACAGCCCTACAAACAGCCCTTCAGGCTCTAAACCTACTGTATTATTTAACATACAGCTTGATATAATCAAAGTGGTTAGGGGAAAAATTATTCAGCATTAAAGACTTATTGATCATGTTATTAATAATGGAATAGTTTGATCCATGCAGCACACAGGATAGTATTTTATATTGGCAATCCCCAGAAATCATACTGGGATCTCATTGAATATTGACAACTGATCTAATTGGCATCAGCATTTCTAGTCTCATCTAAGCAACATTAGACTTATATAATGGATTGAGCTACTTTAAAGTCTTTATAGCTTGCTAATTGTGATAGTTTGTCAGATGGGACAAGAGAGACAGAACCACAAGTGTAGACAAGTTAAATGATCATGAAACAGATGGCCAAACAGTGATAAGAGCACTAAGTGGGTATTCTAGAACAGATATACATTTATGCCTTAGGGTTTAAAAAGGTAGGATATTCAAAACTGGAGGGCTTAAACATGTATTGGCTAACTTCAAGTGTAACTTAAAAAAATATCTTGTGATTAACAGTTAAGCAATTTTTTTGATTAGAGAACATATGGAAAAAATTAAGGGGACAGGCTGATAACAGCAAATACAGAGGGTAAAAAACTCTCATTTAAATTGCCATTAAATACCCAACATGACTGATATAGTGAGGCATGTGGATAGACAACTGGTTGAGAATTTGGGTGAACAAATAGACAATCATAGAAAGGCAATCATTTTCTGGAATAATTCCTGTTGAGGTACAACTAATCTTAGAAGCTGAGTAAAATGGGGAGCAGCCAAGAGAAAGGGGTTGATCAAAGTATGTGGTTCAACTAAAAGAAGAGAATTTAATCCAAGATTTGAGTTTCAAGCTAGAAACATGGATAATTGGACTATAGTATAGATTAAAAGCAATATGGAATAGCTTTTTGTGTGAAAGATTTGATCAATATAGATTCAATAAAGGCAGGTTGACTGAGAGTAGATCTGAACAAGGGTGGTCAAGAAAAATATGTATTTTAGTGAAGGTAGATTAAACTAAAGCAAAAAATCCGATAAAGAAGATATTTGAGTTCGAAAGCCACCTCACTTATACAGTAGTTTTAAAAGCTATGGCGACAAGCGAAAACAATTCAGATTTAAACGAACTGAACTCAGATTTAAACGAAATTAATTTTAAGCGAATTTATATTGATTTACAATAGATTTGGATTCATTTCAATTTCGCTTAAATCTGAATTGTTTTCGCTTGTCGCCATAGCTTTTAAAACTACTGTACCATTAATGCAATATTTTCACATTGAAACATATTACCTTTGAATAAAGTTCAACAGAAAGGGGTGAAAGTAGTTTATTTAGAGCGAATAGAAATAGCATCAGGGGCATTGATAGCAGGTACTATGCAAAACTTAAACGGCTGTTCCCTATTAAAAAGCATTGTACTAAAAAATTAAATTAAATGAGATATTTAGTAGAAGCTTAACTTTTATCGCGAGAGAAAAAGTAATATCCTTCATTGGATTACGACAGAAAGTAAAAAATCAAGAATATTTATCATCTTTCTCAATTGACCCTTTTCATCAAATCAAAATGATCCAACTACCTTATAATTTATATCATAGAGATCAACAATTTAGCTTTTAGGTATCTAGCAGGGAGTTTAATGTACATGGCTGCTATTGCTGCAAATGTTGATGAGGTTTAGTCTCCAATCCCCTCTTAATTTCCAAACAAGCCGAGATTGAGCTTTCTTTACGCTAATAATATCCCAATTTTTATTGTAAGGGAACATCATTCTCTATCAAGTGATTTTTCTTATAGTCCTTAAGATTTTACCCAAGGGTTTCAACCATTGATTTAATTTTAAACATCAACTGGAAATGTCTTATTCACAATGCTTTCTGGGCCTAGCTAATCATCCTTTGCCTTTAAAACTACTACCCAGTCAATCACATTGGCCGAGTCACGGGTCGCTTGTGGATTGTAGAATTACAAAGCGACTAGGAGAAGTCAATGCTTAGAAGGATTGTTAAACTAAGTTTAAGATTAAAAATATTTGGCTTTATCTAAATTTTGGAGCCAAGCTATGAGAAGGGGTCGTATTCTGCACAGTTGTCTCTAGATTTTCCTGCTCGTAATGTACATATATGACGCTCCTGGCACTTGGCATCGCAGGCGTCAACTTCACCGTTGGCTTTGCGGAAGTTCATGAAGGTATCAAACATGGTGCTGTTGGTTGTCATGGCAGTGGTGGCTTGGTGCAGAAAGGCAGGGGTAAGGAGTTTAGAGGTGGACGATGTTGAGTACGCGTCGACAGCAGAGTAGAGCAGTTCCCATTCCGCGTCGCGTGCCCATTGCTTCTGGTTGCGAAGGTTGGCATAGAACTGTCTATAGTCCAGTATTTCATTGTTTCCGCCAATGTCGTATACTCGGTAGCTGGGGTTGATGCCGCTGCGGGTACCCATGGAAGGGGCAAGGAACCCCATATTGACAGCAGTCTCGGTGGATTTCTTGTCGCTGCTGTAGAAGACTTCGAATTCGTCGTAGTGGAGATGGCCATAGAACTGGCCAAGGATGGTGTCGGAGTAGCGGAGGATAATGCGATGGAATTCGTCGGACCAGTGCTGGTAGAAGTCGGTGGATCCAGGAGGGATATGAGAAGTAATGTAGACACGTGTTCCTTTTGCTTCAGCAGCCTGGAGTTGGTTGATGAGCCACTGCATCATACCTCTGGGATCGTGGTTGCGAGGATCAAGTAGTGATTGGTAGTTGAATATGTAGTATAAATTGGTGTTGAGGACAAGGACAGTGAGATCCTTGGAGTGGGGCACTGCGTAATAGCCTCCCTTGCGCACAGAGGCAAGTTGGTCGCTGGGGATCCATTTGGCCCACTGCTTTGCCATGAAGGCGTAGAGAGAAGAGTTTCCATGGAATGGAAATTGGTTGAGTGGGGAAGGCTCGTGGTTGCCAATGGCGGGGTAGATGCGTGTTTTAGGAAAGTTGGTTTGGAGCATCTCATACACGCGCTCTGCTGTTTTGGCGTTGCGATCAGGGGTTTCTTTCCAAATGTCGTGGGCGGGAATGTCGCCAGTGAAAAGAAGCATCTCGTAATTGTGTCTATTGGCAGCGTTTTTCAAGAGAGAGGCAAGCATCTTCTGGTTGGCATCGCATTTATACTCTCCCCATTCACGCGCTGGTGACTTGATGGATGAGGATGATTCCTTCTGGCAGCAGATGGGCTTGTTGCAGTCAGCTTCAGCGCCTACTTGATAGTCGACATCAAAATGGATATCTGTTAGATGAAGCACCTGTCTAATCTTTTGAGAGGAAGGTTTTGGTGGTTGGACGCTTCTTTTGGGAGGAAGAGTGAGCTGCTTCAATTTGATCTCAGGCATTGGGCATATATTGGCAAATGCATAACATGCCAATGGTGGGACTAGGCTTCCAGTTCTCGGCAGGCGTTGTAAAATATCATAGATTGCTTCGCCAGTAGAGTCAGTGAGACCTTTACAGACATCGGGTTCTTGGCCGGCAATGGTTGAGCATACAACCTGTATGGTCTTGAGAAATATTCCCTTTGTCAAGTTGGTTTTAGCCAGTCTTCGCAAGACCCGGATTCCGGCCTGACATGCCATACAGGTTATTTTGCCTTTGCCAGTTGTGACGACCGATGAAATGGCGTCCGTCATGGTTTCCCCAAGCCACGTGCTGTTGCCAACCAAATCATCTTTGATGCTATTTTCCCAGTTCTCGATATCGGTTACTGTCCGAAGGGCTGAGATAATCCCTGGCGACGCTGCATTGCACAGCAAGCTAAAGGCAGAAACCCAATAAACGCTCTTCATTGCTGTTCCTATCCTTGTTGGATTCATTTTATACCTACTCTCATGAAGCAATATTGGCCTAGTGACACGCAAATGAGGATCAAATGTTGTTCGATCCAGACTACAGCTAATCAACGCCGAGCCTAGTTAAAAAACCTACCATACCAAGCATAAAGTTTACAAGGTTAATATCGACAGTCCCATTAAGTTGCGAGCACTAAAGCATATAAATTACTTGGTGTAAAAATATATTAAAGGGTTACCGGATCCATCAACTCCGGGATCTTCCACCAACCTTGGCCACAAGGAATTAAACTGTAGCTTGATATGCGACAGAAATGATCCTTTAATCCGTGATACCTTAAGCTGATTAATCTTTGATAACGTGGCCGTACGATCCGGAAATTTACCATGCGACTATCGGTTAGGACATTGGGTGGGTTGTCCTCGATGCCAACGCTGGGTCTAGGTTGCCGGTTCATTTCCCAGCGGCCAATTTATCTCCCAGATCATAATCAAAGCAAGCGTGCATCAAAATATAAAAACGTGTACTTTGGTCAATCCACATGCTGTGATCTGAGATATTAGACTGATTAAGAACAAATCATGTTGAGGGTTTAGGGGCAAGTTACTTGGATGCCGGGATGGATTTCAGTTGGAAAACCAGGTTTAAACTCTGCTCTAAACCTTATCCTTTCCCAAATAAGAACCATGTTTAAAAGTGAAAATGTCTAGATTTGGACACATGCAAACCATGAAGTGTTTCCAATTTTTCACTTTGCTTGGATCAGAATAGATATGTCGACAAACCTCCAAAAACGGTACCTACCTCCCTTGGAAAAGCCCCAACTTAGATCGGCAACCCTCCCTGCAGAGTTTTAAACCAAAAAAATCACTAGATCCAAATGCGCTTCCAAGATCACTACCGAATCCGCCACCCGGTCTGGACCCTCACTTGGTTCTACCAGGAAAATCGTATGATCCTTCATCTCCCCCTCTTCCAAAGTTTTAGTATCCCGATTTCGAATGGTCCTCACTGACCTTGGAAGTCACCAACCGGTATAAATATTATCCCTTTCTAACCAAACAGATCTTAAACTTATACCTATAAAATTATCTTGTATCATTCCCAACTGTACCAGTTTATTAGTGATCAATAAGCGAATAACGCTATAGCTCCCAAATAATCAAGGGAGCAATCAGGTTGACATCCCTAACTAGCTTCTAGGCCACCATCAGTAATCTACTGCTAGCTGAACCATCTTGGTAGCTTTAAAGAGCATGTTTATAAATTTATTAAAACAAAACCATCCTCAGCATCACTATCCACCCCCGGTGCTCACTCTAAAAAACCACTTTCAAAGAGCTCCCTCAAATCATCCACTACAAGTCTCCTCCCAAGGGACACGAGGGGATAGGGTAGAACCAAGAGCAGGGTGGCAGGCAGGATACCAAAAATAATGAACCCAAGTACACCAAGCTTTTATCTTTCACATCATCATGCCTGGGTACATCTTTTGGTATCCTAGCCAAACCCCATTTTTGTTTTTGTAGATCAGTGGACCTTTAAAAACCTTACTTTATATTCTAGTTAGTAGAAAGAAAGGTGTGCCAGTCAGCTTGCTAGTACGCCCTTCTAGTATATAGCTGGTAAAAATTGATTAATGATGGACAGGCTTCCAAAAGGGTAGAGCTTTGCTACTCTCAGGTTTACCCTCTCACAGCAGCCCACTAGTATGCATTCCTAGACCATAGCCGGTAAAAGGCAACAATTAATGATGGGTGTGATTTACACCTCATGAGATCTAAAATATTAAGGCTTCCCAATGATCTCTATCACAGCTTGGTGAGTAAAAAGCCAATAGTGATACCAGCCAGCTGGCATGTGTTACTGGTCTCATGGCTGGTAAAGAGCTGGTTAAAGACAGGGATGCCCCTACAGTTTCTTGGTAACCGCTGTTTAGACTTTTCAAGGGAATCTTATCCAAAATCAGTGAGCATAAAGCTATGCCAGATGGGCAGGCCACCAAAAGAGAACAGCTGTGCTGTGTATAGCCTTATTCTTGTATAGCTGCCTGCTTATACCTTTCTGTATCCTAGAAGAGGTGCCTTTTTATTAGTAATAAAGTCTCTTTTGTGGAACTTTTCTTGTTCTTGGTATCAGAAACAATATATTGATGTAATTAATGCATATAAAATTGAGTCTGTCTGTATGTAATGTTTCCCCAGGTGGGCTCAAGCCGTAAGGGATTTGGCTGGATCAATTTTTCTGTAAATTTAGGTTTAAAAGTTGATGGCCAAGCCAAAAGCTTGATTTGGAAAATGCTTACATGTGATCCCTTGCATGCATCTTTGAAAGTGCAAAGGTTAAATTTAGTGGAGTGCTGTCTAAGTTATGTTGAACTGATAATCTAAGCCACTCAACCTACTATAAATTTTCATTTGATTACTTGATCTTTAAAGTGTATGTTTAGTCCTATTCAACCACATCAAAGTGGATTAAGTACAAAGATTACCCAACTCCAGGATGTGTGGATTAAAATTAGAATAGAAGCTGCAGATTGCTTAGCATAATTTAATATGATTGGATGGCTAAACTCTTTGTGGAGTGTTGGGGGATTGATATACTCCAAGTCTTTGGATAAACCTCTTGACTCAGCAAATAATCTGAAACCATCTACCAAGACTGATCCAGATGAACTGAGCTTCCCTCACTCTAGAACTACGGATAAAATAGTTTCTTCTTAAACTAGTTCAGCAAACTCAGCTCCACATCCAGGAAATACAAAGGCGCCCAATTCCTTAAAGGTGTCAACCCCTCTAATCCAAGCTACAGAGAATAGTGTGGATGCACTAAAATATCCTTTAAGATAACATAAACCACTCAAGGGTATAAATACTTACACTTTTATTACCAATAAACTTACCATTATCTTTATCTAAGTGTCAGGATTGACAATTTGTTACCCCTCAAAACCTGGGCCCAAGGGCAGGATTCAAACCCTGAACTCTAATTCCTGCAGGCTGCTGGCCCCATGGACCAAGAGCCTGCCTGCCCAAGTTTTTCTGATATTGAGCCCCCACAAGCTTAAGCCCCTGCTAAGTCCTAAAGTCAGAATACCAGTACAGGTTCAACTATGATGTCTCCAGAGGAGGAGTATCTTTAATTGCCTAATGGAGGCAGAGAAAGTGCCCCCATGAACTTCATGAGCTTGAAGTCCTCTCAAGTAACCAATCAAACTCAACTGCAAAGGAAAAACCTGGGCTTTAACCCGTCCCTGTGACCACAGCCAAAAATTAAGGAAATCAAGTGACCAATTTGGACGTTCTGACCAATGAGAGAACATCCAGCTGAGGTGCTGTTTCACCACTCCTGCACCCAGCCCCCCTGGCCACCCACCTGCATTTTTCCCGATATATTTGATGAAGCCCTTATGAAGAATACTAAGTTTGGGGGTGGGATATTATATATGCCTATAGATTCTGCGCTCAAACCTTATTGCCATTTTTGAATAAAGGTTATGTTATTTTGGCTCACACAGCTATTGCCTTATTTTGAATTTGCTATCTACTAATTCAGTTCAAGATCTCCTGGTCCTCTTGCCCTGCCACCCGCAGTTTTCCATCCTCCTGGTGTACCCTTTAGACCTGTCCATTTTACCAACTACCCTCTGAAGTCTGAATACAAGGACTACACCCCAGAAAAGATACTTGAACTCAATCTTTTGGCCCACATACAATCTGCAGTTAGATATAACCAACAAGATTTGTGGATATTTTCAGCACTCAAGTTGTTCAGAGGGAAATTCAACTATCTCCCTGCTTACAAACTACCCATGGAACTTCCTGTGACCCCAAAACCTATGCCCGCTTCCTCACCCAACCTTCCAACCAACCATATTGGTAAGCTGTTTGGAATGTGTACATCACCCTCACAGGGGTGATTGACACTATAATCCTGGCTGCTGGACCGTGGTCCTGGGTGGGAAAGTACGTCTCCTACCTTTTCAAGTTAGCTCCCCTCTTGTGGTGGGCATTGCCCGCAAAAAACCTGGCCCGGGTTACCCCTGGAAATGACAAGCCGGCTGCCCAAGACTGGATCCCTGACACTAAGTAAATTCTTTTGAGTGTGATCTTTTTGGATTGCAAGTGATTTGACCTCAATTTAAAGGCTATTCACCAACACCTAATCCCAGTCTAGTAGATTCTATGTTTAGGTTGCCACCATTGTTTTACTGTAAATTCAGAACCTAAATGTAAAAATGCGGGATTGCCAAATCCTTGGTCCAACTTTTGAATCACTTTTCTGGGATGGCCTTTTTTTAATTAAATTGACTTTTTGAGTATTTATTTGAATATTTTAAAATGCAGAAACTCATAGACACTTTTCAAAGTTCAAGTCAAACTGCATATTTCCAATGGACAAAATGAATTAACTGGAATCAGATTTGAAGCGTTCAAATCCATCAACCATTTTCATTAAGTTTACTATGTTTTTTGAATGTGGGATTGTCAAATCCAAGAAACAAATTTCAAATCACTTTTGAATGCCACTAGTAAACTCAGATATTTATTGCAGGAACTGGAATCCAAATTTAATGTACCGTAAGCACACTAGGAAACACCAACCCAAATCAAGAAGCTCCACCACAACTAAAATCAAACTAAAAATTCAATCTCAATAACCATGTTTAGACATAAAAAGTAAGTAAACTTTAAAATCATCCAAAACTGGCAAGGATACAATATTATATACTTCAAATTACTGATATAGAAAATCTGCTACTATTAAAGGCTAAATCAAGAGAAAACAACTACTCACAACTAAACCAATAAATCCAAATAAATGCATATTTAATCCAAAATATATTTTTTATTTTACTTTTAGGGACTGTCAGTTGCATTCTCAACCAGCCCCTGCACCAGTCTGCAGGGTAGCCTGACCACAAGAGCGTCTCAGAGAGTCCAAGAACAGACCCAGAACACAAATTGAAGGGATTCATTCCAATACACAGGCCTCCCAAGGTGTCAGCGCCAACCAACCACCTCCTGCATCCCAGGCCAGGAACAGTAGCCTTAATCCAAGACAGAAGCCGCTCTCAAGGCCTGCAACCAAAGTCTCCTACACAAAGGTCATTGGGAATAATGAGGTTACATACACCTCCACCGTGTATCCAGTTGTCACCTGGCCCCGCACTCTTGATCCAAGAGTTGCTACTTCCTCCCCCCACATTTTCAATACCTCATATGAGCCATTGGCCACCACTGTTGAGCCATCTACGCCTATTGTGTATTCAACCATTGATAACACCACTGCAAGCAAGCGTGATCCCACCTTCTATACAAAGGTCCCCATCCCCTGTGTTGAGCCTGCTAGCCAGGATGCCGTGGTACCTGCCAAGGGCCGGCGTTGGTTGATGGATAGTGAGCGTGAAGCTCTCCTCAACTGTTGAACGGGGGAATGATGGTTTGGGATATTGCGTCCCAATTTGGTGTCATGGCCAGATACATTGCTGACATCAACACCAAGTATGGCAACACCAGGCAAATTGAAAAATTTTCCAAGGCTAAGCAGCAGCCCAAACTCTTGCAGCCTGTGCATATTGACGGATAAAACAGTGGGTTACCAAGGATTGTCACCTGGACTCACTTGCTGTCCAATCAATGCTTGCCACAGAGTTTGGGATTTCTGTTTCCAAAACCCTTGTTTACAAAACAATGGTTGATTTGGGCTTCTCCTGGAAAGTACTGGGAGTTTTGCCGTACAACAGAAACAATGAGAAGACCATCAAGGATTGACGCATTTATGCTGAAATATCTGGCACTAAAGGAGACTGGGAATGTCCAGTTCTTCTACATCAATAAATTGTTGTTTTCCTACTCACTCTGGTCTAGGCATGGGTGGGTTGAGAAGGGATCCAAGGATGGTGTAGCCCATTGTCCAGCTGTCCATTCCCAGACCTATTCAATGGTTGCGCTTCTTGGTCCTCACGGGTTGGATCAATATCAGATGATCAAGGGTTCCCACAATAGCAGGACCTTTCTCAATTTTCTCTGAGTTGTCAAGGAGTATCTCTAAATCAACTACCACAGTACAACAAACATTGTTGTGCTGGATAATGTTGGACTCCACAAAGTGTATCTGGTTGTGTCTGAGTTCCCACCAATTGATAAAAATAGCCATTTGGCCAGCCACTGTCTGGCTGACTGCCCAATGAGACTCCTCTTCCTCCCCCATATTCTCCATTTCTGAACCCAATTAAGGAGGTGTTTGGTTGGATCAAGAATAAGGTGAAACAAGGCCTTCCTCAGGAAACTGAGGATCTATTCAATATTCTTGAGGTCAGTCAATTTGCAATGCCACCTGATGTGGTGGCAGCTTTTTACAAGCACTAAGAATACTTCCTCCCCAAAGCCCTGGCCTCCAAGCCAATCAGATAAATGGGTGCTCTGGGTTTTATTTGTTTTTATTTTTATTTATTTTGTTTTTAATAGGACTCAAAAATTATTATTTATATATAATGATGTGACATTTGTATGTATTAAAGACACATAAGAATACGTAGAAAAGGTAAGTAAAATTAATTATACTAGGTAAGAGGAATATATTTTTATTATAATGCACTGAATATTATATTGACTGTTGCGCTAACAAATAAATAAATTAAAAAAGATAGGAATAGATTAATTTTATTTAAACAATTGTGAATCCTTGTTGGTACTTTGGCTTTGTTAAGCCACAAATTGGACCTTGCAGGTCATCATCTGATCCTTATTATTTCAGTGCCATTATAGCCACATGACACAGAAGCCAATGATTTTTATGTATCACTTACTAATTAGTACTTAGCACGCGGGTCAAGCATATCAAATATATTTATCAAATCATATTACAAGGGAAAGGTAATTCAAGTTCTAAACAATCACTTGTTTAGAATATAAGCAGAGCAGGCCACATGATGCAGATAAATTCAATTCTTGTTGTTTTTATATGTAATAAATGAACCTGTACTTGACAAGCTAGTAAATAAAAACATTTTTAACTTATTTTTGTTATTTGAGGTAGTTGCAACTTTAACTAATGTCTTGTAAAATATTTAGATATATTAATATTATAATTTACCTACTAAAATTTAAAATAAAATTAAAATATTAAAAGTAAAATTATAATTATAAATCTTAAAATTTATCTATTAAAGTTTAAATATTCAAAATTTAACTATTTTTATTTAATTGTGATATATTCAATGTTGAAATATTATATATTAAAATTTTCAATATTGTAATATTTATTATTAAAATTTTAATATTAACTTTTAGATACTAAAAGTTTACTATGAAAATTTTAATAATACATATTTCAATATTTAAATTTTAGTATTAAATATAAAAATTTAAAAAAAATGAATTTTAAGTTGCAAGGGAAAAATATTTATTAAGGGGATGCTAATTGTAAAGGGGAATGCAATTATTCCAGGGATTATACCCCAAAATTAAATTTTTGGCTAGAGCGTCTAATGGGATCCACATGCTCTTCTGTACATGGTGGACAACCCTGAATGAAATTGCTAGAGGGGTGGCGCACTGTACCCCGGTGGTTGTTGAACATTTAATAAAAGGAAGGCGGGTGAGTGAATCAATTAATAGGGTTTTTCATGGGGCACGTAGTACCCATACAACGTTACCAATGCAAAGGAGTCATACAGGACATGCTTGACTGTCCTATACCCCTGCTGTGTCTTCTGGCGTTTGAGTTCTAAGAGGCATATGTCTATTTGAATAGGAACATCCTCCAAATTTTTGATGTTGGTTTTTAATATGCAGTGAAGGAGGATTCCCAGGTATACTGCAACATGAATTCTTTGCAAGGTATATTTTTCCAAGAAACATGCACAATTTTTTGAAGACTTGAACTAATCTATTGATATAGGATGTTTGATTGAATTTGAAGAGGGTTCCGGGGGCGCCCAACTTGTATCAGCCCCCCATGCCTCGGCAAACAAAATTAATAAAGGTTTAAATGTGTTCACAAGGACTGGTCCCTGACTTTGTTTGACAATGCCTTGAATACTTCATTAAAAATTTCAATTTTTAAATATTCAGTTCCTATTTGAAAGTTGTTTTTTACTGGGTTTTTTTCATATTCATTTATGTTTGTGAATGGGAATCTTTGAATGCTTTCATATATATTCATCAAATTTTAGCTTGACATCCCCGCAAATTTCATTCATTTCTTTGAAGTTGATATTTGATCATATTTCATATGCTTCTATTAACCACAGCAAGCACCCCACAGGTGGTAAATATTCCCTATCTTTGGCTTCAATATTTGAAAAGTTATACATATTCTGTTGAATTATTTTATTTATTTGGTTTTTATTTATTTGTTTTACAGGGACTACCAGTGACTGGTAACCCCCGTAGAACCAACTTGGCGTAAAAACTGCCACTTCTGCAACCTTGTCCCCATTCCTGGTGATGACTAAAATAAATATAAATAAAACATAAAAAGACTTACTAATTATTTCCCCTGTGGCTCCTTCAGCTACAGGTGCCACCTCAGCAAACATCATGCGTGTTGGCTGCTCTTCATTAATTTTCTTAGGCTTAATTTTCTTATCTTTCTTGCAACTTGTGTTTCTTCTTGGTTTTCATTTGATAAAATTTCTGTGTTTCTTGAAGCGCTCCTTCTTCTTGACTGAGTTTTGTTTTTGTCTATTTCCATTAGGTTGGTTTCCTCTTCATTTGTGTTGATTTCCTTTAAAATTTCATTTCTTTCAATTAGTTTGATTTTTTTTGTATTCTTTCTATTGATTTTTTTCAAATTCCCACAAGTTGTAACTTTCACTTTTGAAATCTAACTGCTTGAGTATTTCCTTTTGAAGATTTAAAATTATTTCCTTGTGTTCTTCATTAACTATTGTTCCCAGGCTATTTTTTGCAATTTCCTTTTGCTGGACCAAGGCTTTTTCCTCATTTCCTAGTTGATTTACCACGATTTCCCTGATGTTGTATTCAAGCTTGACAACCTTTTGGAGGGCTGACTCTAATTAATTGATAAGTGTGTAAATATTTGGCATTATGTTTTAATTCCATCAAAAAAACTGGTTTTTATATTACTACCTTCAATGCATACATATTTTTCATCATCATTAATAAATTAAAGACAATAAATGTAAATATTGCAAAAAAATATTGCAATTAGACGTCAATTCTTGATATTTTGATATTATGTACATAACTCAATGCATTTTGGCTAATAAAATTCATTGTAAACTTGGCCTTTTCCATTATAATTTAATGAAATGGACTGCGTTTATATTTGAGAGCCATTAACGCTTAGTATAAATATTGATACATAGTGCATTTTACAGCCTGTATATTTTCCTATTGGTAATAATTCTATAAACTTTTTAGTTGGATTTTGCGAGGTAATAATGATGTAATTTATTAACACATTACATTATTATTACCTCGCAAAATCCAACTAAAAAGTTTATAGAATTATTACCAATAGGTAAATATACAGGCTGCAAAATGCACTATGTATCAATATTTGTACTAAGTGTTAATGGTTCTCTAATATAAACACAATCCATTTTAATAAATTACAATGAAAAAGGCCAAGTTTACAATGAATTTTATTAGTCAAAATGCATTGAGTTATGCACATAATATCAAAGTATCAAGAGTTGACGTCTAATTTCAATATTCTTAATGCAATATTTACGTTTATTGTCTTTAATTTATTAATGATGATGAAAAATATGTATGCTAATAATTTTAAGCTATTCATAAAATGTACAACATTGTATTAATTATGGGAAATGTTGATAATGTAAAAAGAAAATATTATTAATTATGAATTGAAAGAGAGATATTAATTTTAATAAGTTGTCACAAAGAAAAGATTTATTTACTAATCAAAGGACGAGTAGGGAGGGAATGGGTGGAATGAACATCACCTTCATCTGCGCCTGTGAAAGGGACAGCATCAGAGATAGTGGGGGGATTGGTAGTGGCTTGGGAGTCAGGGTTGGAAGGCGGGTGGCTTGATGGGGGTTGGGGAGGCAGGGTTTGTTGACTGGGAAGGGGTAGCAAGAGCAGTTTGCTTCAATTGCTCAAATTCTTCTTCTGTCACGTATGTGGGCTTGATAAAACAGATGAATGAGCAAGGGGGGAGGTGGGGTCCTTTCTGGACTTATCACTATCACTTGCATAGAATATGATGAGATCAAATAAGTCCTGGACAGACACAGAAGGGAAAAGCTCATAACCCTTATCAATTCAGGTGCATAGTTTGTTGTAGGTGGCAGGCTTTAAGCGCCTGAGGGCGGAACCAAAATTGTAGAGACATACATCTGCAAGATGCATGTTGGTGTGGTTGATGGGGTAGGACCAACAGGTATGCCCTGCAGCCCTGATTTCTTGGGTAGCCCATTCCTGCTGCTCCATCTCAGCACTCAGTACAACTGTGTGTACGGCGTTTTGTGTGGCCCACTCCTCCAGCATGGCCTTGAGCTCTGTCTGGTAGGCATACCCATCTACGGTGTTTGATATTGCCAAGTAATAACTGACACCCAATGGGGGAACTGCCAATAAAACCCCAACAAAACAATACAAGATTGGGCTGTGCTTGTACACGTCAGACTGGATACGCTTCTCTCCAAACTCTTGGATACTGACAGAGATCTTAGCTTATGATAGGAAGATGATGTCACTATGGGCCCTCATTGCCCTCCCTTTAATAAAAATTATGATGATCAAATTGTATGGGTTGGTATCCACCAAACCGGGGCCACCAAGAACCTGATTGGATAGGATTCTGGTGGCAACCACAACTCTGTACATCCACAAATTCACTGTTCTTTTGTTGATGAAGATGCTGTGGAGTCCCAGCTGGAGACATACCTGGACTAGGGGCATCCGTGGGTCATGTTCCATAATGGCCATCATAAGGGGATGGGCTGTGTCACCTTTGGTCAAAGTACGGGCACCAGTTGGGGTCTTCTTGGTAGGGGGACCACAGTTGGCGTGGGCTCACAGGGTTGCAGCCACAGTGGACTTTGCAAAATCCATTGCGGCCGCAATTTCCCCAAGGGACATAAGCATCCCTTTCTTTTAAATCATTTCAAGAACAATCTCTGGAGTAATAAATTTTATTATGCGCCTCCCAGGCTGATTGGCTGGAGGCAGGATGTGTCTGCCTTGAGAACCAGACAGTGCCATCTGATTGGCTGTTTCTTGATTCTGGCTTCCATTGGTGGCCCCATGGCTCACTTGGTTGATTCCGGATGCTAGTGTTGCTGTATAGATTTGGGTTAGCAGCTGTCTGTGCGTGATGGGCAAACAAGGCCATGCTTGAGGACGCGGGAGAAAGAACACACTCCTGGGTGGTGCTTGCAGAGGGCCTGCAGGTTGGGAGTGGCCATAAAAAGAGGCTTCACTATTAGAAGATCCAGCGTAACCTGCATGATTTTGTCAAGGCCAGGGAACAGCTTGTTGACTTGGTTGGTGTTGGAAGAAGACATAATGAAAATTTTATTATAATTTTAAACTCAAAAAGAGGAATGTATATTTTAGGCAATTTTATTGTTATATATATTAATTTTGTGAAAATTATGATCTAAATTTTAGCTTTCCTAAAATAGAATAGGGTGATTTTTGGGAATGCCTATGATTCCTAAAAGAATCAGCACAAATCTACTCTAGATCCTTTAGCATCTTTTTTGAGACACCCATAAATTATATTTATTTCAAATTACTTGCAATTATGATTTGAAACTTGGTTCTTGGATTTGACAATCCCACAATTTCAGATTTGTTAAGTTTTACATGATGTCTATTATTCAGTTGAAATACAGGAAATCTCAAATCATACATTAGAATCCTGCATTTCTGATTCATGTATCCCGCATTTGTTTGCTGGGTTTTGTCTTTTGTTAGTTGAGTTATCTGCTTAAGAGATTCAAAATTTGCCAATTTAAATAAATCAAAAAATTCAAATTAAATGGTTGATTTTATTAAATATTTTATTTTTTCACTCAGCTGAGTTGCCCACAAAAGTGATTCAAAATTTGGATCAAGGATTTGGCAATCCTGCATTTTTACGTTTAGGTTCTGAATTTACAGTAACACTTGCAAAAAATAGCAGTCACTTTTTCCAGCTTTTCCAACATTTCAGCCCATTGAAGGGCTGGCTCAATATTTAGTGAAGTCATCTCCTTCTTGCTACATCAGGCAAGAATCCAACACTATGGATTAAATTTTTGACAAAACAAGAGCTTGGTCGATTTAAAGTGATATGGTTCAAATCCAGCTATTGGGATAACATTTAAATAAGATATTCTAAAAAGAGATGGTTGGCCCTCAAATTTCAAAATTATTCATCTTTAAGTAGAACAATAGAATATTCCATTTAGATGCATCAGCCAATCCAAGTGGCTGGATATAGTTTCAAAGTGAACCTTGCTTGCCACAGCTTCATCCCAAAAGAACACTGGGGGGTAAACAGGCAATGATAAAATTATGACTTTATATAAAAAATTTCATGATATTCAGAGTATCTAGATAAACTATTTAGTTAAATATAGTCAAAATGGTACTACACATGCTAGCTCTAGCCAATATAGATACTGAGATATATAAATAAGTGCTGGAATTGGGCTTGTGCTGTAATCAAAGGAATAGACTCAATTTGATTAATTTAAATTCCCTATAATAACACATAAAAAACTAAAAACATCATATCTTTGTGAATACTAAGCCAATCTCAATCCCCAATAGCTTAATTAGAAGCAACATACTAGCTCTACATTTTTTGGGGGTTTAATAAATCACTTTTAAATTTAAAATTATCTTTTTAGCTCTGCTGAAATTAATAATGATACTCCAATCATTTAGATTTATTTTTTATTTATGATTGTGCTGCAGCTGAACCAATAATAGTTCAGTATTTGATTGGGAAAGACAACAGTTCAATAGAAGGGATAATAATGAGAAAAATAAGATAAGGTTTAATATTTGATATTGTGCATAATATACTATATGGGAAAAGCCACACGGCCACAAGGGGGTGGCATGGTGGCATGTTTCATGTAAGGATTAGAGCCAAGAAATAACTTGTGCAGGATCAGCAGGTCAAATTGGTAGCGCTCCTAATTAGGAGAAAGTTCCCACCACTTGACATTGCCATCAGATTAGTTCATGTTGTTAGATACATCAAGGGACGTCTCATCAAGTGCCCCCTGTGTATTGTGAGATATGTTGGCAACCAAGTCTGGAAACTCAGTTGCAACACCCCCTTGCCCCCTGCTTGTTGGCAGACACCAGAATGAAGATTGCAGGAGATCTGGGAAAGTCCACACAAACAATTTTTGTGTGGGGATGACGCAGCAGGGGTGCAAGCAATTGTGGTGAAGCTTTTTGGTGTTCCCTTGGGCGTCCTCCAGCTGATAGGTGTGGCTGTCATGAACTGTGGTTATCTTGAAGGACCCCAAGTGGTTGGGCTATAATTTGGCCAAATTAGAGTTGAGGGTGTAAACAGGGTCACCTACAGTATATCTGGCTTTAAGGTGTCTTATCCCCCTTGATCCGTCTGTGTTTTATGTCGTGGGCCTTGGCTTGCCATTGACTCAGGGAGGGATTGGTTGACAGGGGAGGTTTTCTGGGAACTTTGGATTAAATTTTCTTTGTTCTACCCCTGTCAAGCTGTCAGGGGTTCCAAAGGCTAAGGCGCAGGGGCTGAACCTGGTGCCCCTGTTAATTCTTACTTGTAAGATAAGTAGGGCGGTGGGCAAGTGTTCAGTCCACATGGTATAGGGGTGCTCCTGTGAGAGCTTGGCAATAAGTTGGATCAACAAACCATTTAGGCGCTCTACGCTTTCATTAGCTTGGGGTGATATGGTATGGTGATTACTTATTGGAGGGTGTTCCTGGCACAGTATGCCTTCATAATGTTACCTACAAGCTCATGTCCCCCATCAGTGATGAGACACTTGGGGCATCCAAAGCGCGCCACAATCTCCTTGCCAATGAACTGGGTGATGGTAGTGACAGGGTGATTGCTGGTTGCCCACGCTATAGGCCAACAGGTAAAATAGTCAATTGCTGTGATGATATACTTCTTGACTATTCTGTCTTCAGGTAAGGGCCCAACAATGTCAAGAGCCCACTGTTTTAAGGGTTCTGTGGCTTTAGGGTAGGACTGACTTGGGCAGGGCAGGTTTGGATGTATTTTTTCACACAGGACACATGTCTTAAGGAGGTCTGGGATGTCCTGGAGCATGCAGGGCCACCAAACCTTGTGCTTAATGATTTTGAAGAGGTTACATCCTCTGATATGATCCAAGGTGTGGTAATATTGCAGGATGGTGTCTCCTTGTTGTGTGGTGAGAATATAAGGTTTCTTTTCACCTGTTTCTGGGCGGCAGCAGACATTGCCCACATTTGTGGTGAACTGAATTTTGTTGTCCTTAAATTTAGAGATGGCTACTGAGTTAAGACCTTTGTAACAAGTTGCTTCATGGCAAAGGTACAGCATTGGCCAATCAGAATCCAAGCTATTGTCCCTGGTGATGGACATTACGTAGAGACGTGAGAGGGCGCCAGCTGTGACAAGCTCCTTCCCAGGATTGTACTCAATGCGCAGCTGGTAGGGGGATAGACGCTTGACCCAGCCAGCTTGACGGCGTGTCAAGTGAGACTGCATGTTGAAGTACTGAAGTGACTTATGATCTGTCAGGACGTGGGGTGGAAAGTTTTCCCCTTCCAGGTAACAGCGCATTTCTCAACGCAGTGCACAATTGTGTCCATATCTTTATCATGTATTGGTTAACATTATTCCAAGTTGGTAAGCTTCCTGGACTCATATGCTACAGGGAGGAAGGTGCCCTTGTCAGTTTCTACCCGTAGCACGCCCCCTATAGCCCTGTTAGAGGTGTTAATCTCAAGTTTGTACTGGCAGTTTTGGTTGGGGAACTGCAGTACAGGTGCTGTTGTAAGCCTCTGCTTCAACGTCTCAAAGGCTTGATCTCTGACAGGGGTCCAGTGGAAGCGCTGCTAAGTGTTTAGGAGTTTGGTGAGAGGTGCAATTAGTTCCCCGCAATTGGGAATGAACTTGTGCACGTAGGCAACCATGCCTAAGAACATACACACCTGACCCACATCGGTGGGGGTGACATGCTTGTGATTGTCTTTATATTGGCAGGTCCAGGCTGTATTCCTTGGGTGGAGATGGTGTGCCTAATAATGGAAGCTCTGATCAGATTAATTCACATTTAAAAGGCTTGTCGTTTAACTGATGCTTGTACAGGGTGTTAATTACAGAACAAAGGTGCTGGAGATGTTTGGTTTGGTCTTGACTGAGGACAATAATGTTGTCAAGATACACAACAACACATTTTCTTATCAGGTCTTCAAAGGCTTTATTCATCAATATGACAATGGTGGAGGGAGCATTGATCATTCCAAAGTTCATGACTTGACACTCAAAAGACCTGTAGCGCATACAGAAGGCTGTTTTTGCCTTGTCCCCTGGCGCAATGCAGACCTGATTGTACCCCACAGTGAGATCAATATTACTGAAGACCTTTGCACATGTGAGTGTGTCAAACAAGTTATCAATCAACACCAGGGGTACTTATTCTTAACATTCACCTCATTTGAGGCGCAATAATCTGTGACCAGGAAAAGGGAACCTTCCTTCTTGGCTACAAAGGAGACAGCTGCCCTGTATGGAAAGAGCAAGGGACAAATGAAGCCCTTGTCAAGCACGTCCACAAGGTGCTGGCAAAGGGTCTCATCTTCTTTGGGTGTAAGACAATATAAGGGGTGTGCCTTAGGTAATGACCCTTGGAGTTGTACAGCATGTTGTATTTCTCTAGGAGGAGGCAGTTGGTCTAGCATTTTGCTGAAGATGTCCTTGTACCCCTCAAGGAGTGCAGCAAGTGCTGGTGGGGGTGAAGTGGTCAAGGGGGGCCACAGGTGGTTCTGCGCAGATAACTTCAACTGAACATTGTTTGAAGTCTAGTTCCCCCCCTTGAAGTTGTACAAGCCTGTCTCTGTTATTCTAACAAACACAGTATTGTGGAGTAGCTTGCTCATTTCAACAGGATAGATCTGGAAGCCCACCCCATTTCTATTGAGGGTGATGATAGAGACATCCCAGTCAATGTAGGGATGATTGTGCCAAAGCCAGTTGGGGCCAGCAATTACATTGTGGCTGAGCCCTGCCATGATTTGCCCAGAGAGCTTAACCTGGGTGTTCCCCATTCTCACAGAGAAGGGTACTGTCTCTTGGGTAATTGCAACTCTACATGAGTCAGCTACTTGTACTGCCTCAAACCTTCTAGGCACTTGGTCCAGTTGTTGGGAGTCAGCAAACGCCTGGTCAACCATAGTGTGGTTGTCCCTATTATCTACCATGATCCTGTGGGTGTTCCAACAGAAGCAAAAGGGATAGGCCAAACAAGTAGTTTTGTTTGGTGAATGACTGACTTGAAATACGGGGTTATCACTGTGAACCTAAAAGACGTCCAGGGTCTCCACTTTGTGTATACTGTAGTTGCAGTTATTCTTGGCAAGGAGAGATTGGGAGTGTGTGTCAAGCAGGGTTGTAAAACCTCTTGTATCTACAACCCCCAGGCTTTTCCTAAGTCCTTAATTTATGCCAACTGAAGCTCCCTTTTGCAAGGGCGCTTGGCCCCATTTTCCTGTTGACAAGATTGGCGGTGACCTACTTGGTTGTGAGCGCTGCCAGGTGCAAGATGAGGTTGGGAGGGAGCATCATTAGACCTTTAAAATCCCATTGAGACCTAATTGTTAGCCTCTACAATGGCCTTTTATCAACCATTGACTGAGGTTCAGTGTCCATCAGGAACCCATTTACAGATTTGGGCTTCAACCTGTTGACAATGAGGGTGATTAGCATTGCATTTCTGTCAGTGATGGCTTTGGGAGCGGCAACAAGTGCTCGCTGCCAGGCTATGAGATACTTGAAGACACTGCCTGTCTGCTTGATAGCAAGTAGAGGGGTTTCTACTACAATAGACAAGAAGGTTTTTCTGTAGCAGTACCTGGCAGCATCCCTGAAGGTGTTCCAAGTAACTTTGTGTTCTTGACTGGCCCAGTTAGTGAACCATACTGTAACAGGCCCTACAAGGCGCCCAGAAGCAGTGGCAACCCACATGGGCTCAGGTACTTGGTAAATGCAGAGGCATGCTTCCATGGAGTGAATCCAACTGATAATGCCAGTCCCCTCCATGCTACCTGTGAAGGACTCAAGTTGGAGATTCAGCATACATTGTGAGAGGTCCAACTGTGGCAGTGTGACACTGGCGTTGATTTGCCCTAGGCAGAGATAATTGTAAACGCTGGTGAGCATCAACTGGTCCTGATAGATAACATACCCCTTGGGAATGTCCCCATCAGGGATAGGGAGGAAGGTATCCTGGTGTGGAGTAGCCATACAGCCTGTACTCTGTCCTTTCTTGGCAGGATTTTCTTTTAGGTAGGTTGTGAACCTACTGCTGCTATCACTGTTGCAACTGAACCAATGATAGTTCAGTATTTGATTGGGGAACACAACAGTTCAATATAAAGGACAAGAATTAGAAGAATAAGATAAGGTTTGTTAATTGATATCATGGCTAATATACTATATGGGGAGAGCTCAAGATCCCCAGGGGATGGCACAGTGGCAGGTTCCATATAAGGTTCAAAGCTGAGGAGTAACTTGTGCGGGGATCAGCAAATTCAAATTGGCAGCACTTCTAATTAGGAGATAGAGCCCGCAATTCAACCTTGCTTTCAGGCTGATCCATGCCGTTAGATACATCATGGGGCAACTCATTGAGCGCTCCATGTGTATTGTAAGATATGTTTGCAGGTAAGAGTGAAATCTTGGTTGCAACAATTGTAGTATGTGGTTTTAACTTTAAATAAATATGATTGAAATTGATTTTAAGAAAGAATTTTAAATAGAAATTTAATTAAACATATGATAAGTATTCACAGCTTAAAAATTCAATAAAAGATATTGAATTGATTTATTAAGTTCAACTTTATATCTGTCCTTGGACAGGGCAATCACCTAGTATACATATAAAAGTGAGTCTGTATGTAATGATAGCTCAAGTGGTTTTAAGCCATAAGGGATCAAATTGAATTGATTTTCTGTATTATTTAAATTTAAAGTTTATTGTCAAGCCAAAGGTCCAATTGGCGCATCCTTGCATACAATCCCTTAAAAGCACCTTTGAAAGCATCAATGTTGAATTTGGTGGAGTATGGCCTAAATTATGTCAAAATGAGATCATAGGTCACATGGGCTTTATTAAATTGATTCTTAAATGTTTAATTTTTAAATCATTGTTCAACTGGGTCATTATTTTAAAGATTAATCTGTTCCCTATTAACTGTGCTACTTTGCAATTTAAAATTATGTTTTAATTTTCCTATCAATGAATTTAAAGAATTAAAAAACTTTTATCAAAATAAATCTTATTTAATCCTTATAATATAAAGCCCTATATTAAATTGAGCATAATCTACTTACAGCTAAAATAAACTGTATTAAAATCTGGTAACAATCTTATTTCAGATACCATTATCTCTTGATTCCTGATTAACAAAAAATGACATCATTCTAAAAAAATCAATATAATTATACAATAAAAACTAGTGTTATGAGTTTTTTTGGAAATCAAATTGTTACCTAAAATATAATCTTTTTTAAAATTATTTAAATAAAAAATAGAATAATTTTTGAATACCTCTTTTTAAAAAGAGGGCAGATGGTGTCATAATGGTGCTGTTTTAGCAGAGTTACAAGGGGGGAAATATTTAGAAACTAGTTAATATTCTTTATTAGGAGATTGTGATTATATAGTTATTGTGAATCAGTGAATAACAGAAACATGGTTGTGTTGATCACACAGTGGGATGTGAAGGGGGTGGCTTGATACTGGTAATGAGTCAAGCGCCAAAACAAGGTATCCACCATAAGGGATCATAATCTGTTCATGTTGTTGAATTTGGAAATTTGAGTCAACTTCTTAGTCTGGCTTTGAGTAACTGGATAATTGGATTGCGGGTCACAAACCTGCTTACTTGGAACCTTGCTGGCAGGCCAAGCCTGCTGTTTTGACACCCTCCCACTGAAGATCAGCCCCCTCTGGGAGCAGGCTGTCAGGAAGGCTGTTGGGAGCCCAGACACCATACTGGACTAACTGTTGTTCTGTGGCAGGCAGGACGGTCTTGTGTTGCTTCTGTTTTGTCTTGCAGGGCCTCAGGCATTTGTGATGTAAGACCTTGTCTTGTTTACGTCTCCCTAGTCCTTGCACAAGGTAAGTGTTGTTTTTGTTTACCTTTAGGATGATTGCTGGGCCTACTTTTTCCGGTTGTAATTTACTTTTGTCAATGTTTATGACCCAAACTTTGTTGCTGACCTCACGTCTGTTTTGGATAGGGACAAATGTCTCTTGCAGATACTTGTTTTCTCTTTCTGTTTGATTATTATTGGTCTCTATGACCTGGGGATCTGAGCGGGGTGGAACCTTGCTTGGTATTTCCAGCTTGGGTCCTGATAATGCTTGAATGATGTTGGGTTGTGTTCCATAAACTAGCTCAAAGGGACTTTTCCTGATGGATTGGTTCACACAAGTCTGGCATAAAAGAAATGCAGTAAATGCTACTTGTACCATTCCTCAGGTCTCCTGGTGATGAGCTTGGCCAAGGCTTGCATAAGGCTACCATTTAGCTGCTCCACACGACCATTAGCCTGAGGATGATAAGGTGTTGTAACCGTGTGTTGGACCCCATTCTTGGTGAGGTATGTTGTTATCTTCAGAGGTCAATTCTTTCCCTCCATTGGTTATCAGGAGTTCTGGCTTTCCAAACTTGCTGATTTTTTTCCATATTAATTGCTGCACGTTGTTGCCTGTATGTGTTTTTACTGCTTGTGCCACTGGCCATTGTGTGGCAAAGTCTAGTGTGGTAATGATGTACTTCTTCTCATTATTTTTCCCTGGCATGGGGCCCACTTTGTCTAGGGTCCACACCTTGAAGGGTATTTGTGTGCAGATAGGTAGTACTGAATTAGATGGGGTTTTGCTTCTTGCAAATTTCTCACATACTTTGCATTGGTCCAAGACTTCCTGAATGTCTTGGTAAAGGGTTGGCCACCAGGCCTTGTGTTTAAGGAACTCATATATGTTTCAACTCTTGGTGTACCCTAGGCCTCTAAGGTAATGTAGGATGGTGTCAACTTGCTGATATGTGGGAACATAAGGAAAGGTGGTTTTGTTGGGCATTTTTCAATTTAGCGTTCCATACATGTCTGCAAATAAGTTTTTAATTTTAATGACTGTTTCCTTTGTTATGTCTGTGGTGCAAGGGGGAAACCCCTTGTACTTTGTTCAGAGTACCAGGAGGGGCCAATCTGGGTCAAGCCCATTCTCTCCCCTTGTGGCTTTAACGTACAGGCGCAAGAGGGCGTCTGCCATGGAAAGCTCTGGACCAAGATTGCACTGTATGAGCATATTGAAACTCTCCAGGAGTTCCATCCAATAAGTTTGACAGTGGGATAAATTTGCTTGGGTTTTGAAGTATATAAGCAACTTTTAGTTGGTCAACACTGTGAATTCTTCCTGTTGTTCTAAGTAGCAACACCATTTGACTAGGCAGTGCACAATTGCCAACAATTTCTTGTTGTGTATAGGGTATCAGCACTTGCTGTATGTCAGTTTGTGTGACTTGTAGGCTACAGGCAGGAAGTCACCATCATTGTTTTTTATTTGTAGTACTCTCCCAATGGATGTATCTGAGGCGTTGGTTTTCATTTGGTATTCCCCATTGTGTTTGGTATACTGTAGGATAGGTGCTGTTGTGAGTTTCTCTTTGAGGCGTCTAAAATAGAGGTATCATTGGGGGGTCCATGCAATTTTGGATTTGGCGCCAGTTATGGTAGACAGAGGTGCAGTCAGGACGCCACAGTCAGATATGAAACAACATACTTAGGCAACCATTCCTAATAATGTGCAGAGTTCCAACTTGTCTTTGGGCAGCGGCATTTTGCAGATGGCCTGGATCTTCTGACTGTTGGGTTTAATGCTATCTTTTGAGACTATGTGGCCTAAGAAGGGCAGCTGCTCCTAGAAGAACTGACATTTGGAGGGCTTGGCTAGCAGCTTGTGTTGCGCCAAGGTAGCAAAGACTGCCCTTTAAGTCCTTGTGGTGCTGCTCTAACAAGAAACTATAGACAATAAAGTTGTCCAGGTAGACTAAGGCGTGCTTTCCTATGTGAGGGGCAAACACCTTGTTCATGAAGGACATGTCAAAACTGCAGGCTTGACCTGCCAGCAAGGTTCCAACCAAGCAGGTTTGTGACCCGCAATCCAATTATCTGGTCACTTGAAGCCAGACTAGGAAGGAAACTTGGATTACCAAATTCAACAACATGAAAAGATGATGATCCTTTACAGTGGATACCTCATTTTGGTGCTTGACTTGTTATCAGGATCAAGCCACCCCCTTCTTCCATCTAACTGTATGATCACCAATCACGTTCCTGATATCCATTGATTCACATGAACTATATAATCACTATCTCACAATAAAGATTATTATCTAGCTTCTAAATATTTCCCTATGTAACTCTGCTAAAACAGCACAGTTAATACATTGGTAGCACAGGTAGGTTCTCCATCTTACCTTATCTTGAAAAATTCCGCCTGTTGCCTGCACACGCTGCGGCCAACAAATCCTTGACATAATTATGTCTGGCCTCCTGCCCGACTGGACTCTGTACACTCCTGGTACCGCAATACCTGATGGTTTTGTCCTATACAAAACACAGTAATCCCGCTGCCTGCCTTCAACGCCATGTCTGCACAAGGATTCTTTCAGGCTCCGCCATCAATGCCGCAACCAGCCAACAAAACCATCACACCCGCCTATGTAGCTCAAAGACTACAAAGTGCTGCCTTGGAACCTTTTGCTGGAGCCAACTACAACAACGCCACTGCATGGATCCAGTCCACCCAGAGTGAAATAGCTCAGATGGAATGCCCACAGCAATTTTGGATCACAGAGATTTCCATTTTCCTAACCCATGATGCTGGCACCTGGTGCAACAAGTGGCACAAAGAGCACAATGACAAGAACTGGGATATCTTTGAGCAAGACTTCCTGGCAATATTTGTGCTAAAGGATACAGCGCTCATGATCATTCGCCAAGTAAATAACCTGACCCAGACAGGCAGTGTAAAGGAACTCACCTGCGCCTAAGAGCAACTCCACCTTTGTGCACCCCCCAACATGGCCTTTGACACCCCAGCCACACACCTCATGTACTACAACGCTCTCAAGTTGCACATGATGAGACATATGAACCTGGATCAGGTGACCAACCTGCAAAGCCTATACTGTGAAGTGGAAAAAGTGGAAAAAGCAGAACAGACATCCAACGCTCTGCACAAGGCACAAACTGGGAAACAAGAAAGACCCAAGGATTCCCATCCAAGCAGGTGCTCCTCTCAACCACCTCCTGGAGGCAACAGAAGCAACGCCAACCACAAGCCCACAGGTTCCAATGGACATGAAAATGGAAATAATGGCCAGTCAAACTGTACCCATTTCTACGTCACCGCCACACAAGGCAACTCACATGAGGGAAAAGCCTGGAGAGAGCACTAAGCAAGCCAAGCTCTCCCCACGCAACTCCTGACTTGCCCAATGATGAGTACCAACCCAAGGACGTGGACCAATGCCCAACAATCAAAGGCCCTTGGAGGACCTGGTACTTTACACCATTGCCAAACATCCCAATAAACTGATGTCTTATCTTTCTGCTTTTGCAGTTACACAGGCTCAGCACTCCTAGACTTGGGGGCAGACCAAACCCTAGTCAACAGCAGATTTTTAGACAAGTTCAAGCTATCCACTAATCCTTTGTAGATTAAAAACGTGGTTTTAGCTGATGAACATCACATTGCTGTGACAAGGGAAACTGCCCCCTTCTCCATCATGCTTGAGAACCTGCATTCCACCATCCAAGGACCCATCATTGACTTTCCCAAGTTTGACATTGTACTGGATCTGGACTGGTTGCAAAGGGACAACTCCCACATAGACTGGGCAACCTCAGTATTGACCATCAAGCGTGAAGGTATCAATCACCAGATCTATCCTGACTCTGTGGACCAACTACTACGCAACCACGTCTTTGTGCGTATCACAGAGACCCAGGGCAAGAAGAAAGATTTGAATTCAATTGACTGAGACTCCTGCCAGTACAAGATCATACACTTCAAAGACCACCAGGACACCTCCACGCCTCAGGACCGCAACATTGTGGCCCGCCACCCAGAAATCTTTAAGGAAGCGTTACCTGGGCTGCCTCCTGAGAAACATATTCAGCACTCTATCCAGCTCAAGGGGGCCAAACCCAAGGCGCGCCCTATCTACAGGCTGGCCCCAAATGAAGACAACGCCTTATGCGCCTACCTCAAGGAAGCATTGGAAAAAGGACTTATCTGCCCCTCAGTCTCCCTTTGAAGCCGCCAATTTCTTTGTGGCTAAGAAGGATGGTACCTTACGCCTGGTCACAGACTACCGCACCCTAAACAAAGTTACCATTAATAATTGTTATCCACTACCACTGATTGAAAACCTCTTTGATGCCTTAAGAGGAGCCATTGTCTTCTCCAAGATTGATCTAACCACAGGCTAGAATCAGATTTGTATCAAGGAGGAAGACATCCCCAAAACATGCCTTCCACACTAAATACGGCTCCTACAAATGTGTGGTGCTCAACTTTGGTATGACCAATGCCCCGTCCACCTTTGTAACCTTCATAAACGGAGTGTTTGCACCCCACATAGGAAAACACGCCCTAGTGTACCTAGACAACCTTATTATCTACAGTCCCTTGGTGGAACAGCACCACAAAGACCTGGAAGCAGTCTTTACAGCCTTGGCACAACACAAACTGTTGGCCAAGCCCTCCAAGTGCCAGTTCTTCTGTGAGCAACTACCCTTCCTGGGACATATAGTCTCAAAGGACGGCATCAAACCCAATAGTCAAAAGATAAAGGCCATCTGCAAGATGCCACCACCCAAGGATAAGTTGGAACTCCGCACTTTCTTGGGAATGGTGGCCTTTGTACAACGCTTCATACCTGACTATGGCATCTTGACTTCCCCCTTATCCGCCATAACCAGCGCCAAATCTAAGTTTGTGTGGACCCCTCAATGTGACCTCTTTTTTAGATGCCTCAAAGAGAAGCTCACAACAGCTCTCATCCTGAAATACCCCAAACGTGACAGGGAATACCAGATGGAAACCAACGCCTCAGATGCATCCATTGGGGGAGTACTACAAATTAAAAATAGTGACAGTGACTTCCTGCCTGTAGCCTAAAAATTGCAGAAATTGACAGATGGCAAGTATCAATATCCTATCCACAACAAGGAACTGCTGGCTATCATGCACTGCCTAGTCAAATGGCGCTGCTACCTAGTTAGCCAGGAAGAATCCACAGCATTAACTGATCACAAGTCACTCATCTATTTCAAGACCCAAGCAAATCTGTGCATCCGCCAAGCGCAGCTGGATGGAACTATTTGAGAGGTTTAACATGCTCATCCAGTACAAGCCTGGGGCCAAGCTTGCCATGGCAGATGCCCTGTCCCATCTATATTTCTGTACTTCAAGAGGAGAGAATGGGCTTGACCCAGACTGTCCTCTCCTGGTGTTATGAACAAAAGCCAAAGGGTCGCCCCCGGGAACAACCAACATAACCAAAGAAACAGTCATTAAGAATGAACATCTCTTTGCTGATGTATATATGACTCTTCACATAAAGATGACCAACAACACGACCATCCCCTACATCCCCACACATCAGCAAGTTGACACTATCCTTTGCTATCACAGAGACCTTGGACATACCAAGAGCAGAAACCTATATGAGTTCCTATAAGCATAAAGCCTGGTGGTCAACCTTATACCAAAATGTCCAGGAAGTTCTAGACCAATGTGAGGTGTGCAAAAAGTTTGCCAAAAGCAAAACCCTGTCAAAGTCAGTACTTCCCATCCGCACACAACTACCTTTCAAAGTATGGGCTCTTGACATTGTTGGCCCCATGCAAGGAAAACACAACAACAAGAAATACATCATCACCGCCATTGACTTTGTAATAAGATGGCCAGTAGCCCAAGAAGTAAAGACACACACTGGCAATGATGTTTGACGTTTTATTGGCAAAAAAATAATCAGCAAGTTTGGAAAGCCAGAACTCCTGATAACTGATGGAGGCAAAGAGTTGACCTCCAAAAACACCAACATATACCTCACCAAGAATGGGGTCAAACACACCATAACAACACCATACCACCCACAGGCCAATGGACAAGTAGAGCAGCTTAATAGTAGCCTCGTGCAAGCCCTAGCCAAACTCACTGCCGGGAGACCTGAAGATTGGTATAAGCAGCTATTGACTGCACTACTTGTGTGTTGAGCCCAAGTGAAAAGATCCACTGGAAAAAGCCCGTTTGAACTGGTATACGGCACACAGCCAAATATCATTCAAGCATTGATAGGACCTAAACTGGAAATTCCAAGTGAAGTTCCCCCCTGCTCAGACCCTCAAGTAATGGAGGCTAATTGTGAGCAAACAGCCAAAGAGGATGAACATCTGAAAAAGACATTTGTTCCCATTCACAATAGGCATGAAGTTGGGGACAAAGTATGGGTCATGAATGTTGACAAGAGCAAGTTACAACATGAAAAAGTGGGACCAGCAATCATTCTAAAGGTAAACAACAATAACACTTACCTTGTGCAAGGGCTTGGCAAACATAAGCAAAACAAGACCCTACATCATGACCGCCTACAACACTGCAAAGCAAGACAAAAACAACAAGAAACTGCCCTGTCCGCCACAGAACAACAGTTAGTCCAGTATAGTGCCTGGGCTCCTGACAACTCCCTAAACCTATCCCCAGGGGAGACCAACCTTCAGTTGGGGGGGTGTTGGAACAGCAGGCTTGACCCGCCAGCAAGGTTCCAAACAAGCAGGTTTGCAACCTGTAATCTGATTACCTGGCCACTTGAAGCCAGACTAGGAAGTCAACTAAAATTACCAAATCCAACAACATAAACAGATGATGATCCCTTATGGTGGATACCTTGTTTTGGCACTTGACTTATTACCAGGATCAAGCCACCCCCTTCATCATCCAGCTGTGTGATCAACCCAATCATGTTCCTGTTATCCTTGATTTAAATTGACTATATAATCACTATCTCTCAATAAAGATTGTTATCTAGCTTCTAAATATTTTCCCCCTTATAACTCTGCTAAAACAGCACAGTTACAACACTACCAATGTTTAACTGTGCTGTTTTAGCAGAGTTACAAGGGAAAAAATATTTAAAAACTAGATAATAATATTTATTGGGAGATAGTGATTTTATAGTTATTGTGAATCAGTGAGTAACAGGAACATGATTGTGTTGATCACACAGTTGGGTGGTGAAGGGGATGGCTTGATCCTAGTAATGAGTCAAGCCCCAAACTGAGGTATCCACTGTAAGAGATCATCATTTGTTCATGTTGTTGAATTTGGAAATTTGAGTTGACTTCCTAGTCTGGCTTCAAGTATGTCTTGATCTGAGGCACAACACAGAGTCACAATGGGAAATCCTAACCTTAGGATTGGATTTGTACTAAGTCTCAGTTAAAATGGCATGGAAGGCTATGTGATTACCTTGTGGCCCTGAATGAATAAAATCTGCTAGACGTGGCTAGAGAGGCGCCAAAGTAGGAGGAGAAACAAAGACAAAAATGTGAATAGAACTTAAATTTTATTGGTTATAGAAATTGGGATTATATACTGTGTAGCTTTATCACAAAACAGTACATGGATGGTAGGATCACTTGCACAAGCATGAGTGGGGCAAGTGAGTTGCGCAGAATCAGGAAACTGAAAAATTGTATTTCCTAATTTGGAGCCAGCCTTATTTCAAAGGGCAAAAGCAAAAGAGAGGGATTTGTCCTTGAAATAACCCAACAAAGGCAAAATTGAAACATGGTGAATGGCGGCATTCACAACATTGCTCCCCTCTAGATTGACCTTATAAGTGGTACTTGCAGAGGAACTTGGCATGCACACAAGCAAATGGTCAACCACTAGAGAGGGGTTTTACAGCATAGTCTGACCCTTGTTTGAAGGTCACTTCCAAGGGCCCAATCCACAACGTGTCTAGCTTATGAGCCCATTCTCCTACTCTATGTTGATAGTAAAGAATGTGGTCCCCAATGTTGAACTCAGGCAGGGGAGATCTCCCAGCATTGTCAGGGGAGAGCTCAAGCAGCTTGGTCTTATAGGTGGATGTGTAGGCAGAGGCTTTAATATTAATGATTTAATTGACTAGATCTTTGATATGCTCACCAGGGTTCATAGCCTTATCAGAGGAGAGTAGGGGGGCCCCCAAGAGCAACAGAGTAGTGGCTTCATAACCATACAGCATAGCAAAAGGGGGAATACCTGGTGGTACATTTTTTGCTAAGGCAATAGGCAAAGAGAGCAGCGGTTAAGTATAGATCCCAGTTGGCAGCATCAGAATAAGTGAGTTTCCTCATGATAGAAACCAGAGTTAAGTTTGTGCGCTCAACCACCCCATTGATGGAAGGATTATAGGGGGCAGAGAAGGACTAGTGAGACCCCAAAGCTTCAACCACAGAGGTTACTAATTTGGCATTTAAGCTAGTCCCATTATCAGATAATAACACTTGAGGGCAACTGTGGTGGAAGAATACATCTTGCAGCATAAAGTTGGCAGTTGTCTTGGTAGTGATTTCTTTAGTAGGGCAAGCTTCCACCCACTTACTAAAATGATCAACAGCAATTAGGATAAAGTGGCAACCAGAGCAGAAGCAAGGGAGAGGCCCTACAGCGTCAATACTGACAGTGTGAAATGTGTTTTAAGGGTGGCTAGCTTGAACTCATGAGTGGTGGCTTTAGGTCATTGGAGTTGGCAATCATGGCAACTAGCAATAACATCTGAAATCAGTAGGCAAAGATTTTCCCAGAAGTAATTTTTCTGGAGCCAGGCATGAGTCTTGGCAATGCCTCCATGTCCTGTCCCCTTATGAGATTGAAGCACCACCAAAATGCAAAGACTAGGCCTTAAATAAGGCAATTAGTGGTCTTTTACTTTCTTGAAAAGCCGATTGTCACAAATGAGGGTGTCTTCAGATAACTTAGAAAGGGCAAATTGAACTTCTTCTGTCTTGTTTTCCCATAAAGAAGGATATCTAATTAGTTCATACAACCTGTCAGCCTCATCAGGGTGTGGAGAAAGGATGGGCATTCTGGAAAGTCCATCAGCATTCTGATGTTGAATCCTGGGGAGTGAGCACAGTGAAGTTGTACCCTTGCAGGCGGAGAGTCCATCTAGCTAGTTGTCCTTCTGGTTCCTTGAGTTGCTGTAGCCATTTGAGCAAAGTGTGGTCAGTAACCACAGTGAAATGGGTGCCATACACATAATGGCAGAACTTCTTGACAGCATGCAGCACAGCAAGGCACTCTTTCTTGGTCACACTGTAATTTTTCTCATGCTTATTCAGGACACAAAAGATATAAGCTACAGGGTGATCCACACCTTCATTATCCAATTGAGCCAAGATAGCCCCAATAGCCAAGTCACTATCATCAGTATATAGGATGAATTCCTTATTGTAGTCAGGATATACTAGGATGGGAGCCTCTTTGAGTTTTTGTTTGAGGGTCTCAAAGGCTTGTTGTTGGCTGGTGGTCCATTCAAAAGGGACATTACACAGCAGCTGGACCAAGGGTTCACTAGTGTCAGCAAAATCGGGGATAAATTTTCTGTAGTATCCCATCATACCCAGAAAGACTTGGACTTCTTGAAGTGTTGATGGGCAGAAGCATTTTGTCAATGGCCTCAACTTTCTTAGTCATGGGGAAAATTACTGTCTGAGTTACCTCATGTCCCAAGAATTCAATGTGTTCCTTGAAGAAGACACACTTAGATGGCTTTAACTTAAGTCCAGCTTCACAAATATTTATGAAAACTTCCTTAAGATGGGCCAGGTGGTTGGTAAAGGTAGCACTGAAGACAGTTATATCATCTAAGTACACTAGAACAAACAGGAGCTTCAAATCATGGAGGATGGAGTCCATGGCTTGTTGAAAAGTAGCTGGAGCATTGTAGAGTCCTTGCGGCATTTGAGTAGGCTCAAACAATCCCTCAGAAGTGATGAGCGCAGCATTCTGCCTATCCTTGGGTGAGATGGATCAACTTGCCAGTATCCAGAGGCTAGATCCATAGCAGAGAAGAACTTGGAGCCCCCAAGGCAGCAGAGAGCATCATCAATGTGTGGTAAGGGGTAGGAATCCTTTTTGGTTAAGGAATTCAGGCGTCAGTAGTCCATCACAGTATGATGACCTCCATCCTTTTTTTCATTGTGAGCAAGGGGGAGGCCCATGGACTTTGGGAAGGAGAAAGCAGTCCAGTGTCTAGAAGTTGTTTGAGCTCTTTATACACCTGAGCATCCTCTACTCAACTGTGGCAGTAGGGTTTAGCGCAAAAGGGGGGAGCATCACCAGTATCAATCTGGTGAATGATGCCTTTGGCTAAACCATAATCAGTGCTATCCTTAGCAAAGTTATCTGAAAACTAATCCAGTAGGTCAAGCACCTCTTTCTGTTGAACTAGAGATAGCTGTAGGAAGTCTTGAGCTGTGAATAATGATAGGACTTGGGGCTCATCCTCAGGTAAGTTAAAGTCCTAGAACGTACCAAAGGGATGTAGTGATAGGATGTCAGGAGCATTTAACAACCTGCCATAGCCAACGGCCTGCCTCTAGACACATGTATGGGGTGAGCAGTCAAGTTGGCAACCAGCAGTTGAACAGGTTCTTTATGAGAGATATCCAAGGTTCCTGGACAGAGATAGGGTTTGTTGCGTCTTAGCAAGGGAGGAGAGTACAACTCTAGGAATGTACGCTTGGGCAGCTCATACAATATTTGAGAGTCTAGGATAGCTTGAGACCCAGGGAGAATAGTCACAGCAGATGTGGCCAAGAGAGGAATCTCTTCAGATGCAGGACAAGCCATATGAGGGCACTTCATGTTTGAGGAATGGGTACAGTATTTTAAAGTTAAGACACCAGTGGGATATTCCAAGGCACATGTCTTGAGGCGCTTCCTGGGAACTTTAACTGGCTCTTCATAGATCAGAGGGACCTAATACCCTAAGATAGAGAGGTAGCTGTTCTTTAAGTTGATGATCTTCATTGTATTCCCTAAGGAATTGAGTACCAACTAAGAGGTCATAACTCTCATTCTCCAAGACAACAGCAGGGGCAGCCAAGAGTAATTTTCCAAAACGCATGGGAAGAGTAGAATAAGCCCCTATAGTGCAAGTCATGGATAGCCCAGCTGTGCCATACAACTGGTGATAGTTAAGGTTGGGGGAAAGTTTGAGCTTCTTGATAAGCTTTGAGGAGACAATATTAACATGAGACCCTGTGTCTAAGACAGCCTTAATCTTCACCTTTTGGATGGATATTTCCACACAAGTGGTAGTATAACTAAAGTGAGGGAGTACAGCCAGAATTTCTTGAGCTTCTGCTAGTTCTTTGCCTCACTTTTTGATCATGCATCTTAGGCCCAGGAACTCCTTATAGACTGTCTGGAGAGGGAGTGAGACTGAGAAATTTTTGAACACAGTGTCAGCAAGCTCAGAAGCTTCTTTGGAAGATTTGACAAGCACAGGAGACCTCTTGGCTTGAGTGAGGTAAGAGCAAGAGACAACCTCCTTGGCTTCAGGCAGAGGCTTGGTGGTTGTTGTAGCTTTCCCAGAACATAGCTTATAAGGGACTGCAATAGTTTCAGGGACAGCCAGGACTGAATACCCATAGGCGTTGGGATCTTCTATAACAGAATCATCCATTTCAGAGTTTTCAGAGATGTTGTGGAATAGCAGCAGAATGGGAGAGTCCTCAGTGTCAGCAGGCTCAGAGTCAGCAATGGAGTGGGTAATTGAAGGAGACTGGGAAGAATTGTCAACTGAGAGCGTCTCTGCCTCTAGGTTGACTGTTCTTTTCCTGCCTACTCTTTGGGATCAGCTCCTTCAACTTGAGGATTGGTGCAGACTCAGGAATGGTGACCTCTCTGTCCACAGTTATGGCAACCCTGGCGTCAAGGAGGATTCTGCAAGTTCATGGTGAGGATATGTGGGCCACTTGAAGACAAACCAGAGGTAGAGGTGGCAAAATTCTCCTGCACAACTGCCCCAGAATGGATAAGGTGCATATCCTGCAACAGTGTATTTATGCTCTTCATGGAAGAAATCATGGCTTTGTGGGCCTTGAAGTGAAGACACAGGAGCTGGTTAACCTTGAGGGCTTGAGCGCAAGCCATGTATGCCTCATGTGTGGTCAACAGGTGGCTTGTGATCAGTTGTTGTCCTTCCATGTAGAATCTATCTGCAAATTCAGATAGGGTCTCCTTTGGCTTGAAAGCAATGTGCATGAAGGCGTCCTTATTCACTTAAAAACTAAGGTCACCACCAAATTTGTCAATCAGAAGTTGCTTCATATCTTCCCAGGTCTCAATGGTGGGCAGCTCTGGTACTACTACTTCTTGACAGGTTGGGTGTAGACAGGTTAGAATGTGTTCCTTCTTAACCTCATCTGAGGCTCTTATCATGGCAGTTTTGTAGATAGTTAGGAAAGCTGCAATGGTGAGGTTTTGGGGTCAAAGACTTGCTTAAAGGTAGGCTTTAAGTGTGCTTCTGGAGTTAGGCCATCATTGTTGCTATTGAGAACATTTATGCGTGGGGAGAATTATGCTTTGGACTTGGTGGGGGGGCTGTCTGGCCCACAGCTGGCAAACACTTTCCTTGAGGGTAGTCAAAGTTTCAGCAGTGTGGGTGTCTTTATTATTAGCTAGGGTGGTCTGCAGCTCAGTAACATCCAGGCGCTGACCCTGTGCTGTTACTAACAAGGACAGTTCAGCCAGTCAGGATTAAGAGACGGGCCCACCAAAAGGCAAGGGGCAAACCTTTCATTTACTGAATTGATTAACTCACTCATTTTCTGTATGTCTTTATCAAGCTCAGAGTGATCTTCTTTCAGATGGTCCACCTCATTATCTAGAGCTATCAACTCTCTAGCACAATGAATGTGAGGGGCTCCTGAAAATTCAGGGCAGCAACCATCTTCACCAACAACTCCAGGTGGACTAACAACAGAAGCTATTGCCTCACATAAAGTAGCAACCTCTTGTTGCAAGTCAGCAACTTGAGCCGTCAGAGAAAGCACATTAGGATCAGGCTGAGGGGCTTTGGTAGGGCAATCCTGACTGCAGGTGGATGCTATTAACTCTCAAATGGCATCCCAGAGCCTCTGTTTTCTATCTGATAGCTCATCAGATGGAGGAGAAGGCAGGGCATTCAATTTGGAGGTAGAAAGTTCATTTACTTGAGTCTGGAGTTTGGCAATGGTAGCAGCGGTAGCAGCCCTTTCTTGATCAAATTCCTTGCCAATTTTGTGGAGGCTCTTTGCAGCATGGACTGCTACTTGCTGTAATTAGTCAAAGTTGTAAGCACTGAGCTCATTGAGTTGCTACACAAGTTGTTCAAAGTTGGTGAGATAGACGTTTAGAGTGGAATATACTTGGGCACGCCAGGGCTGTTCCAACTGGTGGAACTCATGAAGATGTTCTCTGACATACTCAGGGATAGACTGGCGCATTTGTTTAATGGAGTTAACCAAGAGGGATTGGGAGGTGACAATGTTGCGCTGATTTTCAGATACTAAGGAAAACAAGGAGTGGATCCACTGCTGGTAGGCTGCAAACTAGTCCCAGTGATGAGTGATGGCAGCTTGTAGCAATGAAATCTCCTGAACATGGAGCCCTAATACCATTTTATTATGGGCTATGGCGGGGTGTACAAAGGATGACAATAAGTGTTCAGCAGAGCCAGCCACTAAGAGGAGATGCTGTGGAAATTGTGGAGCTATAATCAATTTATAGTATTCTGCTCAGCTGAACTGAAGCTGGAGGCAAGGGATGGCTCTGTCACAGGCTATCCTGAGGGCTACTGCCATGACTTATTCCAAGTCAGGGGTACCCAAAGGGTAGGCCACTAGGTGGGGACCACTCCCAAGGTTCAGCACAGTAGAGACAATAGGCGGGTCAGGAATGTCTTCCTCAATAGGAGGACTGGTAATTTCAGGCAAAGTTGGCTCTTGTATGGGAGGAGGAAAAGGTCCTGAAAACATTGTTGCAAAAGGAATAACCAAGGGGCTTACAGCCCCTGTAGTGAGCACCATTTTTGTTGTGATCTGAGGCGCAGCACAGAGTCACAACAGGAAATCCTAACCTTAGGATTGGATTTGTACTAAGTCTCAGTTAGAATGGCAGGGAAGTCTATGTGATTACCTTGTGGCCCTGAATGAATAATATCTGCTAGACGTGGCTAGAGAGGCGCCAAAGTGTGTGAAGACACAAAGATGGAAATGTAAATAGAACTTAAATTTTATTTGGTATAGAAATTGGGATTATATACTGTGTAGCTTTACCACAAAATAGTACATGGACGGTGGGATACTTGCCACAAGCATGAGTGGGGCAAGTGAGTTGCGCAGAATCAGGAAACCAAACAATTGTATTTCCCAATTTGGAGCCAGCCTCATTTCAAAGGGCAAAAGCAAAAGAGAGGGATTTGTCCTTAAAATAACCCAACAAAGGCAAAATTGAAACATAGTGAATGGTGGCATTCACAACAAAGTAACTGGATAATTGGATTATGGGTCACAAACCTGATTACTCAGAACCTTGCTGGTGGGTCAAGCCTGCTGTTTTGACACTTTAACAATAGGTTTCTGATTAAAACATCATACTTTAAGAGTTAATTAGCGTATTTTATTTCAAATAATAATTTTATAAGTTTACATTCAAAGTCACTTTAAGCTACAATAGTTTTCCACCCTTTTTAGATAAACGTATAATCTCAGTCTAAAAACAAAAACAAAAAATAAGTAATTTATATTAAATTACAATAGATTTGGATATACTTTGATTTTTTTTTAGGCTGAGTTTTTTGTTTATCTCAACAGGTTTGAAAACTACTGTACCAAATTAGTATTGAATTATAAAGTTGCAGTACAATTCTAAAAGCTGAGATTAAGGGCTTTCTAATGATACTAGTTTGAGCAAGATTGAAGCACTATCTGTTGATATATTGACAGTTAATCATAATATAAAAAAGGGTAAATAAACAATGATATCAGGTTTCAAGGGTGATATTTGTTGGGAATTTCAGACAAGCAATGATGTCAATTATGACAGAGCTTACAGATTGGGGTTTCTGCAACCAACCCCATAAATAAGCAGTATAAAAAACAGTGATGCCAATTATGATGGAGCTTGTGGATATGAAATGCAACTGCCAAACAACATAAATTGGCAGTATAAATAATATGCATATTAGATCAGCAGTAGTCTGCTGACCTGAACAAAAAATCAGTCAATGGTAAGTGCTGCTGCGGCACTTAATGATACATGATTGGCTGCTACATCACTGTGGAAAAGATACAGGCGCCGCGGCGCCGCCTAGCAACTGGATTATGTGCCAAACTACTTTTACGTCAAGCGCTGCCGCACCAACTGAAAATTATTGCAAGCGCTGCCGCGCTGCCTTAATTTTACATCAAGTGCCAAGGTGCTGGGTTTGATTCTCCATAATTTCGGATTTTTTAAATTGACTGTATTTCTAAGCAGTCAATATGAAGACATAAAACTAAGCAGGATGATTGATCCCAAAATATACCAAACCCCCACACCAGCAAGGGCCACCTGTGTGTTGCAACTAAGTTTCCAGACTTGCCTGCCAATGTATCTATTACAATACACAGGGGGCGCTCAATGAGTCACCCCTTGACATATCTAACAACATGAACAAATCTGATGGCAATATCAAATTGTGGGCACTTTCTCCTAATTAGGTGTGCTACCAATTCAATCTGCTGATCCCTGCACAAGTTATTCCTTGGCTCCAATCCTTACATGGAACATGCCACCATGCCACCCCCTTGTGGCCGTGTGGTTTTCCCCATATAGTATATTAATAACAATATTCTACAATAAACAATACCTTATTCTTATTATTCCTGTCCTTTCTATTGGATTGCTGTCTTCCCCAATTCAAATACTGAATCCTCATTGGTTTAGTTGCAACATGTGCTGGGTGAAGCAATCAAATCTCATTGGTTGTTGTGTTTGAAATGGCCAAACCCAGGTCACTAATTACCCAAAGTAAGAGTGTGTTGGAATGTCCTAGAAGATATTGCCAAAAGCTCAGGAAGAAGCTCCCCAGGGGGATATAAATACTTTTCCCCTAATAAAGATAAAATACCTTTGACTTATCAAAAAGTGTTTCTGTGTGATCAGAAGCCAAACTCCAAAAGTAATTATCAATTCTTTTTCCTATATGTTCTTCTACCACAATACCAATCATATCCTCACATATGACAGTATTTGAGACAAGTACCCTGCGCCCTATTACAGAAATGAGTTGCCCCAATATCCCCAGCTTGACAATATTGATAAATTAAGGAGACTAGTTAGGGGTCAGTTGGGGATTTATAACTTTAATGCAAAAGCTCAGCTAACATGGTATTTAAACAGCTCAACTTTACAGAAATTTCCTTTAAAATCCATACCTTTACTCCTCTCTGATAACTGCACATCTATTTCCAAGCAAGAACTTCCTAAACCAAGCCAATGAACCCAATCACTATCATTATGGAACCTATCAAGTTTGCACCTCAGATGATACCCTTCTTCTCACTGGGGGCTTCTACTAAGAGAGAAAGAATCTCCATGCTTAAGCAAGCATTCCTTTCTACTGCTGACAATGATTTTAACAGCTTTGTTGAGTATTTCTTATTAAAAACAGAGTTTTTAAAAAGTACCTTTTTACCTGCCATACAAAATTCCAAGACAGATGATTTCCTTAACAAACTAAAGGAATTGGTATCAGAATCTCCTGCCAAGCATCTTCCTTCCCTAAGAGCATTAGTTGCATCAAGCTACAGTTTGAAAGATCTTTGGGATTGTGGGTTTGAAATGATAAAAATGAATATATATATTCTAAAAAAATAATGCTAAAAAAATTATCATTAAATTCAAAAAATTAAAAAGGGAAAAATGATTCAGTAAAGAAAGAAAACATAAAAAATATTTTAAAATATATATTAAAAAATTTATTTCCAACCAGACAATTCACTAAAAATCACCTGGATTGATTTATGAAGAATTACAAAAAGAATTGAGTGAATACTCAACTAACATAAAATACTCATTTTTGAAAACAAAAAAAGAAATTTATGAAGATATGAAAATAAAAAATAACATTTCTATTTCACTTTCCACTTACTATAAGCTTATTCCTAATAATATAATCAAAAACAAAAAAACTGATATGTGTAACATTTGCAACTTAAAAAACCATTAGAACTAAAGAAAAAGGATTTGAGTATAAAGAAGTTGTCAGTGTCAAAATCTATCAAAGAAAATTTAGAATCTATTAACCTACATGAAAAGTTTTATAAGCATCAAAATAAAGAATATATTAGTGATATAAATAATATTGATGATAATTCATGTGTTATAGTAATAGACTATAAAGAAAACTTTAAAATAAGTGGGGGTCCTTAGAGACAAATGATTGTTTTTATGAGAAAACACCTATTTCTTTATTAAGATTTGCAATTGCTTTTAAAGAAAACAAGAAAATTAAATATGAGTATAATGACTTTCTATCTGAAATTTTATCTCATGACTATTTGTTTTCAGGTCAGTGTTTGATAAGTCTGCTTAAAAAAGATAAATTTAAGAATATTAAAAATATAAAAATTTGGACTGATAATGGTAATTATTTCAGATCTTATAAATTCTTATATTATTTTTTAGAGAGTTACCTAGAATTATAAAAGGAACAACTAAGTTTAATAGATTTGTATAATTTCATGGCAAAATTATTGTTGATGGTCATTTTGGTGTTTTATCTAAAATATTTAAACAAAAGGAAAATGAGATGTACAGTAGTTTTAAAAGCTATGGCAACAAGCAAAAACAATTCAGATTTAAACAAAATGAACTCAGCTTTAAACAAAATTGAAATGAATCCAAATCTATTGTAAATCAATATATATTTGTTTAAAATTAATTTTGTTTAAATCTGAGTTCATTTCATTTAAATCTGAATTGTTTTTGTTTGTTGTCATAGCTTTTAAAACTACTGTATATAAAAAATATAAATGATCTCAAAACGGTTTTTGAGAGAGAGGAAGAAAGAAAGGGTTTATATGAGACACTTGTAAATAATTCAGATGTTTCCCAAAAAACCTTTTTACATTTATGATATAAAATCTAGGCCTAAAAAAGCTGGCTTGAAGTCAAAGCTTTTTATGTTAACCTTTCATATTTAATGAAATATGGTGAGCTGTATGTTTCACCTTTGACATTTGAGGATATTAAGGAGTACTCCAAAATAAAATATTATGCAAAGTTCTGCACAGATGATAGAGAAACAAAGAGAGCTGATACTACTTAAGGATTAGTAGGACATGTTCATGAAGTTGGACGCATAACAAAAACTTATATTTCACATAGGGTAAATAGTCTTTTAAATACAACAACTTTTTCTCTGAAAATTACTGAGAAATTAATTATATGAGCCAAAGATAGGGTAATAGCAATTATAGCTTTGGGGCTGCTATTACTCTCCCATGCAACTCATATATTTGATTTTTAGCTTGTTAAAGTAGAAAAAGGGTTTTAGCAAAAAATAGAGTTAATAAAAATAAGATTTATTTTTATTATTTGTATATTTTTACTTTTAAAAATTTCTTTGGTAAACTAAGCATTATATGAATGTTTAAAAAACATAATTTTATGACTTAAATAATACAAAGAAGTTAAAAGGCTTTACAATGCTTAAGCTGGAGCCTTGGCTTAATATAATAAATAATGATCCAACTCTTGCAACTGTATCAAAGTGGCTTATCTGGATAGATTATCCAGTTCACAAATGTGTGGATTAAACTTAAGATGGAATACTGGATTATTGAATATACTTTTATATGATTAGATATTTAAACTCTTTGCTGAGGATTGAATTGATAGAAAAATATGGCTTAGTAAAATTAAAGGATACAATTTAATTGAATATCAAGGCAAGTTTAATTAAGAGATGCTGGCTTGTACATTTTGATTTGATTTATTTTGACTTGTAATAATAGACTAGTTTACTCAGATGCATCATCTGATCCAAGTGGCTAAAGATTGTTTTATAATTAACTTTCTTCTTACCATTCCATCATGTTAATAATAAGATTATTATAGTAAGCTGGCAATAATAGTATTAAGGCTCATTAAAATGATGTTCATAAAATTTAGATTTTCTAGTTTGGGTTTTCAGATAATTCTAATAAAATGGTATTAAACATGATAGTTTTAGCTTCTCTAGATGCTGAGATAAAGAACAAAGTGCAGAGTTTGGAATCACATCATAATCAAAGGTCCAGAACTGATTTGATACATCCAAATTTACTTTTGATACATATTAAAACAACATATCTCTGTGAATACTAAGTTACCTTAACGTTAAATAGCTTATTTTAAAGCTACAAATCAGCTCTACATTTGATGAAATTTAGAATATTAAATAGTAAAATTTTCAAATATTATTTTGCTTTGGTAAACTTAATAGTAATACTCAACTTAGATATATTTTATTTTATATTTATTCTTAAAATATGCAATTTTTTCTTAGATAAATAAAATTTTAATAAAGCCTTTTTAAATATGATTTTTTAGAATAAAACAGTTATAAAAAATCTCAACCTAAAAACCCAATGTGATATATTGAACTCATGTATTAGATTCAATTTTTATCTATCCCTGGATGGCCCATCCATCTAGATGTTATTATTGGGTAAGTTGGGGGGAAATTGAGTTTTGGTGGCAAGAATACGGCTCCACACTAACACTGCATTAACTGTAAATTACAAATTAAAACTTATTTTAAAAAAGACGTTAACATTATGGAGCTCTTGTCAGAATAAGAAAGTCTGAATCCTCAGTAGTATTTTGCATTAATTTTGGTAAGCTTTTGATCATCAATCCAACAGGTTTTGATAAAAGCTTTATACAGTAGTTTTAAAAGCTATGGCAACAACCAAAAATACCTCAGATTTAAACAAAATTATTTCATATTTAAGCAAATTCCAACTATCAGGTTAAAATACACACTCTATTAACAGGGATTTTTGGCGTTAATGGACAAAATGGGTCAACACAGCAACAAATTGCTCACATGCCAAGTGAGACTATTCAAAATGCAATCCAAAATACATTGATTCACAAACAAAATGGTGTGAGTTGACTTTTGGTGTACATATGTTTACTATGTAAATTGGTGACAAAATACACCCAAGTGCGGTGAGTCAAAACTCAAACCAAAACCAAAACACAATATAAACTCAATATGTAAACAAAACCACTCAATTGTTGTGTGTGTAAAGTCACTTCCCCCTTTAGCCCTGGATAGGACAATCTTCCCGCGCTGCACAAAAATATTGCTCAGAAGCTGGCCAAGCCCCTCAATTCCCTTGAAGATTTAGCCCACATAATCAATGAGAGATTTGTGTTGGCATACCCTTCTCAAGTGGGAAATAATGGTGCTTTGTATTCTGTCCCCACTTGGGAGGAATCTCTGATTAATTTGGACTATCTTCTGGCTTGGGCTTGACCACATTTAAAATTAATTAAGTCCAAGCAACCAGGTCGCACTACTGGTAAACCATCAAATTCCAACCTAACTGGATTGAATGCTGATTTAAATCACTTCAGTAATGCCAGCCAATCAGAGTTAAAGCCGGAAATTATTGCAAAACCCTCCAACTCAATGGATAAGCCTTTGCAAAATTTCTCTTCTGCCCAATCAGACCCATTTCCTGGGTCAGGTGACCTTTTAAATTTGAAGCCTGTCCCTTAAAGCAAGACAGGGGACTTTTGGTCCCCTGCTTGCTCATTCTTACAATTAAAGTTTGACACTTTTAAAACATTTAGATATTTTGATAGTCTTTGGGTCCCTTGTTTGGCCCTTCTGATTATCTAAAGTGTTAGTATTGGTTTTCTCTATCCTTACCTATTCCCCTTTCTTTTGGGGTTTCTTGCCACTTTCTGAAGTCTTTGTAGACAATATTAACGTCAAAGTTAAAGTCTACCTCTTTTGCTTTGAAAGAATCAACTTGATTTTAAAAATTAGTAGTGAATTTTATATATTTACCTATTTTAAGTTCAAATTTTTTCTTGCTTTGCTTTTGCTTTTGCTGGGGCTTTACACGTGCTTCCTTTTAACTCACCCGTATGCTCTCCAACCCTTTGGCCTGTGGCTGCTGTTTTCTGTCTTCCTCCAGCAACATAGAAGACTGCTTGCTTGTGTTGATGCTCATTTTGCCTTGCACTTAAGACAAAGAAAAACCAAAGAAAAAAACTACAGTTTGATGGGCCCTATTTTTAAGACCCAAAATTAAATGATAGTGCCTCTGCTCAAATTTGTGGTTCTCACTTTGGTGCCAGCCTTAGTAATGATTTGGTCTACCTCTCCAGATCTCTAGGGTTGTATTTTCAATTCCTTTCTCCGCGTTGGTACCAACTCTGACCAGTTTTTGCACATTTTTTAGGATATCCCTGCTTGCGCTCAGGGCATATACACTACTAGTGAGAACGTTGTGAGGAGTCTAACCTGCAATGATCTTGAGTTCCCTGTCATCAAGACAGCTCCTACTACTCCCTCTGGTCTGGCTTGTCCTATGCCTCTCTCATCTATGGATCCAATTGCCCTGGTCCTAGAGGAAGGCTTGAGTATCCCAGAGTCCGCTCCCAAATGTGCTTCCTGGTTACTTAGTGGAATGATTTTGATGGGTTTGAACGCCTATTTTCCCCGGCTATCTGCCGTGTCCTCTCTATGGACACCCCATTGAGCAGCCATACCAGTCCTGCACTTAATGGTGTCCTGGTGAATCCTCCCACCAGGATGGGAGCCAAACTTAGTTAGTTTAGCCCCCCTCTCTCATAGTGTGCAATAGATTGTAATCAAGAATGATACCAAGGTATCTAAAATAAGGCACATAATCTGAAACATAAATTTTAAAAATATTGTGTTGGGTGCTTAATTTGGTGTAAAATCTGGGAAAATGGGTGGAATTATTTTGGGTATTCTAAAAAGGGTGTTGAAAAACCAAAAACAACTAATTAAGAAACAAAAAATCTATAATCAGGATTTTGGGTGGGAAAAAACATTAATTAAATATCCATATTCAAATAAAAGCAAAAATTAAAATTATGGAGTAACTTAAGTGAAATTTATTTATTATTTTATTAAATTCTTAAAATGAAAGGAAAATAACAACAGAGTATCAATGCACCCATTGTGTGCTGTGTTTGTGGTTGCCCCCGCAGGTCAAAGAATAGAGTTAGTGCAACGTAAGTGCCTACTCAGGAAGAAGACAGGAGAGAAGAGTTCAATAGTGACACTGCACTGACACAGCCAGTTCAAGGAGCACAGGCTGCTAGGGTGCAGAGCATCAACCCTTGGGTCCCCAAGCTGACCCAGGAGCCCACCAAGGCTACCACAACAAAAACAGTTAGAAAAAAAGGAGGTAGAACTTACTTCATATGTGTTCAACCCTGTGTACTGGCAATAGTTGGTCCCGTCAGTCATGCTGGAGAAGGTGAAGCCTGTACTCAATACTAGCTACAAGCCCTACGTCAGTGATGGCAATCAGGAAGAGGACAAGGAGCCTGAGTTCTTCAGAACTGATGAGGTACAGCTGGTAATTAAAAAGGTTCAGCTTCTACAACAAGGTGCCCATGCCTTGTGTGCCAGTCACCAACCAGGATCCCAGTTCATCTGAGCCCACTAAGCCCGTCTAGAAGTGCATTCCTGATATCAAGTGGATCATCCTTTTCCAGCTCATGCAGGGATCTAGTGACTACAAGGCAGCTGCGGCCCTTGTCAAAGTGGATCCCAAGTACGCCAGCAAGGTATTCAACACATTCATTGATAAGGGCCAAGTCCTTGCTGCAGAGAAATACTTGCATGTGTTCAACATGCTCACCAATGAGCACAAATGGGCAATTGCCAGTGGATAACCCAAGACTGCCATCTTGAACTGGCAAATATACAGGCCATGGTCAAGTCTACTTTTGGGGTTGAGGCTTTTATTTCCTTTTACTACCATCTGGTGAAGAGTCTGCGCTTTTAATGGAAAAAACTTGGGGCATCTCCTTTTAACAGAAACAGCCCAGCCAATATTGAGACCCATAAAAAATACACTGAGACATATGCTGTCCTCAAAGCCAAGGGGGCCATCATATTTTATTATATCAACAAAGCAGCATTTGCCTTGTCAATGTTCAATGAATATGGATATGTCCCCAAAGACTCAAATGACGGGGTAGCTTGGTGTGCTGCAGTCTGTGCCACAGCCTATTCCATGGTGGCTCTCCTTGGCCCAAAAGGGATTTAGATGTAACAAATGGTATTGGGATTCACAATAGCCAGACCTTGTCATTCCTCTGATTGGTCCAGGAGCACCTGAGGCGCACAAGCCCGGGCTTCACCAATGTTATTGTACTGGATAATGTTGGTCTTCACAAGGTGGCCAATATTCTCAAAGAATTTCCATCAATTGACATCAGTATTGCAGTGGGCCCCCAGCAATTGGCCACGTCATATTTGCGCCTTCTCTTCCTTCCTGCCTATTTGCCCTTCCTAAATCCTATCAAGGAAGTTTTTGGATGGCTCAAGCAAGTTGTCAAGCAAGGGACCCCAACTAGGACTGAGGACCTCTTTTATTTGCTGCAGGCCGGGATCCACACTCTCCCAGCTGAGACTGTGGTCAAATTTTATGGCCATACTGATTTGTTCATCCCTGTGTGCCTTTCCAAACAGCCAATCAATTAAAGGTTTAGTGTGTCCAACTTTTTTATATTCTCTAATTTATTATTTAAGATTTATTAATTATTATTTTATATTTAGAAGCTTCCAAGCCCACAATCACATTCAGCAGGACCATCAATGAAGGTTTGCAATGTATTTATTTTATATTATTTTTTTATTATGGCATCTGAGGCTATCCCAAACGCTTGATACTGGATTACTCAAATATAATTTATCACTCTTATCAAATAAATATAAAAATGAAATAAAAAATAAATGGTTAATGTACAACTTAGAGGTATATTTTATTAACATATATTATTTTGCTTTTATGAAAACCTTCTATGGGATTTATTTTGCAAAACTTGTTTGCTAAAATAAAAATTATAAAAATTATTATAAATAAAAATAATCTAAAATTCAATGGAATTTACTGGAATAGAGAATATAATAGGAGCATCTGTAGTGAGTTCTTTGGTATGTACTCACCTGGCAATGGAGGTGGCACACAACCTCCACTGCCACACCGTAGACGGTGGATACACCCTGATTAAAATATTCATGGTGACCTGTAAAAGGAAGCAGGGTCAGGTGCAAATTCAGGAGCAGATTTTCTGGTGGGGCTACAAACCCATAGATGCCCGCCAAGGCCAGGGCGTCCTGGATAACATGGTCAACCAAGTCATAACCCAGGGACCTTTTTCCTGTCCAGGGAGAGCCTGGCCTTGTCAATTCATAGGAGGACTATTGTAAAATATGCAGCCTGGGTGCTGATTTCTAAAAATAGTTAGTCTACTACTTCTTTATCTTAATACTATACCTGTTGTGGTATAGTGACAGCCTGGGTAAGGACAGAAGAATATAAGAAGATAATAAGACAAAACTGGTATTTATTTAGATAGTATTGCACTTATATAGTGTGAGGCAGGGGAATTGCCACCAGAGGCAGGGAGGCACAGACAGAAGAACTTTCCAAATGGAGGAGAGTGGATTGACACAGCTAAAAGTCCTGCGCAAGAGAACAACTGCTTTCTTGTGGCTTTCCTTAAGGAGGTAGATATAAATAACTTTGTTGTTCTATTTATAATCCCAGAAGTGAAGCCTGTGCCTTGTGCGCGTTCAAAAGGCAAATCAAACACCTGTTTTAGGGGTGTTTTAAACGTCTTTATCACTAGTAGAATCAGGATGCAATAGCGCAACCGCGCAATTGTTCCATTGCTTAATCCCTAGATGGACAACTTTTTGTCTAATCCATTCAGGATCTGCAACATTTCCCTCCACTGGATTAGACAACAGGTTTAAAAATGGCTGGCGTCTCAAGGTGACAGCTATGGTGAACAGTCCCTCTAGAAGAGTCACAAGAAGAGTCTTGAAGAAGGTGCAAGTGGTAATTCCAAAGAGGCGCAAGCATACCAGGCCAGTGGAGGTGATGAAGGCAGCAGGGAAGCAAGTAGTCCTGCATGATGTGGACGGCAGCTACCTGGACTTGGGGGTTCACTTAGATCAGCTACTGGTGCCTCAGCTGGCCTTAGGGGGGACAGACCCATTGTTTGCTGCGCTGTTCCTAGCTTTGAGTGAGCCCAGGGAGGTGACAGGAACTGGGTTGCAAAGGGGTAACAGTATCCATTGGCGGTTCTCCATGCGGGCGGCAGAAGAATACTTGGAGGCTCAGCTGAAGGAATTCCAATTTGAGGGTCAAGGCTTTCAGTCTTGCAACAGGGGACGGTATCCAACATAGTGAAGTCAGTCCTTTGCGCTTGGGCAACACCTGGGGTTACTGAGGCTCAACCAGTCAGTTGGAAAACCTCTGACAACTTTGAGCAACGTCTTTGGCAAGCCTTCCAGGAAGTGTTGAAGTCATACACAGTGGAGGGGACTGCCCATCTGGTGCCAATGGTGATGGCTGGCAACCTTGTTCTTTGAGGAACCAACCGCTGTGATACCAAGCGGGAGGAGAACATGGGGGTCTTCCTTGAGTGGGCCTTATCCTTATTCTACGGGGTGGGTGGTCAGGTCCCAGTAGAGTATGCCCTTTGCGAGAGTCTTCTGTGGGACTGTATCTTCTTGGGGGTTGCCTTTCCTGTGGACATTGGGGTCAATTGTGTGTCTTGCTTGGTGGGGGTTTGTTGCCCAATCCTTGGTCATTGGCTTTGTGGATCTGTAGGCAACCAGTTGTGTTTCTTGGCTGTCATTCAGGTGGTAGAACAGTTGGTGCGGTACTGGAAGAGTCTTGTCAGTCTCCAATAAACACCTTGTTCTTTTATTCTTATTCCTCATACTTTGGTGCAACACTATTGCAAACAGGACAACAACCCATGGAATTTTTTAATTAGGCTTTTGTTTTTTTGGGTTATTGTCCTCATTGGGGCTTACTCTTGGTCACTAGGAGCAGCACACATATACTGAGCGTGTACTCTAGTGATCAATTGCCCAGAATGGGGCTCCTTAAGGGTGTAGGAGTTGGGGCCGGTCTTCTGGATAACTTGAACTGGACCTTGCCAAAGGGAGGCAAGTTTGGATTTGCAGCTGTACCCTCTATTGCTGAAGAAGTAGACTGAGTCTCCTACCAGGTAAGTGGGTAAGGCAGGGCGTTTGGATGCAGCTTGTTCTAGGTCCTGCAACTTATGGTTTAAGTTTACGGTGTAGGCCTCTGATTGCAAGCAAATAAGGGTTTGAACCAGCTTGTTGAGGTACGCCTCTGGGGACACAGCCAGGCTGGGCTTTACCAAGGAATATAGTAAAGGGGGAAGTCCTGGTTGCCGGCCGTAGAGCAGTTGGAAGGGCGGCTTGCCAGTGGCCCAATGGTACCCAATGTTGTATGCAAAGGTGGCCGCAGGCAGGAAGGTATCCCATTCAGTCTCATGTTGGTGACTGAGCTTCTGGAGTATCTGGACCAGGCTCCCATTAGTGCGCTCTACCATGCCATTTGTCTGTGGGTGATAAGGAGTGGATAGTGTCCCACAAATTCCCATCAGTTGGTTGAGGCAGGGGATGATATAACTGGTGAAGTTGGTACCATTGTCTGTCAGCAGGATCTGGGGGCAACCATGTTTGTATATGATATTCTCCAGGATGAACGTGGCTGTCACCAGTGCAGATTGGTTGGGAATTGCCTTGGCCTCTACCCATTTAGTCAGATGGTCAACTGCCACAATGATGAACTTGTTGCAACTGTTGGTAGCTGGCAGGGGGCCCACTACGTCAATGGCTACAGTGTGGAAGGCAAACCCAGGGCGTACCAGTCTGTGTTGAAACTTGGCAACCTTAGGCCTCTCAATGTTGCAGTCATGACAGTTGGCTAGTGTATCCACTACGTCAGTGTGCATTCCTTCCCAGAAGCAGTGCTGCTGTAGCAGAGCTAACGTCTTCTGTATGCCACCATGGCCAGTAGTCTTGTGAGCGGCCACCACTGAGTCCATGTGTAGGGATGGGCGTATGTAGGGTAGCCAAGAGTCTCCACAAAGCTTCAGGAGTTGTCCCTTAGAGACCTTGGTATCAACAGCTAGCTTCTTGAGAGCCCTCTGTATCTCTACTGGCTCCTCTCCCCACAAAGAAGGATCCTCCATAAGCTTGTCATAGAGAATGTCAGCCATGGGGGATACTAAGGCAACAGTGGGAAGGCAGGAGAGACAGTCAGCATTCTGGTGGGCTGCTCTGGCTCAATGAATGATTTTGTAGTCATAAGCCTGAAGTTTAATGGCCCAACGCGCCAGACGTCCTTTGGGGTCCTTGAGGGTCTTCAGCCATTGCAAGGAGGCATGGTCTGTTACAACTGTGAAATGTACCCCATGGAGATAGACTCTGAATTGTTGGTAGGAGTATATCACAGCCAGACACTCTTGCTTGGTGATAGTGTAGTTCCTCTTGTGAACGTTAAGCGTACGCAAGCAGTATCCAACAGGGTGTTCAAGTCCTTTGGAGTCCAGTTGGGAGAGAACACCCCCAATTGCAGTCAGACTAGCATCTGTATGAACCACAAACGGCTTGGCAAAGTCAGGGTAGGCCAGTACAGGGGCTGCAGTCAGTGTTCCCTTGAGAGTATTGAAGGCAGATTGGCACGCTGGGCTCCAGAAGAATTCCTTATCAGCTCGGAAAAGCTGAAAAAGGGGTTTGCCCAGGGATGCAAAGTTGAAGATGAAGCGGCAGTAGTACCCAATCATCCCCAGGAAGACCTGCATGTTCCGCTTATTGGCCAGGATCTGTGTTTTCTCAATGGCTTCCACCTTCAGAGGTACAGGGCGGAGTCCATCTTGGCTAATGATGAACCCCAAGAACTCAAGGTGCTCCTTGAAGAAGTTGCACTTGCGTGGCTTGAGCTTGAGATTGGCTGCAAGTAACCTCTGGAAGACTTCCTCCAAGTGTTGTAGGTGATCATTAAAGGTTTGGGAGAACACATTAATGTCATCCAGGTAGACCAAGACACTGGTGAGTTTGAGGTTGCCCATCACTGCATCCATGGCCCTCTGGAAGGTAGCCAGGGCATTGGACAGACCTTGAGGCATCCTTGTGAGTTGGAATAGCCCTTGGTCAGTGATGATTGCACATTTTCCTTGATCAGCGGGGGGTAGATCAATCTGCCAGTACCCACTGATAAGGTCCATGGCGCTGAAGAACTTGGCGCCACCCAGTTGGTCCAAGGTATTGTCAATACAAGGGAGGGGATATGAATCCTTCTTGGTAACAGCATTCAGTTGACGGTAGTCAATCACCACACAGTTGCTGCCATCCTTCTTTTTGACAATCAGGAGAGGGGAAGCCCAAGGGCTTTTACTGGGGACCAGTAAGCCAGATCCCAATAGCTTCTGAAGCTCCTTGTTAGCCACAGCATGATTGGCTTGACTGCGCTGTATAGGTCTGGAGCAGATAGGTGGACTGCCTTGGGTGTCAATATGATGAGCAACATCTGCAGCCTTGCCCAGGTCATAATCATCCTTGGCAAACACATCTTTATACTGGGCAAAGAGATCCATAGCTTGATCCTTCTGCTCTTTAGAGAGGCCAGATAGAGAGTTGCGGCTTATGACCAATAGCACCAGTGGTTGCTCACAGGGTAGACCCAACTCAGAGAAGTCCGCAAAGGGGGCAGTCTCCTGCAGGTTGTCATGCTCTTCCAGTTGTATATAAGCCAGAAGTTGGTGTTTGGAGACAACCATAGCTTCACAACTCATGTTGGCCAAGAGTATGAGTACCTCCTTCTCACTTGGCATGAGGATGCCTGGTGCAACCCATGGTTCTAGTCTGGACGCATTAGGGATGCCAAAGATTTCTCCATGAGTGCCAGCCAGTAGAGCCAGCAAGAGGCCTGTATTGTGGATCACCTGAGAGCCAGGTGGGATAGTCACATTACAGGAGGCGTAGACTGGGATACCCTTGGCTTCCCCAATTGAGAGAGGTAGCACCTTGACCTTCTTACTACACAGTGTATAAGCAACTGGAAGCTCTCCATCAGTGTACTCCAGATTGATGTAGTGCAGACGTTTGAACACTTCTTCCAGGGGTTCCAGGTGTTTGTTATAGATGCAAGAGAAGACGTTAATGTCATCCAGATAGACCAGGGCACATGAGGGCTTGAGGTTCCCCATCACAGCGTCCATAGCTTGTTGGAAGGTGGTTGGGGCATTAGAGAGACCCTGAGACATCCTGGTAGGTTGGAACAGCCTTTGGTTGGCAAGGATGGCACACTTCTCTGGGTCATCTGGAGGGAGATCAATCTGCCAGTAGCCAGGTATCAGGTCCATGGCCAAGAAGAACTTGGATGTGGGGACCCAGTAGGCAAGATCATCTTGCATTCTCACAGTGAAAGAATCCAACGTTTCTGATTGAGAGGCAAAGTCAACCAGCAGAGGGGCATCAGAAGGCTCTGTTGTAAAGGAACAACAAGTGCCAGGGTCAGGCACAGGCTTGTCAGGGGGTAGAGGAATGGGGGGAGAGGAGGGAGGTGAAACCACAAATGCAGCCAAGGATTTCTCCTTGTCCTGGCTGCTTAGTAGTTTTTTGAGTGATCCTCATTGTACTCCTCAATGCCAGAATCATCAGTAAATTCTTCCTTGCTCTGACTAGCCTGAGGTTTAGTTGCTTCATAACCATCAGGAGTGATAAAGGGATTGCTATCAGGTTCCCAGGGAGACTCCAGGGTGCCTGCTGAAGGTGCAATGAAGGAGACATCCTCTTCATTGCTTCTGTGACAGTGGTGGTAGTCAGGAAGGGGCAATGTAGTATGGATCTTCTGAGAGGGGGAACTATCAGCTTTAGCATTACCATGCAATCCCATTAGAGTATCAGGGGTACTAATTGCTGAGGCATCTTCAAGGTGCTTGCTTAGTTGGTCCTGAAGGGAGTCAAGGAGAGCATGTTGAGCATCCAACTCATCTAGCCACTCTTTCTTTTCCTGAAAGGCCAGAAGTAATTCCTCTTCATGAAATCCCATCTGTCTCTCTTGAGCCTTTATAGTATCCTGAAGAGCAGAGAATCCCATGGTGCAGCTGTTATGGCTGTCTTCCGGCTTAGGAGTTTTCTGTTGATGATCATAGAACTCCAGGGCAACATGCTGATTCATCTGGGTGGGTACCAAGGAAGAAAGTACATGTTCTATCTTGCTCATCCATAGAGCCATTCCAGAGTGGGAGTGAACAGCTTCTGATATATTTTGAGCAAGGTTTGGGGGGCCAGAGCAGGGGCCAGAGCAGCTAACAGTTTGGAGGGTGCCAGAATTAAGGGAGATTCTATCAGGAGAACAACCAGAAGAAGAAGGAGGAGAATATTGACAGCATACTTCCTTCACCAAGGCAGGCTCCAAGGAGCAGGAGACGTGGTTCATGCCAGCTGCTTCAGCCATGGGGTCAGGCTGGATTGGTATCAAGGAGGTAAGGGCCTTTTCAATGGAGTTCATCCAGGAGATCATACTTGACTGGGAGCTGGCAATTTCTGAAAGTTGTTGGCAGTTAGGCAACCACTGGCTTAGTCCTGGTTGACCATAGGAAGAGCCTTGGAGTCTACCAGATAGAGAGCCAGAAGCAGTGAAGGTTGATCCTGGAGTGGGTTGGGCAGAAGGAGCCGCAGGTATAGGCAAGGACATCTCTCCCTCCACAAAAACAGGGCCGCAGGGGTAGGAAGAGAGGAAGCTGTGGTTTGTAGAAGCCATGAGCGCCAATGTTGTAAAATATGCAGCCTGGGTGCTGATTTCTACAAATAGTTAGTCTACTACTTCTTTATCTTAATACTATACCTGTTGTGGTATAGTGACAGCCTGGGTAAGGACAGAAGAATATAAGAAGATAATAAGACAAAACTGGTATTTATTTAGATAGTATTGCACTTATATAGTGTGAGGCGAGGGGAATTGCCACCAGAGGCAGGGAGGCACAGACAGAAGAACTTTCCAAATGGAGGAGAGTGGGTTGACACAGCTAAAAGTCCTGCGCAAGAGAACAACCGCTTTCTCATGAGCTTTCCTTAAGGAGGTAGATATAAATAACTTTGTTGTTCTATTTATAATCCTGGAAGTGAAGCCTGTGCCTTGTGCGCGTTCAAAAGGCAAATTGAACACCTGTTTTAGGGGCGTTTTAAACGTCTTTATCACTAGTAGAATCAGGATGCAATAGCGCAACTGCGCAATTGTTCCATTGCTTAATCCCTAGATGGACAACTTTTTGTCTAATCCATTCAGGATCTGCAACAAGAACCCCGTCTAGGTCCTCAAAGTTAGTCCCCATCCCAAAGAAGAACAGGAACCCCAGCTAAACCATCATATGAAGCCTTTGCCCAGAAAAGGCTTCAGTAAACTTGCACAATTTATTAAACACAGTGCTAATTTTATTCTCATGATTTGACTTTGAGAAGGCCAGCTCCATGGCTGCAGGTACCCCCGTTGTGTCAGCACTCCAGGCCAGCCCAAAGTCTACCAGGAAGATTTTTTCTTCTTTACAGCTGTTGCGTCTGCAACCGCCAATTTTCCCACTGCATACCCAAAGTTCTCAAGGAGGTAAGAGAGTTTATACTCTAATGGGAAGAAGAAGCAAGCAGCCACATGGGCCCGGCTCATCTCCAGTATCTTCTTGAATGAGAGTGTCTCCAGGATGTCCTAAACAAGCTCAATATAGTTTACACAGTAAACTCCACTGAGTGATACTGGGTCCAGGCAGACCAATTGGGCATCCTTGTAGGCAGTAACTACCCACTTGGATATCCCTTCAGCATGTGTAAGCCCAGCCAATGCCTCCCACAACATCAGAAAGACCTGTGGATGCAGTCCTCCAGCTCCTGTAAGACAAGGGGGCAGAAACAGCTTCCTTGCCACATGATAGGTGTAGTTGGCATAGAACAGGCAGAGACAATGGGGACCAGGACCCAGCGGATTTCACTGTCTATGTTTTCTAAAAAAAGGTAAGAATTTTGAACTTTTATTAATTTTGTTTTTTAGGTTACCTTCACATGTTTCCTCCTTGCCAGCGGCTTCAGAAGGCTTAGCCATTATTAGCGCAAGAAATTGCGCTGGCAATTCAGTATTTTGTTTCTCTGGCGCGCTTTGCCGGCTTGAGATGTGCATACATCTCAGGGCCATTGACCAAGACAGATGGCGCAGAGAGCAAATGACTTGAATTGGAGGCCCTCAACCACAGTCTTTTGAACATTAAGAAGACGCTCAATTATTTTTTCAGGGGTGTCTGGCATTTTGGCCATAAGTGCCTTGGCAGACACCTTGTCAATTTTTTCCCAAGTGAGGATGGCAGACTTCACTTTTGCTTTGACCTTGCAGTCAATTTCCTTAATCTTGGTGATTTCCAAGTCAAGGTCCTTTAGCAGCTTTTTGAGTTCTCTCATATGATTTTTTACTAATCTTTTCATTTGTTTTTATAGCTTTCACCCCAATAAAATCTGTATTGTTCTTTTATCATTGCCTCTTTGTATATCCTTGTTTGTTTTCCCACTTACTATATTATGCCATCTTTTACTCATTGTGTATATGTTTTACGCTCAACTCAATATGTGTTATTTGCTTTGTGTTGGCATTGTTTCCTTAATTACCATATTATTTTTTCCACTTTACACAGCCCCTTGTGAAAATATTAACAACAATTTGGCGGTTGTCAAAATTTGAATTAGAAAATTATAGGTTAATTGTGTTTAGATAAAGTTGTTACTGATCTGAATTCAAAACCTTAATGATAAACCTTAAGCCAATCAGGAACCAAGTGATAAAGTGATTGTTGTGACATAAAGAGTTATTCAATAATTCTTTGGTGCATATGCGCTAATTAATATAATTGGCTGGTTGTTTTTACATTGTGCGTCATTGCCGCTGTGGCAAGTTGATGGTGGATCAGTGCCCAATCAGCTTCTGGGTTAACACTAGTTCACCATCAACTTGCCACAGCAGCAATAGCGCACAATGGAAAAACTTCCAGTCAATCAGATTAATTAGTGCACATGCATCAAAGAATTATTGAATGACCCTTTATGTCACAACAATCACTTTATCACTTGGCTCATGATTGGCTTAAAGTTTAGCATTAAGGCTTTGAATTTAGATCAGCGACAACTTTATCTAAACACAATAAACTTATAATTTTCTAATTTAAATTTAGCTGATCACTGAATTGTTTTTAATATTTTCACAAGGGGCTGTGTTTGGGTACTAAAAATAACTGTGTTCTGGATCTAGATACACAACATAGTAAATATATGATTTTATAGAAATAAGCTGAACATAAAGAATAAAACCAACTATAAACAAAGAGAAAATAAGCAATTGAAATTAAGAATAAAGATAATATTGTAAGGAATTTCATTCCTTTTACACAGAATAATTTGATAATTGGGACTTTCACAGAAGATGCTGGAAACAATGCATTTATACATGCAGAAACTGATTTCTTAACTTTGGAACCATTTAAAAACAGTCCGTCAAATCTGTGTTTGAAATCAAATAATGAATGTGGCTTTAATATACACTCTGATTTAGAGTTTGAATTCAAAAACAACTTTGAAACCCCCTCAAAACATATAAACCTTACTTTAAAAAACAAACTTGTCTTCAGGCAATGACACAGACAACAACAACAACAACCACAATGAGAACAAGGTTCTAACCATAAAATCTAAAGGAAACAAAAACACCTCAGTGTTAAAACCAGCCAATAATATTCTCCAACTGCCAACCAATGCCTCCACTGCAGCTCCTGCCATTCCAAACAGCCAAGCAAAACCAGAACTACACCCAAGCCAAAGAAGTAGCTTTCACCCAACTAAGAACACCCAAATCCATGACTACTAGTTGAAATGCAGCCATCAAGCACAGCCAAACTTCACTGCTTCAAGTCTTGCAGGCTGCAGCTTGCTGCAGCCCTGCAAGATAAAGCTTTGCAATCAATTCTGGCAACAGGCTAGGGTAACAACCTTGAATATTTCCATATTTAACTCAGTATTTAAACTGAGCTTCCCCTCCTGAGAAAATTGCTCCAACAATTTTATTCCTATCTTAGTTCAATAAATCTATATTTTCAAATTTCTAAACCTTGATTAGTAGATAAATAAGGCTCTATGACAACAACATGAAGCTCATTATTATTGTATGGGCTTTTTATGTGTTAATTGGTTATGGTCAAACTAATGTGAGCTTCTAAACTCCTGAACCTACTCCCACAGATAAATCTGAAGGCTTCATTTGGTATTGTTTGGTCCACGTTGTCACCATGCCCCCTATGTAGAAACAGCTTGGTTCCCTCCTATTATTCATCCCAAGGCCCCTTGGTTAGTCTTGGGGTACACTAGTGTCTACTATATTTTAAATCACTTCACCCCCTTTCTGAGGAGATTTTGCTTCTTGGTCATCTTTTACATATTTTAATGATAGGGATTCCAGTAGGGTCCATATTAGTTAAGTTTAACTTGGGGGCCCTTCTCCATTCAATTGAAGAAAGGCTCCCCAATGAGCGGATCTCTGACAAATATAAATAGAAAATGTTTGGCAACAGTGAGTTTATTTGGGGACAAGAAAGAGTGATGCCTAGTAGGCAGAATAGTGTGGGAAGGAAGGTGTAGAGGCAGTGCTGGCCTGGGGGGTCTGGGATTGGGTGGGTGGGGCTGGCAGGTGGGTAATGGTGGCAAGGGTAGAGGCAAGAGGATTTATTGTGATGGCTGCCATATACCGCTTGTTATATTCCTTGTTTGTCATTGGCTGGATTGGTTGGTAGACAGCTGTGGCACAAAGTGGGAGGCACTTGTTCTTACGTGATTGGTTGCCCATGTTCACATGAAAGACTATTTGGGTAAACAAGTCAGCCACCATCTGTCAACCAAAGAGAGAATCATGATCAAGGACCCCAATATAGATATTGTTGAAAGCCTGAGGGCGGCGCTCCCAGAGTGTATCTCTAATATTAAAGGGCACAGCATCAGCCAGATGGATGTCAGTGTGGCTGACTGGGTACACAGAGGCCTGGTGCCTGTGTCCTTGGATGGCCTTGAGGGCAGTGGAGCTACCCTTTATCTGGTGGCTCAAGAAAACCTGGTGGGTGGAGTTTGAGCTATTCCAGGAGTCAAGCAATTTGCCAAAGATATGATGGTACTTGTATCTACTGGTAAAATCAGGGTTTGTCTAATATTAGACAAAACCCTTGGCCAAAACGGCCAGAAACACACTAATGAAAGTCCCCCTCTTGACCTTCTTCCTTCTATTCTTGATGGCAGCTTTCCCTTGCTCACCAAATTCATCAAAAGCTATTGATAGCTTGTAATAGGAGATAAACATGATGTCATTAGACAAACTTGTCAGGCATCAGACCAGGGTTGATTTGATGGCGGTGTCATATGGGGAATCCTCACTGCCATCCCATTAGTTGCCGGCAACATTGGTCAACACCCTGATTGAAGCCACCTTTCCGTGCATCCAGAGCTTCACCATGCGCCCAGACACTCAAATGCCATGGTGCACAAGTTGTTTCCGGATCTGGGTCAAGGAAAGCTTGGGATCCCGCTGGAGGAGGTCAAGAATGATTGGGTATGCCTCAGATATTTGTGACTCAGAGGCCTTCTTGGGCTTCTTGGCTGTCCCAATCAGATTCCCCCTGTTCATCAGGTTGTTGAATTCCTGCATGATAGTAGCTCGGATAAATTGCAACTGGGCAGCAATCTGTTCCCAGAACAGACCCTGTAGATTCAGTGCCACAATTTCCTGAAGAATTTGGGCAGTGATGATTTGTTGCTTGGGGCGCTAGGCTGGGGGAGCTGAAGCCTGATTGGCTGTAGGAGGGCAGGTTGGCAAGAAGTTGTTCCAAATCAAGGTTGCCATCCTGATTGGTTGGTTGGTGAGCAGCTTGTGCGGGGGTGGGTACAGGAGCAGGGGCAGAGCTAGACACTATGTGACTACTGAACAAGTCAAAGCCATAGGGGTTGGTGGTCAGGTACAGGTCAGCTTCCTTGTTACCCGCCTCAGAGGCTTGGGTGTAAACAGGTGCCTCCACGTTCTGAGCCTCGTCTCCATTGAAGCTGGCTTGGCTGCTGCTGGCTTGGTAGCTGGTGCTGTCAAAAATGTTGCTAGTAAAAACCATTGTAAAAAAACCTAGGATAAAATCACTAAAAGTAGAAGTTTAAACTTTTATGATTTATTTTTATTTTAATCTCAGGCCCGTATTTGGAAAGTTCTCAAACCTATTTTACACAAATCAGGAGCCTTGAAAATGAATAAAATGCCTCTGTTCCTAAATTAGATAGCTGTTGATTGGCTGTTAAACTGTTACTTTTATATTTTAGGCTGCTCATACTACACATCTTGTGTGACTTCATTTCCTTTCATTTTTGTGTAATATTGCTTCTAGATTGCTCAAATTTTTTTCATTTTAGTCCTTCTATTGGTACCTCAGTTGAATCCTGATTGGATTATAATATATTTCAGAACAGCATCCATCCATCTCACTTGTTGTACCAGTTCATTTTTTTGTGGTTTAAACTATGCTCTTGATGTTTGATATAATTTTATATAATGTGCTAGTGAAATTTTGTTTATTGTTTGACAGTTCATTTATTAACTGAAATTTTATAAATTTATTGAATCCTGAATCTTGCGCAACTTGGATTTTGTTTAAATCTGAAATCATTTTGCTTAAATATGATATATGTTCAGTTGTTGCCATAGCTTTTAAAACTACTGTAAAACACATAATGGATATGAACAAGTAATAAGTAGGTGGTTGCCCTGTCCAAGGACAGAATTAAAGTTGAATTTAATAAATCAATTAAATATACTTTATTGTATTTTTAGGCTTGGATTACTTATCAAATTTTTAATTAAATTTTTATTTGATTGCTTTATTAAAAGGTAATTTCAATTATATTTATTTAAATTTAAAATTGAAATTGAAATTGTATATTCCAAGTATAAATAAAAACCAAAGTTAAATAAGTATAGTATCACTATTAAGTTTAGTAAAGCTAAACCAGTTATATTAAAATTTTAGTCTTTGATTTTTAAATCCCTTGAAAATGTAGAGCTGATCTGCAGCTTTAAACTAAGCTATTGGGCATCAAAATTGGCTTAGTATTCACTGAGATACATTGATTTTAGTTTTTTAGTGTGTATTAAAAGAAAATTTAGATAATATCAAATTGAGTCCGAGCCTTTGATTATGACGTAAACATGATTCCAGCACTTAACTATATATCTCAGCATCTAGGGAAGCTAGAGCTATCATGTTTGGTACCATTTTGATCATAATCATCTGAAAAATTGATCTAAGTCCTCTAAATTTCATGAAAATCATTATATTGAATCTTATTTTATCATATCCTGTTTACTCCACTCATGTTCTTTTGGGATGAAGCTGTGGCAAGCAAGGTTCACTCTGAAACAATATTCAGCCACTTGGATCAGCTGATGCATCCAAGTGGAATAGAAAAAATTCAAAATTTCCAAGCCAACCATCCTGTACTTAAACAAAAATTTATGTATCTTTTTCAATAAAATATATTTAAAACTGATCAAGCTCTATTTTCATCGGTCAATTCAATCATCAGCAGAGCTTAAACATCCAATCATATAAAAGGATCTTAAACAATTTCTGCTTCCTTTCTAATTTTAATCCACCCATTCTAGAGTCTAGTAATCTATACAGATAAGCCACTTTGATATGGTTGAATGGGGTTAGCTATTAATTTAAAATTCAAGTAATCAAATAAAAATTTATTAAAATTTGAGTGGCTTAAATTTCAGTTCAATATGATTTAGACCATACTCCACTGAATTCAATCTGTGTACTCTCAAAGATGCATGTAAGGGATTGAATGTAAGGATGAGCCAAATTGAGCTTTTGGCTTAACAACCAACTTTAAAATTCAAATTACAGAAAGATCAATTCAGTCGAATCCCTTACGGCTTGAGCCCACTCGAGGTGACATTACAGACAGACAGACAGACAGACTCACTTTTATATATATTAATGTTAAGATTATTAAGTCTTAATGTTTTTAACAAGGTTGAGATTATAATTGAGTGGCTTGTTACGCAGTTATGGCGAGAAGCACATTATCAATTGAAAATGATTGTTTAGAATAATTTATGAGGTGCCCGATTTCTAATAAATGTCGCCATTAGCGCTAGTATTGATTGTGGTGGGCCACAGGATGAAAATGCCCCTCTGTTCCAAAAGCGTGCATTTTGATTTAAGATTTATAAAGTTATTTATAATGTGTGTGGAGAATAATTGTTTTTTAGGGGAACTAATTTTATTAGAGTTCAAAGGCGGCTTTTAAAGGAACGCGGCTATAAATCTAGAGAACAATGGTCTAGAACCAATCACGACTGAGGAAATTGTAATAAAAGTGAGGAACATTCATCAAACGCAGCATGATTTTACTCAACGCTCTGACTTGCTCCCTTTTCTTGACTCTAGAGGCCGCCACCTACCAACCGAAAAAGGGGGAAGAGAATTGTGATGGGGAATTCTATCCCGACGAGCACCGCAAGCTAGGGGAGAAGTTTTATACAGCATTGGACAACGTCAAAACCCCCGACTATGCCATGTTTGTGCGGAAGTACAAGGAGAAGTGTGCATACCTGGTGTGTAACAGGTGCGATCACTTGGGCCAGCTGCAATCAGTTGGCAAGGACTTGTGGAGAAATACATGGAACGATCACTGCACCAAGACGTGGAAGCAGTTCTGGATTGGAACCTGCGTTTGCCAGTTGAATATATTGAAAGGGGATTTATGCCCAAAAGAAGAGACCGACAGCGAGATCGAAAAACGAAAGAAGCTTGAAAGCGACAAGAAGATATTTAACATTGGCCAAAGCGATCCCTCCACAAAAAGTCAGAGTGCCCAAGACACTAACAAATACTTGGGAGGAATCAAGAGTGTCGCAACCAAGCTTAATCCATTCAAAAAAGCTGAAAACCCAGAACAAGTCAGTTATCACAATCATATCGGCAAGGAAAGCAAGGAATCATCTCCATTTAAAAATATGTTTTCCTTCAATAATCCTAAGAAATTACCCCCTAATCAACCTATCCTAGATGATCCATCCCTCAAGGTGAGTCCATCAGATGTAAGAAAACAAAATCAGCCTATTACAGATGATTCATTTCCAAAAACGACACCACCCGTTGCAAGCAAGCATATCATTGATCCCAAAGAAGAAGAACCAAAGAAAATCCCCACAGCATTTTCTGGTGCCATAGGATCTCTTGGAAATTTCTTTCAAAAAAAGACATCTAACCAGAATCACCTTATCCAAGATAATCAGGAGATCAGAACACCCAAGCTTGAATCCAAAGAAACCCCCAAGACAGGCAATCTATACCAGCCCCATGACCCTTCATCAACTTCTATGGATAATCAAAATCAAAACTTGGATAACCAAAACATGAACAAAGATAAACAATCTACTACTGATGATCTCTTCCAAAAGATGTCTTCATCAGCTGTAAGAAAGTATAGCCTTGAGCCCAAAGAGAAAGAAGAGCCAAAGGCAAAACCCTCATTGATTTCTGGTGCCATGGGATCTCTTGGAAAATTCTTTCAAAAAAAGACATCTAATAAGAAGAACCTTATCCAAGATAACCAGGAGACCAGAACACCCAAGCTTGAATCCAAAGAAACCCCCAAAACAGGAAATCTATACCAGCCCCATGACCCTTCATCAACTTCTATGGATAATCAAAATCAAAACTTGGATAACCAAAATATGAACAAAGATAACCAACCTACTACTGATGATCTCTTCCAAAAGAAGTCTTCATCCGCTGTAAGAAAGTATAGCCTTGAGCCCAAAGAGAAAGAAGAAGAGCCAAAGGCAAAACCCTCATTGATTTCTGGTGCCATGGGATCTCTTGGAAACTTCTTTCAAAAAAAGACATCTAATAAGAAGAACCTTATCCAAGATATCCAGGAGACCAGAACACTCAATCTTGAATCCAAAGAAACTCCCAAGACAAGATACCTATACCAGCCCCAAGGCTAATTAGCAGCTCCTATGGATGATAAAAACAAAGCAGCAGAAAAAACAAAATTACATAATTTGGTTTCAAAAACTAAGCAGAGGCTCACAAACTACCTCCCTTTATGATTCAATAAAATATCCTCTCTGAGCATTATGGATCAATATATCAAGGTTAATGAATGTTTTTACATGAGTTTTTTATAAGCTATACAAAGAGCTAATAAGTTTAAGCTCAAACCTATATCCCACAATTTATTTTATAATGTTAGTGAAAATCACAAATAAATCAAGTACCAGCACACTTTTAATTTTTTAGGAAAAACTCCATTGAAAGTATCTTTCATAAATAAAGATTAAGAAATATATAGTGTTGTAATTGTTTTAACTCCATTTCTAATATGTACTTTACTTTCCTTTTAAACCCTCGTGTATCTAATTAACTTTACAGAATCATAAATCATTTGCCCTGTTTGTTCAAAGTTTAATATTAGTCATACTTGTAATTCTTTATATAGAAACAATATTACCAAATATCTACTGTTATTAAAAGCAAAGGGTTTCAACCTAAAGGTATTTTGAATCTGTGATATTTTTAGGGAATTTGAAAATTAAGAAAATAGTTAAGGCTATATGTATCTTTATTTTAAATAAAAAGAGTATATTTATAAGTACATAGTTTTATAACCTGTTGAGATAAACAAAAAATGTCTATTCCAGAAAAATTGGTTCAGTCACATGACAAATTTCAACTTTTTTGATAGAAATAGAAGCTAACTACACAGAAAATGTGCGCTATTTGGCAAACATGTCCAGACAAACAGCAAATTGTGTAAACTGAGAACAAATATATGATGATTCAACAACAAAAACCCCAAGCACTAGAACAAATGAGGTTTGATAAAAAACAAAGATACTATTGTTTACTATGCTTTTTAAGAACAAAAAGAACTCAATCATAAAGTATAAAACTCAATCCAACAACAAACCCTAGTAGCAACTGAAACAGAAAACAAAAAATACCAAATATCAAGATAAAAAAGTGAATCTATAATAGTGTTACTAAATTCAGAACCTGGACGTAAAAATGCAGGATTGTCAAATCCTTGGTCCAAATTTCAAATCACTTTTGTGGGCAACTCAGCTGAGTGAAAATTAAAATATTTAATAAAATCAACCATTTAATTTGACTTTTTTGATTTATGTAAATTGGCAAATTTTGAATCTCTTGAGCAGATAACTCAACTAACAAAAGACAAAGCTCAGAAAAAAAATGCAGGATACATGAATCAGAAATGCGGGATTCTAATGTATGATTTGAGATTTCCTGTATTTCAAACAAATCATAGACATCATGTAAAACTTAACAAATCTGAAATTACAGGATTATCAAATCCAAGAACCAAATTTCAAATCAAAAATGAGGTTAATTTGAAATAAATATAATTTATGGGGATCTCAAAAAGAATGCTAAAGGATCTAGAGTGGATTTGTGCTTATTCTTTTAGGAATCATAGGCATTCTCAAAAATCACCCTATTCCATTTTAGGGCGGCTAAAATTTAGATACTTGATTATAGTAGACTTTAAAAAATTCTAATAATAAAATAGAATTATATATTACAAATTATTTCTATCATGTTGTCTTTTCTTTGGTGTGTTGATGGTTCATTTGCTGTTGATGATGTGATTGCGTTTAATTGGATAGTTTCACCTCCAGTTGCCTTGGCAATGAAATCAAGTTGCCTCCCCAAGACCAGCTGTGGTTGCAGAGGCAACTTGATTTCCTATTGACAAGGCAACTGGAGGTGAATCTATCTAATTAATTACAAGCACATTATCAACAGCAAATGAAATATCAACACATCAAGGAAAAGACAACATGATAGAAATAATTTGTAATATATAATTCTTTTTTATTATTAGCGTTTTTTAAAATATACTGTAATCAAGTATCCTTAATAGCAATACATGAATACATAGTGTAGTAAACTGATGGTTTATCTTTTCCCCTCCTTTCTTCCTTGAAAATAATTTTATTTGGCCCCTGGCTACGCTGGGGGCCAAAAAACTTTTAAAAAATTTCTGCGTCATCAGGAGGGTAGCTCATATATCATTATATGGGTTTGAGGTTGCTATATTAGTGATTTAGAGTGCAGAATATTACATCATTTCCAGTTTAGACAATTTTATATTTCACTTAATTTCATGTCTAAACATGGTTGTTGAGATTGGATTTTTCATTTGATTTTATCCAGAGTGGAGCTTCTTGATTTGGGTTGATGTGTCCTAGTGTGCTTACTGTACATTCAATTTGGATTCCAGTTCCTGAAATTAATATTTGAGTTTACTAGTGGCATTCAAAAGTGATTTGAAATTTGGTTCTTGGATTTGGCAATCCCACAATTCCAAAAAACATTGTAAACTTAATGAAAATGGTTGATGAATTTGAACACTTCAAATCTGATTCCAGTTAATTCATTTTGTTCATAGGAAATATGCAGTTCAACTTAAACTTTGCAAAGTGTCTATGAGTTCCCGTATTTTTAAAAATCCATATAAAAATAAGAATAATTCAATTTAATTAAAAAAGGCTATCCCTCAAAAGTGATTTGAAATTTGGACCAAGGATTTGACAATCCTACATTTTTACGTTCAGGTTCTGAATTTACAGTACTGTTTCATCTTTGTTGTGTTTGGCTCCTGGTGACAACATCCAGGAGGACACAGCAGAAAATCTTTATAACAAAAGATGTTAGGTCTGAGCTAGCCTTGGGTTAGCCTTCAGGGCAAAATTAAGGGCATGTAACTTAATTTCTTGGAATACAAGATGAGGAATTCCTTTTGGCAAAAAGAAAAAGAAAGAATCTTGAAGAATACAAAAGCCAACACAAATGTGGATAAACTTGTCTTTATTAGGAGAAGTAATTCTACTTAAATAGTAGACATAGTTGATGATCACTCAATAGGTAGACAGAGTGGCAGAGGGGGTCACATTGGGTTGAAATCATACCAGGGTCAGTTGAGGACAGGTATGGTATTCCGGAATGGGTGGACATTGATGTCAACCCATTTATGAAAGGCAAGGAATTTCCAAAGTCAAAAGCAAAACCAACCAAATCTTTGCACATATCACTATTTGAAGGTCATATCAAAATAGCATTAATGGCGCAATTTCTGATATCTCCCCCTCAAGATTAGACACAGGGAGTTGATATTTGCAGAGGAGTTTGGAGTAAACTTGGGCAAAGGACAACCATATGATAGCAGCTTTACAGTGTACTCAACACCCTTCTTTAAGGTGACTTCACAAGGTCCAATGCAGAGAGAGTCTAGCTTGTGGGCTATACCTTAAGTAAGGTTCTGGTAATAGAGGACTAGGTCACCCACTTGAAACTAAGGGAGGGGAGCCCTAGAAGCATCGGAAGACAAGAGCTCTAAAGCCTTGATTTTATATGCAGTTGAGTATGCTGTTGCCTGAATGTCAATGATGTGGTTAGTAAAGTCCTTGACATAGGTTTTAGGATTGGCAGACACATCAACTTCAATCAAAGGTGGACCTAAGATTGAAGGGGTTGTGGCTTCACGTCCATACAGCATGGCAAAGAGGTATTGTCCAGTCACTCAGTGTCTACTGAGCCAATAAGCAAAGAGGGCAGCAGGGAGGAACATATCCCAATTGGCGGCATTGGAGAGAGTGATCTTCCTCATAATAGACACAAGAGAGGAATTTGCTTGTTCAACTGTCCTGTTAGTAGAAAGGTTATACAGTGCAGAAAAGAACTGGTGAGTACCCATGGCTTCTACAATAGACATGATGAGACAAGCATTAAAGTTGGTGCCATTATCAGATAGTAGGACTTGCAGGCACCTGTGTCAATAGAAGATATCTTGCAACAAGAAATTTGTGATAGTCTTGGCAGTTATATTTTTTGTAGCTCTGGCTTCAACCCATTTTCTAAAATGGTTCACAGCTACCAAGATTAAACAACACCCAGACCTAGAACAAGGGAGAGGTCCAACAGCATCACCACTCACAGTGTGGAAGGCATGCTTAGGCAGGATGAGCTTGAACTGATGTTGGGACAGCCAAGGACGTTGGAGTTGACAGAAGTGACAGGATAAAATGACATCAGGAATTAGGTGTATGTTTTCCCAGTAGAATTTTTGCATAGCAAATCATAGTTTTTCACTATATCCCCGTGCTCAGTGTCAATGTGGGCCTTGAGGATAATAGCTATTATCATACTAGGACAAACATAGAGCAGATGGGTTTGTTGACCTTCTTGAAGAGTTGCCTATCCCAAATGACGGTATCCTTTGATAAGGCCTGTAGAGCCAGGCAGATATCTTCTGGTTCAGTGGATCAAGTGTCAGGTTATTCTATTAATTCATATAGGCAATCAGCGTATTCAGGATGGATAGCTAGTATAGGCATCCTTGACAATCCATCAGTGTTCTGATGTTGCACACCAGGGCAGTGGACCACAGTGAAATTGTATCCTTGAGAGTGCAGAGCCCATCATGATAATTGAACTTCAGAATCCTTTAATTGCTGTAGCCACTTAAGGGATTAATGGTCAGTGACTACAGTAAAGTGAGTCCCATAAATGTAGTTCCAAAACTTTTTCACCACATGTAAAACTGCTAGACATTCCTTTTTGGTGACGCTATAGTTCTTCTTGTGTTTTTTGAGGACAAGTGAAAAATATGCCACAGGTTGATCTACACCCTCATTGTCTAGCTGGGCTAAGATGGCACCAATAGCTACTCTACTGATGTTGATGTACAAGATGAACTCTTTATCATAGTCAGGGTAGATTAGGATGGGAGCCCTTTGAGCTTGGTCTTCAGAGCCTCAAAGGATTGTTGTTGGCTATCAGTCCATTTAAAGGGTACATTCCAGAGAAGTTGGACAAGGGGTTCACTTAGCTCTGCAAGGCCAGGGATAAATTGCCAATAGTATCCCATCATGTCAAGGAATACCTGAGCCTCATGCAGATTTGTGGGGGCAGCATTCTATCAATATCTTCTACCTTATTTTCCATGGGATGTATCCCAGTCTGGGTGACTTTGTGGCCCAAGAACTTGAGTTGCTCTTTAAAAAGAAACACTTGGACGGCTTAAGCTTCAGGCCTGCTTCTCAAATTTTGAGGAAAACAGCCTTGATATGATCCAAGTGGTCAGTGAAGGTGGAGCTTAACACTAATATATCATCCAGATATACAAGTACACATGAGAGTTTCAAGTCCCGTAGAATGGAGTCCATGGCTCATTGGAATGTAGCTGAAGAATTACAGAGTCCTTGAGGCATTTGGGTGGGTTCATAGAGACCTTATGCCGTGATAAGGGTGGCCTTTTCCTGATATTCTGAGGAAAAGTCAACCTGTCAATACCCTGAGGCCAAATCTATGGAGGAGAAGAATTTTGAACCTCCCAATTGTCTAAGAGCATCATCAATTCTTGACACTGGGTATGAATCTTTTTTTGTGAGAGAATTTAAGCGGCATTAGTCCATCAAAATACAGTGGCCTCCATACTTTTTCTTAAGGATAATCAATGGAGAGGCCCAAGGGCTATAAGGAGGAGCTAATAGCCCAGAATCCAATAGTTGTTTGAGTTCCTTGGAAACCTGGGCATCTTCTATCCTACTGTGGCGGTAAGGTTTGGCATGGAAGGGAGGAGGTTCTCCTGTGTCAATTTGGTTAATAACCCCTTTTTATAGACCATAGTTATTGGGACCAGGGGCAAAGATGTTGTTGAACTAGTCAAGCAGTTCTAATACATCTTTCTGCTTGATAGGTGATAGCTGCGGAAAATCAGCGGCTGTAAACAGTGAGAGCATTTGAGGGTCTCTTTCTGGCAGATTGAAGTTGCGGAATGTCCCAAAGGGGTAGAGAGAAGCCAATTGCTCTTCTACTAGGATATAACCATGTCTCATAACTTGGCCTCTAGTAATCTGCATGAGCAAGGCAATCAGGTTGGCTAGCAGTAGTTGAACAGGTTCCTTATGAGTTCAATCCAAAATCCCAAGGCACAGCTGAGGTTCTTTGCAACTTAGGGATTCAGGAGAGTAAAACTCTAAGAAAGATTTCTCAGGAAGCTCATAAAGATCTGAGAATTAATAATCACTTGAGAGCCAGGAGGAATAGTGACAGCCACACAAGCAAGAAAAGGGACACCTTCTTCTGCAGGACAAGAAGGAGGTGGGGAGCGCATATTAGAAGAGTAATTTCTATACTTCACCAAGAAGATGCCCATGGGGTATTCAAGGACACAGGTCTTAAGTCTCTTGCCAGAGATGTGTGGTGGTTCTTTAAAGATCAACAGGACTTCATAGCCTAAGAGGGATATATATCCATCTTGGAGATTGACAATCTCATTATATTCTCAAAGAAATTGGGGTTTTACCAAGAGATTGTAGCTTTTGTTCTCCAAAACTACAGCAGGGGATGTAATGAGGAGCTTTCCAAACCTCATTGGTAAGGCAGAGTATGCTCCAATAGCCCAAGTCTGAGCCATACCAGCAGCTCCATAAGACTGAGTATAGTTGACATCAGGGGCTAACTTGAGTTTCTTCATCAACTTGGAGGATACAACATTGACAGGGGAACCCGTGTCCAGGATGGCCTTAATCTTGACTTTCTGGATTGATACTTCTATGTGGGTGGTATCTTTCCCAAAGGGTGGTAAGACGGCCAGGGAGTCTTGCACGGCCTCCAGTTCCTTTCACCACTTTGCCAACATGCACTTCAAGACAGGAACTTCCTTGTATACTGTTTGAAATGGGAGGGACATGGTGACATTTTGGAAGAAGTCCTCAGCTAGCTCAGCGGCTTCTTCTGAGGAGTCCACTAAGGTGATGGGCTGATGGGCTTGAGCTAGGTAAGGGCAAGCCTCCATGGCCTTAGCTTCATCAGGAAGTGGGCAATTTTTAGTTGTGGTCTTCCATGAGCAAAGTTTGTAGGGGACCAACACAGTCTCAGGGACAGCCAGCACTGAGTAGCCACAAACATCTGCTTTATCATAGTCAGAACATTTGGGCTCAGAGTTGCTTAAAAGATCATGGAATAGATGGAGGATAGTAGAGCCAGACAAAGAAGGTGATTCTTTTTAGAGAAATTGTCAGGCATCACCCACTTGGAAGTAATCTTCCAAGATGGTGATGATTGAAGAGGTATTTAGACCAGTCAATAGAGATCCCACAGGAAGAGACACCATTCCAAGGCGGAATAGCTCTCCAAACAGGTGGTAGCGACCCAACAGTGGGTTGAAGCAACTTAAGAAGAAGTACACCCCCAGATAGCTAAGGAGGAAGGCAGAAGCCAGCAGACAGAAGACCTGGGGATTGGCAGGCTTCTTGGGGTACTGATAATTCTGAGGCTCTTCCTTTTGGGGTGGATTGTGTGACAATGGGATTGCAGTGTACCAGACTCCTGTAACCACTCAATGCCAGGATTTCTCTAAATAATGAGAATTTGGGAGAGATACCAGAGTTGGCTCAGGTACCCAGCAAAATGCTGGCCTTAAGGGCCTGCAATAAGATTATCTGGAAAACCCATTTATACCCAAGGGACTTCCAAATGTAAGTCTTGAGCAGTCTCATGGTTTGGGTGAAAGGGTTTAAGTCAAATTAAAAAGAGTGATTCACTTGGGTGAATGAAGACTTTAATAATTGAACAAATTCATAAAAGTAAATTACCAGCCTTATATAGCATGGTAGCAATAAAATAGTTGGGAGCAAGATGTAAAGGGGTTAAGAAAATTTGTGAATGTTTCTGAAGAAGTTGATTGGTTACAAACTTAAAGCTGGAAAAATAAATTGATATCATCATCAATATGTTCCTCTCAACAGAATCAATAGAATATCCTCAACTATTACTTAACTGTCAGCATCTATTTAGACAACATAAGCATATACAGTCTAACTGTGGAAAAACACTGGAAAGATGTCTACCTAGTCCTCTGAACCCTCAAAGATAATTAACTCATAGCCAAGCCTTCAAAATGTGATTTCTTCTTGTTCAAACTCACATTCCTTGGACACATTATCAGTAACAACAGAATAAAACCAGACCCAGAAAAGATACATGCATAACCAAAATGCAAGCTCCACAAAATAAGAGTGAGCTTTGTACTTTCCTGGGCATGGTAGCCTATGTTAGGTAATTCATCCCTGACTGGGGTGACTTAACTACCCCTTATCTGCAATCACAGGCAGGACAACCAAATTTGTATGGATACCACTAAGAGATCAACATTTCCAACAACTAAAAGAGCACATTTTACTTCCCCCATCCTACAATATCCAAACCAAGAAGGAATATACAAGCTAGAAACCAACACATCTGATTATGCCATAGGAGGAGTACTCTGTATCCAAACTTCAGAAAAGGACTTCCTCCCTGTAGTTTATAGTAAAAAAACTGTCTTATGATGAAAAAAGATATATGATACATGACAAGGATCTGGTAGCCATCATGCACTGTCTCATGAAGTGGTGATGTTACCTGGAAGGGGAACAAACATTCAAAGTGCTAACCAACCACAAAAAACTGATATTCTTCAAAAACCAACAACACCTATCAATAAGACAAGCTGAATGAATGAGCCTTATACAAAGGGACCACATGACAATCAAATATAAACCAGGCAAAGAGATGCTTACCGCAGACATCCTATCAAGGCTATACAGTAAAAATGTTCTATGCACTGATGGGGACCCCAATTGTCCCATGTTAATCATGGGAATCTCCAAGAAGGGTTTCCACCTGAAACACCAATAGACATCCAAGAGAAAGTCCTCAAGAACAAGCATATGTTCAAAAATGTATATGCCAAGCTACACCAAATACTCCCAAGTGGTGACACTGTACCCTACACCCCGTCAACACAAAAGATTGACACCATTCTTTGATAACACAGAGATCTGAGACACACCCATGGTAGGAACTTGCATGAATACCTAAAGACGCGCTACTGGTGGCCCAAAATGCTGGATGATATCAAGGAAGTATTAGAGCAATGTAAAGTCTGTGAAGAGTACGCCCAATCCAAGGCACCGCTCAAGTCAGTACTAACAGTGTCAATCACACAACCTTTCAAAGTATGTTCACTGGATATTGTGGTACTAATGCCTGGCAAGAACAATGAAAAAAAGTACACCATAGCAGCTATCAACTATTCAAACAGATGACCTATGGCACAAGCTACAAAAGAACACAAAAGCTATGATAGAAGAAGATTTATTGGCAAAGAGATCCTAGCTAAGTTTGGGAAACCTGACCTCCTGATCACAGATGGAGGAACCAAACTTAAAGCAATCAAAACCAATATCTACCTTACCAAGAATGGAATAAAGCACATCACAGCCAGTCCCTATCAGTCACAAGCAAATGTTTGAGTAGAACAACTAAATGGCTTGCTAGTAGAAGCCCTCAGTAAGTTATCTACTAACAATCCAAAATCCTGGGTCAACATGTTACCAACATCACTCATGGTGTTTAGAACCCAAGTAAACTGTAATACAGGAAAAAGCCTGTATGAACTTGTCTATGGGAAAAAGCCTGCCCTTGTTAGTACTACCGCAGGACCACGTTTACCTCTTCCCAGGAAGGTACCCAACAACAGTGACCCTGATATACAGCATGATGAAAAAACCAAGAAGACATGGAGAAGAAGAGGGTTGAGAGAGAAGCAATCCTACTACAAAAAGAGCACTTTCAAGTTGGGGGCAAGATCTTGGCCGTCAATCATGACATGCACAAGTTGGATCCAGGGTTACAAGGACCAGGTATTGCCATGGAAGTCAAGCCCAACTGTCAGGAACCCACCCACTTGGAAGTAATATTCCAAGGTGGTGAATGATTGCAGAGGGATTTAGATCAGTTACCAGTGAACCCACAGGCAAGGATACCATACTGAGGTGAAATATTTCTCCAAATAGGCGATACCAGCCTAAAAGCAGAATGAATTGTCCTAAGAAGAAGTACACCCCTAAGTAGCACAAGAGAAAGGCAGAGGACAAGAGGAGGAAAACCTGTGGCTTGGCAGGCTTGTTAACAGACTGGTAGATATGAGGTTCTTCCTTACAAGGTGGGTTGTGGGACAAGGGGGTAGCAGTATACCAGACTCCTGGAATTACCCTACACCAGGATTTATCCAAGAAGTGCGCTTCAGGAGAAGTACTAGAGTCTGCATGCATACCTAGTGAAATGCTGGCCTGTACAGCCTGCAACAAAATCATCCATTATATCCATTTATACCCAAGAGACTCTATAATGGAAGTCTTGGATAACCTCATGGTTAGGATTAATAAGGAGTTAAGTCAAGCTAAAATAGATAATAATTTACTTGGGTGAATTTAGACTTCATTGATTGAACAAATACTGAAATATAGCTTACCAGCTTTTTATAGCATAATAACAAGAAATAATATAGAAAAAGGAGATTAAGAAATTTGAAGATGAATCTGGAGATTTGACAGTTTGGATCTTCAAACTGGGGAAAATCAATTATTTCCTTGTGTTTTAAATTGCTCTCAACAAAATTGATACATTTTCCTTAAATAATCTTATGATTGTTGGGCATGGCTTGGAGGTTCTTAAATTAGCTCCACAGAAGTTGGGGACCAGGAGTTGGACTTAGTCAAAGGAATAGCAGACAACAGAACATAATTTAAAAGTTAAGAGTCCATAATGTTGCTATTGTCATCCAAGTTGTGTAGAGAGCAAACTGAAGTTGATTTTGCTTCTTTTGATTGGTTGAAGCCTAGCAAAACAGGTAACAATTGGCTGCAACCAATTTTAATATTTAAATCACTGTTTAGAAGAGCAACTAAGTCCTAGGAAGGAGCAGGTTTGATCCCCGTCCCTGAAATGAGTTGATGCAAACTATTAAACATAGGTAAATTCAAACACATTATGCTAACTGATTCCTCATCTGTAGGAGCTTGTTTTGGAAAAGGGTTAACATGAGTGTCTAAATTTGGTGTCCCAGTGATAGTGTTGACAGGAATACAACAAAATGAATTCCTGACACCAACAATACCTACCTCATCAAAGGTATTGACTCTCAAACAGAGCTAAAGCATATTTTCAGGGATCCACTCATTGGGAAGTCTCTCTCCAATAGAATGAAGAAGAGCTCCCAAGTTGAATTTGACTAGGGTGGACCCTACTGGAATCCCTATCATTAACATGTGCAAGAGATGACCAAATAAGCAGAATCTTCCCAGGAAAAGAGTGAAGTAGTTTAAGAGATAATAGATGCTGGTATACCCCAAAACCAACCAGGGGGCCTTGGAGTGAATAATGGGAGGGAATCATGCTATTTCTATGTATGGGGCATGGCAGCGGCGTGGTCCAAAACAATACCAAATGGAGTCTTCTGATTTATTGGTGGGGGTTGGTTCGGGAGTTTTGAAGTTCACATTGGCTTGCCCATAACTGATTAAACACAAAAAGCCCATACAAGGAAGATGAGTGTCATGCTGTTTGGGGTGTAGAGCCTTTTAAAATCTACTAATCAAGTTTTAGAAGTTTGTTGAAAGTATAGATTTATTGGCTAAGATAGGAATAAGAAATTTTTGGAGCAATTTTCTCAAAGGAAAATATTCAGTTTAAATACTGAAGTCAATTGGGGGTGGGAACATAGTGGTTACCAGGCAATCCTGCAATAGTAGGTTGGAAAGTATTGCTTTGCAGGTCTGCAGCAGGTTTCAGCCTGCAATGCAGGAAGAAGAAGTAATTGGACTTATTGCATTGCAGTATTCTTCTGCACTATGATTCTGATGGTCTTTGGGACTTAGATGAATGGTATTTCTTAGGCTTGGTTGATAGGCATCAACTGATTGGCTTGCTGGTTCTCCTGGATAGTGTTTGTGTTGGTTTGTGCATTTGTTCTTGGTTTTCTTGGCTAGTGGGGAGTATTCAGAGCTATGGTTAAATGCACTTTTGCTGTTATTGTTGTATTCTTCATCAATTGCTTGGGTTTTTTGAACTTAGTATAGAATTTATATTATTTAATAGCTTAAAGCTTTTGCTTTTGAATTTACACTCAATAGTGCATTTGTTAATCAAATTTGAATGTGTTTTCAACCTAATCTTATTAAAAAAACTATTATTAATCTTATTTCTTGTTTTTGCATTTAAAAATGCTGCTTCAGTTTCACTGTGTCTACCCATTTGTCCAGTATTTGATGTAGTATTTGTGAAAGAGATGGAATCCCTTACACGTATGCACCATGACTGCCTCCACCTATGCAAAGCAAGAACAGCTCAGTATAACTCCTGGCTCCCTGTACCCAAAACCAAACTGGATCAATACCAAGCCCGTATCCCCGACACTCTCAAGAAAATTCCTAAGGTTCCACCTTCCAGCACCCCAGGTGGAGATGTTGCAACATCTTTGATTGCTCCCTCTTGGGGAATTGATTTCCCAAGCAACTTGCCAAATGATTACCCAGCAGATCAATAAGTTGTGTTGCAACTGAACCAATTGGAGTTCAGTATTTGATTGGGGAAGACAACAGTCCAATATAAAGGACAAGAAAAAAATAGAATAAGATGTATTTTATTGTAGAATATTTTGACTAATATACTATATGAGGAAAGCCACAAGGCCACAGGGGATGGCATAGTGGCATGTTCTATGTAAGCTTTGAAACTGAGGAATAACTTGTGCAGGGACCAGCAAGTCAAATTGGCAGCACTCTTAATTAGGAGAAATTGCCCACAGTTTGATGTTGCCATCAGATTGGCTCATGTTGTTAGATATTTTGAGGGGTGGCTCATTGAGCGCCCCCTGTGTATTGTAAGATATGTTGGCAGGCAAGGAGGGAAACTCAGTTGCAACAGTTGGTGACACTACTATCATTCAGCCATCTATTACGGGGATCAAATATTTTGAATCCTAAGTGGAACACAACTTGGACAAGCCTTGTGACTTAAGAGGAAAAATCACTTGGATAAGCCCCATGACTACCATGATGTAAATGGACAGTATGTGGCTTCTCATGATACTATATATTATCCTATATTCATATCCAATAAAGTATCATTCTCTTCTTAATTTTCCCCTTTATCTTGTTTATTATACTTCCCAGAAGTATATACTTGACACTGTACACATCCACAGGAGGATTTTTTCATATTTTTTAAAAATATAAATATAGATTATAAATTAAATTCTGATTCAAAAGTAAAAATTATTAATATATATAAATAATTTGGGATTTTCAAAAAAGCGTCTGCAGCCATTTTTTATTTAAATTTCAGATTCCTCTGACATGAGGGAATCTTAAAAACGAAAAGGAGAGACTTGGATGCGATGATTACAGCAAATACTGTAATTGTCGCATTATTAATCCCTTGCAGCCCTAATTCTGACACTGTTTTTCTGATGAACCAAAGTATGACAATATGACACCATTTTAAATGCAATTTATTGTTTTATAAATGTGACAATGATGTCATACTATTGGATTTTATTTCCTCAGAAAAACGGTGTCAAAATTGAAGTAGGTACCGGGTTTTTGTGCTTAAACCTTTCCTTGCATAGAGTGAGCCTTGTATGAGGACTTGAATTTGGAACTACATAGATTGGATAAATGTAAGAGCTAATATAAACTTATTCATGTGATCTATTTCCCTTCATACATAGATATGCATTAAACCTCAAAGCCATCCAAATTAGTATATCAGGTCAGTCAAGCCTACATGAAAATTGCTTGCTTTTGGGACCAGCATAACTGGAAGTTGCATGTCATCGGCTATAAAATTGTACTAATCATAATCCAAAGCCTTCAAATTTAATGTTGCTTTAGATTTGCTTTTCTCGGCAGAGCTGATTGGAAGGTAAAAATAGAATCAAGTCATGTGGATAGCCCCCGAGAAATATTGATGCACATTTATCTACATCATTTGGTACTCCACTTTTTATCCTTGTGATCATTTTCTAGTCAAGTCATGTGGAAAGGCCCCATGAAAATTAATGTACATTATCTACATAATTCATTCTAGGCTTTTTACCCTTGTGATGTTTTCTAGTCAATTCATGTGGAAAGGCCCCATGAAATATTAATCTACATTATAAACATCATTCATTTCAGGCTTTTTACCCTTGCGATGCTTTCTAGGGGCCAATAAATGTATCCTCATGCAATTGTAGCAAGTTGCAGTAGCTCGACAAACCCAGTAATCCACCAAATCGAAATTTAATCAGATGAGAAATATCATAGTATAAATTTCTAGTTTAATATTTTAAGTGAAAACCCCTTTTATTTTTATATCTTATTGGCTAAACTTAGTTGTTTAAGCCAATGATCTACATTTTTTAATACAACCGGTTTTAAATACCAAGTCTACTTCTTTAAAAAATTTATTTTAAATTTGTATTTTTATCAGCTTAGCAAACTAGCCATTTGAACTATAACCTTTTGCAGACAAGTGGGGTATAAAAGAAAGTTCATATCCAAACCAAACTATAATCATGCTATCATATCTCCAACTAGCCATTTGTCTCTTATCTGTACCATCAAGCGTAGCCGAAGTGTTCCTTGGCTATAACAAAGCCGAAACCTGCAATCCCACCTCCAAAACTCTGCCCCCGTTGCCCAAAGATGTCTACATCGATGAATACAAGGCCCTCAAGCCCAAGTTTGACGAAGCGCTGAAGAACTTTGATGACCCCGGCTACTCCATGTTCTACCGCCGCATCCAGTATGGGCTTCCCAAGAAACCTGTGTGTGTTTACTTGATCTGCCGCGGCTGTGAATCTAATCGCGAGCTTCAAATCAATGGCAAAGGGCTATGGAAGCACTCTGAAACCAACAAATGCACCAAAATTGAAATCCAAGACAGATACGAAAAATGCAAATGTGAATTTTCACTTCTGAAGGGGAATAGATGCCCTGCCAAGGAGACTGATAGTAAGATTGAGCGCAAGAAGGATATGGAAGCTGCAAAGAAAATTTTCAAAGGCAAAGCAAAGAAAGGCACCGTGTGAGGTCCTAATTTCAATAAGTGTGACCAAATGCAAAGCTTTTTGAAGCTCTATGTGATTTTGAAAATAAATCTTCACCCCCTCAATTACTCTTTATCAGATCTACACATGAAATCTAAATAATTATATTGTTTTCTTATAACTTGTTAATATATTTATTTGTGTATATGACATTTTGTTGAATCAACTAATTAGATTATTTTTTACAATCGAGATATTATATTATGTGATTAAAATATTAAAGCTTAGTACTTGGAGTCGGGAGAAGACCATAGTTCAACAGGGGCAGAAAAGGAATTCGAAATAAGATGATCTTTGTTGAGAAGGGTGAAGATTCTTATACCGTGGGGAAAGCCATCAGGCCACCAAGGGGGAAGTATTAATCTAGGTGAGATTGAAATGCTTTGTTTATAGTTTCCCAGGGTTTAATTGTAATTCTATATTACCAGTATATGAATATTAAACTCCTGTTATTTCTGAGGGTTGAGCAGGGCTAATACTTTAGACCTTGTATTAAGTGTCGTGATGAAAACCTTCTGGGGTGTGAGATACATTTGGAAATGAAGTGTCTAGCTAGGTTGCAGTGCTATTTGATTATTAATTATAATTTACATTTTTATCAATCAATCAATTTTGGATTTTACCCTCGTTGATAAATTTAAACAAATGGCTGTCTTTTGTATATCCTTGTCTACAATGGCAAGCTTACAGACTAAAGCTTATGGAATAACGTTTAAGAGATAAAGTAAGGGACATGAATATTTTCAGTCAACTGATTTCCCTAGAACATAGTATTGGTCAACTTTGACCCAACTATAGTTTCCTCTTATGTAAATTTCTTACATTTACAGAAAAAAATTGAAACAAACATTAAATAAGTACTTTTATAATTATCTTTTCTAAAATCTTTAAAACATTCCTTTGTTTCTTTGCCAATGAAATTTAGTTTAGATGGCTTTTAAAGGTGTATATTTTTAAAGTAATCCTGTTTAATGCAAAAAAATAAATAAAAATAAAATATTTTTTAAGTTTTGACTAATAAATAGAAGAAGATTCAAACATTTTCTATAAATGCCAGGATTTTGGAATAATGTGGTAGACTTGACCATCATTGTTCTGACTCATTGGCTCCCAACAACAAATTGCCACAGAGCTGTCAAGCGCAAAGAAGTATCAGTGTGATCCCATTGATAGCTTTGGGTAATCATAATATTGATAGTTACTCTAAAGCTTGATAATGATCTATTGCTAGACTTTCTATTGGTTTGCACATTATCCAATAAGCTTGATGGTTCAAGAGTATGCCTGAAGGACGTGCCTCTGCCAAATATTTGAACATCAGGGCTCAAATCTGAACACGTGACCAATATGAAAGGTCGTTTGGAAGGGCAGTGTAAGATGCAAACAACCCATTTACAGGGTAACCAAATCTCAAATATGCATGAACATTAGACAATATGCCGCCAGAAGCCTGTTACACTTACATGTAGTCCGGTAATTAATTGAAGTCCCATGCCAGCATGGTATGGCTGCCAAGCTCTTGGGGTTGAGATTGACAGTCTGAGGAATAGAAGACTAATCAATAAGAGTTAGAAGCGTCAGATAATAATCTGGCAAGAGGGTGTTGTCACTCTATAAAAGGTGCTCTCCTAAATAAAGATTGAGCAGAATAATCACCCCTTGTAGATACTGTAAATTCAGAATTTGTTGGGAAAAATGTTGGATTGTCAAATTCTTTTGCATGAACTCACCAGCTTAATGGAGTAATTTTTATCCCAGAACAACTTAATTTTTTATATAAAAGGATGAAAAATATTCCAGTAAGTTGGTGAGTTTACGCAAAAGAATATGACAATCCCACATTTTCCCCAACAAATTCTGAATTTACAGTAGAGAATACAGATCTATATCATCATATCACTACTAGCCTCCGCCTAGTAGTCAGAAGGCATCCAAGTAGAGTGTGCCACCGTCTACTTGCAGACTAGTGAAAATTCTCCTACAGACTGGCAGGAACCTGCAATCCCATAGCCGTACAAAGACCCAACTGGTAGCTTAGGTTATCACCATACAACCGTCTATCAACACAACCCAATGATAAAAAAATCCTTTATTCAAGACCCAAATTCTTGGCAATAAATCTAAAAAAAGTTACATATGGGTCATTATTTGTTAGATTAATCTGTTTCCTATTAACTGTGCTACTTAAAACTTTAAAATTTTGTTTTAATTTTCTTATCAATAAATTTAAATAATCACAAAAAATTTATCAAAATAAATCTTATTTAATCCTAATAATATAAAAACCTATATTAAATTAATCATTTTCTACTTACAGCTAAATTAAACTGTATTAAAAGCTAGTAACAATCTTATTTCATATACCATTATTTCTTGAAAGCTGATTAGTACAAAATGACATCATTCTAAAAAGAGCAACATAAAAATACAATAAAAACTGATATGATGCTTTTTGTTGGAAATCAAATTGTTGCCTAAAATCTTAGCTTTTTTAAAATATTTAACTTTAAATATAATAATTTTTGAATCTCTCTTTTAAAAAGAGGGCAGATAGCTTTTTCGCATATTTAATAAATATTAAATAATTTTGGATTTTTTAAAAAAATCTTGTAAAAAGTTAAAAAAAACTAAACCAAAATTAAAACTGAACTTTTATTGAAATTTCAGTGATCTCATTTAGCATAAGTAATTTATTCTTAAGTTGGATTTTATAGAAAATATATAATAAGAACTTATAAGAGAGTAAAAGTTTTTCTTTTCAAAATTTTAAGTATTTAATATTAATAAAATAGCTTCATACAACTATTTAATAAAATTATATTTTTATACTGTATGCTAGAGATAATATGTATAAAAAATTCAAACATAAAAAAGAATGTATTAAAATCTTGCTTTATTTAATTAAATTTTATAAAGGTTAAAATTTATTTGAAAAAAATGGAAAATGATCTTAGTCATTGTATCTATAAAAATAAGATACAAATCTAATTATACAAGCAAATATTTATGTGATTAGAAATTTTTTTGTTTTGATAGATTTAAAATATATAAAGTTCATTTTTTAAGAACTGTTAAAGGTTATAATAAACTTAAGTTTAATTAAAAAAAAGTTTTTGAGTTGGTTAATAAAAGTAAGCTAAATAATGATTTATACTTTAAATTTAGTTTACTGATTAAAATATCATACTTTAAGAGTTAATTAGCATATTTTATTTCAAATAATAATTTTATAAGCTTACATTCAAAGCCACTTCAAGATACTAAATTGGTATTGAAATCTAAAGTTGCAGCACAATTCCAAAAGCTGAGATTAAGGGCTTTCTAATGTTACTAGTTTGAGCAAGATTGAAGTACTATTTGCGGAAATATCAACAGTTAACCAGAATATAAAAAGGGGTAAATAAACAATGATATCGGACTTCAGGGGTGATATTGATAAATTAAGGAGATCAGTTGGGGGTCAGTTGGGGATTTATGCCTGTAGTGCAAAAGCTCAGCTAACATGGTATTTAAACAGCTCAACTTTACAGAAATTTACTTTACAATCCACACCTTTACTCCTCTCTGATAACTGCACATCTATTTACAAGCAAGAACTTCCTGAACCAAGCCAAGGAACCCAACCACTATCATTATGGAACCTATCAAGTTTGCACCTCAGATGACACCCTTCTTCTCACTGGGGGCTTCTACTAAGAGAGAAAGAATCTCTATGCTTAAACAAGCATTCCTTTTTACTGCTGGCAGTGATCTTAACAGCTTTGTTGAGCATTTCTTATTAAAAACAGAGTTTGGAAAAAGTACCTTCTTACCTGTCATACAAAATTCTAAGACAGATGATTTCCTTAACAACCTAAAGGAATTGATGTCAGAGTCCCCTGCCAAGCACCTTCCTTCCCTAAGAGCATTGGTTACATCAAGCTACAGTCTGAAAGAGCTTTGGGATTGTGGATTTAAAATGACAAAAAATGAGTATTCATATTCTAAAAAAATAAAAAATGCTAAAAAAGCATCATTAAACCCAAAAAATAAAAAAGGAAAAAATGATTCAGTAAAGAAAGAAAACATAAAAAAATTTTTAAAACATATATTAAAAAATTCATTTCCAACTAGCCAATTCACTAAAAAATCCCCTGGATTGATTTATGAAGAATTACAAAAAGAGTTGAGTGAATACTCAACTAAAATAAAATACTCATTATTGAAAACAAAAAAAGAAATTTACGAAGATATGAAAATAAAAAACAATATTTCTATTTCACTTTCCACTTTTTATAAGCTTATTCCTAATAATATAATTAAAAGCAAAAAGCAAACTGATATGTGTAACATTTTCAACTTAAAAAAGTCATTAGAAATGAAGAAAAAGGATTTGAGTATAAAGAAGTTGCCATTGCCTAAATCTATTAAAGAAAATTTGGAATCTATTGACCTACATGAAAAGTTTTATAAGCATCAAAATAAAGAATATATTAGTGATATAAATAATATTGATAATAATTCATGTGTTATAGTAATAGACTATAAAGAAAACTTTAAAATAGGTGGGGGTCCTATAGAGACAAATAATTGTTTTTATGAGAAAATACCTATTTTTTATTAGGATTTGCAATTGCTTTTAAAGAAAATGAGAAAATTAAATATGAGTATCATGACTTTTTATCTGAAATTTTATCTCATGACTCTTTGTTTTCAGGTCAGTGTTTGATAAGTCTGCTTAAAAATAATAAATTTAAGAATATTAAAAATATTAAAGTTTGGACTGATAATGGTAATCATTTCAGATCTTATGAATTCTTATATTATCTTTTTAAAGAGGTACCTAAAATTATAAAAGGAACAATTAAGTTTAATAGATTTGTTGAGTGTCATGGCAAAAGTATTGTTGGTGGTCATTTTGGTGTATTATCTAAAATATTTAAACAAAAGGAAAATGAGATGTATATAAAAAATATAAATGATCTCAAAATGGTTTTTGAGAGAGAAGAAGAAAGAAAGGGTCTATATGAGACACTTGTAAATAATTCAGATGTTTCCCAAAAAAATCTTTTTTCACATCTATGATAGAAAATCTAGGCCTAAAAAAGCTGGCTTGAAGTCAAAGCATTTTATGTTAATCTTTCATATTTAATGAAAGATGGTGAGCTGTATGTTTCACCTTTGACATTTGAGGATGTTAAGGAGTACTTCAAAATAAATTATTGTGCAAAGTTCTGCACAGATGACAGAGAAACAAAGAGAGCTGATACTACTTAAGGATTAGTAGGACATGTTCATGAAGTTGGACGCATAACAAAAACTTATATTTCACATAGGGTAAATAGTCTTTTAAATACAACAACTTTTTTTTCTAAAAATAACTAAGAAATTAATTATATGAGCCAAAGATAGGGTAATAGCAATTATAGCTTTGGGGCTGCTATTACTCTCCCATGCAACTCATATATTTAATTCTTGGCTTATTAAAATAGAAAAAAGGGTTTTAGCAAAAAATACAGCTAATAGAAATAAGATTTATTTCTATTATTTGTATAATTTACACTCTTAAACTTTTCTTCAGTAAACTAAGCATTATACTAATGTTCAAAAAATATAAGTTTATGACTTAAATGATACCAAAGAAGTTAAAAGGCTTTGAAATGCTTAAGCTGGCGCCTTGGCTTAATCTAACAAATAATGACCCATATGGAGAAAAAATTATAGTTGAAGAAAATTGACTGAAACTCAGTTTTAGGAAAACCAGTCGATGAAAATATTCATGTCCCTTACTTTATCTCTTAAACGTTATTCCATAAGCTTTAGTCTGTAAGCTTGCCATTGTAGACAAGGATATACAAAAGACAGCCATTTGTTTAAATTTATCAACGAGGGTAAAATCCAAAATTGATTGATTGATAAAAATGTAAATTATAATTAATAATCAAATAGCACTGCAACCTAGCTAGACACTTCATTTCCAAATGTATCTCACACCCCAGAAGGTTTTCATCACGACACTTAATACAAGGTCTAAAGTATTAGCCCTGCTCAACCCTCAGAAATAACAGGAGTTTAATATTCATATACTGGTAATATAGAATTACAATTAAACCCTGGGAAACTATAAACAAAGCATTTCAATCTCACCTAGATTAATACTTCCCCCTTGGTGGCCTGATGGCTTTCCCCACGGTATAAGAATCTTCACCCTTCTCAACAAAGATCATCTTATTTCGAATTCCTTTTCTGCCCCTGTTGAACTATGGTCTTCTCCCGACTCCAAGTACTAAGCTTTAATATTTTAATCACATAATATAATATCTCGATTGTAAAAAATAATCTAATTAGTTGATTCAACAAAATGTCATATACACAAATAAATATATTAACAAGTTATAAGAAAACAATATAATTATTTAGATTTCATGTGTAGATCTGATAAAGAGTAATTGAAGGGTGAAGATTTATTTTCAAAATCACATAGAGCTTCAAAAAGCTTTGCATTTGGTCACACTTATTGAAATTAGGACCTCACACGGTGCCTTTCTTTGCTTTGCCTTTGAAAATTTTCTTTGCAGCTTCCATATCCTTCTTGCGCTCAATCTTACTATCAGTCTCCTTGGCAGGGCATCTATTCCCCTTCAGAAGTGAAAATTCACATTTGCATTTTTCGTATCTGTCTTGGATTTCAATTTTGGTGCATTTGTTGGTTTCAGAGTGCTTCCATAGCCCTTTGCCATTGATTTGAAGCTCGCGATTAGATTCACAGCCGCGGCAGATCAAGTAAACACACACAGGTTTCTTGGGAAGCCCATACTGGATGCGGCGGTAGAACATGGAGTAGCCGGGGTCATCAAAGTTCTTCAGCGCTTCGTCAAACTTGGGCTTGAGGGCCTTGTATTCATCGATGTAGACATCTTTGGGCAACGGGGGCAGAGTTTTGGAGGTGGGATTGCAGGTTTCGGCTTTGTTATAGCCAAGGAACACTTCGGCTACGCTTGATGGTACAGATAAGAGACAAATGGCTAGTTGGAGATATGATAGCATGATTATAGTTTGGTTTGGATATGAACTTTCTTTTATACCCCACTTGTCTGCAAAAGGTTATAGTTCAAATGGCTAGTTTGCTAAGCTGATAAAAATACAAATTTAAAATAAATTTTTTAAAGAAGTAGACTTGGTATTTAAAACCGGTTGTATTAAAAAATGTAGATCATTGGCTTAAACAACTAAGTTTAGCCAATAAGATATAAAAATAAAAGGGGTTTTCACTTAAAATATTAAACTAGAAATTTATACTATGATATTTCTCATCTGATTAAATTTCGATTTGGTGGATTACTGGGTTTGTCGAGCTACTGCAACTTGCTACAATTGCATGAGGATACATTTATTGGCCCCTAGAAAGCATCGCAAGGGTAAAAAGCCTGAAATGAATGATGTTTATAATGTAGATTAATATTTCATGGGGCCTTTCCACATGAATTGACTAGAAAACATCACAAGGGTAAAAAGCCTAGAATGAATTATGTAGATAATGTACATTAATTTTCATGGGGCCTTTCCACATGACTTGACTAGAAAATGATCACAAGGATAAAAAGTGGAGTACCAAATGATGTAGATAAATGTGCATCAATATTTCTCGGGGGCTATCCACATGACTTGATTCTATTTTTACCTTCCAATCAGCTCTGCCGAGAAAAGCAAATCTAAAGCAACATTAAATTTGAAGGCTTTGGATTATGATTAGTACAATTTTATAGCCGATGACATGCAACTTCCAGTTATGCTGGTCCCAAAAGCAAGCAATTTTCATGTAGGCTTGACTGATCTGACATATATTATTTTGGTGGGCAAGTGCCATAGATCAAAGTTCCTTAAGTTGAATGTAAAAAAATTGAAAATGGGACCCTGTCAATATTTTTGAGTCTTGAAGAATTATTATGTTTATTATAGAGATGGTTAGAAATTGTATGGGTAGTTGATATGAGCTGAAGATGTATGTCAACAAATGTGCTTCCTATCAGTTATGGTGGGATATAGTAGTTACTTGGCCAAGTTCTGTCAAAGGGTCAAGGGATGCAACTCTGTAGAGGATTCTCTTGGTCATGAGACAACACAATGGCAGCTTTAGGAAGAAGAAAACTTGAAGAGGTCCCTAAGTAGCAACAATACACTCTTGCTGATAATTGACACTACTGCAAAACTATCTGCAGTAATAAGATTGGGTGAAAATTTCTGCCTTTCAAGAGCACTTAGAAGAGATCTTTATAGGTGATAGTCCTATGAACAGACTGGCATATGATTACTTATTAACTTTTTCTAGGTAGCCTATTGTCCCCAGGCTACTGGCTTTAACCCCCAGAGTTACAATTCCAAACCTTAATGATGGTTTGGAGTGACTGCAAAAATCCACTACTTGATTGCCCTATTCAGAGTAGATATTCCATTGTGGATGAGAGAACCCTTTTGATGAATCTGATTGACAGGATCCTGTTATGAACTTGATGAAATGTAATGTTGGACAGGTGGTGCTCTGTACCATTTCTTGATGAATTAAATATTTATAGGTTGTACTCCTGTCTATCCTTGTGTATTTTCCCAAGTCAATTCTAATTCTGGCAGTGGTGCATCCACTCTAATATTCCATAATGGCTTCACTTTTCATTCTGATTTTTCTTGAGTATTTTTCAACCAATTATTATTGATTCAGAATGTCTCAGGCATCTCTGAAATAGCATATATTTTTCAGAACACTGTGTTTTGCACACTACTAAGGTATTGAATCAAACTTATGGCCCAGCAATATAGCATCCCAGTAGAGGTTTAACTTTTGGTGAGTTCTGTATATTATTATCTGTGGCTATTACAATGAAGAAATGTATCATTCAACCCTAATTAATCAATATTTTCTGACAGACCTGCAAAAGCGCAAAAAAATTTGAACTACTATGTAGAATGTAAAAATTAAAAATATCAAGGATCAAGGTGCAAAAATCATTTTTTGGAAGTTAAAGTTTGAGTTCAAAAATATGACTTTTCAATATAAAATTATATAATTTAAAAATTCCCATAGACTCTGAAAACCCTCAAAGAGTTATCTCTGCAATATAAACTAAAATGTATGTACAGTAGTTTTCAAACCTGTTGAGATAAACAAAAACTGTTCAGAAAAAAATTGGTTCAGTAAGAAACCAAATTTCACCTATTACCAGTTGAAGGTCAACTTACTCAATAAAAGATCCATTTATTTAGGTCCAAATTACAAAAATAGTCAATCACACAACAAAATCAAAATTAAATACAGAATCCCAAAATGAGACAGCAAACAAAAGTAACCCATATAAAAAATAACACAAATCAGTCACATCCTGAAGCAGCCTACGTCAACTGTGATAAAGATTGTGTAAAAAATGATCCAAACATAGACCACATGAGGTTCAGTCACAGAAGTGATGAACTCAAACAAAAAATGACTCATTTTTTTGAAAACATTGATTATCTTTTGGACTCAAATTGGAAATAGTGGCTTTTGTGAGTAAATCCACCAAAATCTATTCAGGGAACTACAGAGTTATTTTCAATGTATGTGCTTCTAAACTTTGCCATTTATGTCTAGGGAAGTGTCTCAAATTTGAGCACACATTTAAATAAAGCTAATACTCTTAAAATACTTTGCTTTTCTAATTTCAAATGAATTTTATTGTTTTTTATAATGAGTTATACAAGCAACAAGGACTTTGGTATTATTGAGGAGCAATATCAGGAGCTACTCCAAGCCCAGGCTAGTGGCCAAGGGAGCGCAACTACCATGGCCCCTGTTTATAACAAAATCAACTTAATTTATGAGGAGGCCAAGTTGTATGTGTCACCAGGCAAAGTACTGGGTAGTTTTTCCAACAGTCAATACAAGGAACCCCAAGTTCAGGCCCAACCTGGGCCTGTGCCACACTTGAAAAACTGGGCAACTGTAGTCCTCTTTAACCTGATCTAATCATTATGTAGCAATTTGAGCCCATAAGATAAAGCCCTGTCTAATATGGGTACCAGAATGATAAGTATGCCCCCAAGCAAAAACTGATACCCAATAAAAGGTTGAGGAGATACTGAGCCTCAATCAAAGAAACATGTCCTTTTACAAAATTGCCACCTGTCTGAAATTCACCAAGGCAGTAGTCAGACATGAATTCTGGGCTCTTCTGAAGAGAGGAGACGCCTAGCTTACTAAGAAGCCAAAGAAGAAGATATATTCCTAGCTAAAGAATGCCTATTCAATCATATTTGACCTCCTCCAGGAGGCCCCTACCTCCAAATGTCTGAGGTCAGACACCTACTTGGGATCAACAGCATATTTATTGACTGCCACACTGCACAGCTCTGGATGCATGGGCTTTTTGTTGGCTTCCTGGCTCTAACTAATTGTGCAGGTGATGAGTTGGATGATGATTTTGATTTACCACACATCCCAGTAATTGGTGCCACAATTACCCACTTCCTGTACAGTATCATGAACAATGTCATTTTTATATCCTACTATAAATTGACAATATGTCCAGGATTATGAGATATTTGAAAAAAAGAACACCCCTTGTGAGATTAGGCTGATAGACCACAAATTATCAGGCTAATCTTCACACGCAGATCTTAATCAGTTACACGCCATATTATCACTTGGTTATCATTTAGTCAAGTGTAGTAATTATACGCCGTATAATTGTTAGTTTATTATAATAGATATGGCAGTTACACGCTGTGAAATTGTTAGTTTATTACAATAGATGCAACAATTATACTCTGTATTATCACTGATTATCATTCCAATATGTGTTAAATATACGCTGTATATTACTCGCTTTATTATAATTGATGTAACAATTATACACCGTATAAACGTTAGCCAACATAGTGATTATCACTGATTATACGCAGTATAACCTAAAGATCATCAATCACTCACCTCTCAATCCACCCTACTGGAAGTTGTATCAACCCAGCCCCACACAGCCCCAATGGGCATATATGCTCATATCAAACAAGTGATATGCAAAAGATCAGGAAATACCAAGTTTGGGTCAGAGTTACATGGTGTATAATCAGGTTTCTTATCAGTTTGGGTCAGCTTTACACAGCGGATAATCCACAGGCTGATACTGGATCCAGTCTGCTATTATATGCCGTATAATCCCAAATTCAACCTGTTGCATTAATAAGCAGAAGACTTTCCAGCCAGAAAAGGATCACTGATTAAGCCCTATAAATGGAATATTGGAATTCTACCTTCCATTGTAGGAGGGCTGAACAGAGACAATTTCTAAGCACCAACTAAATACGGCGTAGTTTCAAAGCACAATAATAGGCATGTAAGAAACAGCCAACCAATAAATGAAAGTAGGCTAGCTCAAGAAGAGCGTAGGCTGTAGCTGAAGTGCCATGTACACCTGTCAAGGCCAGTAGCAACACATGTGCTAAGGACAGCCAATCAGGATAGGTGCAGCCAGCAAAAATGGACCCATTGTAAAGGTAGCCACTGAGAACTGTCTGAAAGGACAAGAACAAGGGTTGTTGCAGTATATATTTATATAGATGCCTGAAAGAACAACAACAAGTTCTTAGTTACACCTGGATAGATTGCAGCCGCTGGCTAGTCTGTACTCCAGTTTCAATAAACATAATTATCTTCAAAGTTCTATTCTATTGTAGTCTGTAGTGCTCTTGCATAGGATTAGCTAGAGTACATTGGCAAGGATAACATCTATCTGTAGCTTTGAACATACCAGCAATAACACAAGTTGCTCAACACCCCTGAAGTTAAAAAGAAGGAAAGGCAGGGCACTGTCATTGGTACATTCCTGAAAGCTCTCCCAAAATGAATAGTATTTTACCAAACCACACCCAGCTGCATCAATAGATACATGTATGGGAAGTTTATCTCAGATCTGTTTTCTATCTGGAGCTTGGGGAATTCCAAATCCAATTAATCCTAAGCCAACACATGGAATGCGCTGAAGAGGCATCAGAGAAGATCCAAGCAGGTAAGCACAATGTCTCAATATTCCCTACACAGCCATATCAATATACACCTGGGAGATGTGTCAGTCTGCAACATTAGAGAAACAATCTGAGAGAGCAAACCCATGTCATTCAACCAGGTGCTTCTAGATGCCCATGGTGTTGCAGACCTGAATGGATTAGACATTTGATATGCCACTTAGGATCCAGAACAATGGAACACTTGCACAATCACACAATTCTTCTATTTCAGCATGATTTTACACAGGTTAAATACGTTTAAAACGCCAGTAAGACAGGTATTCAAAGCGTATTTTTATTGTGCATCAAGTGAAGGCTTTACTTATGAAGCTATTAATAGGACAAAAAATAATTGCCACTTGCCTCTATTAGGAAAGGCGCGTAAAACCGGCAGCCTCCAGAATTAACTCATACAGAATGGAACATACTCCATGTCAACAATTTCAAAAATTGTTTTTGCTTTATCTTTTATAATTTCAATTAAAAGCTCAAAATAAAAATCAAAAATTGCTTCTATTATCAGTGTCAATTATTTGATCAAGAAAAAAATTAATCTTTAATATTGAAAATAAGAAAAATATTTTTGAGAATTATTGACATGGAGGATGTTCTATTCTGTATGAGTTAATTATGGAGGTTGCCCTTAACCCTGGTTGTTTTCTTGCGCAGCTCTTTCTGGTGTGCCTCTTATCTCTCCTCCATTTGGCAAGTTGTTTGTCTGGTTCCTCCAAACCCCTGGTGGTAATTCCCCTACCTTTTGCTATATAACCACACCACTATCTTAATAAACACCATTTTTTCTTACTTACTTTTATTTTTCTATCTTAACCAAGGCTGTCACTATACCAACTACAGGTATAGTATTAAGAAAAAGAGTAGTAGACTAACTAATTGTAGAATTTAGCACCCAAGCTGAATATTTTATGACATTGGCGCTTATGGCTTCTATAAACCACAGCTTTCTCTCTTCCTACCCCTGTGATCCTGTTTTTGTGGAGGAAGAGATGTCCTTGCCTATACCTGCAGCTCCTTCTTCTCAACCCACTCCAGGATCAATCTTCACTGCTTCTGGATCTCTATCTGGTAGACTCTATGATCCTTTCTATGGTCAACCAGGACTAAGCCACTAGTTGCCTAACTGCCAACAACTTTTAGAAGTTTCCAGCTCCAAGTCAAGCATGATATCCTGGGTGAGATCAATTGAAGAAGCTCTTGCCTCATTGATACTAATTCAGCTTGACTCCATGGCTGAAGGAACTTTCATGAAAAACACCTCCTGCTCCCTGGAGCATGCCTTGGTGAAGGAAGTCTGGTGTCAATATTCTCCTTCTTCTTCTTCTTCTGGTTGTTCTCCTGATGGAATCTCACTTAATTATGGCATCCTCCAAACTTGTAGCTGCTCTGACCCCTGCTCTGCCCCCCAAACCTTGCTCAAAATATATCAGAAGCTGTTCACTCCCACTCTGAAATGGCTCTATGTATGAGCAAGATAAAACATTTCCTTTCTTCCTTAGTATCCACCCATATGGGGCAGCATGATGCCCTGGAGTTTTATGGTCATCAAAAGAAAACTCCTAAGCTGGAAGACATCCATAACAGCTTCACCATGGAATACTCTTCTCTTCAGGATACTATAAAGGCTCAAGAGAGACAGATGAGTTTTCTTGAAGAGGAATTAGTTCTGGCCTTTCAGGAAAAGAAAGAGTGGCTAGATGAGTTAGATGCTTAATGTGCTCTCCTTGACTCTTTTCAGGACCAATTAAGCAAGCACCTTGAAGATGCCTCAGCAATTAGTACCCCTGAGACTCTAATGGGATTGAATGGGAATGCTAAAGCTTATAGTTACCCCTCTCAGAAGATCCATACTTCATTGCCACTTACTGAATCCCACCACTGTCACAGAAGCAATGAAGAGGATGTCTCCTTCATTGCACCTTCACCAGGCACCTTGGAGTCTCCCTGGGAACCTGATAGCAATCCATCCATCACTCCTGATGGTTCTGCAGCAACTAAACCTCAGGCTATTCAGATCAAGGAAGAATTTACTTATGATTCTGGCATTGATGAGTACAATGAGGATCACTCAAAAAACTACTAAGCAGCCAGGACAAGGAGAAATCCTTGGCTGCATTTGTGGTTTCATCACCTCCTCTCCTCCTCTCACCCCATTCCTCTCCCTCCTGACAAGCCTGTGCCTGACCCTGGAACTTGTTGTTCCTTTACAACAGAGCCTTCTTATGCCCCTATGTTGGTTGACTTTGCCTTTCAATCAGAAACTGTGGATTCTTGCACTGTGAGAATGCAAGAAGATCTTACCTAATGGGTCCCCACTGCCAAGTTCTTCTTGGCCATGGACCTGATACCTGGCTACTGGCAGATTGATCTCCCTTCAGCTGAACAATAGAAGCGTACCATCATTGCCAACTAAAGGCTGTTCAAATCTACCGGGATTCCTCAGGGTCTCTCTAATGCCCCAGCCACCTTCCAACGGGCCATGGACGCTGTGATGGGGGACCTCAAGCTTTCATGTGTCCTGGTCTATCTGGATGATATTAATGTCTTCTTTTGCACCTTAAACAAACACCTGGAACCCCTGGAAGATGTGTTCAAACATCTGATGGCTGCTAAACTTAAGCTGAAGCCAAGAAAATGCAACTTCTTAAAGGAGTGCTTGTATTTCCTTGTGTTCATCATCAGTTGTGATAGCCTTCGTCCTGTACCTCTTAAGATAGAGGCCATCAAGAAGATGCAGGTGCCTGTAAGCAATACAGACATCCAGGTCTTCCTGGGGATGATTGGCTATTATTGCTGCTTTATCCCCAACTTTTCCTCCTTGGGTAATGCACTGTTCTAACTCCTTCAAGCTGATGTGGACTTCTTATAGAGATTGGTTTTCCAGACAGCAATTGATTTTCTCAAAGGAACCCTGACTGCAGTCCCAGTACTGGTGTACCCTGACTTTGCCAAGCTGTTTATGGTTCAGAAAGTTGCTAGCCTGACTGCTATTGGGGGTGTCCTCTCCCAGCTGGACTCTGAGGGACTCAAACACCCTGTAGGATACTACTTGCGCATACTCAATGTTAGTGAGAGGAGCTATACTGTCACCAAACACAAGTTTCTGGCTTTAATATACTCCTACCAACAGTTCAGAGTGTATCTACATGGGGTACACTTCACAGCTGTAATAGACCATGCCTCCCTATAATGGCTGAAGACCCTCAAGGATCCTGAAGGGTGTATGGCGCATTGAGATATTAAACTCCAAGCCTACAACTATGAAATCATTCATTAAGCTGGAGCAGTCCATCGGAATGCTGACTGTCTGTCACGGCCCATACCAGAGTCAAACTGGACTCCCACAGGGGAGGCAGGCTGGGCCTGGAAGGCCATGTACACAATAGGTGCAATTCTGACCAAGTAGTTGACTGCAGTAGCTAGGGGACACCAACTCCCAGTATGGGGCACAACCTGGTTGGCCAGCCCCAATACTGTAATATAGACAAACCCCAACTTACTGAAGTCCTGAGCAGGAGGTGTGTTGGGTAGGGGGAGTAAAGGAATCTCCTTAATAGAAGGCAGGATGGTCTCTTTAGCACAACCAGGAGGGAGATCCAGATGATGGGGGTGGAAATACTCCAAGTCAAGAGCACAGGGTGGATTGACTGAGGTAGCAGGAGTATAGCCAGGAGGATACAGATAGGCAAGTTTACATTGAGTAGAGGATTCATGAATAGATGCAAACAGAATAATTAAATTTGAGCAAAAGTAGATAGTTCTTGCAAGAAAATAATGAGCCCTGGGCATAAAGCCCTTTATTTTTAAGATGCCAACAGTAAGGAGGGCTTTCCCCCCTCAATACTTATACTTACTAGTAAAGATGCATCCTTTTGTGCCACTAGGGATCTGGTAGCAACATTTTCAGACAAACTGGCAATTTTTCCTGGGAATTTTGTACTAGAGCTTAGGGATGAAATATTATTAATCAGCATAACAGGAACCTTGCTTGAGCTGCAGCATGCCAAGGTGCCAAAACTATTTATAGTACCTGCAAGCAATTGAGCACCTGATTGCGCAATCAAACAATCTCGCTCCCAATATACCATTTCCTGATAATTAAGAGGCCCAAATTTGTTACTGGAATTGAAGCCAGGGATTTGAGTCTTGTGGCCTCTCAAATCCCGGGCCATTTATTAATCAAAAGGGGGGTTTTCTTGCTCTGGGAGACAATTGGTAAGAATTCCCAAGCTGTGGGGTGTTTGGTCTCTAGGAAGGCCAGCTGATTGACCAGGGCATTCTGGGCCCTGACACTGTCTCTCCCGTCTTTCTACTTTTTGCCTTAGTATTCCCCATGGCTGACATTTTCTATGGCAAGCTCATGAAGGATCCTTCTTTGTGGGGGAGAGAAACCGGTAGAGATACAGAGGGCTCTCAAGAAGTTAGCTGTTGACACAAAGGTCTCAAAGAGACAACTCCTAAAGCTGTGTGGAGACTCTTGGCTGCCTTACATATTCTCATCCCTACACATGGACTCAGTGGTGGCCGCTCACAAGACTACTGGTCATAGTGAGATACAGAAGGCAATAGCCCTGCTATAACAGCACTGCTTCTGGGAAGGAATGCACACTGATGTAGTAGATACACTAGCCAACCATCATGACTGCAACATTGAGAGACCTAAGGTTTCAAGTTTCAACACATACTTGTACACCCTGGGTTTGCCTTCCATACTGTAGCCATTGACGTAGTGGGCCCCTTGTCAGCTACCAACAGTCACAACAAGCTCATCATTGTGGCTGTTGATAATCTGACTAAATGGGTAGAGGCCAAGGCAATTCCTAACCAATCTGCACTGATGACAGCCATGTTCATCCTGGAGAGCATCATATACAAACATGGTTGCCCCCAGATTCTGATGACAGACAATGGTACCAAATTCACCAGTTATATCATCCCCTGCCTCAACCAACTGATGGGAATCCATAGGACGCTATCCACCCCTTATCACCCACAGACAAATGACATGATAGAGCGCACTAATGGAAGCCTGGTCCAGATACTCCATAAGCTCAGTCACCAACATGAGACTGAATGAGATACCTTCCTGCCTGCAGCCACCTTTGCATACAGCATTGGATACCATTGTCCCACTGGCAAGCCACTCTTTCAACTACTCTATGATCAGCAACCAGGACTTTCCCCTTTACTATATTCCCTGGTAAAGCCCAGTCTGGCTGTGTCCCCAGAGGCATACCTTAACAAGCTTGTTCAAATCCTTATCTGCTTGCAATCAGAAGACTACACCGTAAACTTAAACCATAAGTAGCAGGGCCTGGAACAAGCTGCATCCAAACGCCTCACCCTACCCACTTACCTGATAGGAGACTCAGTATACTTCTTCATCATAAAGGGAATAACCTCAAATCCAAAAATGCCTCCATTTGGCAAGGCTGTGAAGTCACTCCCCCCTTTAGCCTTGGATAGGATCATTTTCCCGTGTTGTATCAAAAAATCTGCCCAGAAGCCAGCCAAGCCCCTTAATTCTCTTGAGGATTTAGCCCACATAGTTGATGAGATATTTGTGTTGGCATATCCTTCCCAGGTGGCAAACGTTGACGTTCTGAACTCAGTTCCCACTTGGGAGGAATCTCTGATTAATTTGGACTATTTTTTGGCTTGGGCTTATCTGCATTCAAAATTAATTAAGTCTAAACAATCAGGTTGTAATTCTGCTAAATCATCAATTTCCAATCCAAATAGATTAAATGCTGATTTAAATTGCTCCAGTAACACCAGCCAATCAGAGTTGAAGCTGTAAATTATTGTAAAACCCTCTAACTTAATGGCCATGCCTTTGAAAAACTTTCTCTCCAGGCCAATCAGACCCATTTCCTGGGTCAGGTGACCTTTCAAATTTGAAGTCTGTCCCTTAAAGCAAGACAGCAGACTTTTGGTCCCTTGCTTGCTCATTCCTACAAATAAAGTTTGATCCTTCAAAACTTAAAATTTTAGTGGTCTTTGGGTCCTTTTATTTGGCCCCATTTAATTCTCTAAAATTGTTAGTAGAGGTTTTATCTTTCCTTACCTTATCCCCTTTCTTCCAGGCCTTCCAGCGTTCTTTTGAAGTTCCCACAGACATTGTTAGTGTTAACGTTAAAGCTTACCGCTTTCACTTAAGAGAAAACAACTTGAACTTAAAAATCAGTGATTTAATCTATATAATTACCTGTTCTAAGCTCAATTTTGTTTCCCTTTTGCTTCTGCTCTTGCTGTTGCCTGCTACAACTTTAAAGCTTTAAATTACGCTTTTGAAGTCAATAGCCCGTGGTTGACATTCTCTGTCCTTTTTCTGCATTTTAGAATATTTTCCTATTCTTTTGGTGCCTTTTTCTTGTACTTTAGACCAAAGAAACAAGTGAAATTAACTGCAGTTTACTGGGCTCAAGTTAAGACTTAAGATAAGATTTTGGTACCCCTAGTCAAGTTTGTGGTCTTCACCCTGGCACCTGCCTTAATAATGATATGGTCTACCTCCCCAGATCTTTGGGGTCATATTTCCCATTTGTTTTACCATGTTGGCATCAAACCTAAGCATTCCATGCATATATTTGAGGATATCCCTGGACGTGCCCAGGAAGTTCTTGCCACCAGTGAAAACGTCATGAGAAGACTTACTTGTGATGACCTTGAGTTCCCTGTCCTTGAACCAGCCCCTTCAATGGCCCCAGGGCTGGCTTGTCCAATGCCTCTCCCCACCAAGGACCCAATTGTCCAGGTTCAAGGAGAAGGTTTGGACACCCAAGAGTCCACCCCCAAGCATGCCCCCTGGTTGCTTGATGGAATAATTCTGATGGGCTTGGATTCCTACTTCCCCTGACTACCTGCTTTGTCCTCTTTGTGGAAGCCTCTTTGAGCGGTCATACCAGTCTTGCACTGGATGGTATCCTGGTGGATCCTTCCTCCAGGATGGGAGCTGAACTTAGTTAGTTTAGCCCCCCTCTCTCACAATGGCCCAGTTCAAGTTATCCAGAAGACTAACCCTAAAACCTATACCCCAAAAGAGCCCCATTCTGGGCAATTGATCACTAGAGTACACACTTAGTATATGCATGCTGCTCCTAGTGACCAAGAGTAAGCCCCATGAGGACAATAACCCATAAACACAAAAGCCTAATTAAAAAATTCCATGAGTTGTTGTCCTGTTTTCAATAGTGATGTACAAATGCATGAGGAATAAGAATGAAAGAACAAGGTATTAGTAAGGGACTGAAAAGACTCTGCCAATATTGCACCAACTGTTCTACCACCTGAATGGCAGCCAGAAAACTTAAATAGTTACCTACAGATCTGCAAAGCTAATGAACAAGGATTAGGCAATAAACCCCCACCAGGAAAGAGACACAATTGACCCCAATGTCCACAGAAAAGGCAACTCCCAAGAAGATAAAGCCCCACAGAAGACTCTTGCAAAGTTCATATTCTACTGAGATCTAACTACCTACCCCATAGAACACCAAAAAGGACCACTCAAGGAAGACCCCCATGTTCTCCTCTCGCTTGGAGTCACAATGGTTGGTCCCCCAAAGGACAAGGTTACCAGCCATCACCATTGGCACCAGATGAGCAGTACCCTCCATTGTGTACAACTTTAACACTTCCTGGAAAGCCTGCTAAAGACGCTGCTCAATGTTATCAGAGGTTTTCCAACTAACTGTTTGGCTCTCTGTGACCCCAGGTGTTGCCCAAGCGCAAAGAACTAACTTCAAAATGTTGGATATCATCCCCTGCTGCAAGAATGAGAGCACCTGATCATTGAATTGGAATTCTCTCATCTGAGTCCCCAATTATTCTTCTTCAGCTTGCATGGAGAAATGCCAATGGATGCTGTTACCCCTTTGCAACCCAGTTGCTGTCACCTCTCTGGGCTCACTCAAGGCTAAGAACAATGCAGCAAATAATGGATCTGTTCCCACTAAGACCAACTGAGGCACCTGTAGCTGATCTAGTTGAGCCCCCCAAGTCAAGATAGCTTCCTTCCACATCATAAAGGACTACCTGTCTCTCAGTTGCTGTCACAGTAAGTTCCATAATGCCAGGGATTATCCAGCCAAGTAGGAAAGCACAGGATGCCCAAAACCTTTCACAAAACTAACTGATTTAACAGATTTGAATCAAATGGTTGATTGGAAATGAGTTACAGCTGCTCCAGTTTGCTGGTTGAATCTTATTCCCCCCGTAAGTTGATGTTAGTAAATTGACGTGATTTAAGGGTCACCAGATATGAACTTGTTAATCAGCATGGTCATCAGAAATAGGTCACTAAAGGATTCTTTGAAACCTGGACCAGATACTCACTTGAAAAAGTGGAAAGAATAGGAGCCCAGGATCCAGGTGATATTACTTAGTCAAGTTTTGATATATATTGAATAATTTTCACTGTTTCAACTTTTAAGAGTTGAGTCTTGCAAAAATTTACTCAATAAAAATCACATAATCCCTGGTCTAACTTTACTTTTTAAAATGCATCCTGTAGTTGGATTGTTATGCTACATCCCCTACAATTTAATCCTTAGCTGGATTATTACTGGAAGATGGGGGCCTGCCGTTGGTACTTTTTTGTTGTTGCTGCCAAATGTTAATTCAATGCCTGTCAATCTCAGAGCCGTTCTCACTCCCTTTGAAGCTGAAACTCATGTGCTCTCTCAATGTCATTAATTTTATGCTGAAGACACTCTGATTCTCTTGCAGGCCATTTATCTAGGGCTTTTCTGGTTGGGGTTAATTATTTTACTTAACCCTAGTATCTCATTTGGAAATTTCACAAAGCAGTATTTAAAGCTGCGTTGGTGGTTAATCATTAACTCTATATGGATTTGGTGGGTGATTCCCCACCACATGAAGACAGCTTCTTATTACCTGTCAATTTCTGTCACATTTGCCTTCTCCACCTCCACTGGCCTGGTACACTGGCGCCTTTTGGGAATTACCACTTTTACCTTCTTTGGCAACTGTGGTAAAATCAAATCCCTGGTGATCAACTCCCTGGCACTTGACTCCCTGGTGCTTGACACTATAGTAAAGTGAGAATTCAGATTTTTCCCTGATTGACAACTGGAAATTAACACTTTTTTAATTAACAGATCTTGATGTTCTGAAAACTTTTAATATAAATAATTAATCTAAACAGCTATGATATACTAAAGTCACCCTAGAAAGCTCAAAAATGCAATAAAAACAGTATATTCAAGTAATAAAAATAAGGAGAAAAAAGCAACTATTTCTCATTTTACTATGTAATTTACACTCTTCATTATAAAAATATTTTTGATTACCATATAAATTAAAATTCCAATGAAAAAAAAATAAACAAAAAACACTACAATAGAAGTTATGCAAAATATGAAGAAATATATAAAACTTATTTGTTATAGTTCATATAAGTACAAATGTGAATATCTTTTGTTTTATTAGTAAATTAACAAAAATTAAGATATTTCATTCACTTTCAACTATAACTATTCATCTTAAACTTATCATATATACATAAAAAATAAGTACTATAAAATTAAATCAAAAAATAGAAAAATTAAAATTAAAAACTAAAGGATCAAAACTAAAAAATAAAAATTAAAGTTAAAAAGTTAAAAGTTAAAACCATAGAAGTGTCAAGGGTCTGGATGTACAAGCATTCTGGCTACTGCCAACCTACTTAACATCCAGCCATTGCCCAGTTTAGTCCCCTTCTAATATACTTTTTGATATACCAAGAATGGTAACCAAGCAATATCACATGACTGTCCAAGTATCCAGTGGCTCAAACCCATCTTGCACATGACCAACCCCTAGGTTTAATCCAACTAAATCCCAGCCAAAGCCAAGTCTATATAAGTCTAAAGTATTATCCAATAAAATATACTTCTCTTCTTTCTTAATTCCATATTTGAAGCTTCCCCAAAAGGTGCTCCTTATCAGAAGCAAGCAAGCAAGTAAGATTACTCTTTTCCCTTCTTCAATTTTTCATTTTAGCCCCTTCCAGGAGGGCAGTGACAATAAGCTCAAGCTGCTGCTTAAGCTCAGAGGCCTTTTATTTGTGCTTAGCTGCACCCTGGCTGGCCTTAGTGAAGAGGGAGGAGCGGGTTGTAGGCTTGATGGGGGGACGCAGTTGGCCAAGTCACACAGCTTGGATATGGTTTTCTTCTGCTTGTGCTGCAGAAGGGAGAAGAACTTGTTAAACTTTGAGTGAAGCCCAAAGTTGGCCTTGATATGCTTGTGATAAGCCTCTAGCGCCAAAGTGGTTTTGAGCTCATCATTCACTGCTGCCTGATACACATTCCAACTGGCATTGGCTCTGCCCTTGCCTCGCCTCTGCGTGACAACCTTCCCAATCCACTAGGGCTCAAAGTGCTCAAAGTAAGACTTGAACCATGAGTTCTTTACTACTTAAGGATCCTTTGAGTGAACCACAAACCCCTGTGCAGTGTTCTCTGGCTTTACAAAAGCCAAGGTACTGAATTGTGCTGGCACAAATTTGCAGGTGTCCAAAGTGTCCCTCTGGCTCAACCTACTAATCTCAGCATGGGCCTGCACATTGCAAGCAACTGCTTGGCGGAAGTGGAAGTGGCATCCCTGCACCTCCCTGATAAACATCTGCTCAAATGCATTGAACTGAGTAGGCTCAAAGTTTATTATGCACATGTGAGGCCCTAGAGCTCTGAGCCTTACCTTTTCTTCCAAGTCCAGGGTGGCCTGGTCCTTGTCAGCAGTAGTAGGGTTGGCACAGGTGTGGGAGGGTCTTCTTAGAATCATTTTTGTTGTCAGGGGGAAGGAGGGAGAGTGTGCTGCAAAGGATTGAGAACACACAGGTGTAAATGGCCTTGGTGGCCCCAGGGAGAAGGAAGAAATAAATTGGAATCACCTGGATGTCAATCTTGTCATTAATCATCCAGAGCTGTTTGAAAATCTGGAGGCAAGTAGTAAAGGTACCATCAACTAGCCAGGTTGAAGCTCTTTTCAACTTTAGCAGGTTCTGATGAGCCACATAGCAGATTATATGGTCTTTGGTGTCAGGCCCATTGTTGTGAAGAAGGAAGTGCTCCCCACTTTGAAGCTGCTTGAGCTTATGGGTGGGCATAAGCTCTGATAAGACTTCTGAGGCCTTGGGGGGAGGGAGATTGGCGGCAATCCGCATATTGCTGATAAATTTGATCAACTGCTCTTGAGTTGGCACCAACTTGAGATTGTTGGGCTTTAAATGCTGCAGGGCCTTTATGGCCAGATCAGATGCCCAGAGATGACAGGAGGTGGGGATTACTTAAACTAGGTACCACTTCAGCATCCAAGTGATCAGGTGATTGAGGGGGGGCTCACAAGTGTGCCCCCCTTCTCAGCAGTTACCTTCTCCCAGCCCTTGGTGTTCAGCCAGGCCCCACAAGTCTTATATTGACAAACAAAGTGCTTCTTTTACTTTGATGCTTTTTGTCTTTGCAATTGAATATGTAGTTGTCAGCAACGTAACCAGGGCTGCCCTTTATGAACATAATTTGGAAGTACTGGGGGAAGTGCTTAGGAACTTTAAACTCTCTGTCCACATTAAAAATGTTGTGGCTGCTTTGGATCCCAAGCCACATGATCAGAAGCTTTGAAATTCTTGGAGTACTCCTCAGGCACATCCTGGGGGTCAGATGAGGGAGGGGGGAAGAGCCATCAGGAGGGGGAGGGGAAGGGTTCTTTGAGGCCTGCTCAGATGCCTCCTTTTTCTTACCAGAAGAAGAGGTGGGCTCTTTGGCAGCCTTTGCCTTCTTAGTACAGCACTCCTTGGTGGGCTTGGAGTCAGCCTCTGACTTGTAAAATGAGTGATCAGTGAGAGAGTCATCACTTTTATTTGAGGACTTGGGGGTAAAGTTAAAGATGAGGGTGAATGGGGGGAGGAGATGGGGTGGGGGAGATGGAGTTTGAGACTTTGCCTTTGCAGGCTTTTTGGAACGCTTGGGAGTGAAGGAAGTTTCTTTTGAGCCCTTAGAGGCTTGGCGCTTGGTAGGCTTGTTGGATTTAGATGATCTTGGCTAAAGAAAAGTTTATTTTTGTAAACTAAATGATTGAGAAGATATGTCAAACACAAAGAGGTAAAGCAAAGCAAAAGTTAAATAAAAAGTATGCAAATAAAGTTTTATTTATCAAGAAAAAAACATAATAAAGTAAATAGAAGCAAAATAGAAACTCAAAGTATAGATATAAAGGTTAAAACATAGCAAATAAGTGAGTTTATAATGAAGCATCAAAGATGTTAGGTTCAGCATAACATCTTAGTGCTAAATCAATGTAAAAGTATAATTAAAAATAAAAAATACATGAAAATTATATGGAGAGTAGCAAAAAAAGTATTAGATTATAATTGCAAAAAAAGTAAAAAAAATATTATGTGGAATTTTTTTATTGGGAGTTGAAAATTCAAAACATAGTAAACTGTTGAGGTTGGCACTGTAAATCAGCTGGGAAAAGAGAATTCTCACTGTCAAGTATGCTGGAGTTGAGCAGAAAAATAAAATTTACTATGTTTTTTACATATAAAACTTGATTAAATTTAAAACAGGTTCAAAAGTTAACCCAAAAGCAAGGCAGTTTCATATGCTCAAAAATAAAAAATACAACATAGGTTTAAAAAGTAAATGAGTAGGAAGGTGTTTATTAGTGATTAAAGTATGCTATGAGGAGCTGGAAGTGAACTATTTACCATAGTGTTGGTTAAAACGTTAAGAAGCTCTCTGTACTAATCCCCAAGTTAAAGTGCCAAGTGGATGAGTGTCAAGTGGCGCTCATAGTGTGTCACTTATTAATTGGCCTTTATTCTGAGCCTTTGATTAGTTAAATCCAAAACCAATTGTGTGGCAAGTGGATAGAGTCAAACAGAGGGGGAGTCAAGTTTCCATTTTTTATAAATTACATATGAAATCTCTTAATAAATTGGGCTTAAATTATGTGGCACCACTTAATCCACAAACCCAGAAATGACATGATGTAAAACAAGTGGGGTATTTGATTAATGTCTATACCACTAAATCCAGTATAGTGATGCTTGGGAGCTTAATCAAAAACTATGGACACTAATAATAAAAATATAATAGTAAATAACAAATTTTATATAAGTGCATAAGTATTTTATTAATAAAATATGGATTTGGCTTAAAAAGTGTCAAACTGACCACTTTTTGTTTTAGAGTGTTGAACATAAGTTTTTCATTTCTATTAGTAATTTTACTTATAAGTTGCACCTCAAATTGGTATTTTAGCTAACCAAATTATTAAACAGAGTCAAATTCAAGTAAATTTAAACTTGGTTTTTGGTTTTGAACCCCTATATTACTAGTAAAAATAGCTTAAAATCAGTTAAGCCAAAAATAATAATAGATTCACATATGCAGCACTCAACTCCCTGTTACTTGACAAAGTGTCAAGTACCAGGGAGTCAATCACCAGGGAGTCAAACTTACCACAGTTGCTCCTTCTTCAAGGCACTTCTTGAAACTCTTCTGGAGTGACTGCTCACCATAGCTTCCCTCTTGAGACGCCAAGCCTTTTTAACCCTGTTGTATAATCCAGTGGAGGGAAATTTTGCAGATCTGAATGGATTAGACATTCCAGATGCCACTTAGTATCCAGAACAATGAAACGCTTGCGCAATTGCGCTATTGCTCTATTGCAGCATGATTTTACACAGGTTAAATACATTTAAAACACTGTTAAAACAGTTATTTGAAGCATATTTTCATTGTGCATTGAGTGCATGCTTTACTTATGAAGTTATTAATAAGACAGAAAAACAATTAACACTTGCCTACATTAGGAAAGGCATGTAAAACCATTTGTTTTCTTGCACAGCTCTTTCTGGTGCGCCTCTTCTCTCTCCCCCATTTGGCAAGTCCTTTGTCTGGTGCTTGCAAACCCCTTATAGTAATTCCCCTACCTTCTGCAATGTAACCACATTATTATCTTAATAAATACCAGTTTTTTCTTATTTACTTTTATTCTTCTGTCTTAACCAAGGCTGTCACTATATCAACTACAGGTATAATATTAAGAAAAAGAGTATTATATTAACTAATTGTATAATTCAGCACCCAAGCTGCATATTTTACAGCACCTGGCCACACTGGGTATTCCCCCATCATAAGGTCACTGAAATATTTACCAATATGACCCTCAATGCTATTATCAGTAGCTAATCATATAAAGATGCACAGCTGCCCCCTTGTTAGTCCCCAGCATACCAGTCAATCACTGTAATCCCCAAGCATGAGTATAATGTTATGTACCATCAATTTCTCTAAGCTGGCCAAGGCAATCACATGCCCCTAGTATCTTTCACTGCCCTAATCCCCAGATAACTCTCCCAATCTACAAAAGCCCAACCCCCCTGCCAAGTCAGTACTTCCTGTTGCAACTGAACCAATTAGAGCTCAGTGTTTGATTGGGGAAGACAACAGTTCAATAGAAAGGACAGGAAGGAATAGAATAAGGTATTGTTTATTGTAGAATATTGTGATTATTATACTATATGGGGAAAGCCACAAGGCCATAAGGGGGTGGCATGGTGGCATGTTCCATGTAAGGTTTGAAGCCAAGGAATAACTTGTGCGGGAATTATCAGGTCAAATTAGTAGCACTCGTAATTAGGAGAAAGTGCCTGCAATTTGATACTGCCTTTGGATTGATTCATGTTGTTAGATACGTCAAGGGGCAGCTCTTTGAGAGCCCCCTGTGTATTGTAAGATAAGTTAGCAGGCAAGGAGGAAAACTTGGTTGTAACACCCCCTTCCTGTTGCCAGACACCAGGATTGGAGTTTGCGGAAGATCTGGGAAGGTCTGCACAAACAAACTTTGTGTGGGGATGGCGCAGCAGGGGCACAAGTAATCATGGTGGAGTTTCTTGGTGTTTCCTTTGGCATCTTCAATTTGATAGATGTGGTTGTCATAAACTGCGGCTATCTTGAAGGGCCCCAGGTGGTTGGGTTCCAGTTTGGCAGAATTGGGGCTGAGGGCATAGACAGGGTCACCTACGGCATATCTGGCCTCAATGTGCTTTGTGCCTCCCTCAATTTGCTTGTGTTTAATGTCCCAAGCTTTGGCACACCACTAGCTCAGGGAGGGGGTAGGCAGCAAGGGGGGTTTCCTGGGAACCGCAGATCATAATTTCCTTTGTTTCACCCCCATCAAGCTGTTGGGTGTTCCAAACGCCAAGGCGCTGGGGCTGAACCCAGTGCCTCTGTTGATCCTTGCTTGCAAGATGAGTAGCGTGGTGGGAAGGTGTTTAGGCCACACAGTATTGGGATGCTCCTGTGAGAGTTTGGCAATGATTTGGACCAGTGAACCATTTAGACGCTCCACACGCCCATTGGCTTGAGGATGGTATGGGGTTGTGACTATTCTTTGGAGGGCATTTTTGGCACAGTATGCCTTCATGACATGCCCTACAAGTTTGGGCCCATCATCTGTAATGAGACGTTTGGGTTACCCAAAGCAGGCCACAATCTCTTTACCAATAAAGCAGGTGATTGTGATGGTGGTGTGGTTAGTGGTTGCCCACACTACGGGCCAACAGGTAAAGTATTTGATGGCCATAATGATGTACTTTTTGCCTAGTATATCCTCAGGGAGGGGCCCAACAATGTCAAGGGCCCATTGTTCAAAGGGTTCCATGGCTTTGATGGGCAGGACCAACTTGGGGGTACAGGTTTAGATGTGTTCTTTTCACATAACACACAAGTCTCAAGGAGATCCAAGATGTCTTGGCACATACGCGGCCACCAAACCTTATGTTTCATGATCTCAAAGAGATTGCGCCCTCTGATGTGATTCAAGGTGCAGTGATAGTGCAATATGGTGTTGCCTTGTTGTGTGGTAAGAATATAAGGCGTCTTTTCTCCTGTCTCTGCCTGGTGGCAGACGTTGCCAGCATTGGTGGTGAACTGACTTTTGTTGTCCTTCAGCTTGGAGATTGTTACCAAGTTAAGGCCTTTATAACAAGTTGATTCAGGACAGAGGTACAGCATTAGCCAATCTGGATCCAAGCTGTTGTCCCTAGTGATGGACGCTACATAGAGCCGCAAGAGGGTGTCAGCTGTGACAAGTTCCTTCCTAGGCTTGTACTCAATGCGCAACTGGTAGGGGGGCAGACGTTCAACCCAGCCTGCCTGGGGGCTTGTCAATTGGGACTGTGTGTTGAAGTATTGGAGCAACTTTTGGTCCGTCAGGACACGGGGTGGAAAGGTGGCTCCTTCCAGGTAAAAAACATCATTTCTCAATGCAGTGCACAATTGCTGCTAACTCTTTATCATGTATGGGGTAGCGCTGCTCTGAGTTAGTGAGCTTCCTGGACTTGTAGGCCACAAGGAGAAAAACACCTCTGTTGCTTTCCACCCGTAACACACACCTGATGGCTCTATCAGAGGCATCAGTCTCAAGTTTGTATTGACAGTTCCAATTGAGGAACTGCAATAAAGGTGCAGTTGTAAGACTTTGCTTCAATGTCTCAAAGGCTTGATCTCTAAAAGGGGTCCATTGGAAGTGTTGTTTGGTGTTTAGGAGCTTAGTGAGAGGTGAGATAAGTTCTCTGCAATTAGGGATAAACTTGCACAGGTAGGCAACCATGCCCAAGAATGTACGCGCCTGGCCCACGTTGGTGGGAGGTGGCATGCTTGTGATTGCCTTGATTTTGGCAGGGTTGGGCTTTATCTCCTGGGAAGAGATGGTGTGCCCAAGGAATAGGAGCTCCAACCTGAGGAATTTTCATTTGGAAGGCTTAGCCTTTAACTGGGTTTTCCAAAGGGTGTCAAGGACAGCATGGAGGTGTTGGAGGTGTGTGGTTTGATCTTGACTGAAGACAATAATGTTGCTAAGGTACACCATCACACATTGCCAATCAGTTCCAAGAATGCTTTGTTCATCAATGTGGCAAAGGTGGAGGGAGCGTTGTTCATTCCAAAGTTTATAACACAACACTCCAAGAACCTGTATTGTGTGCAGAAGGCAGTCTTTGCCTCATCCCCTGGTGCAATGTGGACCTGGTTGTACCCCGCAGTATGATGATCTTGCTAAAGACCTTTGCACCCACAAGTGTGTAAAACAGGTTGTCAATCAAGAGCAGGGGGTATTTATTCTTAATGGTCACCTCATTTAGGGTGTGGTAATCTGTGACTAAGAAAAGAGACCTTTCCTTCTTGGCTACAAAGAAGACAGTGGCCCTGTATGGCAAAAGCAAGGGGCAGATAAAGCCCTTATCAAGTGTGTCTATAAGGTGCTGGCAGAGGGTTTTATCTTCTTTTGGTGTCAATTAATAGAAGGGATGTACCTTGGAAAGCAACCCTTGTAGTTATAAAGCATGCTGGATCTCTCAGGGAGGGGGTAGTTGGTCCAGTATTTAACTGAAAACGTCCTTATATTCCTCAAGGAGAGTGGCAAGTGCTGGTGGAGGTGGAGTGGTCAAGGGAGGGGCTGCAGATGGTTCAGCGCGGATGACTTTGAAAGAGCATTGATTGAAGTCTAGTTTCCCCCCTTGAAATAATATGAGCCCATTTCTGTTATTCTAACAAAAACAGTATCATGAAGCAACTTATTCATTTTGACAGGATATATCTGAAAACCCACCCCATTGCTATTGAGGGTAATTCCAGATGTATCCCAGTTGATGTAGGGACAGTTGTGACAAAGCCAGTCAAGGCCAGCAATGACATTGTGGCTGAGCCCTTCCATGATTGGTCCCGCAAGCTTAACCTGGATTTTCCCCATTCTCACAGAGAAGAGTACTGTCTCATGGGTAATTGCTAAATCTTTGGGAGTCAGCCACTTGTACTGCCTTGAACCTGCTTGGTACTTGGTCTAGCTGTTGAGTGTTGCAAATGCCTGGTCAACCATGGTGTGATTGGCCCCAGTGTCTACCAGTAGTTTGTGGGTGTTTCCACGGAAACAGAAGGGATAGGCCAAGAAAGTCACTTTATTTGAAGAGTGACTTGCTTGGAGAACAGGGTTGTTGCTATGAACTTGGAAGACATCAAGAGTTTCAACATCATGAACATAGTAATTGCAGTGTTCTTTGCAAGGAGAGATTGCAGGCAAGGGTCAATTAGGGTTGTAAAAACTCTCATATCTACAAACCCCAGGCTTTTCCTGGATCCTCAATTTGTGCTAATTGAAGCTCCCCCTGTGGAATGTTTAGCCCCATTCTCTTATTGACGGGGCTTGCAGCAGCCCACCTGATTGTGGGCACTTCCAGGTGAGGGAAAGACTGGGGTGGTGCGTCATTGGATCTACAAAAGCCCATGGAAGCCTGGTTATTGGCCTCCACAGTGGCCTTGCAGCAGTTGTCAATGGAAGTACTGTGACAGATCCAGGCCCAACCAGTCCATCCTGCCATTATCCTGCCCTTAACTCTTATTGCCATTACCTTTCTTTGACAAAGCTTCAAGGAGCTTTGTCTCCAGGGAGGCAATTTTATGGGACAACACTTTGTTATCATCCCGCCAACGGGCCATGATCTCAGCGCTCTTTTCCTCTCTTGCCCTTAAAGCCTCAATTTCACGGTTTGCCTTTGCTTTCACTTGCTGTAAGATTTTGTCCCATCCTACTAACAGGTTCCAGGAATTCCACACATAGCTTTGGTTTCCTTGGGCAGGAGTCCCTTCTTTTGCAAAGTAATTGTAGTATAACTCTTTGAACGCAGCCTTTACTTCCACCAAGGACTCCTCAGGCACAGTCTTGGTGACCTCCAAGCTTGCCCAAGCTTCCACCAAAAAACTTGTAGGAACCTCCTTCCTGGCAGCAGTGGTTTCCATGCAAAGTACTCCAAATTTGGCCCTTTCAAAATTTAACAAAGAAGACATAATAATTGAAAAGGTAGTTGAGGAGAAAGCGTCAAAATTGACAATATATATTTTTTAAAGTTTAGCTGTTTTTGCTTATATACCATTTGGGGCATATTTGGCTGAAAACCCCTCTGGTTCCTGAATCAACCTATGATTCATCTTATGTGTTCTATGACATTCAAGTCATCTAAACCTAGATCTTTACCTAAAAGATCACCAATATTTCTCAACCTATGATAATCAACCTACAATGGGAAGAAGTCACCTGACTCCATTCATCCCAATGTACCAATTCAGCATGGAGCTTCCTCAGCACCTGGCGCCAAAACCCTATGAATTAAACATCCCAAAACTCAGCTATTGATGCTCCAACTGGGAACAAGCTGATCAAACCTAAATTCCTAGACAACCTTGCCTTTATTTAGTTATCTTCATATTTAATGGTTTTTTGCCTTAAAACCCATTAAAATGCTTTGAAACTCAAACCAGGCGCCACTGCGGCACCCAGCAATTTCCCCAGGCAGCGCCCCAGCGCCTGGAAAATTCACTAGGCAGCGCCTTGGCGCTTCACAAATCCATTAGGTGGCGCGGCAGCGCTTTTAACCCAACAAATTTGCCAAAGCAACGCTTTTAACCCAAAATTTGGGGTTTACTTATGGTTGACCTTAACCAACCTTCTTGACATAGTCAATGCAATTTAACCAATATAATTGAATCCTCATTAATTATATTCCTGTGTATTTATTAATTAATCTTCCTGATTAATTAAACTGTTTTTGAGACATACTGTCTCCCAGATTGACTTGGCCAATCTTGCCTTCTTTTCTTTTATTGAACCTAGATATCCAGTTTTCAGTAATCTTGACCTTAAGACTTCCAATCCAACCTATCTACATGCAATAATCAGGAAAACAGATATAACTTTATATTTCAGAGCATTTATTTGGCTAAATACTCAATAGTGACTGTTGTACGGTCACAAGTACAGCGCCCCACAGGAACCCACTTGCAGATATGGGGCTTGAGCCCATTGAATATTAGCGTAAGGAGCATGGTGTTCCCATCAGTGACGGCTTCTGGGGCGGTGGCAAGGGCTTGCTGCCAGGCTACAAGGTATTCAGGGACAGACCTGGTCTGTTTAATGGCCAGGAGGGGAGTTCCCACCACAATAGGTGAAAAGGTTTCACTGTAGCAGGACTTTGCAGCATCCCTGAATGATGATGTGACAGTCAACAGTCACTGTCAAGTATTTAGCCAAATAAATACTTCAAAATATAAAGATGTTCTGTTTTTGCTGTTTATTTCATGTAGATAGGTTTGACTGTAATTCTTCAGATAAAGATTCTTGGAAACTTGGTATCTATATTTAATAAAAGAATAGAATATGGGTGGTTAGTCAGGCCAGGATAACTAGTAAAATTGAGGCAAGATTGGCTGAAGCAATCTTGGGGACTAGGCATCTCAAAAACAATTTAATTAACTGAGAAGGTTAATTAATAAATCCATGGGAATATAATTAATGAGGATTTAATTATATTTTTTAATTGCCTTGGCTGTGCCAAGAAGTCTGGTTAAGTTTAACCATAGGTAAACCCCCAAATTTGGGTTAAAAGTGCTGTTTTGGCAAATTTATTAGATTAGAAGCACTGCTGCACCACCTAATTGATTTGTAAAGCGCCTCCTGGGAAGGTTCCTGGGTGCCGCAGTGGCACCTGATTCAAGTTTCAAAGCGTTTTAATGGGTTTTAAGGCAAAAAACATTAAATGCAAAGATAACTAAATAAAGGCAATGATGTCTAGGGATTTAGGTTTGATCAGCTGGTTCCTAGTTGGAATGTTGATAGCTGAGTTTTGGAATGTGTGTATTCTACAGGGTTTTGGCGCCAGGAGCTGAGGAAGCTCCATGCCAAATTGATACATTGAGATGAATAGCGTCAGGTGACTCTTTCTCATTGTAGGTTAATTCTCATAGGCTGAGAATTATAGGGGATTTTTTAAAGAAAGATCTAGGTTTGGATGGCTCAAATGTCATAGACCACGTGATGAATCATAGGTTGATTCAGGAATTGGAGGGGTATTCAGTCAAATATGACCCAAATGGTATAACAGCAAAAACAGCTAAATTTTAATAAAGATACATTGTCAATTTTGATGCTTTCTACTCAATTACTTTTCAATTGTTATGTCTTCTTTGTTATTGTTTGAAAGAGAAAAATTTGGAGTACTTTGCGTGGAAACTGCTGCTGCCAGGAAAGAAGTTCTTACAAGTTCACTGGAGAAAGCTTGGGCAAGTCTGCAGGTCACCAAGACTGTGCCTGAGGAGGCTTTGGTGGAAGTAAAAGCTGTGTTTGAAGAATTGTATTCCAATTACTTTGCAAAAAAAAGAGACTCCTGCTCAAGGAAATCAAATCTATGTGTGGGATTCTTGAAACCTGTTAGTAGGATTTGACAAAAAATTACAACAAGTGAAAGCCAGGTAAAATTGTGAGATTGAGGCTTTAAGAGGAAAAGAGTTTTGAGATCATGGCTTGTTGGCAAGATGACAATAAAGTGTTAACCCATAAAATTGCCTCCCTGGAGGAAAAGCTCCTCCAAGCTTTGTCACAGGAAGGTAATGGCAATAAGAGTCAAGGGCAGGATAATGGTAATTTGGACTGGTTGGACCTGGATCCATCACAGACGCCCAAGTGACATCCGTTTCCTGGCTGTCCCAGTTGGTGAAGCATACTGCAGCAAGCCCTGTAAGGAACCCTGAAGCAGTGGCAACCCACATGGGCTCAGACACCTGACAGATACAAAGCCGGGCTTTGGTTGAGTGGAGCCAACTGACAATGTCAGCTCCTTTGACACCATCCACAAAAGACTCAAGTTGGAGATTTAGCATGCATTGGGATAGGTCTGATTGGGGCAGGGTGTCACTTGTGTTGCACTGCCCAAAGCGGGGTCAATTATACATTTTGTGAGTACCAACTGGTCTTGGTAGATAATGTACCCCTTGGGAATGTCTCCCTTGGGGATTGGAAGGAAGGTCTCTTGATGGGGAGTAGCCATACAGCCTGTACTCTGTCCTTTATTAGGGGGGTTCTTTTAGGTAGGTTGTCAACCTACTGCTTCTACCACTGTTGCAACTGAACCAATTAGAGTTCAGTGTTTGATTGGGGAATATAATAGTCCAATAGATAGGACAGGAATGAATAGAATAAGGTATTGTTTATTGTAGAATATTGTGATTATTATACTATATGGGGAAAGCCACAAGGCCATAAGGGGGTGGCATGATGGCATGTTCCATTTAAGGTTCAAAGCCAAGGAATAACTTGTGTGGGGATCAGCAGGTCAAATTTTTAGTGCTTTTAATTAGGAGAAAGTGCCCGCAATTTGATACTGCCTTTGGATTGGTCCATGTTGTTAGATATGTCAAGGGGCAGCTCTCTGAGCGCCCCTGTGTATTGTAAGATACATTAGAAGGCAAGGAGGGAGACTTGGTTGCAACATTTCCCAACCACCTATCCCAGACAGCCCATCAACTAGTTTGCCCCCTCCACTCCCATATCTTTTTAAATAAAACTTGTGCCCCCAAGCATTTTTATTTGATTATAAATTATAAATTGCTTTGACTTTCAGGATTTCTAATTTAATAATATATAAATTATTTATAATTATAGTGATGTTTGATTTTAATAATACCATAAGTGTATTCAGCTTATTCAAATATTTTCTATTATAAATTTGATCTTTGTGTTGCTCTACACTCAAGTTAATTTAAGAAAATACAAGAGCAAAGGACTATCCAATAAAAAATTATATTGACTTGACTTTATCTTTGACATTTGGCTTAACAAGACATACCTTTGTTGTTCTTCCCAGTTTAACCTTTTAAATTAATCCTGTTGGCAAAAAAATCTCTGTGTTTGCCAATTGATATGTCAACTTGTGGTCAATCTAACACCCAATCACTGGCTTCTCTGGTGCTAGATTGACCACAAGTCAGTGTACTAATTGACAAACACAGACAGTTTCTTTGCCAACAGGCTTAATTTACAAAGTTAAACTGGACAGAAAAATAGATATATGCTCTGTCTGTGCCAAATCTCAAAGATAAAGGAAAATTAATGCAAATTCTGATTGGCTGGTCTTTTGAACTTGTAGTTTTTTACATTTACTTGCGTGTAGAGCAACACATAGATCAAATTTACAACATATAAACTTGCATAAAAATAGTATAATAAACAAATAATCCACTTTATCACATATACCCAATCTGAAATACATGGTTTACATATAACCACTGAAAGTAATTAACCTTTTTAATAAATTAATGTTCCATCATATAATTAGCATACTAAAATAAGAATAAAATATTTTACTGGGACAAAGCATGTAATTTAGAGCCCCCAGAGTGAATTGATATATAAATAATATACAGAGTATTAGTATAAATTTAATATATTGTACTTAAAGTTAATAAAAATTAAATAATTGTATTTAGTTTTATATTAAGTTGGTCTTATTAAATTGAAAAGCATTTATTTATTATTGGGGAAGTTTTTTATTGGTATAAAAGAGGCTGGGGGATCACAAGAAGAGAATGGTAGAATTGAAAGCATTGATCAATGAGTTAGACGCGGTGATGGCTGAGATTAAATAGGTTAATCAAAAGGTGAGAGACAAGCTTAAGGAGGTGGTGCTAGATATTAAAAATTAAATAAACTCATGGTGAAGGCATTAAAAAGCAAGATATCTAATACAACAGACAAACTTGCGGCCAGGCTCCTAAATGTTCAGAAATATGTTCTCACAGACCTGAAGTTCAAGCCACAGGGGTTTGCAACCGCAGAGGCATGAGCAAAAGATCCAAAGATTTTTGATCAATTAAAAAAGCTTAAACACAGAAACAAACACAAGATGATCAGCAACCTGCAATTAATAAGACGTGTGAAGCTGCCCCTGTTAGGGGGCAACAGGTAAAGATATAGAAGAAGGTAAGAAAACAAATAAAAACAAATACTAACATTTTTTAGGTGGGCATGAAGGTATACTATGATGATTCCTAAATCCAAATGTAACCAAGACCTTCTACAACAACTATATTCTTCATATTGGGCTTCAGATAGTTCTGACGCCAACCATCTGATCTGAAATGTTATAAAAATTAATTAAAGCTTACCCTATAAATAAAAATAAACTTGAAAAATCCAATCAACACCAGAAGTCATCAGATGTTGAGTTGCAGCTCTGGCTGTGGCCCCAAAGATCAACTTTAATCACTATGTTCTGCCCCTTGACTTCTGCAAGCCCTTCATCCTCCTTGTCTGGGACTTCATCAATAACATGACATATCATAACTTATCCAAAATGGAGATAGGACAAGAAGTAAGGTTTTGTTTCCATTCTGAGTACACAATATCACACATCCTAGAAAATTTTAAAAAAAAAAAGTATTTGACCTTACCTCTAGTTCCTCTGCTGTTCTTCCCTGCTTCCTGGGTGTCCTTGGAGACTTTGGGGCCTCCTGGTGATCTGATAAGACTGACATCCTGCTGACCATGAAAAAATCTTCACAACAACCTCCCAAAAATAAAATAAGTACCCTATATAATAAATATGTGAGTTCTTGGCCCTGTTTGCAGGACAAAGACTTTACCTAATTGTTTGCCTAGGTCTTATTATAATGCTGGGGATTAAGGAATAGGCTCATGACCCACTTGATGTTACTATTTAACAGGACAAAATGCAACAACATCTAGATGGAAAAATGATTGCACCTGGTTATAGCTCAATTGAATATGTTATCCAAGATGCAGTTATTCTTTCAGATACCTATGGGATGCCTACTTCTCCAAAAAAGATCATTTTGTCTAATTGTATCACAGTATTTCTGTATCCAAGTTGCTGCAAGTTATATAATCAGGGATCCATTTCAACCTACGCCCTATCCATAGAAATATACATTTAAATTTAAAAAACAGGTCCTAGAGTTCCACTAATCTCACTCCCAATAAATCTGATCCTATCCTTTTCAAATATCATAATAATTATATATTTTTAATTATAATCTACCATATTTCCCGACAATTATCTCAAACCTAATAAATATATGGTAAAAAATTAAAAAAGTATTCAATTATCTCCTTTGATATGTTAATTTTTATTACACTTGATGCTATATTATGTGGAAACATAAAAAGTATGTTCTATAAATTTACTATTGAAAACAATATTTAAAAATTTATAAATTAAAAAAGATAAGCCACATATTTAACTGATTGGCTGTTTAGCAAGACATGCAGGGATGAAAAAGTTGGAATGAGCATATAAGTTAGTCACATTATGTGCTGGAAGAATATGGACTCCAATCTGTAGTAAATCAAATAAGGCATTGGTCTCATTTGAATCCTGTTTAACAGCTTGCTTAATCCACCCAAAGACCTCCTTGATTGGGTTCAGGAATGGGGGATAAGCAGGAAAACAATATTTTCATAGGCGCTGTATCCAATTGCTGCTGGCCAATTTTCACACCTGTCTCAATCATTTGGAATTGCTCTATAATATCTTCTACTTTGTGGAGCCCAACATTATCCAGAACAATAATACTAGTGAGCCCCAAGCTAGTAAGTATGAGGTGCTCCCAATCCAATTGGAGAAACACAATAAAGGCCATTTTATTGTGGGAACCCTTGACCATTTGATACAGCTCAATACCAATGAGACCAAGAATGGCTACCATTGAGTAGGACATAGCACAAACAGACACACCAGGATACACCAATCTGACACCTTTAGTACAAAGCTGTAAGCATTGCTCATGAAAGACACAAAGGACAATTAATCAATATAGTAAATTTTTTGTGCCCTTGTCCTTTAGTGCAATGTATATCTTGGTGTATTTATGACAGATCTCTTGTTCATTGGGCTATTCTAGCTGTACAGAGATACCCCATGTTTTTACCATGAGAATCTCAATTCTATTACCATTCAATAGTAAAATGAAATTGAGTTTTTATTCACAAAAAAAAATCAACCATTGTCTATATATTTTCCTGTTCAAGGTGGCAGTTTTTGGTAATCCACTGTTTTATTGCCCATATGTGCTCCTTTTTCAGGATGATTGACTCTTGCTTGAATTTCTTCATAAGGAGATCTTTGCCAGTTTTTCAGAAATATACTATATAGCATATGTGCTTATTTTTCTGATACACTGACAGTTGCTTCAGCCTTCTTGTAGTCCTGATTTTCCTTTATAAGTCTTATAAGAGTTTCACAGTTGGATTTTGGGACCACTGTGTTCTTTGGTTTTTTGGCTGTAGGCATTGACTCTTTGGGTTCTGACAGGACACAGGGAATAGGCACCTGGCTATGCAATGCTGTAAAATTTTTGAATATCTTTTTCTCTTCACAGTTCAATAATAATGTGGCTCTTTTTAGTTGTCTTTCCCTTTGCTATCACTCACATAAGGCTTGTAGGTGGTATCCAGAACAGTTTTAAAGCTCTCTATAAGACTGGTGAAAATAACATTGTGGCAGTATAAAGTGTTGTATACCAAGTACAAACTTTCAGTAGTGGTGTCATTTACTGTTCTGGTGGGGCAGGAAGATATTCTGTCAATTATTTTCTGTTGGCTTATTTTCAGTCAAATTTGATCCAGCTATAGTTGTTAAGTAAGTAACAAGTACAATCCCACAGGTGGGAATCAAACCTGTGCCCAGACACCAGGTGGGGAGAGCAGGTGGCAGGGATTTACCTGCACCTGGATTTTCTTGAAAAACAAATATCCTGGTGTGAGATCCATTCCCATCCTGCCAGCAGCTGTGGGGGGCTGTCCTGAGCCCCAAAAACTATGCCTAAGCCTTGGTGGGTTTATCTGGGCCTGAGCAGACTAAATTTAGCTGCCCAGGGCTCCCAGTTCAAGCCCACCCTCCATTTAATAATTTGGGATCCCTAATTTAGAACCCCTTTTTTAATCAAGTTTCCCAGCCTCAGATATGCTTGTCAGGCAAGCCCAAATTTATTTATCAAATTGAAGATGACCCCATGACACTTGCAACTAACCTTGACACAACCAATGACCATCCAAGCAAAGATAGACCACTAGCAGGCCATGCAGCTATTCTTGAAGACCTAAAAAATATTGAAAAGCTAGCCAACCAGACAACAAAAGCTGGGATGCCCAAACATGCCACACAGATAGAACAAGAAGAATGTTCAGAGGCACCTGCATGCAAGTAACTATATAAGTCAATAGCACCTGTGAGATTTTTCATTGTCATTTTTATCCAATAAAATTGTTATGAACCTTTGATTCACCAATCTAGTTCCATACCTATTTCTGATACTCCTCTATCTTCAATTGCCCAGATACCAGAACTCAGCCTCAGGAGTTGAACATCAAGCCCCAGTTGAAGACCTAGAAGCGCCTGATTATTACTGCCCCTGACGCTCTGTTTGGTCCTGTACATTTCAATGAGTATCCCTTAACCCCAGTCCACAAGCCCTGGATTTTGGAAGACTTGCAGTGGTATACCCACCCAGACTCTCCCAAAGATCCCTACCAAATTGTCTGTGATGGCAAGTAAATTACTATATACCCTTTGATATTCAACAGGAAATACAACAATCCTTCCACCTACTTGGTCTCAATGGAACCACCCTTGACACCAAAACTGACTGTCTCAACCCTTTCCACTTCTTATTTCGCTGTCCAGAATAGTCAATTCATGAGAGTGCTATACCTGGCACTCACTGGATTAATTGATTCTGCCTTGCAGCGGCTGGATCATGGGCTGTGGCTGGGAAGGTCCTTTCCTACCCAGTAAAGTTAGGTCCCATCATCTGATGGTCCATGCATGTACCTGCTCCCACCCTCCCTCACCTGAAGGGGAAGTGTGGTACTCTTGGTATCCTGACAATAGTTTTCTTCATATGTAATTTTTTACTTTACAAGAAAAATAAAAAATAAAGAAAGCCTTTCTTATAAAAGTTATTCTTTGAACTTTTTAATGTTCTTTTTTATTTTCTAGCAGTGAAATTTAATTTAACTAGCTTTAAAAAGGTAAATATTTAAAATTAAGACTTTTAAATACAAAATAAAACAAAAATGAAAATAATTATACAGTAGTTTTAAAAGCTATGGCAACAAGCAAAAATAATTCAGATTTAAACAAAAATAAAAATAAACAAATTTATATTAATTTAAAATATATTTGGATTCATTTCAATTTTGTTTAAATCTGAGTTCATTTTGTTTAAATATGAATTATTTTCACTTATTGCCATAGCTTTTAAAACTACTGTATGTGTGAAGCATAGCTTTTATTAGTAAATATATTATATATAAACTTTTGATCTATTGTAAGTTAAAATATATATATGAAGAAAATTATAGTTGGATCAAATTTGACTGAAAATCTGTCAACAGAAAAATAAATTAAGGGATATCTTCCTACCCCCATTTTGGTGATGTTGGCCTTGGTGGCCTTCCTAGACAGCTTTGGAACTCTGAGGTTAATACTAGCTGCTCTTTCAGTCTTGGTGTCCTGGGTTTGTTGTAGTGGCTGTGTAGCTTAGGCTTCACCACCTAACTCAGAACAACTCCCACTTCCCACCTCCTAGACTACAGCCCCTCTGTTCTTTGACCCACAAGGGGCTTCCATATCTGTGTTGGAACTGTTTGGTTCATTGGATCTGTTGTTGTAATGCGTCCATTTTAGTATAAAAATAAATTAAAATTAAAATCTGTTTAACTATATAATTTATTTATCTTGATTTATATTTGTCTAAATTTAGTAGTATAAAAGCTTGTAGTTACTACTGTTTATTTAACATTAGGTTTTAAAATTTACATATTAATTATTTTGGTTAAAATTTTGTACTTTTAACTGTATGTATTAATAATTTTGATTTTTTAATAATTTAATCCCAAAGCAGACACTCAGAATTTTTTATTTTTGTTTCATGTTCTAAATTATATATGTTGATTAGGATGAACTGGTAACAGTACTACAGATTCACTGATTTGTTTTAATATTTGACAATTTACTATCTGTTTCAGTTGCTATTAGGGCTCTTTGTTGGATTGAGTTTTTAACTTTTGTGACTGAGTTCAATGTGTTCTTAAAAAGCATAGTAAACATAGCAACTTTTTTGTGACTTAAACTCATTTGTTCTAGTGCTTTTTTTATTTGTTGTTGAATAATCATAAATTTGTTCTCCTTTTACATAACTTTTTGTGTAACTGGACATTTTTGCCAAACAGTGCACATTTTCTGTGGAATTAGCTTCTATTTCTATCCAAAAAGTTGAAATTTTTGTGTGACTGAACCAATTATTTTGTACTGAACAATTTTTGTTTATCTTAACAGGCTTAAAAACTACTATAATACTAGGGCTCTTTATTATCTTCTACATCACTATCATTTACATAAGACTTGTTGCTAGTATCAAACACTGGTCAAACTTTATGTATCAGGCTTGAAAGGACTGACTCCTGGTAGTAAAAAGGCAGGTATATCAAAGAAGAAAGTGCAACTTTCTTATTGCTTATTGTCTTAAATATGACACACTTTGTAGCCTTTCTTGAAAGCTTGGGCACCCTGGGATTTATACTCTTCTTCCTCCCAACCTTGGAGTCCTGGACAGTTTTTTTGTGTCTGTGCAACTTCAAAGTTATCCACACTATATTTGTCTTTTTTCTGGATGGGAAATTGCTCTGTATTCACTTATTTTTTTACCTGTGGAGACAGCTAATGTGATAAAATTGACTATATAAAAAAAGGTGTGAATTTAACTGTGATCAAGTTAACATTTTTTAAATTTTGAAATTAGATTTAAACAATTTATCAAGGCTTAAAAATATTTAAAGATATATATATAATACTTGTTATTCATTCTCTCAACTAAAAAAGTCAATAAAAAGCAATTACTTTATTGTAAAAAGCCACTTTGAAAATTTAAAAAGTGACAACTTGGCCACAGTTAAACTCTCATTTTTTCATTCATACAGTCAATTTTACTAAAGTTGCTGTGGGGAGCCCCTGACCGCAGCACACACCAGCTGCATTGTCACTATGATGTTGTTCCTTCCCTTTTACTATATAATAAAATCCTAAATCAAGCTAAAGTATTTTGCAGCTCTGGTTTTAAAGTTTGATTTTTATCTGTACAGTAGTTTTAAAAGCTATGCAAACAAGCAAAAATACTTCAGATTTAAACTAAAATAACTCATATTTAAACAAAATTAAAAATAAACAAATCTATTTTAAATTAACATAAATTTGTTTATTTTTATTTTTGTTTAAATATGAAGTATTTTTGCTTGCTGTCATAGCTTTTAAACTACTGTATATGGTTATTAGATTAGAATAAATTTTACTCAACTGTTTGTTCATAGGGTTTTTATACAGTAGTTTTAAAAGCTATGGCAACAACCAAAAATACCTCAGATTTAAGCAAAATCCAACTATCAGGTTAAAATATACACTCTGTTAACAGGGATTTTTGGCGTTAATGTGCAGAATGGGTCAACACAGCAAAGAAGTGCTCAGGCGCAAATCAAGACTATTTAAAATAAAATCCAAAATACATTGATTCACAAACAAAATGGTGTGAGTTAACTTTTGGTGTACATATGTTTACTATGTAAATTGGTGACAAAATACACCCAAGCGCAGTGAGTCAAAACTCAACCCAAAACCAAAACACAATAGCAACTCACTATGTAAAAAAACCACTCAAGCGTTGTGTGCAATGGATTGTAATCAAGAATGATACCAATTTATCTAAAATAGGGCACACAATCTGAAACACAAATTTTAAAAACATTGTGATGAATGTTTGAATTTGGCAGTAAAATCTGGGGAAATGGGTGGAAATTTTTTGGGTATTCTAAAATAGGTGTTGTAAAACCAAAAACAACTAATTAAGAAATAAAAATCTTTAATTGGGATATTGGGTGGTGGAAACTCTAATTAAATATCCATATTCAGATAAAAGCAAAAATTAACATTAGGGAGTAACTTGATTGAAATTTCATTTAATATTTTATTAAATTCTCAAAATGGAAGGAACACAACAACATAGTACCAATGCACCTGTTGTGGGCTGCAGTTGTGGTTGCCCCTGCGGGTCAAAGAATAGAGTTAGTGCAACCCAAGTGCCTACTCAGGAAGGAGACAGGAGATGAGAGTTCAATAGTGACGCTGCACTGACACAGCTGGTTCAAGGAGCACAAGCTGCCAGGGTACAGAGCATCAACCCTTGGGTCCCTAAGCTGATCTGGAAGATCACCAAGGTTACCACTATCAAAAAAGTTAGAAACAAGGAGGCATAACTTACTTTGTATGTGTTTGACGTTGTGTACCAGAAAGAGTTGGTCCCGTCAGCCATGATGGAGAAGGTTGAGCCTGTGCTTGACACTAGCTATGAGCCTTACATCAGTGATGGTAATCAGGAAGAGGACAAGGAGCCTTAGTTCTACAGAACTGATGAGGGACAACTGGTGTTTAAAAAGGTTGCAGCTTCTAAAACAAGGTGCCCATGCCTTGTGTGCCAGTCACCAACCAGGATCCCAGTTCATCTGAGCCCACTAAGCCTGACCAGAAGCGCTTTCCTGATATCAAGTGGATCATCCTTCTCTGGCTCATGCAGGAATCTAGTGACTACAAGGCGGCCGCAGCTCTTGTTGGGGTGGATCCCAAGTACGCCTCAAAGACCTTCAATAAGTTCATCAATACTGGCCATGTCCTTGCTGTGAAGAAATCCCTGTGCATGTCCACCATGCTCACCAAGGAGCACAAATGGGCAATCCTCCAGTAAATAACCTGAGATTGCTATCTTGAACTGGCAAATATACAGGACGTGGTTAAATCTACTTTTGGGGTTGAGGCCTCAATTTCTTTTTACTATCATCTAGTGAAGGGAATGTACTTTTCCTGGGAAAAGCGTGGGGTATCTTCCTACAATTGAAACAGCCCAACCAATGTCAAGACCCAGAAAAATATGCTGAGGCCTACACTGCCCTCAAAAACAAGGGGACAGTCAATTTTTACATGTTGAAAAATTGTCATTTGCCTCGTCTATGTGCAATGCATATGGCTATGTCCCCAAAGGCTCAAATGACGGGGTAGCTCAGCATGCTGCAGTCTGCGCCACAGCCTGTTTGATGATGGCTCTCCTCCGTCCAAAGGGGATTGAGCTTTATCAAATGATATTAGGATCCCACAACAGCCAGACTTTCCTATCATTCCTCCAATAGGTCCAGGAGCACCTGAGGCGCACAAGCCCGGGATTCACCAATGTAATTGTGAAAGATAATGTTGGTCTCCATAAGGTGGCTGATATTCTCAAAGAATTTCCATCAATTGACACCAGCATTGCAGTGGGCCCCCAGCAATTGGCCACATCAAATTTGCGCCTTCTATTACTCCCTGCCTATTTGCCCTTCCTAAATCCCATCAAGGAAGTTTTTGGATAGCTCAAGCAAGTTGTCAATTAAGGGACCCCAACTGAGACTGAGGACCTCTTTGATTTGCTGCAGGCCAGGATCTACACCCTCCCAGCTGAGACTGTGGCCAAATTCTATGGCCACACTGATTTTTTCATCCCCGCATGCCTTGCCAAACATCCAATCAATTAAAGGCTTAATGTGACCAACTTTTTTATATTCTCTAATTTATTATTTAAGATTTATTAATTATTATTTTATATTTAGAAGCTTCCAAGCCCGCAATCACATTCAGCAGGACCATCAATGAAGGTTTGTAATGTATTTATTTTCTATTAATTTTTTATTACAGAATCTGAGGCTATCCCAAACACTTGATACTAGATTATGTAAATATATTTATATCACTCTTATTAAATAAATATAAAAATGAAATAAAAATAAATGGTTAATGTACAACTTAGAGTTATATTTTATTAACTATATTATTTTGCTTTTATGAAAACCTTCTCTGGGATTTATTTTGCAAAACTTGTTTGCTAAAATAAAAATTATATAAATTATTGTAAATAAAAATAATCTAAAATTTAAATATATTTATTTGAAAAGAGAGTTTTAAGGGCGCCTGTAATGGGTTCTTTGGTATGTACCCACCCGTCAATAGAGGTGGTGCACAACCTCTACTACCAACCTGTAGATGGTGGATACACCCTGATTGAAATATTCACAGCAGCTGGTAAAAGGGAGTACAGTCAGGTGGGAGTTAAACAGCAGCTTCTCTGGCAGGGCTGCAGACCTGTAAATTCCAGCCAGGACCAGGACGACCTGGATCACATGGTCAACTGAGTTGTACCCAGGGGAGACCTTCTTCCCATCCAAGGAGAGTCTGGCCTTGTTGATTCCTAGGAGGACCCTGTCAAGATCCTCCATGTTGGCGCCCATTCTGAAGTAAAAGAGGAACCCCAAGTAAGCCACAAGGTGAAGCCTTTCTCCAGCAAAGGCTTCAGTAAACTCACACAGCTTATTGAACATGTTACCAATCTTCTTCTCATGTTTTGTTTTAGCAAAAGTGAGATCCATTGCCAGAGGGACCCCCGTCTTGTTGGCACTCCATGCCAGCTCAAAGTCAGCAAGGAGGGTTTTGATCTTCTTTACAGCTTTTGCATCTGCAACAGCCAATTTCAACACCTCACGCCTGAAGTTTTCCAATAGTCAAGAGAGTGTATGCTCCAAGGGGAAGCAGAAGCAAGCAGCCGCATGGGCCTGGCCCATCTCTGGTATGTTCTTGAATGGGAGCGTCTCCAGGATGTCCCAAACAAGCTCAATGGAGTTTACCACAGTAAACTCCACTGAGAGATACTGGGTCCAGGCAGACCAGTTGGGCATCCTTGTAAGCAGTAACTGCCCACTCAGATGCCTCCTTGCCATGTGTCAGCCCGGGTTATGCCTCCTGGGACATTGGAAAGATATCATGAACACCATCATCTAGCTTGCTCAAAACAGGGGGGGGACAGAAACAGCTGCCTTGCCACATGGTTGGCATAGTTTGTGTAGAATGTGGTAGGGACAAAGGGGACCAGGACCTGGCAGATTTCACTGTCTATGTTCTCTAAAAAAGGTAAGTATTTTAAAATCTTTATTTATTTTTGATTATTAGGTTACCTTCATGTGTTTCCTCTTTGCCTGTAGCCTTGGCCAGTTTGGCCATTCTTGGCATAAGCAGTTGGGCAGGCAATTCTTTATCCTCAGTTCTTGTTTGCTTGGCTTGCTTGAGATGTGCATACATCTCAGGATTGTTGACCCAGACAGACAGTGCAGAGAGGGCAAATGATTTGAACTGGAGGCCCTCAACTACAATTTTTGAACATTGAGAAGACGCTCAATTATTATTTTGGGGGTGTCTGGCATCTTGGCCATAAGTGATTTGGCGGACACCTTTTCAATTTGGTCCCCTGTAAGAACAGTAGCCTTGACTTTTGCCTTGACCTTGCAGTCAATGTCTTTGATTTTGGCAATTGCAGAGTTGAGGTCCTTTAGCAGCTTCTCCAATTCTCTCATTAATTTTTTACTAACCTTTCCTTATGTTTTTATAGCTTTCACTCCAATAAAATCTGTATTATTCTGATAATATTGCCTCTTTGTTTATCCCTGTTTGTTTTCACATTACTCCAATATCCCATTTTTACCCACTATGCATATTTTTTACACTCAACTCAATATGTTGTTTTCTTTGTGTCAGCATTGTTTCCTCAATTACCATATTATTTTTTCCACTTTACACAGCCCCTTGTGAAGTTATTAACAAAAATTTGGTGATCATCAAAATTTTAATTAGAAAATTATAGGTTAATTGTGTTTAGATAAAGTTGTTACTGATCCAAATTCAAAACCTTAATTATAAACTTTAAGCCAATCAGGAGCCAAGTGATAAATTGATTGTTGTGACATAAAGGGTTATTCAATAATTCTTTGGTGCATGTGCGCTAATTAATATGCTTGGCTGGTTATTTTGGTATTGTGCACCATTGTTGCTGTGCAAGTTATTGATGGACTAGTGCTAATCCAGCAGCTGATTGAGCATTAGTCCACCAACAACTTGCCACAGCGGCAATGGCGCTCAATAGAAAAACAACCAGCCAATCATATTAATTAGTGCACATGCACCAAAGAATTATTGAATGACCCTTTATGTCACAACTATTAATTTATCCCTCAGCTCCTGATTGGCTTAAAGTTTATCATTAAGGTTTTGAATTTGGATCAGTAACAACTTTATCTAAACACAATTAACCTGTAATTTTCTAATTCAAATTTTGATGATCACCAAATTGTTGTTAATATTTTCACAAGGGGCTGTGTTTAAGTGCTAAAAATAACTGTGTTCTGGATCTAGATACACAGCATAGTAAATATATGATTTTATAGAAAAAAATGAACATACAGAATAAAGCCAACTATAAACAAAGAGAAAATGAACAATTTAAATTCAAAATAAAGAAAATATAAATAGAAAATGTTTGGCAACAGGGGGTTTATTAGGGCAGGAAAGAGTGATACCTAGTAGGCAGAATAGCACATGAAGGAAGGTGTAGAGGCAGTGCTAGTCTGGGGGGTCTGGGATTAGATGGGTGGGGCTGGAAGGGGGTAGTGGTGGCAGGGGTAGGGGTAGGAGGATTGTGTGTGATGGCTGCCAAATAACGCTTGTTATACTCCTTGTCTGTCATTGGCTGTATGAGTTGATAGATGGCTGTGGTACAGGGTAGGAGGCACTTATCCTTGTGTGATTGGTTGCCCATGTTCACATGGAAAAACATTTGTGCAAACAAGTCAGCCACCATTTGGTGACCAAAGAGAGAATTGTGGTCAAGGACCCTAAGATAGATATCATTGAAAGCCTGAGGGTGGTGCTCCCAGAGTGTATCTCCAATATTAAAGAACATGACATCAGCCAGATAGATGTTGGCGTGACCAGCTGGGTACACAGAGGCCTGGTGCCTGCGTTCCTGGATGGCCTCAAGGGCAGTGGAGCTACCCTCCATCTGGTGGCTCAAGAAAACCTGGTATTTGGAATTTGGGCCATCCCAGGAGTCAAGTAATCCACTGAGGATGTGGCTGTACAAGTAGCCATTGATGAAATCTGGGTTTGTCCAATAGTAGACAAAACCCTTGGCTGAAACAGCCAGAAACGCACCAATAAATGTCCCCTTCTTGACCTTCCTCCTCCCTTTTTTGATGGCAGCTCTTCCTTGGGCGCCAAAATTGTCAAAAGCTATAAATAGCTTATAGTAGGAGATGAATATGATGTCATTGGACAAAATTGCCAGGCATTTGATCAGGGTGGATTCAATTGCTTGATCATATGGGGAATCTTCAGTGTTACAAAAGTAACAATTTTGAAGCCCCAGGTGGGAATCAAACCCGCTCCTAGCCACCAGGTGGGGCTAGCAGGTGGGGGAGATTCACCTGCACCTGGATTTTTGCTTTTTGAAGCAAATACAGGTGTGGGGCCCGTTCTGGGCCCCAAAAGCTATTCCCAAGCCTTGGTGGGTTTGACTGGGCCTGGGCAGGCTAATTTTAGTTGCCCAGTAAATCCAGTTCAAGCCCACCCTTGATTAAGTCATTTGGGGTCCCCAATTGGGGACCCCTTTTTTAATCAAGTTCCTTGGCCTCAAGAAAGCCTATTAAACTAGTCCAAAAAAGGTGATCAAATTGGGAAAACCCCCAGAAGCCAAACCTGCTAGAACCAATGGCCAGCCAAGCCAAGATGGACTACCAAAAAGCCAAACAACTGTTCCTGAAAACCCCAAAAATGACCATGAAGCAGCCAATCAAATAGCAGAACCTGAGATGTCAAGCCTTGTCACACAGATAGCACCAGAAGAATGCCCAGAGGCACTTGCATGTGAGTAAGTATATAAATCAGAAGCACCTGAAAAAGTTCTGTATCATCATCCTTACCAAATAAAGTTTCTATAAACCTTTGGTTCACTAATCTGTTTCCATATATATTTTTAATACACTTCTATCTGCATACACCCAAGCGTCAGTACCCATCCCCTGGGATATATAGCCAGACTCTAGTTTGTTGTAACTGTGCTTTTTTAGCAGAGTTACATGGGGGAAAATATTTAGAAGATAGATAATAATCTTTATTGTGAGATAATGATTATATAGTTCATGTGAATCAAGGATAACAGGAACATGATTGATGATCACATGGCTGGATGGAAGAAGGGGGTGGCTTGATCCTGATAATGAGTCAAGCGCCAAAACAAGGTATCTACCAGAAAGGATCATCATCTGTTCATGTTGTTGGATTTGGTAATTTGAGTTGACTTCCTATTCTGGCTTTGAGTGACCGGCTAATTGGATTGCGGGTCACAAACCTACTTGGTTGGAACCTTGCTGGAAGGTCCATCCTGCAGTTTTGACACACACACACACACCCCCAACTGAAGGTTGGCCTCCTCTGGGGGAAGGCCGTCAAGGAGGTTGTCAGGAGCCCGGGAGCCTTATTGAACTAGTTGCTGTTCTGTGGTGGGCAGGGCGGTTTCTTGTTGTTTCTGTCTTGCTTTTCAGGGTTTTAGGCAATCATGGTGTAGGGTCTTGTCTTGCTTACGTTTTCCAAGCCCTTGCATGAGGTAAGTGTTATTATTGTTTACCTTCAGAATGATTGCTGGCCCCACTTCTTGGGTTGTAGCTTGCTCTTGTCAACATTCATGACCCAAACTTTGTCCCCTACTTTATGTCTATCACAGATGGGGACAAATGTCTTTTTCAGATGTTCATTTTCCTTTGCTGTTTGCTTGCTGTTAGCCTCTATTACTTGAGGGTCTGGGCGTGGAGGGACTTTACTTGGAATTTCCATTTTAGGTCCTGTCAATGCTTGAATGATATTTGTCTGTGCCGTATACTAGTTCAAACAGGCTTTTTCTGGTGGATCTGTTCACTTGGGTTTGATACACAAGTAGTGCAGTCAGTAGCTGCTTATACCAGTCTTCAGGTCTCCTGGTGGTGAGTTTGGCTAAGGCTTGCACAAGGCTACCATTATGCCGCTCTACGCGTCTATTGGCCTGTGGGTGGTATGGTGTTGTCACAGTGTGCTTGACCCCATTTTTGGTGAGGTATACATTGGTGGTTTTGGAGGTTAATTCTTTCCCTCCATCAGTTATCAGGAGTTCTGGCTTTCCAAACTTGCTGATTATCTCTTTGCCAATACATTGTTGTACGTCATTGTCAGTGTGTGCCTTTACTGCTTGGGCTACTGGCTATCTCATAGCAAAGTCATTGCAGTGATGATGTATTTCTTGTCATTCTGTTTTCATGGCATGGGGCCAGCAATGTCAAGAGCCCATACTTTGAAAGGTAGTTGTGTGCAGATGGGAAGTACTGACTTTGGAGGGGTTTTGCTCTTGGCAAACTTTTTGCATACCTCACATTGGTCTAGAACTTCTTGAACATCACAATATAAGGTTGACCACCAGGCTTTATGTTTAAGGAACTCATATAGGTTTTGGCTCTTGGTATGTCCAAGGTATCTGTGATGGCGTAGGATGGTGTTGACTTGTTGATGTGTGGGAATATAGGGAATGGTCGTGCTGTCAGTCATTTTTCTGTGCAAGGTCCCATACACGTCAGCAAATAGGTGTTTGTTTTGATGACTGTTTCTTTTTTATGTCAGTTGCACCAGGAGAGAAACTCTTGTCTTTTGTCCGTAGTACCAAGAGGGGCCAATCTGGGTCAAGCCCATTTTCTCCTCTTGTGGCACAGATATACAGGCATGAGAGGGTGTCTGCCATGGCAAGCTTGGGACCAGGTTTATACTGTATGAGCATATTGAATCTCTCCAAGAGCTCCATCAAGCAGGCTTGGCGGCAAGATAGATTTTCTTGGGTTTTAAGGTATATGAGAAACTTGTGGTTAGTCAATGCCGTGAATTCTTCCTGCCGTTCTAGATAACAACGTCATTTGACTAGACAGTGTACAATGGCCAGCAGTTCCTTGTCGTGGATAGGGTATCAACACTTGCCATCTGTCAACTTTTGGGATTCATAATCTACGAGCAGTAAATCACCATCATTATTTTTGATTTGTAGTACTCCCCCAATGGATGCGTCTGAGGCGTCAGTTTACATTTGGTATTCCCTGTCATGTTTGAGGTATTGCAGAATGGGAGCTGCTGTGAGCTTCTCCTTGAGGCGTCTAAAACAGAGGTTGATTTGGGGGGTCCACACAAACTTGGACTTGGCGCCTGTTATGGCGGATAAGGGGGCAGTCAAAACGCCACAGTCAGGTATGAAGTGTTGTACATAGGCCACCATTCCCAAGAAGTTACAGAGTTCCAACTTATCCTTGGGTGGTGGCATCTTGCAGATGGCCTGTATCTTTTGACTTTTGGGTTTGATGCCGTCCTTTGAGACTATGTGTCCCAAGAAGGGTAGTTGCTCACGGAAGAACTGGCACTTGGAGGGTTTGGCCAACAGTTTGTGTCATGCCAAGGTAGCAAAGACTGCCTCTAGGACTTTGTGGTGGTGTTCCACCAAGGGGCTGTAGACAATAATGTTGTCTAGATACACTAGGGCATACTTGCCTATGTGGGGCGCAAATACTTTGTTCATGAAGGTTACAAAGGTGGACAGGGCATTGGTCATGCCAAAGTTGAGCACCATGCATTTTTAGGAGCTGTATTTAGTATGAAAGGCTGTTTTGGGGATGTCTTCCTCTTTAATACAAATCTGATTGTAGCCTGCTGTCAGATCAATCTTGGACAAGACTGTGGCACCTCCTAAGGCATTGAAGAGGTTGTCAATAAGTGGTAGTGGGTAACAATTCTTAATGGTAACTTTTTTAGGGTGTGGTAGTCTTTGACCAGACGTAAGGTACCATCCTTCTTAGCCACAAAGAATATGGTGGCCCCAAAGGGAGACTTTGAGGGGCAGATAAGTCCTTTTTCCAATGCCTCCTTGAGGTAGGCGCGTAAGGTGTTGTCTTTATTTGGGGTCAACCTGTAGATAGGGCGCGCCTTGGGTACAGCCCCCTTGAGTTGGGTGGAATGCTGAATATGCTTTTCAGGAGGCAGCCCAGGTAGTGCTTCCTTGAAGATTTCTGGATGCTGTGCCACAATGTTGTGGTCCTGCAGCGTGGAGGTATCCTGGTGATCCTTGAAGTGTATGATTTTGTACTTGCAGGAGTCCCAGTCAATTGCCTTCAGGTCTTTCTTCTCATCCTGGGTCTCTGTGATACGTGCAAAGATGTGGTTGTGTAGCAGTTGGTCCACAGAGTCAGGGTAGATCTGGTGGTTGACACCTTCACGCTTGATGGTCAACACTGAGGTTGCCCAGTCTACGTGAGGATTGTTCTTTGTAACCAGTCTAGTCCCAGTACAATGTCAAACTTGGGAAAGTTGATGACAGGATCTTGAATGGTGGAGTGGAGATTCTCAAGCATGACAAAGAAGGGGGCAGTTTCCTTTGTCATAGCAATGTGGTGTTTGTCAGCCAGGACCACATTTTTAATCTGCAAAGGATTAGTGATCAGCTTGAACTTATCCACAAAGCTACTGTTGACCAGGGTTTGGTCTGCACCCAAATCCAGGAGTGCTGAGCCTGTGTAACTGTAAAAGCGGAAAGGATAGGACATCAATCTATTGGGATTTCTGGCGATGGTGTACAGTACCGGGTCCTCTGAGGGCACCTGGATCATTGGACATTGGTCCATGTCCTTGTGTTGGTATTCATCACTGGGCAAGTCAGGAGTTGCGTGGGGAGAGCTTGGCTCACTTTGTGCTCTCCCTGGGCTTTTCCCTCATCTTGGTTACCTTGCGTGGCAGTGATACAGAAATAGATCTGGTTTGACTGGCCATTGTTTCCATTTCCCTGTCTATTTGAACCCGTGGGTTTGTGGTTGGCGTTTTTCCCATTGCCTCCAGGAGGTGGTTGAGAGGAGCACCCACCTGGATAGGAATCCTTAGGTCTTTCTTGTTTCCCAGTTTGTGCCTTATGCAGTGTGTTGTATGTTTGCTCTGCCTTCTCTACTTCACAGTACAGGATTTGCATTTTGGTCACCTGATCCAGGTTCACATGCCTCATCACCTGTGACTTAAGAGCAACATAGTACATGAGGTGTGTGGCTGGGGTGTCAAAGGCCATGTCAGATGGTGCACAAAGACGGAGTTCCTTGTAGGTGCAGGTGATTTCCTTTACAGTGCCTGTCTGGGTCAGGTTCTTTACTTGGTGTATGATCATGAGTGCTGTATCTTTAAGTACAAATCTTTCCAGGAAGTCTTGCTTAAAGGTATCCCAGTTTTTGTTGGTGTGCTCTTCATACCACTAATTGCACCAGGTGCCAGCGTCATGGGTCAGGAAAATGGAAATTTCTGCAATCCAAAACCGCTGTGGGCATTCCATCTGAGCCAGCTTGCTCTGGGCAGACTGGATCCATGTAGTGGTGTTGTTGTTGTTGGCCCCGGCAAAAGGTTCTAAGGCGGCGCTCCATAGTCTTTGAGCTACGTAGGCGGACATGGTGGTTTTTTCAGCTGGTTGCGGCATCAAGGAGGGAGCCTGAAAGAAACCTTGTGAAGACATGGCGTTGAAGGCGGGTAGCAGGATTACTGTGTTCTGGTACAGGACAAAGCCATTGGGTATGGCAGTACCAGGGATGTACGGAGTCCAGTCAGGCAGGAGGCCAGACATGATTCTGTTGAGGATTTGTTGGCCGCAGTGTGTGTGGGCAACAGGCAGAATTTTTCAAGATAAGGTAGGATGGAGAACCTACCTGTGCTACAAATGTTGTAACTGTGCTGTTTTAGCAGAGTTACACGGGGAAAAAATATTTAGAAGATAGATAATAATCTTTATTGTGAGATAATGATTATATAATTCATGTGAATCAAGAATAACAGGAACATGATTGGTGATCACACAGCTGGATGGAAGAAGGGGGTGGCTTGATCCTGATAATGAGTCAAGCACCAAAACAAGGTATCCACTGTAAAGGATCATCATCTGTTTGTGTCGTTGGATTTGGTAATTTGAGTTGACTTCCTAGTCTGGCTTTGAGTGACCAGATAATTGGATTGTGGGTCACAAACCCGCTTGGTTGGAACCTTGCTGGCAGGTTGAGCCTGCAGTTTTGACAAGTTGTCAAAACCAAAGCCTTTGACTACTAACGTCCATCCAACGCTCCATTTGACCCTGTGCATTTCACTGTATCCCCCAAATCCCGATCACACACCCTGGTCCTTGGAAGAATTGCATTGGTACACCTTCCCAAACTCACCCAAGGAACCCTACCAAATTGTCTGTGACAGCAAAGCAATCACCATCTACCCTTTGATCTTCAATGGGAAGTACAACAATCCTGCTGCCTACCTGGTCCCCATGGAACCACCCCTGACACCCAAACCAACCATCTCAACCCCACCCACTTCTGATGCTACTGGCCAGAGTAGTCAATTCCTGGGAGTGCTTTACCTGGATCTCACAGAATTGATTGACTCTGCCTTGCCAGCTGCTGGACCTTGGGCTGTGGCTGGGAAGGCCCTTTCTTACCTGGTAAAGTTAGGTACTATCATCTGGTGGGCCATGCCAGTACCTGCTTTGACTCCTCCCTCACCTACTAGAGCTCCATGGTACTCTTGGTATCCTGACATTCAGCTCTATCCCATTGGTTGCTGGCAACATTGGTCAATACACAGACTGATGCCACTTTGCTATACATCCAGAGCTGCACCATGTGCTCAGACACCCAAATGTCATGGTGTGCAATTTGCTTCCGGACCTGGGTTAGGGGAAGCTTGGGGTCCTGCTGCAGGAGGTTGAGCATAATTGAGTAGGCCTTACTGATCTGGGACTCTGGGGCCTTCTTGGGCTTCTTGGCCATCCCAACCAGGTTCACCTTATTCATCAGGTTGTTAAACTCCCACATTATGGTGGCTTGGTTAAATTGCAATTGGCTAGCAATCTGTTCCCAGGACAGACCCTGCAGGTTCTGTGCCACAATTTCTGGGAGAATTTGGGCAGTAATTATTTGTTGCTTGGGGCGCTGAGCCGGGGGAGCTGAAGCCTGATTGACTGTAGGGGGCAGATTGGCTGGTGGCAGGAAGATGTTCTGAATCAAGGTTGCCATCCTGATTGGTTGATTGGTGGGCAGCTTGTGCGGGGGTGGATATGGGAGCAGGGGCAGAGCTAGACACTATGTGACTACTGAAAAAGTCAAAGCCATAGGGGTCAGTGGTCAGGTACAGGTCAGCTTCCTTGTTACCTGCCTCAGAGGCTTGGGTGTAAACAGGTGCCTCCACGTTCTGAGCCTTGCCTCCATTGAAGCTGGCTTGGCTGCTGCTGGCTTGGTAGCTGGTGCCGTCAAAAACGTTGCTAGTAAAAACCATTGTAAAAAAACCTAGGATAAAATCACTAAAAGTAGAAGTTTAAATCTTTTATGATTTATTTTTATTGTAATCACCATTCCATATTTGGAAGGTTTTCAAAACCATTTTATACAAATCAGAAGCCATGAAAATGAATAAAATGCCTCTATTCCTAAATTGGATAGTTGTTGATTGGCTGTTAAACTGTTATTTTTCTATTTTAGGCTGCTCATACTACAAATTGTGAGAGAGGGTGGCTAAACTAACTAATTCTGGCTCCCATCCCAGGGAAAATATCCACCAGGATACCATCCAGTGTACCACTGGGATAGCTGCTCAAACAGGAGTCCAGAGAGAGACGTAGAGGACAGTTGAGGGGAGTAGGAATGGAACCCCAACAGAACTATTCCCGCAAGCAACTAGGGGGTGTGCTGGGTACTTGGCACCTGGTGAATAGGTGCAGGCCAGGGGACAGATTATGGTTCCTCCACAGTGATACCAGTGAGATGGGGTCCTCCCTGTACAAAAGACCCAGGAACACCTCCAGGGAGAACAGATCTAAGTCATCACAGGTGAGGCTCTTCACCAAGTGTTCACTAGAAGTAATGAAGTCCTGTGCTCTGCCAGGGAGATCTTCTGCAAGATAGAGAAGGTGGGATGGATTATTGCTCACTATAAGTACGGAGGAGGAAATCCTTTCCCAGAGGTCCAGGGAAGTAGACCAGATAAATAGTAGAGCTGGCAACAGCGTAAAAACCACAAACTTGAGAATTGGAACCAGCATCCTTGATTTAAACAGAGAAATTTGGAAACCAACTGATAGCAGAGGCAATAAAGCAACCCTGAAAGAAAGAGGGGAATTTTCTGGGTTGGGGAGGCAAAGAAAAACAGCCAAAAACTCAAAGATTAGACAGACTAATCAACCAGAAGGTTACAGCAGGGAGATCAAAGTGGAGGACAGTGAGTAGAAGCAAAAGCAAAAAAATTAAAGTAGGTAATTATATGGTTTCAGATTGTAAACCTAATCTTTTGAGCAAGAAGACAAAAGAAAAAGGTATAAACTTTAATGTATGTACTAACATCTATTATAGGAGCTTCAAAAGGGACAACAGAGTCCAGGAGACAACAACTAAGGTAAGGAATACTAACTATTATTACTAACAACTTTAGAAACTCAGAGGACCAAACAAATGGGTCCAAGAAACCAAAATTTAAAGCTAAAAGTTAAAAATCTTTATTTGATAAGCATGAGCAAGCAGGGGACTGAAAGTCCCCTGTCTTGCTTTAAGGGTGGTATTTCATAATTCAAGGTCACCTGACCCAGGGGCGCGGATTCAATTGGCTGTAAGAGAAATTTCACAAGGCAAATCCAGCAGGCTGGAGGGTTTTGCAATAATTTCTGATCCCAACTCTGATTGGCTAGTGTAAAGTGGATGGTGCAGGTCATCATTTAATCCAGTTGAATTTGAAGTTGATGATTTGGCAGAAGCGCAACCAGATTGATTTACCTTAATTTTAAATGTGGGCAAGCCCAAGCCAGAAAATAGTCCAAATTAACCCAAGATCCCCCCAAGTGGGAACAGAGTTCAAAGCCTCAGCATTTACCCCCTGGGAAGGGTATGCCAACACAAATATCTCATCAACTGTGTGGGCTAAATCCTCAAGGGAATTGGGGGCTTGGCTGGTTTTTTAGCAGATTTTTTTGTACAACGCGGAAAGATTGTCATATCCAAGGCTAAAGGGGGGGTGACTTTACACACATCCTGTGTGACTTCATTTTGTTTTGTGCTTATGGAATCTCACTTATATATTTCTCAAATTTTGTTTCATTTTAGTCCTTCTGTTGGTGCCTCATATGAATCCTGATTGGATTATAATATACTCTGGAACAGCATCCATCCATCTCACTTGCTGTGTCATTTCATTTTGTTTGTGGTTTAAGCAACACTGCTTGATATTTGCTAGAATTTCATATAATGGGCTAGTAAAATTTTGTTTTTTGTTTAACAGTTCATTTATTAACCAAAATTTTTTAAATTATTTGAATCCTGACTCTTGTACAACTTGTATTTTGTTCAAATCTGAAATCATTTTGTTTAAATATGAGGTATTTTTGGTTGCTGCCATAGCTTCTAAAACTACTGTATCTTAATTTGACATTTTTGGTTTTACACAAACTCATTATAGAATCAATAAATTTGTTTTCCAGCCCAATTCCCCAGGTTTCATAATAAAAGTAGACACTCATGTAGTAGTTTCCAGAGCTGTATGCTATGCGAAATCAACTCAGATTTTTAGAAAATAACAAACCAATGAATTTATATTGATTACCAATAGAGCTGGGTCCAGTTCTATTTTGCTAAATCTGGATTAATTTCACTTTGCACCTCAGGTTTGAAATCTACTGTATAATATTTTTATGATTTTTTGAGATTATGTTTTTTATTTCAAATAGCTGCTCATCATGACTTCATAAATCTCACACACATGATGGCTGAGTGAATTTGTTTATTGGTTGGCTTGTAATTGTGCTTTATTTTTATTTTGATATTTGACTCACAGCAAGTGAGTGCATTTTCCCATCAAAGGATGACTGAATCCATTTTTTCTATAATTAATGTATTTTGTATTTTATCTCAATATTTTTGCTTGTAGTCTGGGTTCTGTGTTGTTTTGCTGATGCAACCAAAATAGCAGGATAGTAGGAAGCTGTGTCTAAGTGGTGTGGGATAAACACCCAAATCCATATAGAGTTCATAATTAACCACCACATGGCTTCAAATATTGTTTGATAAAATTTCCAAAGGATACACTAGGATTCAATAAAATTATTAAAGCTAGTCAGATTAAACCCAAATAGAGAGCCCGTGACAAGATCAACAAGTCTTCAGAATAAAATTCTGGACATTGAGAGTTAATAATAGTCTCAGTTTTGATTTCCACAGAGAATAATCTAACATTGGGAGACATGGGCATAACATTGGGTAGGCCAGAAGGAGTAGAATTTGGGACAAGACTCCATCTTCCAGTTACAATACCATTTAAAATCACATTGTGAAGAATATATTAGAGCAGGCTGACTGCCAGATGCCTTGGTATATGTTAAAGTTAAATAGATAAGTTTTTAGGTTTATTGAGAATTTTAGAAGAAATCAATTCTTAGGAGTTGAACAGTGGGAAAATTTTCAATATGTACCAAATTTATCAACTCAGCAATACCACCTAAATCTATGACTCCTAACCCATCTCATCATTGCATCATGTAACTAGTCCAGCAAGCAAAAAACTCTTGAATGGTTAAGCTCTGATGATCTTTCTGATAAACAAGGTTGTATTGGATGCCCTCAGATTATATCTATTTATCAGTGTCAGTTTAGTATGGATAATCAGATTTGGCTGATTAATTGGGGCTAACAGAACCCACTTTTGATCAACAGTTTGATTAGAATCCTTTGATCCCAACAAATTTTACAATGGCTTTCAGGATTTCCTAGTCTTCCAACTAGGGCAGTTTATTCCCTGCATTATAGAAACTAACATGACAGTTGAGTATCTCACCCACTAATATTCTAAATCCCTGTTAGAAGATTGTGTATTTTACACTGATGTTTGGAACTTGTTTAATTTTGAGTTCATTTTATTTACATAAGACTCAATTTAGTAAAGCCATAGATTTTAAAACTAATGTAAAAAAAGTCCATCAGGACATTATCTTTATAACTAAGGACAATTTTGGGAGGTTTATGGCTTTAGCCTTACTTAAGCCAGCTGATGTCAGAAAGAAATCCAAGCTGCTCCAGATTGATTCATATACTATCAACTAAGGGTACTTTTTTCAAGGGTTTGTGGAATACTTGAAAAATCACTGGATGGGTGACAAAGTAAATTTGTGATGTGGTAAAGCTGAAAACAATATCCCCTGAAACTCAATTGTGCTCTGCTTGAAGGGGGGCTGATGGCAACCTCTGGCCTTAAGGTCTGGCATATGAAATTTTTCATCTCAGTCAGGGGAATAAGCCCTCCTTTGATAGGTACTTTGAGGCCATACAAGGTGGGCAGGCTACTAATGAGAAGCTTCTGGATTAAATTGATCATGGTGAGGCTGCACCTGCCAGGGATGCAAAGTATTGTATGAAGAAAGAGAATATATAAGATGATTGTCATAAATCTGCAGACTGTTGTATTTTATCATCCATCAGATGATCTCCTAAGTCTTCTAACATTAGGAAAGTACAGAAAACATGTGACTTTGGCATAATCTGCGGCCTGGAATAATTGCTGTCCTCAGAAATAGCAAGTCTGACAGGGCCCAAGACCCAAAGAATTTGGGATGTTTCTTCCTACTTCTGGATATAGGTTCATAGTTGTTATCTCTATATTTTATTATAGGAATTAATACTGTATGGCAACAGTATGATGGTTTGCTCTACTAATAAAGCCTAAGAGAGGATAACATTAAGAAAATATGATTTAGATCAATCATCAAGTCAATGTGGAATTATCAGTCTTTTATTCTAACAAACTGGCTTTAAGGTGGCCTGCCTGCCCACGCTTTTCCAAGCTAGCTTACAACACTAAGTAGATACTGAAGTAGCATTAGGGCAACACAGTAGGGGGCAGCCTTTTCTGGGTGGATTTTTGTGAAAGCTTGCTTGACAACTTCCTTGGCTTATAGTGTTCATTCTAGACACGCCACACAAGAGAATCCCTTAACCATCTGAATCAGTTGTCTGCCTGAGCCACTATCCAGGGCTAGCTAGCCAGCGGTTGGCTACTAGTTCACAGAGATGATTGTTACACTTAGGGCTGCTTTGGCCAAGCCCTGGGCAACCGCGGCCAGCTTGTGGCTCTGGGTCACTCACATCAAAGATTTATTTTATAATGTTCAAATATACTACAATTCTGTTTTAGCTATAGCAGACAATAGCCAGAAACCAGACAGGGCTGAGCCAAAGCATCCCTAGTTACACTATACTGTATCTAATTATTACTACTCTAATACAATAGGCCCAGGGCCTTTTATCTTAGAGTGTTTGACCTGGCAGCCCAGTTCATGATGTACTCTTCTAGGCGTAATGCAGATAACGCTTCATATGATGGCTCTTGTTCTAGGATACAAATAAAGTTTAGAATAGTAATTATTATGAGATGCATATTGAGGTGCTGACAGATGGGAACTAATTAATGAGCAGTAATTGCATATTCCATTCATTAATTACAATGCATGAATTTGCTGATGACAGGATATAATTTGGCCATTGATTTATTGATCCTGTAGCCCACAGCCTGCGTTATTTTGTTGAAACCATTTCTAAGAGTGATTGACAGCTGGTCCACATTAATTGGTTGAATCTGTTAATTAGTCAATATCCCAAAATTCTTACAATGTTCAAATCTGGATATACTGCAAAAATACTAGAAAATCATCTTGAAAATATCCAAGGCCATGTGTATTGCCTATGAATAAACTGTTTATCTGTTTGCTATTTTATATTATTTAATTTTTGGATTTAAATTTCAAAGTTTCAGAAATATGGGTCTACAAATGTGTACTTAACTATGAGGATTAGAAATAGATGCTTAAAAAATTAAGGTGTCAGAAAAAATGTTGTCAGAACTGAAGTGGTATCTCTGAATTTATTGCATTCAGAGTTTCCTTGAGTTCAAAATTGGGTGATGTGGCCTCCTGGTTATCTTGGATAATGTTCTAATGATCAGGCATTATGCTTAAGCTTTCTTACAGCTGATGCAGACATCTTAGGAAAGAGAACCTCTGTAGAGTGATTTTCCCCTGACTCTTCTTCTTTACCCATGGCCTTGAGTTGATGCTTTTTTACAGCCAATGTAGACATCTTTTTAAAGGTATTCTCTGTAGTGGGCTGGTTTTGTTTTGATACATGTTTTGGTTGGTTGGGGGCAGCCTCTAGAGTCAAGAAAAGGGTGCAAGTCAGAGCGTTAAATAAAAGCATGTTGTGATTGATGAATGCTGTTTTTATCAAGGGAAAGTGGCATAGCTTATATAATAGCTTCAGGATTGTGGTTAGGATTTTGCGAGCATTATTGTGTTTTAATATGATTGCCAGTTTACTCCACTGACATCCTTATTACAATGATACAATGGCAAGCAAGATTAACTCTAAAACAATATGCATCTAAATGAATCAGATGATACATCCATTAACTCTGAAACATCAGACCCATCTTTGAACTATAATAAAATAGTTCACTATAAAAAATATTAACCTTAAAATAACCTACATCCACTAAGATCAGGTGATACATCTATTAACTCTGAAACAATATGCAGCCAGTTGGTTTAGCTGATGTATCTGAGTGGATAATTTCCATATTTGTAATTCAAAATAAATAAAATTACAATATACAAGCCAGCCATCTCTTACTTAAATGAACATTTATACATCTAATTTGAATTATACTTAAATTGATCAAACTTTCTTTTATCCAGTCAACTCAATCCTCAACATTGAGGTTAAACATCCAATCATATAAAGGTACTAGGTGGTTGCCCCGTCCAAGGACAGAATTAAAGTTGAATTTAATAAATTAATTAAATATATTTTATTGTATTTTTAGGCATAGATTACTTATCACATGCTTAATTAAAAAATTATTTAAGTGCTTTATTAAAAGTAACTTCAATTATATTTATTTAAAATTAAAATTATATATTCCAAGTATACATAAAAACTAAACCTAAATAAGTATAGTATCACTATTGAGTTTAGTAAAGCTAAACTAATTATTTTGAAATTTGGTATTTGATTTTTAAATCCCTTCAAAATGTAGAGCTGATCTGCAGCTTTGGAAAAAGCTATTGGACATCAAAATCGGTTCAGTATTCACTGAGATACATTGATTTTAGTTTTTGTAGTGTGTATTAAAAGTAAATTTAGATAATAGCAAATCGAGTCCGAGCCTTTGATTATGACGCGAACCCGATTCCAGCACTTAACTATATATCTCAGCATCTAGAGCAGCTAGAGCTATCATATTTGGTACTATTTTGATCGGAATCATCTGAAAAATTGATCTACGTCCTCTAAATTTCATGAAAATCATTATATTGAATCTTATTTTATCATATCCTGTTTACTCCACTCATGTTCTTTTGGGATGAAGCTGTGGCAAGCAAGGTCTACTCTGAACAATATGCAGCCACTTGGATCAGGTGATGCATCCAATTGGAATATTCTATTATTTCACTTGAATAATAAGAATTTCGAAATGTCCAAGCCAACCATCTCCTTCTTTAAACTGATATTTATATTATAATTCAAACTGTATTGCTTTAAATTGACCAAGCTCTCTTTTCGTTGTCAATTCAATCCTCAGCATAGAGCATAACCATCCAATCATATAAAAGGATCTCAAACAATTGCTGCTTCTTTTCTAATTTTAATCCACCCATGCTAGAGTCGGGTAATATATACAGATAAGCCACTTTGATATGGTTGAATGGTGTTAGCCACTAATTTAAAATTCAAGTAATTAAATACATCTTTATTAAAGTTCGAGTGGCTTATATTTCAGTTCAACATGATTTAGACCACACTCCACTGAATTCAATCTGTGTACTCTCAAAGATGCATGTAAGGGATTGAATGTAAGGATGAGCCAAATTGAGCTTGTGGCTTAACAATCAACTTTTAACATCAAATTTAACTAAAAATCAATTCTGTCAAATCCCTTACGGCTTGAGCCCACTCGAGGCAACATTACAGACAGACAGACTCACTTTTATATATATTAATATGAGTTCGAAACCCCTACAATTAAATTTAAGCTCTTCCCTTGTCTCAATTGAGCTGTATAGCCACAATCCTTAAGATAAATTATATTTTAATCAAACCCCAGTGAAATTAGGGAAGGGACGGAAACAGCAATTGTGCAAACACAGTGTCACAAAACCATTTTTTTGGATGTTTTGGATTGGTTCACAAAACAATCCATGTGATTTTGTGTCACAACTTTTGGAATAGGCCACAATTTGTGCCTCACTCCATTGTGTAGATCACAAAATATAAAAGGAAGGTGGTTTTAAAGGATGAAACAGATGATTTCATTTTGTGAAGGGGCACAGGATATAAAATTAGAGGAAGTTCAGTTGTGGGACTTTATTTTTTAAATTGAATTTATTAAAGCTTTACCTTCCATTACCTCATAATGATAGATTTGATTGTAACACAGTTTGCTTTAGATAATTATATCAAAACACCAATCAAAATATTTATAAATATCTATTTCAATTGAAAGGAATAATTTGCATACTTATGATTGGACACAACACAAAACCACATGAGATTACGCTTGGTCACATCACAATTCATGCAGATTTGTTTTGTGACTTTTGGAGCAGGGCACAAAATGTGGCAGTTGAAATTGTGTACTGCTCCCTAAAAACACAAAACCAATCTGCATGAATTGTGATGTGACATGAAGGTCACAAAATGAAAAGTGTTCAACTGACAAAGCCACAAAACCAATTGTGTAGATTTTGATGCCCATCCCAACTAGGGATGCTTGCTGCAATTGATACCCGGGAACTGTGCCACTCTTTTATTAGAAGATTCAGGCGGGCAATTCCTGGGAAATTTTTCACAGGGAACGACAAAAAATTGCCACTGCTGTTTGAAACAGCAATGAAACCCACACGGCTAAAATTAGCCTGCACGTCACAAAGCAGCAGCTAGGAAATTTCAACTCCCTTGCTGCAAAAAAGCAGCTCTTAAGAATAATGGAGCTGTGCAGCTTTCAGGGGCTGGCTTTGGAGCAGCAGCCTTCATTTTTGATTTGATCAATTGCAATCCCTACCCCTCTAAATTCTGATGACTAATAAATACCTTCAAAAATCATTACATATAATTTCAAATTAAAATAACTATTTAATCAAATGACTTTACTACAGATAAGCTTTACCAAGTAGAGAGAGTTGTTCAAATCTTACAGCAAGTTTTGTGAGTTTGAATACCAAGACAGAGACAAAACTAGTACCAACTACTTTGAAAGGTTGAAATAAGCTTGTTCTTTAATAGTATATATACTTTTGTATCATTTAATACTTATTTTGTCATTATATTTTCCAGTTAAAGTAATAGTTTTATTGTGTTGCTTTTGCTAATTAACTAAATTTCAAATTTTGATTTTCTAAAATAACTATTACAAACTGAAATGTCATAGATATGATCTTTATTCTTATATCTACATAATTTTAATGTCCATGTTATCAGCTAGCATAGCTCTGGTTTCTTTAAGTTTTTTCAGGGTTAAAGTAGACATGTGGTTCCAACGTATTCTAAGTAGATCAACAGCACTATTGAATTCATGTTCTGATGCTGCACTTGTTGCTTGACAAGCAAGTATATCTCTTGCTATTTTACTTAAGGTGGGTACTGCAGAGAATTTTCTTATAAAATAGATATAAATGACAAAAAATAATATTATAATTACCTTCCAATAACTCAAAATATACATCATGGTAACATCACTGTTTAAATATAGTGCTAATTCACCTACATTTTTTTGGGCCTGGTTTTGTTTGAGCTGGAGAACAAATGCTTCACGGCTGTTTTTGGATACAATGTCAGTATTATGTTGTGTTTCAATTGCTGGTTGCACATGATACTCAGCGTATATTTTTTGGATTGCATTTTCAGCTAGGCCATATAGTTCAGGCATTCTTTTTTTAAAGTAAAAGAGCTTTATGCAGGGTCAAGTACTTGTCCATTAGCAATAATAAGTTAAATATTTACCTATCACAACAAGAAATATATCTGTAGTGTACTAGTAATAATACTTTTCCACTTTCTTATATGCTTCTTCTACTGGTGCATGAAGCTCATGCTCATATGAGAGCTCATCAATCAGAGACTGAAGATGAGCTTTCACATCAAGCACAGCTACTAGTGCTGAGGAAAGAGAGCATGACTTTGATAGGCATACTAAGAAAGTTGTCTTGTCAAATATGGCTAAAGTACTAGCCAAATTGTAGTAACTCTTCCATTGAAGAGTATCATTTACTTTTTCAGAGACTAAATCACATATAGCCTATAAAATAGCTTTTAGTACACAATTTCATTTTGTTAAATTCAAGTTTTACCGGTTTGTTTTCAAGGGCCCATCTTATCATATCAAAAGTCAAATTCCATCTGGTTTTTACATCTAGCTTTGGATTAGACTCCTTTAGTTGATGAGATGCCGTATGAGAATGAAGCTTATGCAGCTGGCTTTCACTGCTTTTGATCTCAACAAGAAGCTTTCTCAGGCAGTTGATAGGGTTTTCTTTTGAGCGAGTTACCCTATTAGAGGATAAAGAGATATCTGGAGCTTGTGAAAATATATGCTCCAGGTATTCTTGTATTTCTGGATCCTCTGTCACAAAAGCCTGAATTGAAGGCTCTTCTATGATCTTCTTTCCATTGATCCCTGCTATGAGTGTCTGTGCTGCAAGATAAAAGACATGTGCAAAACAACAGATGTGAAAATTGGACTTTTTTGAGAAAAATTCAATGTCAGCAGTTTCCTGCTGAAGAAGCTCAATAAACTTGACATTTGCTGATGAATTGTCAAGAGTGATTGTTGAAATCTATAAGGCATGAATTAGTTTACATATAAAATTTAAGTTTAACTAGTTTTAATTTAAATAAAAGTTTACAAAAACATCATTTTATCTTATCCTTGATATTGTACTCTGATACAACTCTGTTGTATTTAGCCAGAATATTGGAGCTGGTATGCTTGTCAGGAAATGGGATAAAAGTCAAGAGCATTCTTTTTAGCTGGAACTGGGAATTCATTCAATGAACCATAAATGCAATAAAAGAGTACATGGTTGAAGAAGTCCATATATCTGTTGTCAAAGCAAGCTTTGAATCAACCTTGCTAAGAAGTTCAATTTTTTGTTCCTTGTATTGCTTGTGTATGTTCTCCAAGCATGTTTGAAAATATTCATGCTTGGGAAAGGAGGTCTTGGCCAATTTTTTGCTTGAGTGATCACAGTGTGATTCAAAAATATGACTCAGAACTGGATCATCAACAACAGTAAATGGCAAACCAGCAAAAATAATCCATATAATGACTTGATCAATCAAATCATTTTGAGATAAAATGGCTTGAACTCCAACTGGTGCAAGCCCATCATCTTGCTTTCGCTTTTTGTTTGTTTCACACTTAATTAGCTTAGCAGCTTCAGGATGATGTTTTTCAATATGGCTATATAAGGATTTGGTTGAACCCTTTGACATAACATATATTTTAAAAATTAGATTTTATTATTATTATTTAAATATACCCATATTTAGGAGTCTCAATGGGAGAAACAGGATGACAAAGCTTACAGCAAGCTTTTTGGGTATTTGTATTCCCAATATACACTTTTTCTAAAATATTGAAAAACTCTCTAATATTTTTGTCTATTAATATTAGTTAAGAAATTAAGTAATATAACCTGTATCACTTTGACTTTCAGCTGTATCAGTTACTGTATCATGTGAAATATAAGAAATTGTTGGCTCAGAATGTGCATTTTGTTGTACAGTTGGATTACAAAAAACACAAGAAGCTGTATACAGATTAGTTTTTTCAGAGAAAACAGACACTGCACATGAGTGATGAGTGCATCTGCTACATAAATCACACAGATAGCTGAGCTCATTGATAATGGGAGGTAAGCATAAATCACAGTTCATTGTTTAAGAGTTGGTTTGGTGTATAGTTGAAAGATATTTGAAATAACAAGTGGAATGAAATCTTAGGTAACAATGGGTTTATAAAGCTTAGTTTGAAAATAACATTAGTAGCAGTGAATGGATTAGTTTTTAATTTAGATAAAAATAGATAGTACCAATATAATTATGTATTGTAGTTTAATCAGTTCCTGATAAGTTGAAACATTATTCTATTTTTTATGACTGAATTAAACATGGAATTACTTTGTTGAAGTTGATGTGAATCAAAGAATAAATTGATTTTTTATGAAATATTGATTTATTTATAAGTGTTTTCAAAACCTAAATGGTTTTGTAGAAAATTAATTTTTGCATCTTTTCATATATACTTTATATAATACAAAAATTACTTTATTATACACTTAAATGTCTTTTAAAATTTTGTGATTTGGTGTTTGCTTTTAAATCACCCTTCATTTTAAAAATGTGATGGCAGATGCCATCACATCTCAATTCTTAAAAGTTGCGGCACCCACCTTTTGTGGAGCAGAATAAGGCAGGTGCCGCCTAGGGCTGTGTTGGAAGAGAAAAGGGACAATTACGGCATTTGCCATAATTGCCCCGTTTGCTCTTCCCCATTTTTGTTTTTTGGATTCCCCCATATTGGGGGAATCCGAAACAATAAAAACGGATTCCAGAGGAAGAAGAAATTCTTCCTCTGGAATCCAGTGCCACTTGGCTGGCATCTGGTGGATTCTCCATCAGATGCCAGTTGAGTGTGCGCCAGCTCTTTGGGCTTGGCAGGATAAAAGGTAAGCCTTTGAAAAACATACTAACTTTTCATTAGCATTAAAACTAAAAACCAGAGTATCTCAGTAAATACTAAACCAATTTTAACATTTAATAACTCATTTTAAAGCCAAAAAGCAGCTCTATATTCTGAATAATTTTTATAAAATATATTATAACAATTTAAATAATAATATATATTTAATATAATAGATCCTGTAATTAGATAAGGTTTATTTTGAACTCATTCTTTAAAATTGCTTGTGCCTCTTTAAGTTGGGCAAGAGTACTTGGGAGCATATGGGATCTTCTAAGACCCAGAAAATCAACAGACCCATTGAACTCCCGCTCTGAGGCTGCACTTGTAGCCTGGCAAGCCAATATAATCCTGGCTAGTTTTCCTAGCGTAGGGTACTGCTGGATATACATCTAAAATATAATAATTAGTTATTTAAATCTTAGCATATTACCATCCAGAATTAGAAAATGAGAGTTGCTCTGGGCTTGGCAGTTAGATAAAATCCCAGCTTCCCTTCATCCTTTTCATTGTGCTCATTATTGATCTCAAAGACATATTGAGCTCTTTGCATATTGCTAATGCTTAAAACAGGCTCATCATTGTAGCCATCAGCTGATTTATCTTTAAACTCTTGATAAATAGCCTTGATGGCCTTTTCTGCTTTTGGGTACAGCTCAGGTGCTGTTTTTTTAAAGAAAAAGAGCTTGTAAGCTGGATCCAGCACTAAAAGTCAGCTTAATTAAAGTTAATTTTACCTATTGCCATCAGATAAATATATGATGTAAAATGATCAAAGTACTTCACAATTTTCTTTTTGGTTTGTTGTAGGGGCCAGAAAAGTAAATCATCTGATGGCAACACTTTAAGTTTGTCACTTAAAATTTTTTTAGATTAATAATTGACACCAGGGCATATGAGAGTGAGCAAGAGTTGGATGGGCAGACAAGAGATGTGGTTGAATCAAATATCTCCAGCCAGAAAGTGAGCTTTTTGAAAAGGTCCCATCTTAAAGATGCAATTTTTTCAGAAGAGACAACTCCTTTAATTGTCTATATATTATTAAAAAATTATTTATGATGCATGTCTCTTTATTTTTTAATGTCCATTTTAACATGGTATAGGTAGAATTCCATCTTGTTCTTACATCAAGTACAGGATTGGATTTATCAATTGAGTTAAACTCTTGATAAATGTGCAGTGTTTATAACAGCTGCTCAGATCTTTTTATCTTAAAAAGTAATTTTCTAAGATTAAAAGTCAGGTTGAGTTTTTTTGCCCCATCATTTTGAGAGCATGTAGGAGTGTCTTCAAATGTTTTCATTAGCTCATCAAGAGCTTCTTGTGTCCCAAAGCTCAAACCAGGAAGAAATACTTGAATAAGAGGCTCTTTTTTTACTTCAATGCCATCAATTCCAAGAATAAGAGTCTGTGCAGCTAGATGTAATACATGAGCAATACATCTTATGTGAAAGTTTTTTTATATCAAAGAAATTTGAAGAGGATCTACTTGCTGACAGAAGCTCAATAAACTTTGTATTTGAAGATGCATTATCCAAAGTAATTGTTGAAATCTAAAGCCATAGTAAAGTTAATAACTATGCATTAAAATATAAAGATAAATTCATCTTTTCAGAAATGCCATATTTTTCAACAACAGTGGTATAATTTTCCAGAATATTTTTATCAGTATGCTTTTCTGAAAATGAGATAAAGGCAAGCAAAATTCTTTTCAGTTCAAACCCAGAAGTAACCCAATGTGCAGTGAATCCAATATAAGACTCAGCGTTTGCAGATGACCAAACATCAGTTGTTAATGCCAGTTTTGTATCAACCTCGTTCAATAGACTCTTTTTTTCTTGGTCATAAGTTTGATGTATTGTTGGTAAAAGCTCCCGAAAATAGTCACGCTTTGGAAATGTTTTTTTGAATTGCTTTCCTTCCAGCAATAAAGTGTATTCTTCAAAAATGTTTTTCAAGATTGGATCCTCAACAACACTAAAAAGTATGCCTGCTCAGATAATCCAGATCATAACCTGTCAAATAAGGTCTTCTTGGGACTTAAGTATTGACAAGCCTACAACAGATGAATCCCCAGTCAGCTTTCTCTTTCTGCTTAAGGGGGGTTCAATTAATTCATGTTCTTCAGGGTGTTTTTTCTTAAGATGAGCCATTAAAAATCTTATACACCCTTTAGAAATTCTAAAAATTCTATTAAGTTAGTAAATTAAGATATTTATAAATTATTACCCATATTCTGGATCAACTGTAGGGTTTACTGGAAAGCATAACTTGCAAACTGCTTTTTGGGTAAAGTTTTTTCCTCTTAAAAGCTTTTCACCGATATAAAAAAATCCTTGAGAGTTTTGTACACTAAAATAATTAGCTTGAATTTAAAAAATATTTACCTGAAACACTCTGAGTAGTAGACAACTCACTAAGACCTTCTGGCTCCAAGGCATTAAGAGAATCATCAGCCAGAGTTTCACAGCTTGTATTAACTTTACAAACTTTGCAAATAAAGGAAGAATTGCCCACATGATCAGAAGCGTCAGAGTCTGTACAGAGCAGGTGAACAGCACTATGACACATTTTACAAGTAATAAACTGGCTATCATCAATTGCTGATTTGCAGTATTCACAGTCCATTTTTGATCAGAGTTTACTGGGAGTAAGGTTCAATTCAAGAGTGAGCTTTGTTATTTATTAGTTAAGTGCTGGTGATATATACTTGATAAAATAAGTCACATGTGTAAAACTGGGAATTATTTGCTTCAAATCTACTGGGTAGATGGATTAAAACTAAGAGTTTGTTGTTTCAAATCTACTGGATAAATGAGTTAAAACTAGGAGTTGGTTGCTTCAAATCTACTGGGTAGATGGATTAAAACTAGGAGTTTGTTGCTTCAAATCTACTGGGTAGATGGATTAAAACTGGGAATTAATTGCTTCAAATCTACTGAGTAGATGGATTAAAACTGGGAATTAATTGCTTCAAATCTACTGGGTAGATGGATTAAAACTAGGAGTTTGCTGTTTCAAATCTACTGGATAAATGGATTAAAACTAGGAGTTTGTTGCTTCAAATCTACTGGATAAATGAGTTAAGTTTGGGATTGATTGTTTCAAAAAAAAATTAAATGATTGGTCTTTTGACCAGGGCTCCACACTTCCTAACATCCACTGGATGTGGAAGGAAACGATTCTGAGAGAATCTTCTCAAAGAAGATTCTCTCAAAACCGTTTCTGGATTTCGGATGGGTGGCTTCTTTTTATAAAAGGTGCCTTCTGTCCAAAATCTGATGCAGCCCTAGTGCCGCCATCCCATTCCACTTAGATGCAACACTCATCCTCACTCTGGAGGGTGGGTTGCCGCGGCTCCCGCAATTGGCTACTATTAAAAGTAGCCAATCACGGCCTGCACCCGCTCTCCATTCAAATTTCCTGCAGGAAATTTGAGCGGGCGTGGGATTTGCCCGGGGTGCTGCTTTATTTCAAAGCAGCACCCCGGGTAAAAACCAAAGCAGCCCTAATTCCAACCCTAAGTGAAATACAGGAGAATGTTTGTTGACATCTTATTGGCTACACTTAGTTGTTAGGCGCCAATGGATGTACATTTATTCTTTTATAGTGGATTTTGAAACTGTTTTGTACACCTGATCTGGATGTTTATTTTGAATCAGTGCTAGGGCTACATTGGCCAAGCCCTAATCAGTTTTTGGCTCTGGGCCATCCCGGCCAAATATTATTTTAAGATTAATATATATAAAAGTGAGTCTGTCTGTAATGTCGCCTCGAGTGGGCTCAAGCCGTAAGGGATTTGACTGAATTGATTTTTAGTTAAATTTGATTTTAAAAGTTGATTGTTAAGCCACAAGCTCAATTTGGCTCATCCTTACATTCAATCCCTTACATGCATCTTTGAGAGTACACAGATTGAATTCAGTGGAGTGTGGTCTAAATCATGTTGAACTGAAATATAAGCCACTCGAACTTTAATAAAGATGTATTTAATTACTTGAATTTTAAATTAGTGGCTAACACCATTCAACCATATCAAAGTGGCTTATCTGTATAGATTACCCGACTCTAGCATGGGTGGATTAAAATTAGAAAAGAAGCAGCAATTGTTTGAGATCCTTTTATATGATTGGATGGTTATGCTCTATGCTGAGGATTGAATTGACAACGAAAAGAGAGCTTGGTCAATTTAAAGCAATACAGTTTGAATTATAATATAAATATCAGTTTAAAGAAGGAGATGGTTGGCTTGGACATTTCGAAATTCTTATTATTCAAGTGAAATAATAGAATATTCCAATTGGATGCATCACCTGATCCAAGTGGCTGCATATTGTTCAGAGTAGACCTTGCTTGCCACAGCTTCATCCCAAAAGAACATGAGTGGAGTAAACAGGATATGATAAAATAAGATTCAATATAATGATTTTCATGAAATTTAGAGGACGTAGATCAATTTTTCAGATGATTCCGATCAAAATGGTACCAAACATGATAGCTCTAGCTGCTCTAGATGCTGAGATATATAGTTAAGTGCTGGAATCGAGTTCGCGTCATAATCAAAGGCTCGGACTCGATTTGATATTATCTAAATTTACTTTTAATACACACTACAAAAACTAAAATCAATGTATCTCAGTGAATACTGAACCGATTTTGATGTCCAATAGCTTATTTAAAAGCTGCAGATCAGCTCTACATTTTTAAAGACTTTAAAAATCAATTACTAAATTACAAAGTAATTAGTTTAGCCTTACTAAACTTAATAGTGATACTATACTTATTTAGGTTTAGTTTTTATTTATACTTGGAGTATACAATTTTTATTTAAATTTAAATAAATATAATTGAAATTACTTTTTAATAAAGCAATCAAATAAAATTTTAATTAAACATGCAATAAGCAATACAATCCTAAAAAGACAATAAAATAAATTTAATTGATTTATTAAATTCAACTTTAATTCTGTCCTTGGACGGGGCAACCACCTAGTATTTAAATATCAAGTACTTCCGCTTTGGCAGGAGTGGCCAAGAGCCGGGAAGCTAGCCAGGGCCGAGCTGAAGCATCCCTATTAAGTGCTTGGGTCAGCTTAAACTATCCCTTTGAATTAGCACATCTTCATATTTTACAAATACACAATTGATTTAAAACAAAGTCAAGTTTTCAAACCTAATATTAAACATGCTCTACTATCTCCAATTAGCCATTTGTCTCTTATCTGTACCATCAAGCGTAGCCGAAGTGTTCCTTGGTTATAACAAGGCTGAAACCTGCAATCCCACCTCCAAGAGTCTGCCCCCCTTGCCCAACGATCATATCTACATCGATGAATACAAGGCCCTCAAACCCAAGTTTGACGAAGCACTGAAGAACTTTGATGATCCCAGCTACTCCATGCTCTACCGCCGCATCCAATATGGTAACTCCGTATTATATCCCCACATTCAACATGTTCTTTCCATGCTCTATCTCCCCATACAATATGACCAGACTATGAATTATGCCTGTGTATACTTGATCTGCCGTGGCTGTGAATCTAATCGCGAGCTTCAAATCAATGGCAAAAGGCTATGGAAGCACTCAGAAACCAACAAATGCACAAAAATTGCAATCTGGGACAAACATGAACAATGTAAATGTGAACTTTCTCTCCTGAAGGGGAATAGATGCCCTGCCAAGGAGACTGATAGTAAGATTGAGCGCAAGAAGGACGAAGAAAATGCTGCCTTTTGAGCCGTAATAAAAAACTGCCCCCTTCAAAAAAGCCAGAAATATGTAGATGCTGCAAAAAGTGCTAGGGTAAAGCAAAGAAAGGCAGTTCATGGGGTCATAATTGCAACAAGTATATCCCAATTCAGAGCTTTTTGAAGCTCTATATGATTTAGAAATTATTCTTTAAAACCCACTGAATTTTAAATATACTTAATTACTTTTAATCTAATATCACATGGAATTTTAATAGATGTTTTAACTGTGCTGTTTGAAAATAATCTAAAACCTGGATAAAAAGCTTCAGATTAGACTGTTGTCAGGATTGCATCTTTTCACTGCTAAACATGGACGAAATTCATTTTGGGATCTCTGACACAATTTTGGGTCAGTTTCACTATTTTCCCCTTCAATATTACTTTATTATCCTTTTTCCTCAAGTTAGAATTAGTTTTAGGAGCTTCAGTGTTACCTTAAATATTTGAGATCTTCTGGGATTAAGTTTAAACTTAAATAATTTCTTCTTCTGTTGCTTTAGGATCTTAAGTTAAGCTATAAGAGGGTAGCAATACTCAGTTTCGGCTTACCTTCTTTTCCTCGTTTCGGATATGATTTCCCTTGATTTTAAAGCTTCAGGCTTGATTTTCTGCTTTACCCGCTTCTTTCTGATTTTGTTTTCGCTCGCTCTTTCTCTTGAGGTTCTCCTGCCACTCTGGAAGCTTTTCGGTCCTGTTTTTCTTTTAAAAATGATATCACTTATCTGTTGGGTTTGCTGTCTCCTACTCTTCACCTTTAATGATAAAACTCATAAATAGTCCTGTTCCCTGCTAAGCCACATTTCATTATCATTGTTATAACTGTGCTATATTAGCAGAATTACACGGGAAAATGATTGGAAACTAGATATTTATCTTTATTGAGATATATGGCTTATAGTTTGAGTGAACCATTTTAAGAGGAACAAGATTGTGATGATCAATCAGTTGGATTAGGCAGGGGGTGGTGTGATCCTTTTAATGAATGAAGTGCCAGATTGAGCTGTTCACCGAGCTGGGATTGTTACAGGTTCTTGTTGTTGGATTTAGTAATTTGAGTTGACTTTCACATTTGGCTACAGGTCATAGAAAGCGGGTTGTGGGTCACAGATCATCTTGGGTGGAACCTTGCCGGGGGTTGACCCTGCAGTTTCAACACCCCCTGACTGAAGGTCAGCCTTCTCAGTGGATAAGTCTGCTGGAAGGTCATCAGGGGTGTGGGCTTCATACTCTATCAACTGTTGTTTGGTTGCTGTAATGATGGTTTCACATTCTTTTTGACGAGCCTTTCATGGGCAGAGTATGTCATGGTGCAGGATTTTGTCTTGTTTTCTTTTACCCAAGCCTTGTACCAGGTAAGTATTGTTGTCATTTACCTTCAGAACAATGACAGGGCCTATTTTTCCTGGTGGTAGTTTACTCCTGTCAGTGTTCACCACCCAGACCTTGTCACTAACTTTGTGTCTGTTCTCCAGGGAACATACATGTCTTGTTAGTGTTTTTTCTCTCTGTCTGCTTGACTGCTGTTGGCGTAGAGTATCTGGGGGTCCAATCTAGGAGGAACTTTGTGTGGCATCTCTAACATTGGCCCTGAAAAGGCTTGGACAATGTTTGACTATGTGCCATATACTAGTTCAAAAGGACTCTTCCCAGTGGATCTGTTCACTCAGGTGCAGCACACAAGGAGGGCGGTTGCTAGTTGCTTGGGCCAGTCCTCAGGCTTTCCGGCGGTGAGTTTGGCAAGGGCTTGTACCAGACTGCCATTTAACCGCTTGACTCTGTCATTAGCCTGTGGGTGGTAAGGAGTGGTCACTGTATGCTTTACGCCCTGCTTGGTTAGATATACATTGGTGTCTTCAGAGGTCAATTCCTTGCCTCCATCTGTAATCAGTAATTCTGGCTTTCCAAATTTACTGATTGTCGTGTGTATACTTCTGGAAAGTATAATAAATGAGATAAAAGGAAAAATTAAGAAGAGAACAATACTTTATTAGATATGGATATAGGATAATATATATAGTATCATGAAAAGCCACACACTGTCCATGTACGTCATGGAGGTCATAAGGCTTATCTGAGTAATATTCTTCTTAGGTCACAAGGCTTATTCAAGTTGTGTTCTGTTTAGGATCTGGATTATTTGACCCTCATAATGGATGGTCAAATGATGGTAGTGACACCAATTTACTAGTTGGTTGGTGAGGCATTTGGTGACTCATTTGGTGATCTACTTGGGGTGTTAATTTCCCAAGAGGGATTAATCAAAGATGTTGCAACATCTTCCCCTGGGGTGCTGAAAGGCAGAGCCTTGGGAATTTTTCTTAGAGCGTTGGGGATGCAGGCTTGGTATTGATCCAGTTTGGCGTTGGGGACAGGGAGTCTGGAATTTTGTTGGGCTGTCCTTGCTTTACACAGGCGGAGTCAGTTGTGGTGCATACGCTTTAGTTCAGTTTGGGCTCCAATTCCTTTGACAAGGTAGGTATTTTTGGGTTTGACTTCCATGACAATGCCTGGTCCACATAAACCTGGTTCCAACTTATGCTGATTGTGGTTGACAACCCAGATTTTGTCCCTGACTTGAAATCTTTCCTGTTGTAGTGGGATTGCTTCTCTCTCAACTCTTTTTTGTTCCATGTCTTTCTGGTCTCTTTTAAAACGCTGTGCATTGGGATCACTGTTGTCCGGCATCTTTTTGGGCAGAGATAATTGTGGTCCTGTGGTTGTACTAATGAGAGCAGGCTTTTGTCCATAAATAAGTTCATAAGGGCTTTTGTCCGTGTTACAGTTGACTCATGTTCTACATACCATAAGTGCTTTTGGCAGCATGTCAACCCAGGCCTTTCAATTGTTAGCAGATAAATTACTGAGGGCTTCTACAAGAGAGCCTTTTAGTTGTTCTACTTATTCATTTGCTTGAGGGTCATACAGGCTGGTTGTGATATGTTTTATTCTGTTTTTGGCAAGTTAGATGTTGGTGTCAATGGCCTTAAGTTTGGTGCCTCCATCTGTGATCAGAAGGTCAGGTTTCCCAAACTTGGCTATGATTTCTTTTCCAATAAATTGCCTCACATCATTGCCTTTGTGTTTCTTGATGGCTTGTGCCACAGGCCATCTGGTTGCATAGTTGATAGCTATTATAATGTACTTTTTGCCTCATTTTTTCCCAGGCATTGGTCTCACAATATCCAACAACCATACTTTGAAAGGTTATGTGATGGATACAGGCACTACTGACTTAGGTGATGTCTTGGCTTGTGTGTACTTCTCACAGACTTTGTATTGCTCCAGTACCTCTCTGATATCATCTAGCATGTTGGACCACCAGTAATGTGTCTTGAGATAATTGTGCAAGTTTCTGCTATGGATGTGTCCCAGGTCTCTGTGATATCAGAGGATTGTGTAAATCTTTTGTGTTGACGGGACATAAGGTACAATGTCATCATTTGGAAGTATTTGGTGCAGAGTGCCATATACATTTTTGAACAGATGTTTATTCTTAAGGACCTTCTATTGGATGTCCATTGGGGTGCCAGATGGGAACCCTTTTTGGAGATTCCTCATGATGAGAATGGGCCAGTCAGAGCCCCCATAAGCGCATAGGACATGTTTACTGTATAGCCTTGAAAGGGCATCTGTGGTAAGCATTTCCTTTCCTGGCTTGTATTTGATTTGAATGAGGTATCTATGTATGAGACTCATCCACTCAGCTTGCCTTCTTGACAAGTGCTGTTGTATCTTAAAGAATATTAATGACTTGTGATTGGTGAAGACTTTAAATGTTTGGACTCTTTCTAGATAACATTGTCATTTCATGAGACAGTGTACAATGGCTACTAGTTCTTTATCATGTATGGGGAATCTTTGTTCACCGTTGGACAGCTTTCTTGAATTGTACACCACAGGGAGGAAGTTCTTTTCTGCTGTCTGGATAAGGAGTACTTCTCTTACGGTGCAGTCAGACACGTTGGTTTCCAACTTGTATATCTTTTCACAGTTTGGGTATTGAAGGATAGGTGCAGTAACCATTTGTTCTTTTAGCTGGCAGAAATGTTGGTCTCATAGAGGTGTTCATACAAATTTGGTTGTTTTTCCTGTAATGGTTGATAGAAGGCCGTCAGAGCCCCCAGTCAGGGATGAATCTTCTAACATAGGCTACCATACCTAGGAAGGTACAGAGTTTGATTTTGTTTCTAGGAGCTGGCATTTTGGTTATGGCATGTATCTTAGCTGGTCTGGTTTGATTCTGTCCTTGCTGATAATGTGACCAAGGAATGAGAGTTCAGCCAAGAAAAAGTCACACTTCAATTGCTTGGCAATGAGTTGGTTTTATTTGAGGGTGAAGAGGACCAGGCAAACATCTTCCCAGTGTTGTTTTAGGGTTTGGCTGTAGATAATTATGTTGTCCAGGTAGATTATTGCTTGCTTCCCAATGTGTTCTTTGAAAACCTTGTTCATGAAGGTCACAAAGGTGCTAGGGGCGTTTATCATGCCAAAATTGAGAGCAACACACTCAAAGGATCTGTACTTGGTTCTAAATGTGGTCTTTGGAATGTCTTCAGGCTTTACACAAATTTGATGATAGCCTACTGTCAAATCAATTTTTGTGAAGATTTGGGACCCCCAGGGCGTCAAAAAGGTCATCAATCAGGGGCAGGGGATACATGTTAGTAATTGTGACCTTGTTGAGTGCCCTGTAGTCTGTGACTAGGCAAGTCCTCCATATTTCTTTACCACAAAGAGAACAGCGGCACCAAAAGGCAATTTTGAGGGTCTAATGAGGCCCTTTTTGAGTGCTTTGTCCAATAGGCTTTCTGGGTGTTGTCTTATTGGGGTGTAAGGCAGTAGATGGGCCATGATTTTGGGACACTCCCCTTGATATTAATTTTGTGTTGCATGTCACGTTTGGGTGGTAACCCTGGTAGGGTTTCTTGGAAGACTGAAGGGAGCTCACTGAAAAGCTGATCTTGGATATAGTCCTTTTCATGTCTGGTCTCTGTATTCTTAAAATGGATAATCTCATATGTGCAGGTGTTTAAATTGATCTTTCTGGGGTCAGTTTCTTCTTCTGTTTCCATAATTTTCACAAACACATGGTCTCTCATAAGTGTGCCAAGATGGGTTGGTTAGACATGGTGGTGTACTTTGCCTCGTTGTATTGTGAGGGCTGTGCTGCCCCAGTCAATGTGAGGTTTGGTCTTTCTCATCCAATCCAGGCCAAGTATAACATCATATTTGGGGATTGGTATGATAGGACTGCTAAGCGTAGTTTGCATGTATCTGATTTGGGGGCAGAAAGGTTTTGCTTCTTTGTTGACTGGTGTACTTCTGTTGTCTGCCATGATAACTCTCTTGATATTGCTGCGGCCTGTAGGTAGTTTCATGAGGTTGGCAAATTTCTTGTCGACAAGAGACTGGTCTGCTCCAGTGTTGAATAGTGTGGTGCCCTGGTATCTGCAAAAACAGAAAGTATAAGTGAGGAGTTTTTTCCAGTTTGGGCCGCAAACAGTAGAGGGTTGCTGAAGGGTACTTGAAACATGGTGATTGAACCCACGTCTTGGTCCCTGTACAAGTCTTGTGAGTTGGGGGAGGGTAGCTCACCTAAGCACTCCCATGATCTTTTCCCTCCTTGTTGGTGTCTTCAGTACTTGCTTGGTTAGCCTGCACTGTACAGTTCCCGTTTCAAGGATGGGAGTTGTTGGCTCAGTTGTTCTGCTTATTGGGGCAAGGGTTCTTCTTTGCTGTGGGACTCTCCTTTTGCTTGTTTGTTGCGGTTAGATTGTCAGATTTCTGAGCTACAAATTTTCCTTCCAAGAATACATCTTCAAGGTTCTTGCAGTGAGTCATGTCAAACTGACATCAGATATGTACGGGGAGGCCATTGTAGAAGTCCAAATGAGGCCCTGGCTTGTCAAAGTTGATGGTACTAGGGGCTTGGTTGCGTAAGCCTTCATACACTACAATATAGTGCTCAATTGTTCCTGTAATTTTGAAGGTTCAAAGTTCTGTCATGATCACCACATCAGAATCCTTCATTGCAAACTTTTTGAGGAAGGCGGCTTTGAACATGTCCCAATTTTCATTTTGGTCAGGGTGTTGGTCAAGCCATTCACTTATAAAATGAGAGGCTCCTGTGTCAGGAATGACAATTTGGATGCTCCTAAATCTCAAAATACAGAATTGGAGTTGAACCCTGGACAAAACCCTTTGCGGACCGCCAGACTCATAGGCTGGGAACGCAATAACCCACTACTAATTGATGAAGTTGCTGCCAGCCCTCTAGGACCTGAACCCTTAGCTGCCCACAGGATTCTGCAAGCAAACTGCCAGTGCAAGATGCCGGGAATTTCCCTGAGGTGCCAACGCCTGACACCAGCAGTTTTCCCGGTGAAAAAGACAAATTTCTCCCTGAAAGTTATTCTGAACTCCCCCAAAGTCCCAGGGAAGGCACTGAACCCAAAGAGGCACCCAATACCCAAATCAATAAACCAAAGAATTTGAAGTCTTCTCACCCCAAAGCGGCCAGTGGCAAACTGCCAATGCCGAGCGCCATACTGCCATCTGAGACATCTGATGCCAACCTGCCCGAGCCCAGAAAACCCGACCAGGTAGTGAAGCCTGGCAGCGTGGTATAAATACTTGCCAGGCCGAGATCAACCCCCATTGTCATTTTTAAATAAAGGTTATGAGATATTGGGTTCCCCAACTATTACCATATTTTATTCTTGCCATCTTCCAGTTAACCCCAAGATTGTCTGCCCCCCTGCCAGCCCGCCAGCTATGTACCGCCCGCCAGGTGCCCCCTTTGGTCCTGTCTATTTCACAGAGTACCCCTTAAAGCCTGAGTACAAGGACTACACCACCAACAACATACTAGCCCGGGATCCCTTGGCCAGAACTACCAAGTTAACCAGATACAACCGAGAAGGGCCTTGGTACGTTACCAAACCCTGCCTGTTCAGAGATAAATACAACTTCCTTCCTGCCTACCAAATGGACATAGAACCACCTGTCACCCCCAAACCAATGCCTGACTCTGCCGCTGAGCTCCCTCTGGACCATACCAACAAGCTTTTTAGAATTGTATATATTACTCTCACAGGAGTAATAGATACTATTGTCCCAGCCGCTGGTCTGTGGCTGTGGGTGGGCAATTTAATGTTCTACCTAATTAAGTTAGCACCAATCCTTTGGTGGGCTCTGCCCACCCAGTCTGCAACCCGCCAGTTCCCAAACACTAGCATGCCAGCCAATCAGGTTTGGTTCCCTGACATCCCGTGACACGGAGGGAGACTTTGCTGGCCCAGAGTCTGCAGGGATAGCCTACTTGTGTGAACTTGTTTTGTGTGCTGTTAATCCAGAGGTTGGGGGTTTCCCGGAGTAACCCTGCAAAGGTCCTGATTTCTGCTGAACATAGGCATTGGAATACAATGCTAGGTATTTCAGGCTGTTGTGGCTCTGTTGTGGTTGGGGCTACGGGTAACAGTCTACAGGCTTTGAGAGTGTTGTATTATTTGATGGGCACAAGGACGTTGTTGTAGATGACAAGGCCTGCAGGGATGTCTTTGTGATGGAAATTGCAGGATAGTAAGAAGCTGTCTCTAAGTGGTGGGGAATGACCACCCAAATCCACATAGAGTTAATGATTAACCACCAACACAGCTTTAAATATTGTTTTGTAAAATTTCCAAATGAGATACTAGGATTAAGTAAAATAATTAATCCTAACCAAAGAAGCCCAAGATAAATAGCCTGTGAAAGCATCAGAGAATCTTCAGAATAAAATTCAGGACATTGGGATGCAACATAATTTTTATTTTAAAAGACACAGGGAACAACCCCAAGATTGACAGGCATTGAATTAACATTGGGCAGTACTGACAACAAAGTTCCAACTGCAGGGCCCCATCTTCTAGTAATGATCCGTCTAAGGATTAAATTGTAGGGGATGTAGTGTAACAATCCAACTACAGGATGCATTTTCAAAAGTAAAGTTAGACCAGGGAATATGTGATTTTTATTGAGTAAATTTTTGCAAGACTCAACTCTTAGAGTTGAAACAGTGAAAATTATTCAATATATATCAAAAGTTGACTAAGCAATACCACCTGGATCCTGGGCTCCTATTCCTTCCACATTGTCAAGTGAGTATCTAGTCCAGGTTGCACAGAACCCTTGTGTGACCAATTTCTGACGACCATGCTGATTAATAAGCTTGTATCTGGCAACCCTCAAATTACGTCAATTTATCAACGTCAGTTTTCAAGGAGGACTCAGTTTCAGCTAGCAGACTGGAGCAGCTGTACCCCATTTTTGATTGACCGTTTGATTTAAATATGTTAATTGGGTCAATTTTGTTAATGATTTGTTGGCTTTTTTAGCCTTCCTACTTGGCCAGATAATTCCTGGCATGATGAAACCTACTGTGATAGTCTTGTCCTTCTTTGTAGTCTCTCCAGCTGTTACAGAGTGCCATTGTTTGGGCCTTTTTCTTAGGAGGAATTTTTACTTTAAGTTGCAAAGGTGTGAATAACCTACCTGTGCTACCACTGTCAAGTATATAATTCTGGGAAGTATAATAAAAAAGATAAAGGGGAAAATCAAGAAGAAAATGATAATTTATTGGATATGAATATAGGATAATATATAGTATCATGAAAAGCCACATACTGTCCATGCACGTCATGGAGGTCATGGGGCTTATCTGAGTAATTTTCCTCTTAAGTCACAAGGCTTACTCAAGTTGTGTCCTGCTTAGGATCTGGATTACTTGATCCTCATAATAGATGGTTGACTGATAGTAGTGCCACCAATTTACTGGTTGGTTGGTGATCCATTCAGTGACTCATTTGGTGATTTAATTGGGGTGTTAGTTCCCCAAGAGGGATTAATCAAAGATGTTGCAACATGATGATTTCTATGCCTATGAATCTTTGCACATTGTTACCAGTGTGCACTTTGACAGCCTGCACCACTAGCCAATGGATAGAAAAGTCAATGGCAGTGATGATATACTTTTTGTATTTGTGCTTTCCTGACATTGGACCTACAATATCTAGTGTCCATACCTTGAAAGACAACTGCGTTCAGATGGGTAGTACTGACTAGGGGATGTGTTGCTCTTAGCAAACTTTTTTATGACCTCACATTGTTCAAGTACTTCATGGATGTCTCTGTACAGGGTAGGCTATTATGACTTGTGTTTTAGCAACTCATATAGGTTTCTGCTCTTGGTATGACCAAGATCCCTGTGATAGTGTAAGATAGTGTCCACTCTAATGTGTGGGTACATAGGGGAAGGTGTTTCTGTGTGACATCTTATGGTGCAGTGTCTCATAGACGTTGGTTAATGATTGTTTGTTCTTGATGACAGTATATTGTGTCATATTTGTGGTGCCTGGGGGAAAACCTTAATATTTGGTTTGTAACACCAGGAGCAGCCAGTCAGGGTCTAATTTTTTCTGCCCTCTTGAGACTTGTACATATAGTTGTGAGAGAGCATTAACAGTGACTAGTTACAGTCCCAGCTTATATCAAATGTTCACATTGAACCTCTTGAGGAACATCATCTAGCATGCTTGACAGCAGGAGAGGTTCACTTAGTTTTGAAGAATATATGAGGCTGGTGCTCTGTGAGGACTGTAAATTCATATTGCCTCTTTAGATAACAGCGCCATTTAACTAGGCAGTGGAAATGGCAAGAAGCTCTTTTTCATGAATGGGGTAACAACACTTGCTGTCTATCAGTTTGCAGAATTCATATGCTACTGGTAAGAACTCTCCAGAGTCTGTCTTGATTTGGAGTACACCTCCTATGGAGGCATACAAAGCATCAGTATCCATCTGGTAGTCCCCATCTCTTCTAGGGTACTGTGGGATGGGAGCTGACACTAACTTTTATTTGAGGCAGCGGAAGCAAAGGTCTCACTGGGGAGTTCATATGAAATTGGATTTGATTCAGGTGATGAAAGATAGGGAGCTTTTAGCACACCAAAATCTGGAATAAATTTTTATAAATAAGCTATCATACTCAGGAATGTCCTGAGTTCCCCTTTATCTTTAGGGGGCATTTGACAGATGGCTTGGATTTCTGTGCATCAGGCTTGATGCCATCTTTGGAAATCACATGTTGTTGTGTTTGGCTCCTGGGGACAACATCCAGGAGGACACAGCGGGAAATCTTTATAACAAAAGATTTGAGGTTTGAAGCTAGCCTTGGGTTAGCCTTCAGGGCAAAATTAAGGGCACATACCTTAATTTCCTGGAAAACAAGATGTAAAAGTTCTTTTGGCAGAAAGGAAAGGAAAAAGCTTGAAGATTATTAAAGCCAACACAAATGTGGATAAACTTGTTTTTATTAGGAGATTTGATTCTACTTAAATAGTAGACAAGGGACAGTGATCACTCATTAGAAAGACAGAGTGGCTGAGGGGGTCACGTTGAGATGAGGTCATACAAGGATCATTCACAGACAGGTATGATAATCCAGAATGGGTGGATATTAAACCAGACCCATTTACAGAAAACAAGGAATTCCCAAACTCAAAAGCAAACCCAGTCAAATCTTTTCAGCTATCAATATTCAAAGGCCATATCAAAATAGCATTAATGGCGCAATTTCCAACATCTCCCCCTCAAGATTGGACACAGGGAGTTGATATTGGCGGAAAAATTTGGAGTGAACGCGGGCAAAAGGACATCCAGAGGACAGCAATTTCACATTATACTTGAAACCTTTTTTAAAGGTGACTTCACAGGGCCCAACCCAGAGGGAATTCAGCTTATGAGCTCTACCACCTGTACAATTCTGGTAGTAGAGAACCAGGTTGCCTATTTGATATTCAGGGAGGGGGGCTCTAGAAGCATTGAATGGGGAGAGCTCCAGAGCCTTGACCTTGTAAGCAGTGGAATAAGCTGTTGCTTGGATGTCAATGATACAACTGGTTAAGTCTTTAACATGGACCTCAGGATTTGCAGACACATCAACTTTGATCAAGGGGGTCCCAAGATTGAGGGGGTGGCGGCTTCATGTCCATAAAGCATGACAAAAGGGGACTGACCAGTTACTTGGTGTCTACTGAGGCAGTAAGCAAAGAGGGCAGCAGGGAGGAAAATATCCCAATTGGCAGCATTGGAGAGTGTGAGTTTCCTCATTATGAACACCAGAGAGGAATTGGCTTGTTTGACAGTTCCATTAGTTGAAGGGTTATATGGCGCAGAGAAAGATTGGTGGGTACCCATAGATTTGATAATAGACATGATGAGGCAAGCATTAAAATTGGTGCCATTATCAGAAAGCAGGACTTGAGAGCAGCCATGTTGGTAGAAGATGTCTTGCAGTAAGAAAGTAGCCGTGGTCTTAGCAGTTATATCTTTTGTTGCTCTGGCTTTAACCCACTTGCTAAAGTGGTCTACAGCAACCAAGATAAACCAAAATCCCAACCTAGACCAAGAGAAAGGCCCAACTGCATCAATACTCACAGTGTGGAAGTCATGCTTAGGGGAGATGGGCTTGAATTGGTGTGGGACAGGTGAGGACGTTGGAGTTGAAACAAATGACAGGAGGCAAGAACATCAGGGATCAGAAGGCGCATATTCTCCTAGTAGAAGTTCTTGCATAGCCAGTCATGAGCTTTGGCTTTACCCCCATGCCCAGTGTCAATGTGAGCTTAGAGGATAATGGCTATCCTCATGCTAGGGAAAACGTAGGGTAGGTAGGCATTGTTGACCTTTTTGAAGAGCTGCCTATCTTGAATTACAGTGTTCTTGGATAGGGTTTGTAGCGCCAGGTGAATGTCTTCTGGCTCAGTGGTCCAAGAGTCAGGGTACCCTATTAATTTATATAGGCAATCAGTGTCAGCGGGGTGGATAGCTAGTATTGGCATCCTCAACAAGCCATCAGCGTTCTGATGTTGGGCCCCAGGGCAGTGTATCATAGTGAAATTTTACCCTTGTAGACGCAGAGCCCAACGCTAGTTGACCTTCAGGTTCCTTTAGTTGTTGCAGCCATTTGAGGGAGGAGTGATCTGTGACCACCATGAAGTAAGTCCCATAGATGTAGTGCCTGAACTGTTTTACAACATGTAGCACCACCAGACATTCCTTTTCAGTGACACTGTAGTTCTTCTTGTGCTTATTGAGGACCTGTGAAGAGTAGGCTACAGGTTAATCCACACCTTTGTTGTCAAGCTGGGCTAAGATGGCACCCACAGCTACTCCACTAGCCTCAGTATACAAGATGAACTCTTTATCATAATCTGGATATATCAAGATAGGAGCCTCTTTGAGCTTGGCCTTCAACGCTTCAAATGCTTGTTGTTGGCTGTCAGTCCACTCAAAGGGGACGTTGCAAAGCAGTTGGACAAAGGGTTCACTCAGCTCAGCAAAATTTGGTATGAGTTGTTGGTAGTAGCCCATCATACCAAGGAATACTTGAACCTCTCAAAGATTTGTGGGAGGGAGCATCTTGTTGATGGCTTCCACCTTATTATTTATGGGGCAGATTCCAGTTTGAGTGACCTCATGACCTAAGAACTCAAGGCGTTCTTTAAAGAAGGAGCACTTAGAGGGTTTGAGTTTCAAGCCAGCTTTGCAGATCTTGATAAAGACAGCCTTGAGGTGTTCCAAGTGGTTGGTAAAGGTAGAACTAAATACGGTGATGTCATCAAGGTACACAAGGACACAAGAGAGCTTTAGATCTTGTAGGATGGAGTCCATAGCCCATTGAAATGTATCAGGGGCATTGCAGAGTCCTTGGGGCATACAAGTGGGTTCAAAAAGGCCTTCTGAGGTGATAAGTGCAGCCTTCTCTCTGTCTTCAGGAGATAAGTCAACTTGCCAGTATCCAGAGGCTAGATCCATGGCTGAGAAAAACTTGAAACCACCCAGCTGTCTGAGAGCATTGTCAATTCTGGGCAAGGGGTACGAGTCTTTCTTAGTGAGAGAGTTCAGGAGGCAATAGTACATTACAATGCAATGTCCTCCATCCTTCTTCTTGAGGATCAGTAACTGGGAAGCCCAAGGACTTTGGGAAGAAGCCAGTAACCCAGCATCTAGTAGTTGTTTGAGTTCTTTAGACACTTGAGCATCCTCCACCCTACTACAGCGGTATGGTTTGGCACAGAAAGGGGGTGCATCCCCAGTATCAATCTGATGGATGACTCCTTTAGCTAGGCCATAGTCCGTAGGTCCAGAGGCAAAGATGTCGCTGAACTGATCGAGCAGGTCCAACATGTCTTTTTGTTGAACAGGAGTCAGTTGGGGGAAATTGGCTGCAGTGAAAAAAGAGAGAACTTGAGGATTGTCCTCAGATAGATTAAAATCACTGAAAGTTCCTAAGGGGTAGAGGGAGGCCACTTGTTCTGCTCCCAGTATACAACCATGTCCCACAACCTGGCCTCAAGTCACCTGCATGGGCAGGGCTGTCAGGTTGGCAAGCAGTAATTTTACAGGCTCTTTGTGGGTTCAATCTAGAGTCCCAGGCCACAGGCAGGGTTCTTTACGGCTTAGGGATTCAGGAGAGTAGAGTTCCAAGAACAAATTTCAGGTAGTTCATAAGAAATCTGAGAATCAAGCACCACTTGAGAGCCCAGGGAAATGATGATAGCTGCTGGTGAAAGAAGAGGTACCCCTTCTTCCGCAGGGCAGGAAGGAGGAGGGGTGCACATGTTGGAGGAGTGAGTCCTATACTTGAGAGAGAAGATACCTGTGGGGTACTCAAGCACGCAAGTTTTAAGACGTTTCCCTGGAAGGCGCAGAGGTTCCTCAAAAATTAAAGGGACCTCATATCCCAAGAGCAAAAGATATCCATCCCGTAAGTTCACAATCCTGTTATACTCTTGGAGGAATTGTATACCTACCAAGAGGTCATAACTTTTGTTCTCAAGGACCACAGCGGGGGAAGCAATGAGGAGTTTCCCAAACCTCATGGGTAGAGCAGAGTAGGCACCAATGGCCCAAGTCTGTGCCATGCCAGCTGTGCCATATGACTGGGTGTAGTTGAGGTCAGGGGCCAGCTTAAGTTTCTTCATTAGTTTCAAAGATACTATGTTGACTGGAGAACCTGTGTCCAAGATGGCTTTGATTTTAACCTTTTGGATTGATACTTCCATGCAGGTTGTATCTTTCCCAAAGGGGGGCAAGACATCCAACACATTATGCACAGCCTCTAGCTCCTTTTCCCATTTAGCTAACATTCACCTTAAATCAGGAATCTCCTTATACACAGTCTGTAGTGGGAGAGATACAGTTACGTTTTGGAAGAGAGCTTTGGCTAGCTTGGCTGCTTCCTCAGAAGAATCAACCAAGACAGGAGGTTGATGGGCCTGGGCTAGGTAAGGGCAAGCCACCATGGCTTTGGCTTCACTTGAAGGTGCTTGAGAGGTGGTGGTGGTCTTCCAAGAGCAAAGCTTGTACAAGACAGAGATAGTTTCTGGAACAACCAGAACAAAATAGCCATAACTATCAGAATCTTCAGGGTCTGAATCACTGGAGAGATTGTGAAATAGGTGAAGAATAGTTGGGCCAGAGGAAGATGGAGCTTCTTCATCAGAAGAAAGATCAGGGGGAGAGGGATTGATCAGCAGAGAGTGTCTCTGTCTCTAAGCTGACCTCTCTTTTCCTGCCTGTTCTTTGGGGTTACACCCTTCCACTTGGGGATTAGTGCAAGTACACAAGTGGTGCCCTATTTGGCCACAGTTATGACAACCTTGCCTCTTAGTCTGCCCACCTGAGCCCAGCGTCATAATGTGCGGCGTACAAGAGGTAGTTCCAGCATTACTGGCTTTATTTTCACATAACACTGTACCTCCATAGGTCAAATGCATGTCTTGCAAGAGTGTCTTAATAATCTTCATGGAAGTGAGTGAAGCCTTGTGCGCCTTAAAGTGTAGGCATAGAAGCTGGTTCACTTTCAAAGCATTTGAACAAGCCGTGTAAGCTTCCTGGGGAGTTAACTGTCAACTGGTGATTAACTGTTGGCCTTCAATGTAGAAGCAATCTGCAAACTCAGCCAGGGTTTCCTTGGGCTTAAAGGCAATGTGCATAAATGAATCCTTCTTGACCTCCAAGCTGAGATCTCCTAAAAACTCCTCAATAAGGAGGTGCTTCATGTCCTCCCAAGTGACAATGGAGGGGAGCTTGGGGACCACCAATTCTTGGAAGGTGGGATGGAGACAGGTGAGGATATGTTCCTTTTTGAGTTCATCAGTAGTCCTACACATTGCAGTCTTGTAAATTGTTAGAAAGGCAGCAATGGTAGAGGTTTTAGGATTGAATATCTGTTTGAAGGTTGGTTTGTAATTTGGTTCAATAGACAAGGACAAGGACTGACTGTTTTCACCTGGGTTGAGGACGTTAATATGGGGGTTGCCTTCAAACTTGGATTCAGTAACAGGTTGTATAGCCCAGAGGAGTTGATGATTTCCTCTAGGGTATCCAAGGTAGAGCTGTTATGCCCACTAATATCTCTAGCAGTGGCGGCAGCACTCTAAATTTTTCAATCTTAATTTGTTGCACTGCTAAGGTGCCAGCAATCCCATTGAGGCGGGTGGTCAGGAAAGTGGTCTGAGCAACCAAGGGGATAACTTGTCTGTTCATAGTCTCAGTGAAGCAGGAGAGGTTTTGTACCTCTCTTTCCAATGCATCTTGCCTATCCGCTATATCATTTATTACTTCTTCAAGCTATCTAGTGCACATGCGCAGTTAACCTGGGGTTGGCCTTCCAAACCAGGGAAGCAACCATGATTGCCATGAGCAGGAGTATTAACAACTTCAGCTTCCTCTTCATCTTCAGACTCAGAGGAAAAGTCCTCAGAATTAGAGAGGTGTTGTCTTAAATACTCAATTTTGCCTTGCAAAGTAGCTACTTGATCAGTGAGCAAAGAAATGCAAGGGTCAGGCATAGGTTTAACATAAGGAGGGTTTTGAACAGAAGATTGGCGCCAAGTGGTAGCCTTCAGCTTGGCTATTGCTTCCCATACCTTGGCCTCAAAGTCAGAGGGGGCCTCAACAGGAGGAGCAGGAGGAGTCACCTTGATAGAGGCTACTCTATTGTCCACATAATTTTGCACTAGGTATAGAGTGTTGCCTAGTGCAGCCTTATCCAGACCATATTGATGCTGCAGATGGCGGCCTCAAGTATCAACATGAGCTCCAACCAATTCAGGTTGTGAATTAATATGTTCTTGGAATTGGTTAAGTTCACTAACCAGAGTCTCAAAATCCTGGCAATGCTTTAGAAGAAAGGCCTCAATTTATCCACACCACGCTGCTTGATGCTCATCAAATTCACATAGTTGATCTTTGATGTATCCAGGGAGCAAGGAACTAAGGGAATTCAGCAAGGAGGTTAAATACTTCTGAGAGGCCAGAAAGTTGCGCTGGTTATCAGAAATACACACAAAGAGACTGTGGGACCATTCTTGATATGCCATATTCTGAGCATGGTTGTTTGAGACAGCGGTGGCTACAGCATTTAATAGTTGATTCTGGGATCCTAATGCAAGTTGATGGTGAACCAAGGCAGGTTGGATGAACTGGTTGACCAACACGCCAATTGTATCCATGGACTCTGTCAGCGCAGGGGGGACCAAAGTCAAAAAGGAAGGAGTACAGGTCTTCAGAAGCGTACCCGGGACTGAGACTAGGGATAGTGTGCATTGCCACAGCGCCAGAGTGGAGAAAGGAGCAGGCAGCAGCATGATATTGCTTGTAATTGAGAGAGAAAGCTGGAAGGGGGCTCTAGCGGGCCCGGGGGACAGAACCAATACCATGGGAGTTGAGGGGGCATTGATGATGTCTTCTTCTAGAGGAGGACTAAGAACTTTAGGTTACTCAGGTACTTCAGAAACAAAGGGAGAAGGACCAGAGAATGTGCGTGGGAACAGGGTAACTGAGGGGCTTGCAGCCCCTGTAGTGAGCACCATTTTGTTGTGTTTGGCTCCTGGGGACAACATCCAGGAGGACACAGTGGGAAATCTTTATAAAGAAAGATTTGAGGTTTGAAGCTAGCCTTGGGTTAGCCTTCAGGGCAAAATTAAGGGCACATACCTTAATTTCCTGGAAAACAAGATGTGGAAGTCCTTTTGGCAGAAAGGGCAGAAAAAAGCTTTAAGATTATTAAAGCCAACAAAAATGTGGATAAACTTGTCTTTATTAGGAGATTTGATTCTACTTAAATAGTAGACAAGGGACGGTGATAACTCATTAGAAAGACAGAGTGGTTGAGGGGGTCATGTTGGGATGAGATCATACCAGGATCATTCACAGACAGGTATGATAATCCAGAATGGGTGGATATTGAACCAGACCCATTTACAGAAAACAAGTAATTCCCCAAACTCAAAAGCAAAATCATTCAAATCTTTGCAGCTATCAATATTTGAAGGCCATATCAAAATAGCATTAATGGCGCAATTTCCAACACATGTCCTAAGAACGGTAGCTGCTCACAGTAAAACTGGCACTTTGATGGCTTAGCTAGCAGCTTATGTTGGGCCAACATGGCAAACACAGCTTCCAAGTCCTTATGGTGTTGTTTCAATGTTGGGCTATATACAATGGTGTCATATAGGTATATGAGAGCATGTTTTCTAATGTAAGGGGCAAACACCTCATTTATGGATGTCATAAAGATTGATAGTGTGTTTTTCATTCCAAAATTAAGGAACACACACTCATACAAGCCATACTTAATATGTAACACTGTTTTTGGGATGTCTTCCTCTTTGATGTGGATTTGGTTGTACCCTGCAGTCAGGGCAATCTTGGAGAAGACTGTTGCTCCTCCCAACAGTTCAAAGAGGCTGTCAATGAGTGAGAGCAGGTAGCAGCTCTTGATGGAGCCCTTATTTAGCGCATAATAGTTAGTGACTAGCCTGAGAGATCCTTTCTTCCTTGCTACAAAGAATACGTCAGTTCCACGGGTGATTGTGAAGAATGGATGAGTCCCTTTTCCAGGGCTTCTTTAAGATAGGCACAGAGTGTGTTGCCCTCATTGGGCGTAAGACAATATATGGGACATGTCTTGGGAACTGCACCTTTGATTTAGATGGTGTGTTGTATGTGCTTCTTGGGAGGCAGTCCTGGAAGGGCCTCCTTAAAGATCTCTGGATGTCAGGACACTATTTCCCAATCCTGGGGGTGGCAGTGTCTTGCTGGTCCTTGAAGTGTATGATTTTGTATTACCAGGAGTCCCAGTAAATTGCCTTGAGGTTATAATTTTCTTCTTGGGTCTTGGTTATAAATCCAAATGCATGATCCCTTAAGAGTTGATCAACTGTATACAGGTATATCTGATGGTTGATTCCTTTGTGTTCAATGGTTAGCACAGAAGAGACCCAATCCACATCAGGGTTATTCTTTTATAGCCAGGTCAAGTATCACTTCAAATCTGGTAAAGTCAATGATGGGTCCTTGGATGGTAGAGTGTAGATTCTCTAGTGCAATGAAGAAGGGGGCAGTCACATGTGTCACAGCAATGTGATTTTTATCAGCTAAAACCACATTATTAATCCACAAAGGATTGGTGGCTGGCTTGAACTTGTTCATAAAGCTGCTATTGACAAGCGTGTGATCTGCGCCTGAATCCAGGAGTGCTGAATCAGTGTAACTACAAAAGCAGAAAGGATAGGACACCAGTTTATTGGGATGTCTGGTAATGATGTAGAGCACTGGGTCTCCTGAGGGGACCTGGATTATTAGACACTAGTCCACGTCCTCTGGGCAATACTCATCATTTGATGAGACAGAAGGTTGGCAGGGAGAGCTTGGCTTGCTTAGTGCTCTCCCCAGGCTTTTCCTTGTCCTGGTTATCCTGGGTGCTGGTGGCTCTGAAGTGAGTACAATTGGACTGGTCATAGTTCCTACTACTGTGGCCATTGGAACCTGAAGGTTTGTTGTTTGTGTTTCTATTGTTGTTAGGCGGAGGGCAGTTAGAGCATCCTGGGGGTGAGATTTTTAAGTCTTTCTCTTTTCCCAGTTGCAGCTTGTGTAGCGCATTGGAAATTCATTCTGCTTTATTTGCTTCACAGAATAAGCTTTACAGGTTGGCCACTTGGTCCAGGTTGATGTATCTTATTACATGAGGTTTTTTCAGGAAGCCAGGCATAGGAAGAGGCATTAGTTGACTCAGAGCAGGGTACTGCCGGGCCAGTGGGTAATGCCCACCATAGGATGGGTGCTAACTTGATAATGTAGGATACAGATTGTTCAAGTAAAGACCCGGGCCCAGAGTTGGGCACCATAAAATCCACCAACCATGTCTAAGTAATATAGAGTACTCCAAACAGCTGGGTGAACGTGGTCTCCACAGTGATAGTAGGTTCATTGTGCGGTCAGGTTGTGGGGTTAAGGGCAGAGTCATGGGGACAAAGTAGGGAGATAATTGTACTTGTCCTTGAACAATCTTGACGGCCTCACGTAAAACTTTCCTTTGTGTCCTATAGTTTTGTTTACTCTAGTTCTTGCCAGGGGGTTAACAAGTAGTATGCTCTCTAATTTGAACTCAGAGTAGGCAGGGTTTGGTGGATATTTGGTAAAATGCACAGGTCCAAAGGGGGCTCCAGGGGGACAGTATAGTGCCAAGAGCAGTTTGGCGGGTTGGTCTCTAGAGTGGGTAGTTGCCTGGTTGTCTATCTGGCCAGAGTTGAGATTAAAGATCACTAAAACTAGATAAGATAGGATTTGTTCAAACCAAAGGTTCATAAAACTTTATTATCAAAAATGAAAATATGATCACCCCATACCACCAGGGTTTTTATACCAAGTGATTTTGCTTCTTCAATTTTTGCAGACTTTAGGCCCATGGGCAATTTTCTGGCAGGGAATGGATCTTGGCTTTGGGGTTTGAGGGTGGCAGATCCTGGTTGTGCTTTCTCTGGTGAATAGAAGTGGTGATGCTTTGTTCTGCCTCTGCTGTTCACCATATCACCTGATCTGGTCAATTGCATTACCCATTCAGGACTGAAGACTGGCGGCAGCTGGTGATAATTGGTGGGGCTAGCAGTAGGACTTGTCTCAACCTCCTTTAGACAAGCAACAACCTCTGTGTAGGTCAGAGTTTTCAGTGGCACAAGGTTGGTAGAAATCTGGTGACTATTTAGGGAATCTTTCTTCACAAGCTGGCAGATTGTGGAGTAATTCAACAACTTGAGTTTGTGGCTCAACATTTTGGTGGGTCCCTGTCCCTCCTGGGTGACTTGATTAGTCTTCAGAGGGTCAGGGTTTGATTCTGGGGTTTTTAATGTTGGTATTGGACTTTTAGTCTTGGCTGCTGGCAGACCAGTGGGTTCCTGTCCTTCCTGAACAGGGCAAAGCATCTCCTGCGGCCCAGGGTTTGGCTCAATTGGCAGTCTGGCAGGTCCCTGTCTACCCTGGTTAGTGCAAGGCATTTTCTGAGAGCCGGGGTTCAACTTTCAGGCTTTCAATACAAGTATTGAAATGTCATTCATGACAGGTTTGAGCGTATCTTAGTAATTAGGTGTGTGGCAGGGTTGTCAAAGGTCGTATCTGAGAGAGCTCTCAAGAACAACTCTTTTTAGGCTCTAATTAACTCTTTCACTGTATCAGTTTGTGTCAGGTTCTTAAATTGGCAAATAATTATGAGTGACACGTCCTTCATTACAAACCTGGCTAAGAAGTCTCTTTTGAAGGCATCCCAGTCCTTTTATGTGTGGTCTTCATGTCCTTTGTCACACCAAGTGCCTACATCATGGATAATTCAAATGAAGATCTCTGCAATACAAAAACACACTTGGCATTCCATTTGTGTCAGTTTTTTGGGGACAACTGGATTCAAGCTGTGGCATTATTGTTGTTGGCACCAGCAAAAGACTTCAAGATGGCGCTGTAGAGGCACTGTGCCACATGTGCAGGCTTGATGCTTTTGTCATTAGATTAATGAGCAGAATAGGGTATGTGGTGCTCCTGCTTCTGGGAGATCACCAAAGTGTGTCCTGGGTCAAAGCCAGGGATCAACTGGGTTGAGGTGAAAACCTCAGATATATTGTTTCTATGAAAAAGACAAAAGAAAATTATCTGACAACTTCAAAAGAGACTTTTTAAACCCTCCAATCATCATTGATCATTAGTAATTAGGAAAAAAGTATTTCATAGCAATGCATGGCCCAACCAAGAATTTCTATCATCTAGGGGCTGTTTGAATGACAGTCTTTAGTACAATAATATACCAGATCTCAAGATTATTTGCACTTCTTTACTCATTGCTCAACCAGGAGTTTTCTAGAAGTGAAAAGACTAAAGTTCTGCCTCTTTTGATCCTCTTGACCAGCTCTAAATCATTATCACTAGGGAAGTTCTCTGTCACAAAAAACTAAAAATAGGGGTCAAGATAGTCTTTACTAACAGATGAAAGATCCCCTGGAAACCTTCTGATTTGCCACTGTTCTGGAGTTTTTTTAACAAGCTACTCCTTTATCAAGAGCTCTCTAACACCTCAGAAGACATCTGGTTATTTCAAACCAACCAGACAGGTGACCATAAAGATGCAGATCAAGCATTCAACAAAGATCCTGCTTGCAACCAAAAGATTTACAAAAAATTCCTCAACTTTCCAGCTAGCCTCCTACGTATAGCGCCTTGTTCCCAACATTTTTGCTTTCAAAATGGCTTTCTTCAAAAACTTAAACTATTGGCACTCACTTTTTCTTATAATAAAATAAGCGTACACACTTACTTTTGCAGAAGCTTAAGTATTGATTTACTGTTTTCTTTTTTATACTTTAAGCATTTTGCTTTCAATTAATAATATTAATTAGAAAACATACTCTCAACTCAACCAATGATTGTAGCTTTAAAAAACTACACTTTTTCTGAAGTTTCACCACAATTCAACTAGGAAATCAACTTTCACCACTCAAGCCGCTTGAAGCGTTAACACTTTATGCACCAAAGCGTTAACTGGTTCCCTGTTCCAGCACCAGTCTTCCCTCTGCTCAACCTTGATCAATTTAAATAATGGAATACTATTTGAATTGCTCTTCTTAATCTTCTTCAAAAATTTTCCCAGATCTTAACTCTCATAGTATAATACAAAAAAAATTCCCACCAAACCAGCTTTGTATCCTGTGCTCATAGCAAAATACCTTCACCTACCATAGAAACTTAATAATAAAACCTTTTACCTGCAATCTTCTTGATGTTCCTCCTTTTTTTCTTCCGCAACAAAACCAACAAAGAAAGTTCACTTTCTGCTACCTCTGCAAAATCAAATTGGAGAAATATTGGAACATTTTTCCAAGCTGCTTTGCTCTGTTACTTCCCTTACCAAACACTTAAGAGAAACGTTAAGGTATTTTTTTGTCCCTTTTCTTAATTTTTCTCTTGCTATAGCACTTCAAATAGCTATTAAACCACTTTTGAAGCCTTTAAATATATCCTTAATCCTAGTTTCTCTCTGGTAGTTCTCATCAGTAAACTTCTTAGACTCAGGGAATAAGTCTTCCAAGTGAGTACACATAGAATTGACCTCTATCAGTGACCTACACTTTAGGTCATTAAAAGCAAGAATGCTTCATACATTAAAACTGGTTTTACTCACCCAAGTGGTAACTTGAGCTTTCAGGAGTAAAGCAACCAACTTCAATTTTCAGAAACCTCCAAATCATTAAGTTCTTTTTCTGTTTCTCTGGACAGCCACCCAAATGATAGTTCTGAGCTATCTATGCTTGCCCAGCATTTTTAAGGATTCCCTAAAGATACTCTAAAGCCAAGAAAAGAGAAAATTTACCTAAATCATAGGTAAAGTTACCCAACTGTATTCTCACCCTAGTTATGATCCGTATTTCAGTGCTATCTCAGCACATTTCTTCCAGGGTACACAACTTCTCTATCCTTCCAAAGCACTAGCAAGGGACCACCTCACTAACACTTCAAAGAAAAAACCAAACTATAACCACCTAATTTGAGAAAGATCCTAATCACCCCAGCTGGGAAAACTAGCATCTACCTCTCTCAGCCAATCTTTCTTGGCTTGGACAACACCCACCCGGGCCAGCAAAACAGCTCCATGGGTGGATCATCACAGCAAGAACAGCTAATGGACCTCAAGATAGCCACAGCGTCCAAGATACAAACCAGAGCTGGCCAAAGGTATCTAGAGCCTGGGCTGAACACCAAACCCAACTTTTTTGCCTGGCCAGCCCAAGGGGTTAAATCACCCAAGAATGGGGTCTACCATCCAAAACGCTGCTTCCTACATATCCAACCCCAGCCAAGCTTTGATTGGGGCCATCCAATCAAAGGTTCTAAAATCTTTCTGGTATGAATTAAACTGTCAGCTTGCTGATACCCCTATGCAGCTATTGAGCCTGGGCCTTTACCTTGAAATATTTTATTTGAAACGTCCATAAGCTTCCAAAGGTATGGTGCTGGATTGAAACTCAACATTAACTGGCATCAACTCAGATGTAAACAGGATCCACTCAGATGCAAGCAGAATAAACCTGAATGCAACCAAAGCTTTGAGGGATGGACATATATCAATCTGTAAGGTCTGAGGCTTCATAGTAGGTTATTATAAGCTATAGCCTTTAAACCAAGGATATTAATATTAGTTGAGTAAAGGAAGGTAGGTAAAGTTTATAATAATAGCTGGATTAAAGCTTCCAACAGCTTATAAGAGGTAAAGTAAGGGCCAAGGCAATTAATGGATCCCAAGAAAATAAAATAAAATAAAATAAAATAAAGTCAAGTCTTAATGACATAGGACGGAGTTAAAAACTCTATCTCTAAATCAGGATATTGACCACCACTAACTGGTGGGTTAAAGCTATCTATGATCAGGGTTTTGGTGCCACTAAAAAATTGCCCAAATGATAATAAAGATAGTCAAAGGGAATCATAAAAGTTAAAACTAATATTTCAAAAAATAAGAGTGCAAAAATAAAGATTCAAGGAAGGAAAGAAACACAAGCCACAAACCCTAACAAGTACCTTTTTGGGTGCAAGTTTAACAATCTCAACTTAAATTTGAGACTGAGCTAAGCTCAAGCTATTTATTCAAGTTTGGGTTATTGAGGTGACTTAAAGGGAAAAGTAACCTAACCAAAGTTGTTTAAGCAAGCTTTTGAGAGAGGGAAAGCAAGCACATGTTTGTTCTGGACCTTAACTTAAAAAAGTTAAACTTTAAGGTAAAGGAAGAGCAAACAGGAACAGCAGTTGGATATTGGCTAACTCAAATTAGAGAAAGATTGGCAAAAGAACAGGAAAAACTTGGTCCAAAGGCTGCTTATTTAAAGCAAAAAATAGATAAGATAAAAACAATTCAGAGTTGATTAAAATTAACCTTAACACTTAGGTCCCAGGTTCAAGAATTGTCAATGAAAAGGTAAGCTTTGTAAATGTGATTGTTATAACTCTTGATATGGGTTGTTTGTATACTGTGTAATTCTTAACTTGAATTACAGCCTACTTATTACTAAAGACTAGACTGAGTACTCTCTAAGTTAGTGCATATAATAATATGTTTAAATGTAATAATCAATCCTTTATTTAGTATCAAGTATAAGATTTATATAGAAGTAGGATATTGATAGTCACCATAAAATGCCAAGATCCTCTATTTCATAAGCTGATCCCACTACAATCTTAGCCCAATATTAACTTTGGATTGGCTGATCATAGTTAATATGAACTATTCTCACAACTTGATTAATCAACTGAACTATCCTTCATCCAGAGCGTGATTGCTAGTTGTCCTCTTGCTCACCAAGCCTAAAAGATCAATGTCAATTTACAGTAAGGGCTATTTATCCCAATCATCATACAACAGTGATTAACCTTAGATTTAGGTTAAATTTGGACCAAAATTAAGGATGTTGATACAGAAGGCTTGACCCACTAACAAGGATTTGAGTAAGTGTGTTTGTGACCTGCAACCCAATTACTCAGTCACTTGAAGCCAGGCTAGGAAGTCAACTCAAATTTCCAAATCCAACAACATGAACAGATGATTATCCCTTACAGTGGATACCTTGTTTTGGCGCTTGACTCATTACCAGGATCAAGCCACCCCCTTCACCATCCCACCATGTGATTAACACTATCATGTTCCTGTTATTCATGACTCACACTAACTATATAATCATTATCTCTCAATAAAGAATATTATCTAGTTTCTAAATAATTTTCCCCTTGTAACTCTGCTAAAACAGCACGGTTACAAAATTGGTAGCAAAAGTAGGTTCTCCATCCTACTTTTTGTTCCCCAAAATTCCGCTTGTTGCCCGTACTCACTGCGGCCAACAAATCCTTGATAGAATCATGTCTGGCCTCCCAGAAGACTGGACACTGTACACACCTGGTGCCAAGATTCCTGATGGGTTTGTCCTCTACCAAAATATGGTGATACCCCTTCCTGTGTTCAATGCCCTGTCCATCCAAGAGTTCTTTCAGGCTCCCTCCGCCATACCTTGTGCAACTGACAAAAATACCATGCCAGCCTAAGTAGCCCAAAGACTTCAAAGCGCTGCCCTGAAATCCTTTTCTGGGGCCAACAACAACAATGCTGCCACATGGATTCAGTCTTCCCAGAGCAAGCTGGCTCAAATGGAATGCCCACAGCAATTCTGGATTGCAGAAATCTCCATCTGACTGACTCACAACTGTGACCGTACTATAGTCACATTGGGCTGTGGTTTCACAAAGAGGTTGAATTGTGATGAATTTCATAGGTTGAGATTTAAAAAAATAGGATTGGCCTTGGAGAGACTTTCCAGTGTAGCAATATTACCCAGGAATCAATTAGGCTGTACTAATTGAGGGCCAGAATGAATAATCTGAGCAATTCAGATTATGAGACTAGGTGTCTCAAACCGTCTAATTAACCATGGAGGTTAATTGATACCCAGGAATCAATTAGGCTGTACTAATTGAGGGCTGAAATAAATAATCTGAGCAATTCAGATTACAAGACTAGGTTTCTCAAACCATCTAATTAATCATGGAGGTTAATTGATACCCAGGAATCAATTGGGCTATACTAATTGAGGGCAAAAATGAATATTCTGAACAATTCAGAATATTGAGACTAGGTGTCTCAAACTGACCAATTAACCATGGAGGTTGATTAATACTTAGGGTAAAAAAGAAGGAAAACCCTGATAGAGATTTGAGCCTTGACCTCATTTAATTGAGCAATAAGTTTATGTCAAGCTTAACAAGTACGCCAAGTCAAGTTGCAGATATGCTGGTTTGAGTTAGTGATTATACGCCGTATAATAGCTGACTCAATCCAGTATCAAGTCTAAGGCTACCTGCCGTATAACGTATGGTTATTACTATGTGGACTAGTAATAATACGGCGTATAATAGGCACTTATACTGCGTATAAGTTTATAAAAGTGATTATACAGTGTGCAATTAGTCTGATTAATTCACAATGACACATGGTCTTTGGTGTGAATTAATTAACTGCAAAGTTTAATTAAGTTAATTGATAGGTTCAATTAACAGAAGAAAATTGTCTAAATACAGGCAATGATGCCTGGGTATTTAGAATTGATCAGCTTGTTCCCAGTTGGAACACTCATAGCTTGGATCTGGAATACGTGATTCCACAGGGTTTTGGCGCCAGAAGCTTAAAATGCTTCAATCCAAAACAAGACATTTCACTGTAAAGAGTCAGGTGATTCTGGAATAATTTAGGCACCTTCTCATAGGTTGAGAAGTGTGAAGATCTTTTAGGTAAAGATCTGGATCTGGAATACATAGACTCCACCGGGATTTGGCGCCAGGAGCTTAGGAAGTTCCATGCTGAATCAATACATTTCCACAGAAGGAATCAGGTGATTCTGAAATGTATTAGGGCACGTTCTTATAGGTTAAGAGTGTGAAGATCTTTTTGGTAAAGATCTGGATTGAATGACGCCGTTATGTCATAAACAACGTGATAGGAATCCAGGTGTGATTCCAGAACCGCAGGGGTTTTCAGCTGAATGTACCCCAATTGGTATATAATGGAAACATGATAATAATTAATAAAAAATGATGCTTATGTGTGACAATGGTTGCTTTCCCCTCAATCTTTTTATGCTTTGTGTTTTTGGCTTTTAACTGAAATAAGACTACAATGGAATGAAAGAGATGGTCTGCAGCTAAGACTATGGGAAGCAAAAAATGTGGAAGTGATCACCAGATGGCAACAAGTTTAACGCCAAAATTGCTTGCCCGGAATCCAAGCTCATCAAAGCTTACATAAAGGATTCCCCATCAAACTGTAAAAGAGTCAGACCGGGATAATGAAAAAGCAAGCATGAATTTCCTGGATCCATCACAACAATGGTGGCACCTGGTGCAACAAATGGCACAAAGAACACACCAACAAGAACTGGGATACGTTCAAACAAGACTTCCTGGCAAGATTTGTACTTAAAGATACAGCACTCATGATCATACACCAAGTAAAGAACCTGACCCAGACAGGCACTGTAAAGGAAATCATCCACGCCTACAAGGAACTCTGTCTTTGTGCACCATCTGACATGGCCTTTGACACCCCAGCCACACACCTCATGTACTACAATGCCCTCAAGTTGCATGTGATAAGACATGTGAACCTGGATCAGGTGAACAACCTGTAAAGCCTGTATTGCAAAGCAGAGAAAGCAGAACAAACCTCCAACGCCCTTCATAAGGCACAAACTGGAAAACAAGAAAGACCCAAGGATTTCCATACAGGAGGGCACTCCACTTGACCACCCCCTGGAGGCAACAGGAATAACACCAACCATAAACCCACAGGTTCAAATGGACATGGAAAGGGAAACAATGGCCAGTCAAACCAGACCCATTTCTGTATCACTGTCACGCAAGGTAACCAAGATGAGGGAAAAGCCCAGGGAGAGCACTAAGCAAGCCAAGCTCTCCCCATGCAACTCCTGACTTGCCCAATAATGAATACTGACCTAAGGACGTGGATCAATGACCAATGATCCAGGTGCCCTCAGAAGACCTGGTACTGTACACTATTGCCAGACATCCCAATAAATTGATGTCCTATCCTTTCCGCTTTTGCAGTTACACAGGCTCAGCACTCCTGGACTTGGGCGCGGATTGAACCCTAGTCAACAGAAGCTTTGTGGACAAGTTCAAGCTAGCCACTAATTCTTTGTGGATTAAAAACGTGGTTTTAGATGATGAACATCACATTGCTGTAACAAGGGAAGCCACCTCCTTCTCTGTCATGATTGAGAAATTGCACTCCACCATCCAAGGCCCCGTCATGGACATTTCAAAATTTAATATTGCACTGGGCTTGGATTGGCTGCAAAAGAACAATCCCCACGTAGACTGGGCAACCCTGGTATTGACCATCAAGCGTGAAGGCGTTAGCCACCAGATCTACCCTGACTCAGTGGACCAACTGCTACTCAACCATGTCTTTGTGCGCATTACAGAGACCCTGGACAAAAGAAAAAACCCAAAGACAATTGACTGGGACTCCTGCCAGTACGAGATCATACACTTCAAGGGCCACCAGGACACCACTACGCCTCAGGATTTCAAAATTGTAGCCCACCATCCAGAAATCTTCAAGGAGGCTTTACCCAGGATACCTCCAGAAAAACATATCCAAAATTCCATTCAACTCTAGGGAGCTGTACCCAAAGCGCAGCCCATCTATTGCCTGACCCCAAATGAAGACGGCACCCTACGTGCCTACCTCAAGGAGGCCTTGGAGAAAGGACTTATCTGTCCCTCACAATCTCCCTTTGGGGCTGCCATATTCTTTGTGGCTAAGAAGGATGGCACCCTGAGTCTGGTCACAGATTACCAGGCCCTAAACAAAGTTACTATCAAGAATTGTTACCCATTACCACTTACTGATGACCTCTTTGATGCCCTGGGCAGTGCCACAATCTTATCCAAGATTGATCTAACCTCAGTCTATAATCAGATCCGTATCAAGGAGGAAGATATCCCCAAGACAGCTTTCCGTACTAAATACGGCTCATAAGAATGTGTGGTACTCAATTTTGGTATGACAAACGCCCTCTTGACCTTTGTGACCTTCATAAACAAGGTGTTTGCACCTCACATAGGCAAACATGCCTTAGTCTACCTGGACAACATTATTGTCTATAGTCTCTTGGTAGAACAGCACCATAAGGACTTAGAGGCAGTCTTTGCTACCCTGGCACAACACAAGCTGCTAGCCAAACTCTCTAAATACCAGTTCTTTTGCAAACAAATGCCTTTCCTAGGGCACATAGTCTCAAAAAACAGCATCAAGCCCAACAGTCAGAAGATACAGGCCATCTACAATATGCCACCCCCCAAAGACAAGTTGGAACTACGCACATTCCTAGGAATGGTGGCCTACATACACCATTTTATACCTGACTGTGGTGTCTTGACAGCACCCTTATCCACCATAACTGGTGCCAAATCCAAGTTTTTATGGAACCCCCAACATGGCCTCTGCTTCAGACGCCTTAAGGAGAAGCTCACAACAGCACCTATCCTGCAGTACCACAAACACAATGGGGAGTACCAAATGAAAACAGACGCCTCAGATGCATCGATTGGGGGAGTACTATAAATCAAAAACAATGATGGTGACTTCCTGCCTGTAGCCTATGAATCACAAAAGTTGGCAGATGGCAAGTGTTGATATCCTATCCACAACAAAGAATTGTTGGCCATTGTACACTGTCTAGTCAAATAGCGTTGTTACCTAGAACAACAGGAAGAATTCACGGTGTTGACCAACCACAAGTCACTCATATATTTCAAAACCCAAGCAAACCTATCCTGCCATCAAGCACGCTGGATGGAACTCTTGGAAAGATTCAATATGCTCATACAATACAAGTCTGGTCCAGAACTTACCATGGCGGACGCCCTCTCACACCTGTATGTTTGAGCCACAAGAGGAGAGAATGGGCTCAACCCAGACTGGCCTCTCTTAGTACTACAAAGGACAAAGGGTTTCCCCCTGGCACCACAGAAATAACAAAGTAAACAGTCATCAAGAATGAGAACTTATTTGTAGACATGTATGGAACCTTACATCAAAAAATGTCCAACAGAACCACCATCCCTTATGTCCCCACACATCAGCAAGTTGACACCATCCTACGTTACCATAGAGATCTAGGGCACACAAAAAGTTGCAACCTCTACAAGTTCCTTAAAAACAAAGCATGGTGGCCAACCCTGTACTGAGATGTTCAGGAAGTCTTAGAACAATGCAAAGTATGTGAAAAGTTTGAAAAAAGCAATATCCCACCTTATCAGTACTACCTATCCACACACAACTACCTTTCAAGGTATGGGCCCTAGACATTGTGTGTCTTATGCCAGGGAAGCATAACAAAAATAAATACATCATTACCACAATAGACTTTGCCATACAATGGCCAGTGGCACAATCAGTAAAGACACATACAGGCAATGATGTGTGGCAATTCATAGGAAAAGAAATCATCAGCAAGTTCAGAAAGCCAGAACTACTGATAACTGACGGAGGCAAAGAATTGACCTCTAAAGATACCAATGTATACCTCACCAAGAATGGGGTCAAGCACACTGTGACAACACCTTACCACCCTCAGGTCAATGAATGTGTGGAGCAGTTAAATGGCAGCCTTGTGCAAGCCTTGGCCAAGCTCACCGCCGGGAGATCTGAAGACTGGTATAAGCAGCTACCAACTGCACAACTTGTATGCCAAACTTGTGTGAACAGATCCACCGGGAAAAGCCCTTTTGAGTTGGTATATGACACACAACCCAACATCATCCAAGCATTATCAGGACCCAAGCTGGAAATTCAAAGTAAGGTCCCCCCTTGCTCAGATCCCCAGGTCATAGAGGCCAATGGTGATCAAACAGAGAGAGAAAACAGGCGTCTACAAAAGACATTCATCCCCATTCAAAATGGACACAAGATTGGTGACAAAGTTTGAGTCATGAACATCTCCAAAAGCAAACTACAACCCAAAAAAGTAGGCCCTGCAATCATCCTAAAGGTAAACAAAAATAACACTTACCTTTTGCTTGGACTTGGGAAACGTAAACAAGACAAGGTCCTCCACCATGATTGCCTGAGACCCTGCAAGGCAAGACAGAGACAACGTGAGACTGCCCTACCTGCCACAGAACAACAGTTAGTCCAGTATGGTGCCCAGGCTCCTGACAACCTCCCTGACAACCTGCCCTCAGAGGAGGCTGACCTTCAGTTGAGGGGGAGGGGGGTGTCAAAACAGCAGGCTTGACCTGCCAACAAGGTTTTGAGTAAGCAGGTTTGTGACCCGCAATCCAATTATCCAGTCACTTGAAGCCAAAATTGGAAGTTGACTTAAAGTTATAAATTCAACAACATGAACAGATGATAATCCCTTACAGTGGATACCTTGTTTTAGCGCTTGACTCATTCCCAGGATCAAGCCACCCCTTCACCATCCCACCATGTGACCAACACTATCATGTTCCTGTTATCCATGACTCAAACTAACTATATAATGTTTGTGGGGATCCTGGTCACCAGTCCCCAAAGTGTGTCCTGGGTGTTGTAAAAGTTGCAGCAAAGGGGTGCTAGTTTCTACAAACAGTTAGTCAGTGACCTAATTCTTAATACTATACCTGTTGATGATATAGTGATAGCCTATGAAGGACAGAAGAATAATAAGGTGTATAGACAAAACTAGTATTTATTTAGATAGTATTGCACTTATATAGTGTGAGGCGGGGGAATTGCCACCAGAGGCAGGGAGGCACAGACAGAAGGACTTCCCAAATGAAGGAGAGTGGATTAGCACAGCTAAAAGTCCCGCGCAAGAGAACAATTGCTTCCTTGCAGCTTTCCTTAAGGAGGTAGATATAAATAACTTTTTTGTTCTATTTATAATTGCGGAAGTAAAGCCTGTGCCTTGTGCGCATTCAAAAGGCAAATCAAACACCTGTTTTAGAGGCGTTTTAAACGTCTTTATCACTAGTAGAATCAAGATGCAATAGTGCAATCACACAATTGTTCTGTTGCTTGATTCCTAGATGGACAACTTAATGTCTAATCCATTTAATCTGCAACATTTCCCTCCACTGGATTAGACAACAGGGTCAAGAATGGCTTGGCGTCTCTAGGTAGCAGCTATAGTGTTGGGGTCAAATCACATGTCTTGTTAGGTGGGGGTTCATTGTCCAATCCTTGGTCATCAGCTTTGTGGATCTGTAGGCAACCAGTTGTGTTTCTTGGATGTCATTCAGGTGGTAGATCAGTTGGTGCGGTACTGGAAGAGTCTTGTCAGTCTCCAATAAACGCCTTGTTCTTTCATTCTTATTCCTCATACTTTGGTGCAAAACTATCACAAACAGGACAACAACCCATGGAATTTTTTAATTAGGCTTTTGTTTTTTTGGATTATTGTCCTCATTGGAGCTTACTCTTGGTCACTAGGAGCAGCATGCATATACTGAGCGTGTACTCTAGTGATCAATTGCCCAGAATGAAGCTCCTTAAGGGTGTAGGAGTTGGGGCCGGTCTTCTGGATAACTTGAACTGGACCTTGCCAAAGGGAGGCAAGTTTGGATTTGCGGCTGTACCCTCTATTGATGAAGAAGTAGACTGAGTCTCCTACCAGGTAAGTGAGTAAGGCAGGGCGTTTGGATGCAGCTTGTTTTAGGTCCTAACAATTATGGTTTAAGTTTACGGTGTAGGCCTCTGATTGCAAGCAAATAAGAGTTTGAACCAGCTTGTTGAGGTACACCTCTGGGGACACAGCCAGGCTGGGCTTTACCAAGGAATATAGTAAAGGGGGAAGTCCTGGTTGCCAGCCGTAGAGAAGTTGGAAGGGCGGCTTGCCAGTGGCCCAATGGTACTTAATGTTGTATGCAAAGGTGGCCGCAGGCAGGAAGGTATCACATTCAGTCTCATGTTAGTGACTGAGCTTCTGGAGTATCTGGACCAGGCTCCCATTAGTGCGCTCTACCATGCCATTTGTCTGTGGGTGATAAGGAGTGGATAGTGTCCCACAAATTCCCATCAGTTGGTTGAGGCGGGGGATGATATAACTGGCAAAGTTGGTACCATTGTCTGTCAACAGGATCTGGGGGCAACCATGTTTGTATATGATATTCTCCAGGATGAATGTGGCTGTCACCAGTGCAGATTGGTTGGGAATTACCTTGGCCTCTACCCATTTAGTCAGATGGTCAACTGCCACAATGATGAACTTGTTGCAACTGTTGGTAGCTGGCAGGGGGGCCACTACGTCAATGGCTACAGTGTGGAAGGCAAACCCAGGGCGTACAAGTCTGTATTGAAACTTGGCAACCTTAGGCCTCTCAATGTTGCAGTCATGACAGTTGGCTAGCGTATCCACTACGTCAGTGTGCATTCCTTCCAAGAAGCAGTGATGCTGTAGCATAGCTAACGTCTTCTGTATGCCACCATGGTCAGTAGTCTTGTGAGCGGCCACCACTGAGTCCATGCATAGGGATGAGCGTATGTAGGGTAGCCAAGAGTCTCCACAAAGCTTCAGGAGTTGTCCCTTAGAGACCTTGGTATCAACAGTTAGCTTCTTGAGAGCTATCTGTATCTCTACCAGCTCCTCCCCCCCACAAAGAAGGATCCTTCATAAGCTTGTTATAGAGAATTTCAGCCATCGGGGATACTAAGGCAACAGGGGGAAGGAAGGAGAGACAGTCAGCATTCTGGTGGGCTGCCCTGGCTTGATGAATGATTTTGTAGTCATAAGCCTGAAGTTTAATGGCCTAATGCGCCAGACGCCCTTTGGGGTCCTTGAGGGTCTTCAGCCATTGCAATGAGGCATGGTCTGTTACAACTGTGAAATGTACCCCATGGAGATAGACTCTGAATTGTTGGTAGGAGTATATCACAGCCAGATACTCTCGCTTGGTGATAGTGTAGTTCCTCTTGTGAACTTTAAGCGTACACAAGCAGTATCCAACAGGTTTTTCAAGTCCTTTGGAGTCCAGTTGGGAGAGAAAACCCTCAATTGCAGTCAGACTAGCATCTTTATGAACCACAAACAGCTTGGCAAAGTCAGGGTAGGCCAATACAGAGACTGCAGTCAGTGTTCCCTTGAGAGCATTGAAGGCAGATTGGTACGCTGGGCTCCAGAAGAATTCCTTATCAGCTTGGAGAAGCTGAAAAAGGGGGTTGCCCAGGGATGCAAAGTTGAAGATGAAGCAGTGGTAGTACCCAATTATCCCCAGGAAGACCTGCATGTCCCGCTTATTGGCTGTGATCTGCGTTTTCTCAATGGCTTCCACCTTCAGAGGTACAGGGCAGAGTCCATCTTGGCTAATGATGAACCCCAAGAACTCAAGATGCTCCTTGAAGAAGTTGCACTTGCGTGGCTTGAGCTTGAGATTGGCTGCAAGTAACCTCTGGAAGACTTCCTCCAAGTGTTGTAGGTGATCATTAAAGGTTTGGGAGAACACATTAATGTCATCCAGGTAGACCAAGAAGCTGGTGAGTTTGAGGTTGCCCATCACTGCATCCATGGCCCTCTGGAAGGTAGCCAGGGCATTAGAAAGACCTTGAGGCATCCTTGTGGGTTGGAATAGCCCTTGGTCAGTGATGATTGCACATTTTCCTTGATCAGTGAGGGGTCAATCAATCTGCCAGTACCCACTGATAAGGTCCATGGCGCTGAATAACTTGGTGCCACCCAGTTGGTCCAAGGTATTGTCAATACAAGGGAGGGGATATGAATCCTTCTTGGTAACAGCATTCAGTTGACGGTAGTCAATCACCACACGGTTGCTGCCATCCTTCTTTTTGACAATCAGGAGAGAGGAAGCCCAAGGGCTTTTACTGGGGACCAGTAAGCCAGATCCCAATAGCTTCTGAAGCTCCTTGTTAGCCATGGCATTATTGGCTTGACTGTGCTGTATAGGTCTGGAGCGGATAGGTGGACTGCCTTGGGTGTCAATATGATGAGCAACATCTGCAGCCTTGCCCAGGTCATAATCATCATTGGCAAACACATCTTTATACTGGGCAAAGAGATCCATAGCTTGATCCTTCTGCTCTTTAGAGAGGCCAGATAGAGAGTTGTGGCTTATGACCAATAGCACCAGTGGTTGCTCACAGGGTAGACCCAACTCAGAGAAGCCCACAAAGGGGGCAGTCTCCTGCAGGTTGTCATGCTCTTCCAGTTGTATATAAGCCAGAAGTTGGTGTTTGGAGACAACCATAGCTTCACAACTCATGTTGGCCAAGAGTATGAGTACCTCCTTTTCACTTGGCATGTGAATTCCTGGTGCAACCCATGGTTCTAGTCTGGACGCATTAGGGATGCCAAAGATTTCTCCATGAGTGCCGGCCAGTAGAGCCAGTAAGAGGCCTGTATTGTGGATCACCTGAGAGCCAGGTGGGATAGTCACATTACAGGAGGCGTAGACTGGGATACCCTTGGCTTCCCCAATTGAGAGAGGTAGCACCTTGACCTTCTTACTACACAGCGTATAAGCAACTGGAAGCTCTCCATCAGTGTACTCCAGATTGATGTAGTGCAGAAGTTTGAACACTTCTTCCAGGGGTTCCAGGTGTTTGTTATAGATACAAGAGAAGACGTTAATGTCATCCAGATAGACCAGGGCACATGAGGGCTTGAGGTTCCCCATTACAGCGTCCATAGCTTGTTGGAAGGTGGTTGGGGCATTAGAGAGACCCTGAGACATCCTGGTAGGTTGGAACAGCCTTTGGTTGGCAAGCATGGCACACTTCTCAGGGTCATCTGGAGGGAGATCAATCTGCCAGTAGCCAGGTATCAGGTCCATGGCCAAGAAGAACTTGGATGTGGAGACCCAGTAGGCAAGATCATCTTGCATTTTCACAGTGAAAGAATCCAACGTTTCTGATTGAGAGGCAAAGTCAACCAGCGGAGGGGCATCAGAAGGCTCTGTTGTAAAGGAACAACAAGTGCCAGGGTCAGGCACAGGCTTGTCAGGGGGTAGAGAAATGAGGGGAGAGGAGGGAGGTGAAACCACAAATGCAGCCAAGGATTTCTCCTTGTCCTGGCTGCTTTGTAGTTTTTTGAGTGATCCTCATTGTACTCCTCAATTCCAGAATCATCAGTAAATTTTTCCTTACTCTGACTAGCCTGAAGTTTAGTTGCTTCATAACCATCAGGAGTGATAAAGTGATTGCTATCAGGTTCCCAGGGAGACTCCAGGGTGCCTGCTGAAGGTGTAATGAAGGAGACATCCTCTTCATTGCTTCTGTGACAGTGGTGGTAGTTAGGAAGGGGCAATGTAGTATGGATCTTCTGAGAGAGGGAACTATCAGCTTTAGCATTACCATGCAATCCCATTAGGTTATCAGGGGTACTAATTGCTGAGGCATCTTCAAGGTGCTTGCTTAGTTGGTCCTGAAGGGAGTCAAGGAGAGCACGTTGAGCATCCAATTCATCTAGCCACTCTTTCTTTTCCTGAAAGACCAGAAGTAATTTCTCTTCATGAAATCCCATCCATCTCTCTTGAGCCTTTATAGTATCCTGAAGAGCAGAGAATCCCATGGTGCAGCTGTTATGGCTGCCTTCTGGCTTAGGAGTTTTCTGTTGATGATCATAGAACTCCAGGGCAACATGATGATTCATCTGGATGGGTACCAAGGAAGAAAGTACATGTTCTATCTTGCTCATCCATAGAGCCATTACAGAGTGGGAGTGAACAGCTTCTGATATATTTTGAGCAAGGTTTGGGGGGCCAGAGCAGGGGCCAGAGCAGCTAACAGTTTGGAGGGTGCCATAATTAAGGGAGATTCTATCAGGAGAACAACCAGAAGAAGAAGGAGGAGAATATTGACAGCATACTTCCTTCACCAAGGCAGGCTCCAAGGAGCAGGAGACGCGGTTCATGCTATCTGCTTCAGCCATAGAGTCAGGCTGGATTGATATCAAGGAGGTAAGGGCCTTTTCAATGGAGTTCATCCAGGAGATCATACTTGACTGGGAGCTGGCAATTTCTGAAAGTTGTTGGCAGTTAGGCAATCACTGGCTTAGTCCTGGTTGACCATAAGAAGAGCCTTGGATTCTACCAGATAGAGATCCAGAAGCAGTGAAGGTTGATCCTGGAGTGGGTTGGGCAGAAGGAGCCACAGATATAGGCAAGGACATCTCTCCCTCCACAAAAACAGGGCCGCGGGGGTAGGAAGAGAGGAAGCTGTGGTTTGTAGAAGCCATGAGCGCCAATGTCATAAAAGTTGCAGCAAAGGGTTGCTAGTTTCTACAAACAGTTAGTCAGTGACCTAATTCTTAATACTATACCTGTTGATGGTATAGTGACAGCCTATGAAGGACAGAAGAATAATAAGGTGTATAGACAAAGCTGGTATTTATTTAGATAGTATTGCACTTATATAGTGTGAGGCGGGGGAATTGCCACCAGAGGCAGGGAGGCACAGACAGAAGGACTTTCCAAATGGAGGAGAGCGGATTTGCACAGCTAAAAGTCCTGTGCAAGAGAACAATTGCTTCCTCACGGCTTTCCTTAAGGAGGTAGATATAAATAACTTTGTTGTTCTATTTATAATTGCGGAAGTAAAGCCCATGCCTTGTGCGCATTCAAAAGGCAAATCAAACACCCGTTTTAGAGGAGTTTTAAACGTCTTTATCACTAGTAGAATCAAGATGCAATAGCACAATTGCGCAATTTTTCTGTCGCTTGATTCCTAGATGGACAAATTAATGTCTAATCCATTTAATCTGCAACACTGGGTCATAGCCAGGGACCGGCTTGGAGGAGTTGTCATTCCCCAACAGTGGTGAGTGGTTGGTTAGGAGCTTGTACTTGGCCTGTATAAGAGCAAAATCTTCCAGTACTTTCCCAATTACCAGGCAAGCGTCTCCACCATACAATTGTACTTCAGCAGGTGCTAGCCCTTCTGTAGGCCAATACCAATCCTGCAACAGTCTAGTAAATTTTTCTCAAATAAACTCCCTTCCTCTATCTGTCATTTCAAGATGCCTAGTCACTTTTTCCCACTCCTCCTGGGCAAACTTACTAGAGGCAAACCTCCTGCATCCTTTGCAATAGGATTCCTCATCCCCTGGGCTAGGGTAGAAAATTTGGGGTAATTTACTCATAGAGCTTATATCCTTTTATCATGGGAAATTTGGGTAGGGGTTGTAATAGGCTTTTTATTCACGGTCAGAAGGAAGATCCCCTTAGAAACCTTCTGATATGAGGCCTTTGTATAGGGAACAATGAGGGGTTTTGCTAATACTTGGAGTCCTTTAACAATCTCTTGGACTCCTTGTACTTGGTCTTTAGCTCCTGCTTCTTTGTCTTAGGCTCCTGTGCTTTGGTTTTGTGCTCCTGCACCTTGGTCTTGGGCTCCTGCGCTTTGGTCTTGGGCTTCTGTGATCTGTTCCAGCTTAGGCTTCCTTCACCTGGTCTCTGGCTCCTTCTGTAGTCCTTGTGGCCTTTGTAATTCACTTGATCCAGTCCCTGAAGAGTCTCAGATAGCTCTCCCTTTTATAGCCCCTTGTTTCAGACCAAAAATCTCTTTTAGAACTCTGGTTTTAAAAAGCTTAAACTATCAAGTTTTTCTCTCTCTATAATATATTAAACTTTAAAACTTACTTTAGCCAATGAAAGCCCTGAATTTTCTGCTTCTGCTCCTCATTTTTTAGGCTTTAACCCTTAAGTTGAAGTCCTTAAAACATTGATCAAATAGACTTTGGCTTGCAGCCCATCATACACCTCAATTCAACAGTTTTGCTGAAAGGTTTCCCTGGATGACTTGCTCTTGACCCTGGTTTGAACCCAAGGTGGTCTCGCTCTGGGTAAACAACTGCTCTGTGTTTCAAACAATTTTGCTGTGATTTCTGTCACGTTTTCCCGGCAAATCTTGAGCGCTTCTGTATATGTTTTACTTAAGCAAATTTTGTCCCCTTGATTTTACATTGTTTCTCTGTGTTTCCCTGTGTTTTTTCTCAACGTTTTGTGACTTCAAACCCGCTTGCTGCTTGCCCTTTTGCCTCTCCTAGTCCTTCTTGGCAAAATTTGCTTTTTTGTCCTTACAGTTTCTCTGTCCTGTTTCTGGCCTCTCTCTTACTCCTTTCTGGCTGAATTTCCTTTTGATACATTTACAGTTTTAACACGCTGTAAACCATTTTTCCTCCTCTTTATTTCTGATTATATTATAGTTATTATCTTTTAATATATCTAGGCAGCATTTAAGTATTATTCAACTGCTTCTTTCTATTCATATTTTCTTTTTAAAGACACCCAAATCTGCTTTCCCAGATTCTGCATCCAGTCTGGCTAGTCCTTCCAAGTCACCTCCTGGTCCTGCACTTACATCTTCTAATCTTTCCACCAGTTTTTCAACCACATATTAGTTTTTCAGTTAATTAGCCCATATTAGTGCACCAAACAGCTCCTCTCCAGTCTTCAGACAACTTCATCAGTCTTCCGGCCATTCCTGCATCAAGATATTTTAGTCCTTCAGCTTATCCTTGCTAAGAACCACCCTGGTTCCACCTGCACAATGAACCTTTATGGTTCCAAACTTCAATGTGAACAGTAGTCCTTCAACTAGCCTTCTCTGTGATCAAACAGTTCCTCTCACTAGTCTTCTCTGCTGATTCTATGAACCACTTTGGTTTTTTATCTCAGTCCCCGTTACCAGAACCTGTAGACCCAGGCATGAGTCTACATTGAACTGGTGTTTGACTGGGCCCTCACAAGTGGCATTCCACTTAGGCCATCCAACCATAGATTTTTAAAGCCTATGTTGTTGTTTTTACTCACCCAGGTGATTAAGTCTGGGCTTTCAGTTGCAGAGTAATCAGCTCTACTTCCCAGAGGCCTGATCACACCAAGTTCTGCAGCTTGCTTCCCTGAGCAAACCGCCTTGATGACACCTCTGAGCAAATCCATGCCCTCCAATGCTCACTTTGGGTTCCTCCCAAAGCTCTCATGGGGACATAAACAAGGACATCCTATCAGTCTGTTAGGTAGGATTCTTGATCACAGACCTCCTGTAAGCGTATCAGGGTATGTAGAGCCCTCAGAGCTCTTCCCCTCTGTCGTAAATTTGGGCTATCTAAACTAGCTAAATCTACGCACTGAAGTTTATCTTAACTAAACTATATATAAAATATACTAATATCACTAAACTATTTAAGGCTTACTAAACACCAACTTCAACTGCTAAATAAAAGGCAATATCAAAGTATAAGTGTTAAGTGTAAGGTTAAAAGCTGTGTTTATTAAACTCATATGGGTTAATAATAAGCCTGAGTATTTTAGCTCCACCAGTTGAATCCAATTGCAATTGAGGAAATCAACTTAAGAAATCCATTATCAAATCCATATCAATGTCTTAATTCCAATTATCTTAATAGCAATTAGAGTGAAGTACTTAATATTGCGACACCCTTCCTGGCAGCCCGCGCTACCCGCCAGGGGTCCAAAACCTTCTCCATCTCCAACAGACAAAGTTCCCTGCTAGCTATTCATTCTTCACCCTTTTGCAGCCACAGTTTCCTGCTAGGTGAAAAACTCTAGCCCACAACAGCCAATATCTTTTGCTGGGTAGAGGCACCATCTGCCTCTAGTAATTTCTACATCTACTAGCTAGGCCTTACCATTCCTAGTGGCCATCATCCCCCACTAGGCCTCTACTTGTAATCAACCAATCAAAACCTTGTCAATCTGGAGCATAGCGTCTTTATTTGAAGCCAAATCAACCCTTGCCTGAAAAATCTCCTACATATGTATCATCACAATCATTATTTCTCAATAAAGAATACTATATAGTTTCTAAATATTTTTCCCCTTGTAACTCTGCTAAAACAGCACAGTTACAACAAAGAAAACATAAGAAAAAGGGTAAATAAAATAAGTTGTTGGTTTGTTGTGGTGTCCAGTGAATAAGAAATAGTAAGAATTAAAGCTTCATAGTAGCAGATGATAAGGAGAATCCTGACACAATCAGCATTAGGTAGCAGGTTACTCTTATAAACATTTCTGAAAATACATTGGGTCTGGTCACATGAGATTGATCCTGCTTACAGTTGAGCTCCCCTTCCTTAGCGCTGTAGATCTGAAAGCTACTGTTTCACCCTCCAGACAATAAATTAAGCCATGCTTCAGCCTTCTTGCAATCCCTCATAAGAGACCTTGCCTCTACCTGCTCCAGCTGATATCAGGCTGGCCCAACATAGAGTATGGCCTGTTTACTAACCTATCCAAGAACAGAGATACTTACAAGATCCAAGACTCGATCCATACTCTGTGCTTTTACTGCTCTCTTTCATGGATATCTGCTACCTGTTGGGCTGTATGAGGTTTTTTTTGGGTGTCTAAATCTGATAGCAAAATTTCAGGTTGATGAAGATTGTCTGGCCTGTGACCTTCCAGCTCACCAGGCTCTCCTCTGGCCAGGTACCCTGATGGCTACATTCTGAGTTTCATGAGATATATGAGGTTGATACCAATGGGGTTCAAATAATTGATCTTGATAGGCTCATAAAGACTAATGGCTACCAGTGGCTAATGCCAAATTGGATCAAGGCCAAGCCGTAATTCCAGATAAACTCATGAAAGTACCCTTGGCTCTGCCTACCAATACCCCAGGAGATGTCTTGACATTGTTGATCTCTCCATCTGAAGATGGCTTACCCAAGAAATACCTTGGCTAGCTGAGGAGGAGGTGGCCCAGAGACCTGATCTGGATGATATTGTACTAGGGTCAGCCCCATGACTTTTTTAGAGGGATCCTCCCTTTTCAAAGCATGTAGGCTAAAGGGACTCTATATGGTATACCATCAGCTATATAAAGTCTCAACTGTTCAATAAAGATGATAATCTGTTCTAAATCTTCTGGTTTCCTTGTTTTATATACTTCCAAGAAGGATATAAACGAGAATAGTGTCTATCCCGATTATGTTTAAGGCTTGTTGTGATATGTTTGATGTATATCGATGAGGTTGTTTATAGGACGTGATGGGTGGCACTGCAATTATTAGACCTGGGGATAAGGCAACCTCCAGAATTAACTCATACAGAATGGAACATCCTCCATGTCGACAATTCCAGAAATTGTTTTTGCTTTATCTTTTATAATTTCAATTAAAAGCTCAAAATAAAAATCAAACATTGCTTCTATTATCAGTGTCAATTATTTAATCAAGAAAAAAATAATCTTTAATATTGAAAATAAGAAAAATATTTTTGAGAATTGCAGACATGGAGGATGTTCCATTCTGTATGAGTTAATTCTGGAGGTTGCTGGGGATAAATATCGCATCGAGACGTGTAGGAAATATGTTTAGGCGGGGTTGGCAGTTTGCTTCTGGATATAGCGGTAGGGAAGTGAAACGCGACCAATCTCAGCAGGCGGGCTATAGATCCATGGGCCGGGAGAATTCTTTATCCGTCTTGGTTTGAAATTGTAGGCAAGTTGGGGATTGAATTGTGCGTTATCCCAGATCTTTGATGGATCGTTAGCAAGAAGCTGGGGTGTGACGTTTAATTTTGTCGCCATGCCCCATTGGCCGGATCTCAAATCCATGTGATGTCGAGAGAAGATACAGAAGAGTCCACTTGGCCGGTTGCTAGAAGGATTTTGGCTTGGATGACGGGCATGGAATCCGAATCACAAGGAGACTAGCTTGTCTATGGAGAGGAATGACGTAGTCCAAGTATTTGAAGCATGGAGGCATACACTTGCTGGTACTTTTTTTCTTTGATTTCTACCAAGGAGCTGAAGGTAAATAAAACCAGGGCTTTGCTTTATAAGTCTGTTGATTTTCTTGGCTGTGGTGCTCTGAAAACTAAACTGTTATCTAGCAGATCAACCCTCATAGTAAGGCATGAGTGAACAGCTACGATTTGATGGGCGGGTAGCCATTGTTACCGGTGCTGGTGGAGGTAATATATTTAAATTCACCTGCTTTCCTCGCTTGATTTATCTTATTCTTTAAATCCTGGTTTCGTTATTGATCACCCTTTAGGTTTAGGGCGTATTTATGCGTTACTGTTTGCTTCTAGAGGTGCAAAAGTTGTCGTTAATGACCTAGGAGGCAGTCGTGATGGCTCTGGGAACAGTAGTCGAGCAGCTGATCAGGTTGTTGAAGAAATTCGCCGAGCTGGCGGAACTGCAGTTGCCAATTATGACTCTGTCGAAGATGCTGAAAAAGTTGTCCAGACTGCTGTAAAAAACTTCGGCAGAGTCGATATCCTCATTAACAATGCTGGGTAGTAGCGCTTTGGCTTCCAAACCTAACATCTTATAGGATTCTTCGTGATCGTAGCTTTATAAAACTTACCGATGATGACTGGGATCTAGTCATGCGGGTTCATCTTCGTGGCTCTTACAAGATGACCAAGGCTTGTTGGTCACTTTTCCGCGAACAGAAGTTTGGCAGGTAATGATTTGATTTTCACTTTTTCATCTTAGACAGGATTCTTATGACTGCTTCTGGCTCGGGACTCTATGGAAACTATGGCCAGTCAAACTATTCCTCAGGTAGGAGAGGTTGTAGAAAATAATACTAAACATTGGAAGCTAAAATGGCGCTGGTTGCCCTGAGCAACACTATTGCCAAAGAAGGAGAAAAATACAATATCTTTTCCAATGTTATTGCTCCAATCGCTGCCTCCCGTCTTACGGAAAACGTGTTTCCTCCTGAGATCTTTGCTGCCATGAAGCCTGACTTCATTGCCCCTCTGGTTGCGCTTGTGTGTCATGAGAACTCCGAAGAGAATGGCCATATTTTCGAACTGGGCGCTGGTCAGTTCTACAAAGTGCGCTATGAACGCTCCGAGGGTGTGCTTTTCAAAGCCGATGCTAGCTTTCTTCCAGGTGCCATTGCTGCCCAGTGGAATAAAATCACCGATTTCTCCAATCCCCAGTACCCGAGCAGTATTGCCGAGACAGACTGGGTCACTTTGGCCGATACAGCCAAAACCCTAACTAGCAATCCTGCTGGCCCAGACATGCGCTTTGACGGCCAAGTAGCCATCATCACGGGAGCTGGCAACGGGCTTGGCAGGGCCTATGCGATGCTATTCGGTCGTTTGGGAGCATCGGTCGTGGTGAATGACCTTGGCAAAGCAAAGGATTCAAATGGCAAAGAGATGCGTGCCGCGGACCTTGTGGTCTCTCAGATTGTCAAGGCTGGCGGCAAAGCCGTTGCCAATTACGATTCGGTCGAGTTTGGTGATCGCATTGTTGAGCAAGCAGTCAAGGCCTTTGGGCGGATCGATATCGTTGTTAACAATGCTGGTATCCTTCGTGACAAATCCCTTGTTAAGATGACCGATCAGGACTGGGATCTTGTCTACACCGTGCATCTTAAAGGCACCTATAAAGTCACCAAGGCAGCATGGCCTTACATGATGAAGCAGAACTATGGTCGCATTATCAATACTGCTTCAGCAGTTGGGCTTTACGGCAACTTTGGCCAAGCAAACTACAGCGCCTGCAAGCTTGGCATACATGGTCTCTCCCAGACTCTGGCTATCGAGGGGGCCAAATTCAACATCAAGGTCAACACCATTGCCCCCAACGCTGGTACTGCCATGACTGCCACCATTATGCCCCCGGAGATTGTCGAGATGCTTAAGCCTGATTATGTTGCTCCTCTTGTTGCGTTCTTGGCTCATAAAGATGTTCCTGAATCCGGGGCCGTGTATGAAACCGGAAGCTGTTGGATCTCAAAGGTTCGTTGGCAACGTTCCAAGGGAGCTGGGCTTCCTGTCACTGGGGAAATCACCCCTGAACAAGTTGCCGCCATCTTCCCCAAGATATGCGACTTCACCCAGCATACATACCCTCGATCATTGGCTGAGTCTGTCCAACTCATGTTTTCTGCTTTCAGCACTGGCCAAGAGAGCTCTTCTGGGTCCAGCAAGCAGCTTGAAGATGCTCTCAACTATCGTTCGGATGAGATTGTGTATGAATACACGGAAAAGGATGTAATCCTTTATGCTCTTGGTTTAGGAGCTCGCCGTACTGACTTGGACCTGGTATACGAGAATTCCGAAGATTTCTTTGCTCTTCCTACATTTGCCGTACTTCCTGTTTTCTCAGTTCCTGTTGACTACAGCCAGTTCCTTCCTGACTTCAATCCCATGAAGCTTCTGCACGGAGAGCAATACCTTGAACTCCATGGCCCAATCCCTACTTCCAACACCCTTAAAGTACAGGGCAAAATCATCGAGATGATTGACAAGGGCAAGTCTGCCATTGTGGTTATGGGAGTTGATATCAAGGATCAAGACAACAAGCTTCTGGCCGAAGCACAGTCAACTATCTTTATTCGTGGCGCTGGAGGCTTTGGTGGTCCTTCCAAAGGAAAGGATCGCGGAGCCGCCACTGCTGCCAATAACCCTCCAAAAGGCAAAACTCCCGATGTTGTGGAATATGTCACTACTAGTCCCGACCAGGCAGCTCTCTACCGTCTTTCTGGCGACTACAATCCTCTCCACATCGACCCCAATATGTCGCAGATAGGTGGTTTCGAAGTTCCCATTCTTCATGGTCTGTGCACCTATGGTATGGCTGCCAAGGCTGCACTTGCCAGATTTGGTGGCAATGAACCCAATGCCATCAAATCCATCAAGGCTCGCTTCTCATCCCATGTAATTCCTGGTGATCGCATTGAGATTCCTATGTGGATCGACCCCAACAACGACCGCAAGGTTATTTTCCAAGTGCTTGTGGCTGGCCGTTCCCCTCCCGCCTATGCAATCTCTAATGCTGCTATTGAATTCAATCACCCCGTCAAGCTTCTTCCTCCCAGAAAGCAAGGGTCTGAATCCAAGCTCTAAGTCTTAATCCCGCCTTAAAAAGCTTCCAGCCTAAAATATGGATATCTGTTTATCAGGCAATCTGCTAATTTTAACCTATTTTTTAAAAGTTATTTTTATATTTTAATAAGAACATGTCAATTGTTATGTTATCCAAAAAATTAAAGACATCATAGTAAGCTTTTTATCATTCCTATATCAATTTAATTACATGATAAGAATATTTTCCTGTCTGTTTAAATGCAGAAGAATTTTCTGAAGAGGGCTATACTTCACATCATTAAAAAGCCCGAAGCCCATAATTCGACATATCTAATATGTTGAGTCAACCAAATTCCCCTGATAGTCATTTGGAAAAAATTGGTGTGTACTCTGGAATAACATGGCATAGAATTTATTAACGAGAAACAATTCAGTATCAGAACATAAACCGCATATCAAGACTCACCCAATGATCCGTGTATAAAGGTCTCCAAGAGCATGCTAAGGCGAGAGCCAACATTTAAAAACAACATACTCAGCAACTGCAGAAAATCCCAACCACAGCATAGAGCCTTATAAAAGTCTAGGAACCACTCCACATCATTGAAGATCGCTTACCAACAAACCAGTAGCAACCGGTTAGGCCAACCCATCCGAAACAGGGTTCTCTGACCATGCCATTAATGACAGATCCCAACGCTACTTATCGAACCATCCAACCATAAAGTAGATAAGATCAACGACAAATCTTAAATCACATACACAAGCCCCCCCCAAACATTATATAACAGAACTTTATGTACCGAGCCCATTCCCTTCTCATCTTACTATCGGGGATGAGATTCATTAAGACGGGTATTTTCAACAACTTTAATATCAAAGCTGAGATGAAGCCCATCTTTCATGTACTATGCCAGACTAAATCCCCACAGATCAACTGTAGACCCCAAATCAACCTATCTACCACCACCAACTGCTACCACAATGTCCCTACCCATACTGCCCCAGCAAACCAGTATTCACCTAAACACTAAACCCTGATCCATAACAATCTTCAGGGCCAGCTAATAATGTCCATCTACAAGAATATAAAGTCCATTTTTTCTTTAATAACCATGCTTATCCAATTTTTTCTCTAAAACTGTTACCAGTAGCAAAGTTACAACAGTAATAGCACAGCTAGGTTTCTCCTGCATTCTAAATAGAAACTGCTAACTACACTTGTGCACAAAGAACACCCTCAAACCCTAATAGACCCTCTCTTCAAATGATGGTAGCATGGTTTCATAAGGGCACTAGCCTTATATAGATAACTCTAATAAATAGACCCCTGATTCAAATTTCTTATTCAATACCATATTGGATTTAGAAAACACGTCCACACCAACACCTGCTACAAGTTTCTGTATAAAGGTTAGCACACTGCAGCCCCTTGCACTCTGCAGAGCTAGAATCTTTTTCAGGCCCACATAAAAGATGCTAACCTTGGGTACACAAAGCACACAGCAAGCCAGAACAGATGCATCTCCCTCAGCATTTCTTGATCTTCAAGGTTGCAACATCCCAAACCAATAATGCCTCATTATGGCCCACTGAGTGTTATAGCATCATCTCTACATCATGAAACCATAGTATGACATTTAAGATGTATCTCAGAACAAGTTATTCAAATGTTCCCAAGACTCTAGTAGCCAGAGAAACCCATAAACTCAAGTAAACATACAGCTTCAAGGGGTACATACCGGCATAAAAAGGCTTGCACCGCTCAGCCTCTCCTAAGATAATTTTTAGCAGCCCTTTAGCTTTATTGGCTCTTTAAGATAATTTAGAGCTATATTTACAGCACCACATCATCACAAGAGATTGAGCCAACTCTGAAAGGATCTAAAAGGAGCTGGGTTGGCTGCCAACAACGTAAAGCCCCTTTACAAACATCCATGACCTTCATGTAAGAAGAATCTAACACAAAAGACACCCCCACAACAACCACAGCATACTAGTTCAGCTAGAAAGCCATATGAACAACCCTAACAGCCCAGCTTAGAAGCTCAAACCAACTATCTTATTTCTGTAGCAGCAGCTTAAAAGGGCAGGAAAAATGTGATAAAGGTGTGAGAGACCCAACAAGCAAGCCAGAGAGCTGTATCAAACACCAAATTACTAACTTTTTCATCAGGACCATGCGGCAGTTGGGGGTATTGAGCCATTCTGAAACAAATGTGTTGGAGAGTGCAGACCCGGCAGCTATCTGGACCACCAAGAGCAGCAGTTAAAGGGTAACACTTTCTGCCAACACTGCTCACAAAGCACAGACCACTGTGGATGGCCAGCATAGCCGCAGCTGAGATAAGTTTAAGCTGAGAAACTGAATTTGATAGCTCTTTGAGAGCCAACCCCATTTTTTACCAGTCAAGGTAGGAAAGTTTGAATATGTACTAACTTTGAGCCAAAGCAATCCATGGCTAGTTTCAAGGTATCCTACCGCTCCTTGGGGATGAAATAGCAAGCCCACCTGGGGTTTAATAGCTTACGCCTGGGCTATAAGCCCAAGCCCAGGGAACAAATATGAGAAAAGGGGTTTTTTTAAGCTTGACCTTATGTGTCAGATCCAGTCAGCATCATAGTTGAACAGAAGAGGCTATTTGCTACCCAACAGAGAAAATAATTGCTGAGGAAATCTGGCTTGTGAGATTGGGATTATTACACCAACCTCCTCTTAAGAAGGCTCACCTATTACCCAGAGCTCCTTCACTTGGGAAGGTCAGCTCTCTTCAGATTTCCAGGTGAATACTCTAATTGGGAAATGCTGCTATTCTTCTTGGTTGTACCGTTTTTATGGGTATCTTTAAGTCAATAATAGCTTCAGCTTTTTACTTCACTCATCCCAGCTTGATAGTCAAACTTGCTCTTGAGAGGCAGCTTTCAGATGGATTGAACAGAGAGGAACAAAAACAAGACAGCTTGGCTCTCTTGTGGGATCTCTAATTTGGGGGAGGGCTTTCTAATACATTTGATCATTTTGAAGGGGTCTATGCCAATGGGTCTAAGCTTTCAGCAGATGATTGGGAGGTTAAAGCAGTCTTCTTTAAGAGTTGCTAGGTCACCCAGGTTAAATAGAGAAGGATCTTATATATAGGTGCTGTGGATGGGCAAATTCTGACTGCACTGATTTTTCCTGGGTCTGATTTGAACCTTGAAGGGGACAACCTTCCCTTTCATTTTGTTCTTTGTTGACGTACTATCTCCTTAAGAGGGTCAGCCCCAAGTTTTCCTCTTGTTTTCAGTCCCAGCAGTCCTTTTCCAATTCATGCTGGTGGAAGAGGATCTACCTGACTACCTGTCTAATGCCTTGCAGCTGCCTGGAAAGTTATAGGTCCCATCAGATTCCCCAATAAAATCATAGTTCACCCCATCCTTTCTTGGGCAATTCCTGTACTTCAGTGTGCCCTCTTCAGGCCCCATACTGAAGGCCATTGTATATTACTCATCCCCAGGGCCATAAAGATGTACCTTATTCATCCCTGACAACAAGCCTATAGCTTAGTACAAACTCAATCCTGCACCCAGGATATCATCATTGTGCTTGTGATCAAGCCTAGATAAGCACATGGAAATAGATGGCCTCTTTTTTGGCTATAAGGTTCTCTAGTAGGCTGTAAATTTTTGATCAAATTCAAGTGAATAGCTGAGATCTTGGGGACACCATTGTCTCCTGCAGCCTCTGTGATTGGGAAAGAGTTTGGGAGGGGCAGGTATAGAGCCCTTGCTTTATTGAGATAAAGGCTTTTAAGGGGATGGCCTAGCAGGATGGCAGAATTTGAGCCAATGATTGGAAAGTTTGATGAGGAAGCTGCCAAGATACAAGCTATCAATGAGTAAAAGACAAGCTCAAGGGGTGGTGCCCAAGGGGTAAAAAGAAAGGCTTGAGGTAAAAACTCTAAAGAATAAGCTGATGACCACCACAGATAAAGTTTTGGCCTGCCTTCTCAACATCCAGAAGGATTTACTCAAGGATCTACGGTTCAAATAGCACAGGTTTGCGGCAGCAGATGTATGGGCAAATTGCCCCAAGATTTTGTCGCATTCAGCTCCTAGGGACAACATCCAGGAGGACACAGCAGGAAACCTTTGTAACAAAAGGTTTGAGGTTCAAAGCTAGCCTTGTGTTAGCCTTTAGGGCAAAATTAAGGGCACATACCTTAATTTCCTGGAATACGGTAAGAAGATATCCTTTTGGAGAAAAGAAAAGAAAAATGCTTGAAAAATACAAAAGTCAACACAAATGTGGATAAACTTGTCTTTATTAGAAGAAGTAATTCTACTTAAATGGTAGGCAAGGGTTGATGATCACTCAATAGGTAGACATAGTGGCAGAGGGGGTCAAATTGGGTTGAAATCATACCAGGATCAGTTGAAAACAGGTATGATAATCAAGAATGGGTGGAAATTGATGTCAATCCATTTATGGAAGGGAAGGAATTTCTGAAGTTGAAAGAAAAACTATTTAAATCTTTGCACTTATCACTATTTGAAGGCCATATCAAAATAGCATTAATAGCGTAATTTACAACAGATGTTCAACCAGTTGAAGCTAAATAAGCAACCCAGACCAACTTCAATGAAACAAAAAACATACAAGAGAAGCCCTAATAAGCTGTGTAGTACACCTGCTCTCCAGAGGCCATCAATATGTGTAGTGAGTCAAATCAAGTGTCTATCTGGGTTGGAACATCATACTTTAGGTGAGCTAGTTTTGTGAAAAGAAAACTATTATCTATATGCAGATTTGAAATCTTCTTTACCAACTTTACAATAAAGATCCTTGCACCTTCTTCATACAACATGAATATGCTTGTTCTTGCCTAGCTTGGGGCTTGTAAAGTCCTTGTAAAAGCTCTGTAAACTCCCCTCAAAGGAACTCTTTTCCTGTTAACAAAAGATCAACATCTTTTTTAATCTTCAAAATTCCACATATGATATTTGGCTATGAGTCAATTGCCTACAACCCTTCTTAAACTGGTCCACCTGATCAGGGTTAGATTATGATATTATGGGAAATATATCCATATTTTAAAAAAGAAAGCTTTGAAAAGGGTGCTGTTCAATCTTTATTTAACTTCAAAAAAAGATCCCTTTATAAACCTTTTGTTTCAGTTTACTGTGCAGCAATTTTAAAAGCTATGGCAAAAAGCAAAAACAATCCAGATTTAAAAAAAATGAACTCAGATTTAAACAAAATTAAAATTAATGGGCTTATATTGATTTACAATAGATTTGGGTTCATTTCAATTTTGCTTAAATCTGAATTCATTTTTTTAAAAAATCTGAGTTCATTTTGTTTGTTGTCATAGATCTTAAAACTACTGTATTATTGCTCTAAAGCTTCACTGCTTAGTGACTTGGCATTCCTTGCTTGCTATAGTTTGGCATCAATATATCAGCTACTGATTAATGTATCCCCAAGTTCTTTCTAATGCAGATCAGATGTCTAGATATTTCTTCAATTGATCTTTTTTGGCTCCACTGTTCAATATCTGATATATAGCCCATTAATTTAACAGTTTTCTCTTTAGAAAAATTTCTTTAAAAAATAAATAATTTTGTGTAGTCTTATTTATAAAATAAATTTGGCTTTTAGTCATACCTCAATAAAAGCTCAAAAAATCCTGAAATATTTTCTATATAGTTTGATTAAGCTTCAGGCTCTTTCACTGATGATCTGAATTAGTAGAATAGATATCAAGCTTAACTATTATTCCTTTTAAAACTCTATTAAAGCACTTTGATTTAATCTATAAGGTTGTAAGCTCTTTGGTAGGTGATTGTATACTAGGCCTTTAAACCCAAAATATTGAAGTTGGTTAAATATAAAAGCATAGGCAAGGTTTGGAGAAGTAACTAAATTAAAACACCCAATAACTTGTAAGAAGTGAAGTAGGGACTAAGTCAATTTATTAAACCTAAGAATACTGTAAATTCAGAACATGAACGTAAAAATGCGGGATTGTCAAATTCTTGGTCCAAATTTTGAATCACTTTTGCAGGATGGCCTTTTTTTAATTAAATTGATTTTTTTGAGTATTTATTTGAATATTTGAAAATGCAGGAGCTCATAGACACTTTGCAAAGTTCAAGTTGAACTGCATATTTTCAATGGACAAAATGAATTAACTGGAATCAGATTTGAAGCGTTCAAATCCATCAACCATTTTCATTAAATTTACTATGTTTTTTGAAATTGCGGGATTGTCAAATCCAAGAACCAAATTTCAAATCACTTTTGAATGCCACTAGTAAACTCAGATATTAATTGCAGGAACTGGAATCCAAATTTAATATACACTAAGCACACTAGGAAACACCAACCCAAATAAAGAAGCTCCATTCTACATAAAATCAAGCTAAAAATTCAATCTCAATAACCATAATTAGACATAAAAAGTGATTAAATTTTAAAATCATCCAAAACTGGAAAGGATACAATATTATTCACTTCAAATCACAGATATAGAAACTCTGCTACTATTCAAGGCTAAATCAAGAGAAAACAACTACCCATAACTAAATCAATAAATCCAAATAAATACATATTTTTAATCTAAAATATATTTTTAATTTTATTTTTATAGACAGACAATCACATTCCCAACCTGCTCCTGTACAAGCCTGCGGGACAGCCTGTCCACAAGGGCGCCCCAGAGGGTCCAAGAACAGACCCAGAACACAACTTGAAGGGAGTCATGACAATATACAGGCCTCCCAAGGTGTCAGCTCCAGCCAACCACCTCCCGCATCCCAAGCCAGAACTACCAGCTTGAATCCCAGGCAAAGGCCACTTTCAAGGCCTGCTACCAAAGTCTCCTACACCAGGGTCACCAGGAACACTGAGGTTACATAACCTCAACTGTTTACCCTGTTGTGACACAGCCCCACACTCTGGATCCCATAGTTACCACTGCATACCCCTGCGTTTTTGATACATCATATGAGCCATTGACTACCACTAAAGAGCTATCTGTGCCTGTGGTGTATTCCACTATTGACAGCGTCACTACAAACAAGCGTGATCCCATCTTCTACACAAAGGTCCCCATCCCCTATGTTGAGCCCAGTAGCCAGGATGCCGTGGTACCTGCCAAGGGCCAGCGTTGGTTGACAGATAGTGAGCGTGAAGCTCTCCTCAACTGCTTGAACAGGGGAATGTCAGTTTGGTATATTGCGTCCTGATTTGGTGTCACAGCCAGATATATTGATGACATCAACAAAAAGTATGGCAGCACTGGGAAAATTGCCAAATCCACCAAGGCTAAGCAGCAGCCCAAACTCCTTCAGCCCGTTCATATTGATGCAATCAAGCAGTGGGTAGCCAAGGATTGCCACCTGGACACACTTGCTATCCAATCAATGCTTGCCACAGAGTTTGGGCCTTTCTGTTTATAAAACCCTTGTTTACAAAGCAATGGTTGATTTGGGCTTCTTGTGGAAGGTGCTTGGAGCTTCTCTGTACAATAGGAACAGTGAAAAGACCATCAAGGATTGACACATTTATGGCAAGACATATCTGGCACTAAAGGAGACTGGGAATGTCCAGTTCTTCTATATCAACAAATTGTTGTTTTCCTCCTCACTCAGGTCTAGGCATGGATGGGTTAAGAAGGGGTCCAAGGACGGCGTAGCCCATTATGCAGCTGTCTGTTCCCAGACCTATTCCATGGTTGCGCTTCTTGGTCCTTGAAGGTTGGACCAGTATCAGATGATTAAAGGCTCCCATAACAGCAGGATCTTTCTCAATTTTCTACAAGCCATCAAGGAGTACCTTTGGATAAATTACAGCAGTACAACCAACGTTGTTGTGCTTGATAATGTCGGGCTCCATAAAGTGGATCTGATTGTGTCCAAATCCCCCCATCAACAAAAACAGCCATTCTGCCAGCCACCGCCTTGCAGACTGCCTAACAAGACTCCTCTTCCTTCTGCCCTATTCTCCATTTCTGAATCCAATCAAGGAGGTGTTTGGTTGGATCAAGAATAAGGTGAAACAAGGCCTCCCTCAGGACACAGATGATCTCTTCAACATTCTTGAGATCAGCCAATTTGCAATACCACCCAATGTGGTGGCAGCTTTCTATGAGCACTCAGAATCCTTCCTTCCAAAAGTCCTGGCCTCCAAGCCAATCAGATAAATGGGCGCTCTGGGTTTTATTTGTTTTTATTTTTATTTATTTTGTTTTATTAGGACTCAAAAGTTATTATTTATATATAATAACATGATGTTTGAATGTATTATAGACATTTAAGTATGCATAGAAAAGGTAATTAAAATTAATTATACTAGGTATGAGGACAAATATTTTTATTAAAATGCACTGAATATTATATTGACTGTTGCACTAACAAATGAATAAATTAAAAAAAAGATAGAAATAAATTAGTTTATTTAAATAATTGTGAATTGTTGATGGTACTTTGGCTTTTTTAAGCCACAAATTGGACCTTGCATGCCATCATCTGATCCTTATTATTTCAGTGCCACTATAGCCACATGACACAAATACCAATGATTTTCATGTATTGCTTACTAATTAGTACTTAGGGCGCAGGTCAAGTATATTGAATATGTTTACCAAATCACATTACAAGGGAAAGGTAATTCAAGTTCTAAACAATCATTTGTTTAGAACAATAGTGGAGGGGGCCGCATGATGCGGATAAATTCAATTCTTGATGTTTATCTATGTGATAAATAAACCTGTACTCAACAATCTAGTAAATAAAAACATTTTTAACTTAATTTTAATATTTGATGTGGTCGTACTTTAACTAATGTCTTGTAATATATTTAGATATATTAAAATTATAATTTACATAATAAAATTTAAAAAAAATTAAAATATTAAAAGTAAAGTTATAATTATAAATTGTAAAAGTTAAACATTAAAGTTTAAATAATTGAAATATAACAATTTTATTAAATTGTGATTTATTCAATATCAAAATATTTGATTTTAAAAATTTTAATATTGTAATATGTATTATTAGAATTTTAATATTAACTTTTAGATACTAAGTTTTTTGATATTTAAATATGTGATATTAAAATTTTTATAGTAAAATTTTAATAATACATATTTCAGTATTAAAAAAATTAGTACTAAAATATAAAAAGTAAAAAAAATTTGCAAGGGGAAAATATTTACTGGGGGATGCTAACTGCAAAGGGAATGTGATTATTCCGAGGAATTATACCCCAAAATTGAATTTTCAGCTAATGCATCTAATTGGATCCACATACTCTTCTGTACATGGTGGACAACCCTGGATATGATTGCTAGAGGGGTGGCGCCCTGTACCCCGGTGGTTGCTGATTTTTTGATAAAAGGCAAGCGGGTGAGAGAATTGACTAGTAGGTTTTTTTGGGGGGCACATAGTACCTGTATAGTGTTGCCAATGCAAATGAGTCATACAGGACATGCTTGACTGTCCTGTATCCCTGTGGTGTCTTCTGGCAGACAAGGGCTACGCGGCAAATATCCATATGGATAGGTACATCCTTCAACTTTTTGACGTTGGTTTTTAATATGCAGTGGAGGAGGATTCCCAGGTATACCGCAACATGGATTCTTTGTGAGGTCTACTTTTCCGAGAACATGCATAATTTTTTGAATGTTTGAACTAAATTATTAATATAGGATGTTTGGTTGAACTTGAAGAGGGTCCAGGGGGCGCCTGACTTGAATCAGCCCCCAGGCCTTGGCAAACGATATAAATAAAGGTTTAAAATTATTCACAAGGACTGCATCCCCGACTTTATTTGATAGTGCCTTAAAAACTTCATTAAAAATTGCAGATTTCAAATATTCATTTCCTATTTGAAAGTTGGTTTTTATTAAATTCTTTTCATATTTGTTGATTTTTGTGAAGGGAATCATTGAATGCTTTTGTATATGTATTCATCAAAGTTCAGTTTGATATCCCCGCAAATTTCATTCATTTCTTTGATTTTGATATTTGATCCTAGTTCATATGCTTCCCTTATCCATGGCAAGCACCCCACAGGTGATGAATATTCACTATCTTGAGCTTCAATATTAAAAAAATTATTCATATTCTGTTGAATTATTTTATTTATTTGGTTTTTATTTATTTGCTTTACAGGGGCCACCAGTGACTGGTAACCCCCGTAAAACCAACTTGGCGTATAAGCCGCCACTTTTGCGACCTCATCCCCATTCCTGGTGATGACTAAAATAAATATAAGTAAAACATAAAAAGACTTACTAATTGTTTCCCCTGTGGCCCCCTCATCCACAGGCGTCACTTTGGCAAACTTCATGAGTGTTGGATGCTCTTCATTAATTTTTCTAGGCTTAATTTTTCTTATATTTCTTGCAACTTGTGTTTCTTCTTGGTTTTCATTTGATAAAGCTTCTGTATTTCTTGAAGCGCTTCTGCTTCTTGACTGGGTTTTTTTGTCTGTTTCCATTTGGTCAATTTCCTCTTCATTTGTGTTGATTTCCTTTTGAATTTATGTTCCTTCAATTAGTTTGATCTTATTGTTTTCTTTGGCCCCCTGCCAGAGCTCCCACAAATTATACGCTGTGTTGTTGAACTTCAGACTTGATAAAATTGTTTCCTGTAGATTAAGTAATGCTTCTTTGTTCTTTTCATCTATAATATTTCCCAATTTATCCAGTGCATCTTCTTTTGACTGGATTAGTGGCTGGCCCTTGTTACCCAGCTTTCCTGTCACTATTTCCCTGATATTTCTTTCTATTTCAGCAACTTTTTGCAGGTGTGCTTCTAATTTGTGATCAAGTTATAGATTGTTGACATTTTGTTTGAATTCCATCAAAAAACTGGTTTTTATAGTACTATTTTCAACGCATACATATTTTTCATCATCATTAATAAATTAAAGACAATAAACATAAATATTGCATTAGAATATAGCAATTAGATGTCAACACTTGATATTTTGATATTATGTGCATAACTCAATGCATTTTGTTTAATAAAATCCATTGTAAACTAGATCTTTTTCATTAAAATTTAAAATAAATTGACTGTGTTTATATTAGAGAGCCATTAACGCTTAGTACAAATATTAAAAATTAGTGCATTTTACAGCCTGTATATTTACCTATTGGTAAAAATTCTGTAAGCTTTTCAGTCAGATTTTGCAAGGTAATAATAATGTAATGTGTTAATAGATTACTGTTTATTGTCATTAATTGGCTGGTTTTCTTTGCTGTGGCAATTGTGCATTTTCTGATATTTACACACTAGTATCCAATTGGTTGGCTTCACATGCAATTGGATACTAGTGTGTAAATATCAGAAAATGCAAAATTGCCACAGCAAAGAAAACCAGCCAATTAATGACAATAAACAGTAATCTATTAACACATTACATTATTATTACCTTGCAAAATCTGACTGAAAAGCTTACAGAATTTTTACCAATAGGTAAATATACAGGCTGTAAAATGCACTAATTTTTAATATTTGTACTAAGCGTTAATGGCTCTCTAATATAAACACAGTCAATTTATTTTAAATTTTAATGAAAAAGATCTAGTTTACAATGGATTTTATTAAACAAAATGCATTGAGTTATGCACATAATATCAAAATATCAAGTGTTGACATCTAATTGCTATATTCTAATGCAATATTTATGTTTATTGTCTTTAATTTATTAATGATGATGAAAAATATGTATGCTCATAATTTTAAGTTAGTTCTAAAATGTACAACATTGTATTAATTATGGGAAATGTTGATAATGTAAAAAGAAAATATTATTAAGTATGAATTGAAAGAGAGATATCAATTTTAATAAGTTGTCACAAAGAAAAGATTTATTTACTAATCAAAGGATGGGAAGGGGAGGGAATGAGCGGAATGAACATTGCCTTCATCTGCGCCTGTGAAAGAGGCGGCATCAGAGATAGTGGGGAGGGAATGGGTGGTGGTTTGGGAGTCAGGGTTGGAAGGCAGGTGGCTTGATGGGGGGTTGGGGAGGCAGGGTTTGTTGACTGGGAAGGGGCAGCAAGAGCTGATTGCTTCAATTGCTTGAATTCTTCTTCTGTCACATATACTGGCTTGACAAAACAGATGAACTGGTGTGGGAGGAGACAGGGGTCCTTTCTGGACTTATCACTATCACTTGCATAGAAGATGATGATATCAAATAAGTCCTAGACAGACACGGAAGGGAAAAGCTCATACCCTTTATCAATTTGGGTGCATAGTTTGTTGTAGGTGGCAGGCTTTAAGCGCCTGAGGGCAGAACTACAATTGTAGAGACATACATCTGCAAGATGCATGTTGGCGTAGTTGATGGGGTAGGACCAGCAGGTATGCCCCACAGCCCTGATTTCTTGGGTAGCACATTCCTGCTGCTCCATCTCTGCACTCAGTACAACTGTGTGCACAGTGTTTTGTGTGGCCCACTCCTCCAGCATGGCCTTGAGCTCCGTCTGGTAGGCATACCCATCTGCGGTGTTTGATATTGCCGAGTAATAATTGACGCCCAATGGAGAAACTGTCAATAAAACCCCGACAAAACAATACAATATTGGGCTTCTCTTGTACATGTCAGACTGGATACACTTCTCTCCAAAGTCTTGGATACTTGCAGATATCTTAGCATACAGCAGGAAAATTACGTCATTACCGGCCCTCATTGCCCTTCCTTTGATAAAATTAATAATAGTTGAATTGTAGGGGTCAGTGTCCGCCAAAATGGGGCCACCAAGAACTTGATTGTACAAGATTCTAGCAGCAACCACAACTCTGTGCATCCACAAATTTACCGTTCTTTTGTTGGTGAAGATGCTGTGGAGTCCCAACTGGAGACGTACCTAGACCAGGGGCATCTGCGGGTCACGTTCCATAATGGCCATTATAAGGGGATGGGCTATGTCACCTTTGGTCAAAGTAAAGGCACCAGTTGGGGTCTTATTGGTAGGGGGCCACAGTTGGCGTGGGCTCGCAGGGTTGCAGCCACAGTAGACTTTGCAAACCCCATTGCGGCCGCAATTTCCCCAAGGGACATAAGCTTCCTTGCTTTTCAACCATTTTGAGAACAATCTCTGGAGTGATTAGTTTTCTTCTGTATCTTGCAGGCTGATTGACTAGGGGAGGAATGTGTTCATCATGGAAACTGGTCAATGCCATCTGATTGGCTGTTTTGAGGTCTTGGGCTATCTGGGTGACCCCATGGCTAAAATGGATGGTTCTGGATGCCATTGCTGATAAGGGATTTTGGTTAGCAGCTGCCTGTGCGTGATGGGCAAACAGAGCCATGCTTGAGGACACAGGAGAAAGAACACACTCCTGGGTAGTGCTTGTGGAGGGGCCTGCGGGTTGGGAGTGGCCATAGACAGAGGCTTCACTGTTAAGAGACCCAGTGTAGCCCCGCATAGTTTTGTCAAGGCCAGGGAACAGCTCATTGACTTGGTTGTTATTGAAAGAAGACATAATAAATTTTTATTAAAATTTTAAACTCAAGAAGAGGAATGTATATTTTAGTCAATTTTATTGTTATATATATTAATTTTGTGAATATTATGATCTAAATTTTAGCCGTCCTAAAATGGAATAGGGGGATTTTTGAGAATGCCTATGATTCCTAAAAGAATTAGCAAAAATCCACTCTAGATCCTTTAGCATCCTTTTTGAGACACCCATAAATTATATTTATTTTAAATTCCTTGCAATTATGATTTGAAACTTGGTTCTTGGATTTGACAATCCTGCAATTTCAGATTTGTTAAGTTTTACATGATGTCTATGATTTGTTTGAAATACAGGAAATCTCAAATTGTACATTAGAATCCTGTGTTTCTGATTCATGTATCCCACATTTGCTTGTTGTGTTTTGTCTTTAGTTGGTTGAGTTATCTGCTCAAGGGATTGGAAATTTTCCAATTTAAATAAATCAAAAAAGTCAAATTAAATAGTTTATTTTATTAAATATGTTAATTTTCACTCAGCTGAGTTGCCTGCAAAAGTGATTTGAAATTTGGACCAAGGATTTAACAATCCCGCATTTTTACGTTTATGTTCTGAATTTACAGTAACAACTAAGGGTTGAGTATTATTTTATAAACTACTCAATTGATGATAAAAGAAAATCAAAAGGTATCATAATGCTAAGAAACTGATTTTAGGCAGAAAAATATTTGAACTTTTAACTGATAAGAAAAAGTAAGCAACAAAACCTAACAAGTATCTTTTGAAGGTGAAAGGCAAACAATCCCAACTTAGGTTGAGAGTGATAAACTCAAGCTTATTTATTATGCTTGGAAAATTGAGGTGAATAACCTGAAGTTTGAAACTAACTACAATCAGTTAGTAACTGATGTAGTCATGGTAAGGAAGTCAGGGTGACAAAGCAATAGTGCTAACTTGGTTTAGTTAGACTAGAAGCCAGAGGAAAAATAATAGTGGGTCAATGATGACACAAGAGAAAAGAGCAAGCAAGCAGAAAGGAGTAGGAAGAGCTGGTTTGAAATCCAAATTTGGTTTTTGGTGAGAGTTAAAGCCAATTGCATATATAAACTTAAGCTAACAAACCACATTTAGTTAAGGTTCTGGGTTCAATCCTGTTGAAGTAAAAGTAAGCTTTTTAAAAACACTATTAACTTAAGTGTATAGGTGAATAAAGACACAAAGTTGGGGGGAAATCCCTTAAGTGAAGTGAAGGAGGTCTAGGAGGTGGATAGTCAAAAATTTAAAGTATGAAGAATGAGAGTGGCTTAAAAACAGCTGTTGCAACCATTATTTCATAATAGCAGAGAGAAAATGGCAGGATTCTGACACTATTTGAACAGTTTTCCCAAACCCTAAGTAGGAACATCAACCTTTCACTAAAAAGTTGTTAATGCTTTGACATTTTAATGCTTAAAATTTTAATGGTCTGCTAATGTTTCATCAAGGTGATTAAGTGTTTTTTAATTGTAGCAAAGCGCTCTGGGAAATATTTTCCTGTGAAATATTTCACTTGACATTGTAGCAAACAGCCTAGGAATGTTTTTTGAGTCATCTCTCAACATTTCCCAGGGACACTGAAAGCTTTCATAACCATGTGATTTCCTAGTACATGCTTTTTATTCACTGCAGTAGTTTATAGCGGATCTCTTTATCTACTCCTTATATGGGCTGGTATATATACTATCTATTTGCCCATTATTGCCTCAAATGTTGATCCTGGGCTTTAATCTCAGAGTAACCAGCTTTACTTCTTAATCATCCAAGGCTACTGCATCATCATCTATTTCCCTAAATAGCCATTCCAGTTATGGTATTAAGATTTTAATTCTTTTACATTATTTATAAATTTACATCTTAAAAGCTACTCAAAATGGATGAAAGAAGAAATCATCAATCATTGTGATTGAGAATCCAAACTATATTAAAGCTCTATTTGGTCTCATGATTTCAATACCATATGTCATATTCATTACAGCGCACATTTTCAAATTTTCACAGTACTTATAAGTGTCCCTTTTATTAGCATCAAAATTAAATGAAATTAAAACAATCAAACAGCATTAATTGATATTGATTGGGCAACAAAACTTATTATGGTCATCAATGGCACATAACTGTAGAACTTTCTCATTTGTGTTAATCACAGAGATTATTACAGCATCTTAGTGACCATCATCAGTCAACTACAGAATCATCAGAAATTCTCTATCAAGGTCATACCTCTCCCTGATGTCTCTGTCATAGCAGAATAGCTCCTTAAGTGGGGAGTGTGAAAAGGGAAAAGATTTGTACCCCTCAACCTTTCATATTTTATTAACCCCATCCCCTCTTTTCTGTAAATATATTCTAGTCACATGAAAATCATACACATTATTTTTTCCTGTCATAATTGATCCTTGAACATTAGTGGTATCAAGCCACTGTATTTTTAGCTTAAAAGCCAAAGCTAGTGTTCAATAAAAATTTTCTACTCTCATTTTTCTCTCCTTTTCTCAAGAACACATCTGCTATGAAACATGTCTCCTGTATTTTGGGCTAAAGTAGCAGAATTAAGACCAGTAACAAGGGACCCAACTGGGACTGACACCATTACCATGTGAAATATCTCTCTAATAAGACGGTATTTTCTAAGTAGAGGATTGAAACAACCAAGAAAGAAGTAAGTATCTAGATAGCTTAACAAGAAGGATGTGATCAAAGGATGAAATATAGTGTGAGGCTTATTAACATGAACATCTAAATATTCCAATTTTTTCTATTTTATAAGATGATGTTCTGATAAGGGAAAAGTGGTGTATCATTAGCCTGAAATGACTTGAAGCCAAGTATTCTCAGTGTAAGTTAAATCTTTAACCCCAGTATCAGGTCTAGTACCCAAGAGCACAGAGTACAAGCATAAACCTAAAGTCTTAAACCACTGTACTTACTAATAACCAAGAAAGCTCCTGTTTAAGAGGTTTGGGAAGAATCATGCTCTTTACTAACAAGGCTGAATTCAAATACAAGAGAATATATAGAGATAAGAGACTTTTTTATTAAACAAATGGAATAAGAAATAAGTCTAACTCTATATAGGGAAGTAGATTTTAGAGTTAGTAGGTAGTTGGAAAGGAATATGAGAGGAGGTTAAGGAAATTTCAAGGTTTGAGTTAAGTTAAAACAGTTTTATGCCTTTTTAACTTACTTAAAGAATAAAATTATCCCATTTTCTCACTCCAGATCAACATAAAACATGTAAATCTTTTAGAAATTAGAGTTTAAACACAGAAGAATCTTTGAACTGATATTTGAAACAGGGAAGTAAGTCTTAACCCACAGCTTCAGTTGTTTTACACTGACTATTCCCAAACCTGTAACTGTGTAATTCACAGTAATTGACTTTTTGGACATCATCCAAAGCCTTCCTGATATCTGATTGAAAAATTAGAGCTTCTAGAAGAGCTTTCAGTTTTGAAACTAATTTTTCCATAGATTTGACCATGTTTTAAGCATTCTGAAGCCATCAGCAAGGTTGACCTGGGTGTCATGATATCAAGAGCTAAGGGGATTGCTATTTTATGTGAGCAGTATCAATGCCAGGAAAGAGGGCAGGGCCTACCAGAGATGGAAGCCAACTTAATAATGTATAAAAAACAACAACTTAGCAAGGATCAAAGGCCAGAGTGGGGATTATTAAGTCCACCAAACCTGTCAGAGTAATAAGAATACTCTAAAATTATGGGTTGATGTGGTGTATGAGGAGGTAAAATATTCTTGCAGGTGGTTGGGCCAAGGGGTCAAAGGGGGGGGATAATTGGTCCTAAGTAGGCTGGCTGATAGTTATGTTTTTCACAGAAGTGCCTGGGCTGTAAGGTATACCAACATTTTTCACGGTTGAAGGTTTATGTTTCTCTGGTTTTTAAAAAAGGGTTGGCAACTATTATATTCTCAAGGGTGAATTCTGAGTAAACTGGATTGAGCAGGTACTCTGTGAAATAGACAGGACTGAATGGTACTTCTTCTGGAAAGAATAATACAGGTTGAGGGCTGCAAGATTAGCCAAAGGGCTGGCAGGGTTATGTGAACCTACATGGATGGAGTGTAGATAGTAAAATACTAGAGCTAGATATGGTAAAATTTGTGTGAACCAAAGGTTCATTTAACTTTATTATCAGAAAGACAATATTGCCATATTCAGCATAGCTGGAGATTTTATACTATATTGTCTGATTTATCCAGATATTGTAGGCTTTAGGTCTGCAGGTATTTTAACATCAAAAATCTGAATCATTGCTTGGTTGACATGTTTGGCTAGCTCTTGATTGGCGGTCATTGGCGAATATACACAAGAAGCTTCCTGCTTCCCAACTCTATTAACAAGCTCATGAGGCCTAGCCAAATGTGCCCTGGCCTTGACGCTAAAGATTGATGACAGCTGACACTTATTGGAGAAATTTTTTCAGCTTTCATTAAAACCTTCTTTAGGCAGGCAGCTGCTTCTGCATAGGTCTGGGCCTTTGGTAGTGCACCATTTTCTAATATTCTATTCAGTCTTGGTGAATAAGTTAGTCTTTACAGGCTGCTTATTGAATAACCCACCAACTCAATCCCAAAAAAACGCAGGTGGCCAGGCCCTTAGCCCTCTGAGATGGCATGCTGCAGATTTCAAGGACCAGGTTTCATCCTGATTTAAATTTCTGTTTATTATCAGAAGTAAAATGTCATTTGTGAAACTGGGGTTGACCCTTGGTTTAGAGTCCACATTAATAATTTCAATTAAAAATTCACTTTTATGAGTTTTGGAATCTAATTTAACTCCATTAAAATCAGCCTTGATTATTGATTTTGAATTATTGGCAAAAGACACAAAAAGAGGTTTCTGACACCTTTTTCTATTGGTTACCTCCTTGAAACTTTAATTTATGATTTCAATATATGATTGCTCTGGTTTAATTAGTGACATTTGAAAATAAAAAGGCTTTCTGGTCCTAAATATCAGGATACTAGGTACTGGGCAAGATAGTAGAAGCAGGCATGGGCTGGGCTACCAGCCCAGAGGTTAAGACCAGCCAAAATATTGATAACAGCTTGATAATATAAGAAAGAGAGTTCTCAAGCATAGACCAAGATCCATAAGTGAGCACCATAAAGTCCATCATTTCTTTAAGAGTAATTTATAGCACTCCAAAAAGCTGGGTGGATGTGGTCTCATTGGGGATAAAAGAATCTTGCAGGCAGTTGAGCTGAAGGATGACAGGAGGGATCATTGGTACTAGATTGCTGGGAAAGTAGTTGTACTTATCCCTAAATAGTCTATATTAAACAATTTAACAGCTTCTCTTAGGGTTGATTTGTTCAGGTACTATAGCTCTGATAAGAGGACCAGCTAGGAGGATGCTTTCTAGATAAACTCCAAATAGTCTGGGTTGGAGGGATATTTGATAAAATGCACATGATCAAAGGGAGCACCAGGAGAAAAAAATAACTTGAGCCAGGGGCCTGCAAGTTCAGCAAGTGGTATGATAAGAGCAGAAGAATCTGTTGGGGCTGTGATGATATGATAGAAAACAAGAACTAGGCAGGGTAAACCCTTGTTAGACCAAAGTTTCACCGCAAGTTTATTATCATAATAGCAATAAAAGTTTATCCAAACTTGAAAGAGAATATATACTAACTTCCCAGGATTTATCTTTATAGAAGGAATCTGGACTTTGGGCAGTATGAAATCAGAAAACTGGGGAAGTTGGGGAGACTTCAGGGTTAGACAGACTATCATTGACTGGTACTAGCAAATAGATGCACATAAATTCCTTTCTAAAACCCTTTTTCCCAAAATCAGGCAAGCTGACTAAATGTGTGCTAATTACAATGCTGGGGGGAATATCTTGTTGCAACTGAACCAATGAGGATTCAGTATTTAGATTGGGGAAGACAACAGTCCAATAGAAAGGACAGAATAATAAGAATAAAGTATCATTTATTGTAGAACATTATGGATAATATACCATATAGGGAAAGCCACAAGGGGGTGGCATAGTGATAAGTTCCATGTAAGGTTTGAAGCCAAGGAATAACTTGTGCGGGGATCAGAAAGTCAAACTAGTAGCACTCATAATTAGGATGAAGTATCTGCCATTTGATATTGCCATCAGATTAACCCATAACATTAGATATGTCAAGGGGCGGCTCATTGAGGGCCCCCTGTGTATTGTAAGATACATTAGCAGGCAAGTCTAGAAATTCAGTTGCAACACCCCCCTTGCCCCCTGCTTGTTGTCAGACACTAAGACCAGAGTCTGCAGAAGGTCTGGGAAGGTTCACACAAACAACCTTTGAGTGGGGATGGCAAGGCAGGGGCGCAAGCAATCATGGTGAAGCTTCTTGGTGTTCCCCTGGGCATCTTTGAGTTGATAGGTATGCTTGTCATAGACAGCAGCTATCTTGAAGGGCCCTAGGTGGTTGTGTTTCAACTTGGCAGAATTGGGGTTGAGGATGTAGACAGGGTCACCTACAACTTACTTGGCTTCAAGGTGCTTTGTCCCTCCTTCAATTTGCTTGTGTTCAATTTCCCAGGCCCTGGCGCGCCATTGGTCTAGGGATGGGGTTGTTACTAGGGGAGGCTTTTCGGGAACTCTGAACCGTAGCTTTCCCTGTTCAACCCCTGTCAGACTGTCAGGTGTCCCAAAGGCCAGGGTGCTGGGGCTGAACCCTGTGCCCCTGTTGATTCTTTCTTGTAGGACAAGAAAGCGGTGGGCAGGTGTTCAGTCCATGCAGTGTTGGGGTGCTCTTGTGAGAGCTTGGCAACCAGCTGAACCAGTGAGCTATTTAACCGTTCTACGCGTCCATTGGCTTGAGGATGGTAGGGGGTTGTAACTATACGTTGGAGTGCTTTCTTGGTGCAGTATGCCTTCATGACATGCCCAACAAGTTTGGGGCCGCCATCTGTGATGAGATGTTTGGGTCGTCCAAAGCGGGCCACAATTTCCTTGCCAATGAAGCAGGTGGTGGTGGTGGCAGTGTGGTTAGTCCTCACCCAGGTCACTGGCCAGCAAGTGAAGTAGTCAATGACAGTGATAATGTACTTCTTCCCCAGTCTGTCTTTGGGGAGTGGCCCCATAATGTCAAGGGCCCACTGCTCAAAGGGTTCCATGGCCTTGATGAACAGGACAGACTGGGGGGTGTAGGTTTGGACGTATTTTTTTTGCACAGCACACACATTTTAAAGACATCCAAGATGTCTTGATGCATGCACAACCACCAAACCTTTTGTTTCATGATCTCAAAGAGGTTACACCCTCTGATATGACCCAGGGTTTGGTGGTAGCGCAATATTGTGTCACCTCATTGTGTGGTGGGAATGTAAGGCATCTTCTCACCTGTCTCTGCCCAACAGCAGACGTTACCAGCATTGGTGGTGAACTGACTTTTGTTGTCCTTCAGCTTGGAGATGGTTACTGAGTTAAGGCCCTTGTAGCAAGTTGCCTCAGGGCGGAGGTAGAGCATGAGCCAGTCCGGATCCAAACCATTATCCCCAGTGATGGACACTACATAGAGTTGCAAAAGAGCGTCAGCTGTGACAAGTTCCTTCCCAGGCTTGTACTTAATGCGCAACTGGTAAGGGGATAGACACTCAACCCATCCTGCTTGGCAGTGTATTAAGTGGGACTGTGTGTTGAAGTACTGGAGCAACTTGTGGTCTGTCAGAGTGTGGGGTGGGAAGGTAGCACCTTCCAGGTAACAGCGCCACTTCTCAAAACAGTGTAAAATGACTGCTAATTATTTATAACTAATGGGGTAATGTTGTTCCAAGTCAGTAAGTTTCCTGGACTGATAGCCACAGGGAGGAATATGTCATTGTCAGTTTCTACCCTTAGCACACCCCCTATGGCCCTGTCAGAGGCATTAGTATCAAGTTTGTACTGATGGTTTTAATTGGGGAACTACAGTACTGGTGTTATTGTGAGCCTTTGCTTCAACATCTTGAAGGCTTGATCTCTGACAGGGGTCCAATGGAAGCGCTGTTTGGCATTGAGGAGCTCAGTGAGAGGTGCAATTAGTTCCCCACAATTGGGAATGAACTCGTGCACACAGGCAACCATGTCTAAGAATGTCTGCACCTGGCCCACATCAGTGGGGGGGGGGCAGCATGCTGGTAATTGCCTTGATTTTAGCAGTGTTGGGCTTTATCCCTTGGGCAGAGATGACGTGCCCAAGGAATAAAAGCTCCAACTTGAGGAACTTACATTTGGAGGGTTTAGCTTTTAGCTGGTTTTTCCAAAGGGTGTCAAGGACAGCAAGGAGGTGTTGGAGGTGCATTGTTTGATTTTGACTGAAGACAATAATGTCTTCAAGGTACACACCACACACTTTCCAATTAGTTCCTCAAATGCTTTGTTCATTGACATGGAAAATGTGGAAGGAGCATTGGTCATTCCAAAGTTCATGACACAACACTCAAACAACCCGTAGCGCGTGCGGAAGGCAGTTTTTGCCTCATCCCCTGGTGCAATGCAGACCTAGTTGTACCCTGCAGTGAGATCAATCTTGCTAAAGATCTTTGCACCTGCAAGTGTATCAAACAGGATGTCAATCAGCGGCAGGGGGTGATTATTCTTGACTGTCACCTCATTTAGGGCGCAGTAGTGTGTGATCAAGCAAAGGGACCTGTCCTTCTTGGCTACAAAGAAGACAGCACCCTGTATGGAGAGAGCAAAGGGAAAATAAAGCCATTATCAAGCGCATCCACAAGGTGCTGGAGAAGGGTCTCATCTTCCTTTAGTGTAAGACAATATAATGGTTGTGCTTTAGATAACAATCCTTGGAGTTGTACAGCGTACTGGATCTCCCGGGGAGGAGGTAGTTGTTCAAGTGTCTCACTGAACACGTCCTTGTACTCCTTGAGGAGTGCAGCAAGTGCTGGTGGTGGTGAAGAGGTCAAGGGAGAGACCAAAGATGGTTCAGCGCAGACAACTTTGACTGAGCATTGATTAAAGTCTAATTTCCCCCCTTGAAGTTGTACAAGCCTGTCTCTGTTATTCTGACAAACACAGTATCATGGAGTAACTTGCTCATTTTCACAGGGTAAATCTGGAACCCCACCCCGTTTCTATTGAGGGTGATAACAGATCTATCCCAGTTGATGTAGGGACGGTTGTGCCGCAGCCATTTGAGACCAGCAATTACGTCATGGCTGAGCCTGGCCATGATTGGCCCAGAGAGCTTAACCTGGACGTTCCCCATTCTCACAGAGAAGGGTACTGTCTTGTGGGTAATTGCAACTCTGCAGAAGTCAGCTACTTGTACTGCCTTGAATCTGCTAGGCACTCAGTCCAGTTTTTGGGAGTTGGCAAACGCCTAGTCCACTATAATGTGGTTGGCCCCAGTATCTACCAGTAATTTGTGGGTGTTCCCACAGAAACAGAAGGAATAGGATAAGTGGGTTACTTTATTTGAGGAGTGGCTTGCTTGTAGTACAGTGTTGTCACTGTGGACTTGGAAGACATTCAAGGTTTTGACTTCATGGATGTTGTAGTCACAGGGGTTCTTTGCAAGCAAGGATTGAGAGGATGAATCAGGTGGGGTTGCAGGGTCTCTTGTTGCTACAACCCTCAGGCTTTTCCCTGCTCCTCAATCTGCGCTAGCTGGAGCTCCCCTTGCAGGGGTGTTTAGTCCCATTATCCTGCCAACGTGGCTGACAGTGGCCCACTTGATTGTGGCTACTACCAGGTGTTGTACAAGGTTGGGATGGAGCGTCACTGGTACGGCAGAAGCCCATTGAGGCCTGGTTGTTAGCCTTCATAATAGCCTTATAGCAGTCATCAATGGAGGTGCAGCAACCTACAGGGGCCTACTTGCAGATATGGGGTTTTAACCCATTGATGATAAGAGTGAGTAGCATTGCATTTCCGTTGGTCATGGCTTTGGGGGCGGCAGCAAGAGCTTTTTGCCAGGAGGCAAGGTACTCAGGAATTGAACCAGTTTGTTTGATTACTAGAAGAGGAGTTCCCACAACAATGGGGGAGAAGGTTTTGCTGTAGCGGGACTTTGCGGCGTCTTGGAATGCCACCCAGGTAATGTTGAGTTCCTGACTGGCCCAGTTGGTGAACCACACAGCGGCGGGCCCTGTGAGGCGGCCAGACACAGTGGAAACCCATATGAGCTCAGGAACCTGACAGATACAGAGGCGGGTTTTGGTAGATTGTAGCCAACTGACAATGTCAGCCCTCTCAACACCCCCGCAAAGGATTCTAGCTCAAGGTTGAGCATGTGTTGGGACAGGTCTGACTGGGGTGGGGTGATGCTGGCATCACGCTGTCCAAGGCAGAGCCTATTTTAAATGCTGGTGAGGACTAGTTGGTCTTGATAGATGAGATTCCTGTCAGGGATGTCCCCTTGGGGATTGGCAGGAAAGATTCTTGTTGGGGAGTAGCCATACAGCCCGTACTCTGTCCTTTCTTAGGGGGAATTTTATTTTAGGTAGGTTGTCAACCTACTGCTGCTACCAATGTTGCAACAGAACCAATGAGGATTCATTATTTGGAATTGGGGAAGACAACAGTCTAATAGAAAGGACAGAATAATAAGAATAAGGTATTGTTTATTGTAGAACATTATGGTTAATATACCATATGGGGAAACCGCAAGGGGGTGGCATAGTGGTAAATTCCATGTAAGGTTTGAAGCCAAGGAATAACTTGTGCAGGGATCAGCAAGTTGAACTGGTAGTGCTCCTAATTAGGATGAAGTACCTGCCATTTGATATTGCCATCAGATTAACCCATACTGTTAGATACGTCAAGGGGCAGCTCATCAAGCGCCCCCTGTGTATTGTAAGATACGTTAGCAGGCAAGTCTGGAAACTTGGTTGCAACAATCTTCTGACTTCTATTGGTAGATTCTATTTTTAGTTTAGCTGAAATCTTCATTTGGAAAGCAGCTGCTTCTGTGTAAGACTGCAATCCAGATGGTGCTATTGCCTTTAATTTCTCCGGGATTCAGTGAAACTTGTTTAGTTTGTGAGCTCCTAATTGAATAACTATCAAGAATGAAATTTCAATACTTGTATTGAAAACCCAGGATTAAAACCCTGGCCCTCAGGAGATGCCTTAAACTAACTAGGAGGGACAGGGACACACTAACCTTCCAGGTCACAGATTCCAGTTGGTAAATTACTCTGCAATCTGCCAGCTTAGTAAGCAAGATTCCACAAAAGGCAGCCAGATTGCCACCCATTGTGTGCCACAGAGAACCAAGACTTACACAGATGTTGTTAATTACCAAATTGAGGTTAAAAAGAGACCTGAAGTTGAACCTGTCAATAAGCACCAGTCACTGTCAGCTCCCAGTGTAAAAATAACAATGTAATTGGACAGCTCAGGTGATGTAGTGAACAGAAGTGGTGGAACAAATCATCACCACTTCTGTTCACCAGAGCTGCCCAAAACAGAGCTTTTTGCCTTGAAACCCTGCCCCACTGTCTGCGCCCTGTCAGAAAATTGTCTGTGGACCTAAAATATGCAAAAATCAATGAAGCAAAAATATATGGTATAAAAACTCCAGCAGCATGGGGATGACCATATTGTCATTTTTGATAATAAAATAATTATAAACCTTTGGCTTCAGAAAATATTACCCTACTTAGTTTTAGTAATCTTTTATCTCAACTTTAGTCCAGTAGACACCAAGGCACCTTTCCTTTTAAGTGATCAACCCACAGACGCATTGCCCCTGCTATACCATCCCCCTGGAGCACCCTTTGGGCCAGCACATTTCACCAAATATCCACCAAATCCTGCCTACTCTGAGTTCAAATTGGAGAGCATACTACTCTCAACCCCCTGGAAAGAACTAGAGTAAAAAAACTACATGTTTCATGGGAAAGTAGTATATGAGGCTGCCCTAATTGTTCAGTGAGAAGTACAATTATCAGACTGCTTACCTTTTTCCCATGACCCGCCTCTGACCTCTTGACCTGACTGCCCAGTAGAACCAGCAACTGCTGGTACCACGTCCACCTAGCTTTTTGGAGTATTTTATGTTACTCTCACAGGATTTTACAACTCTATGGTTCCAAACTCTGGTCCCTGGCTCTTGCTTGGGCAATCTTTATCCTACATTATCAAGTTAGCGCCTATATTATGATGGGAACTTCCCACTAACCCAGTGGCTTTCCGCCTCAAGTCACCTAATGCTTCCATCTATACCTGGTTCCCAGACAATAACCCTCAGATTTGATTCAAAAAATTGTGGACACCTGGCCCTCTAAGCAGGCAGTCTGCAGAATATGGAGTACTTGGTTTGATCCTTTATTTTGATTTTGCTTTAAAATGGTAAGCAAAATTTCCTTTTTGACACTAACACTGAACCTTGGATGAGTTTGGCTAATGTATTTGATAAGGAGCGCCTTTTTGGGGAAGCTTCAAATACAAAAGTAGGAAGAGAAGAAGTATATTTTATTGGATAATACTTTTGACTTATATAGATTTAGCTGTGGCGGGAATTTTAGTTGGATCAAATCTAGGGGCTGGTCATGTGCTGGATGGATTTGAGTTGCTGGATACCTGGACAGTCATGTGATATTGGTTTGTTGTCATTTCTGGTATGTCAAATGGTATATTGGAAAGGCACCAAATCAGCCAATGACTGGATTTTAGGTGTGATGGCAATAGCCAGAATACTTGTACATCCAGACCCTTGACACCCCCCTTAAGGGGTTACTTGGGTACATCAGGAGGGGGCTTTGTCTTGACGGCTGCTGCCTGATGTTCCTGGAGTTGTTTACTAGTGGGCACCAACTGGGTCAAGTGTTCTCCTTTGCTGGGGCGGAGGCAAGATCTGTGATACTTTTTGGTGGTGGGCTCTTTGGCACCCTGGAACTTAACCAGGTAGGTGTTCCTGTCTGGTTGGTATCTGATGATTCTTCCTGGTCCTCTGTGTACTTGGTCTAGCTTCTTTCTGTTCCCAGCTAGGACCCAGACGGGGGAGTTGATGGGGAGTGAGTCCTCTGTTGAGGTTACCTTTTGAGTTTTGAGTCTCTTTATTTCTGCCAGTCTGGCTTTGAGGCGTATGTGTTGTAGAGCTGGTTTCTGTTCTACTGTTGGAGGTTTCCCCAGGGGGGATCTTCACATATGGTTGGTTGTTGTAGGCAACTATTTCTGGCTTGTACCTGTATGTTAGTTCAAATGGTGAGTAGCCTGTTCCTTGATTGGTACAAACCTGGGATACTAGTAATGCATGTTTCACATAGAGTGGCCATGTGTCTTTGGCTTTGCCATCCATTATTTTTTCCAGGGTTCTGATAAGGCTGCCATTCAGGCGTTCAACTCTGCCGGTGGCCTGTGGCCTGTAGGGAAAAGTTGTGGAATGTTTGATGTTTTTTGTTTTTAGATTATTGTTTACTATGTGGCCTATTAGCTCTTTTGCTCCATCTGTTATGATGTAGCCTGGAGTGCCATAGTCCGCTATGATTGCTTTATTGATGAATCAATTTATTGTTTCCGCCTTGTGATATTTTGTTGCCCAGAAGATGGGCCAACATGTGGCAAAGTCAATGGCTACAATTAGGAAACATTGATTTGTTTTGGTTTCTGGGAAGAGTTCCACTACGTTCAGTCCCCAAACCTTAAATGGTTCAGGGTCAGGTACTGGGTTGACTGTTGGCTATGGCGCCTTGGTACTGGCATATTTTTCACACACTGTGCACTTCTTTAGAACATCAATTATGTCTTGCTTCAGGTTGGGCCACCATACTATCTCTTTTAATGTGAGATATAGGTTGTTAGCCTTTGTGTGTCCTAGTAGAGGGATGTCTTAGGATGGTGTCAACTCTTTGTGCAAGTGGGATGTAGGGAACATGTTTGTATTTAATGATTTATTATAAAGTGCTATTTGATACATGGAAATATTTTTTGTTCCTTACTAGCGTATCATGGGTTAGTTGATGTGTGGAGGGATCCTTTCCTTTTGTCTTGTACTTAGTGTTATATAGGTTGGGCCAGTCAGGGTCTAGGTGGTCAGGGTGATCCTCTCTTGGCTGGTATAGCCTAGAGAGAGCATTGGCTGTGACCAGCTCTGCCCCTTTTTTGTATTAGATGTCCAGGTTAAGCTGTTCCAGCAAGGACATCCATTTGGCTTGGCTTGGCAGAGCAAGTGCATTCTGTGTTTTGAAATAGATTAAGGATTTGTGGTCAGTTAGCACTGGACGTTTAAGTGTCCTTTGAGAGGACATCTCCATTTCTTGCATGCATGGTATATTGCTAGCAATTATTTATTGTGTATTGAGTACCTTTTCTCAGTGTTTGTTAGTTTTCTGCTTTTGTAACATACTGGAAGGAAATCTTGCTACCCTGTCTGGCAGATGTGTAGGACTGCACCAATGGCGGTGTCACTAGCGTCTGACTCAAGCTTGTAGCACCCGTTGTTATTAGGGTATTGCAAGATTGGTGCTTCAATCAAAGCTTGTTTTAATAGCTGGAAATTATTTTTGCATTCTGGAGTCCAGATGAATTTCTTTTTAGCATTACCTTTGATTAGGTCATTGATTGGTGTGGTGAGCTTTCCGCAGTCTTTGATGTATTTCCTTAGGTAAGCTATCATACCAAGAAAGCATCCTACTTGTTTCACAGAGGTGGGGTGTTGCATGTTATTTATGGCTTTTATTTTATCTGAATCTGCTTTGATGCCACCATCAGAGACAATGTGGCCCAAGAACAGGAGTTCCTTTTCAATAAGTTGGCACTTACTAGGCTTAGCGTATAGCTTGTGCTTGCAAGTTGATTGAGTGCCTTGCAGACATGTGTGAGGTGTTCATCTTTTGTTTTTGAAAATATGATGATGTTGTTGAGGTAAAATAATGTCTTTGAGAGTCTGTTTAGCGCCTGGTTCATCATGGTGACAAGTGTTGCTGGGGATTTGTCATCCTAAAACTCATTACTTTATATTCAAACAACCCAAATTGTGGGCAGAACGTGGTCTTTGGTATGTTTTCTCTTTAACTTCAACTTGGATATAACCAGATGTGAGGTCAAATTTTGAGAAAATCTTTGCTGTGAAGAGCCTTGCAAATAGGTCTTCTATGAGGGGAAGTGGGTATTTATTTTTTACTGTACTTGCGTTTAGTGCTCTGTAGTCAGTAACTAAGCAAAGGGATCCTTCTTTCTTCTTTACAAAGAAAACCGCTGCCCCTCACAGGGATTCAGACGGACAAATGAATCCTTTGGCTAGATTGTCCTCAATGTGGGCTTTAAGTGTTTGGGTCTCCATGGGAGAGAGTCTGTAGAGGGGTGCAGGTTTGGACATGACTTTGCATAAGTTGATGCCATATTTGACCTTTTGTTTGGGGGGTAACTCTGTGAGTTCTTCCTTGAATACATGAGTGTATTCAGTTAGGAGTGCCGCAAGTTCTGGGCATTTGATCTTTTGCGTTTGTATATTATTAAATTTGGAGTACCTCATTATGTAGAGGGTACTGTCTTTGGTTAGATGTTCATAGTCATCTTGATTTATGACTTGAAAAAATACTGTATCTCTTAGAATGAGGCTGTTGGGTTCTTTGAGAATGTTGAAATTGACTCCATTGTGTTTTATTGTCATGGTTTTTAATTTCCAATATATGCTGGGATTCACTCAGGTGAACCATTCCATGCCTGCTACAATGTTGTAGTCTATGTTGTTTATGACAAGTCCTCTGATGAACGTTTGTATGCCTTGGAGGTCAATTCTGAAGGGTGTTGTTTTGCCTTCAAGCAGAACTTATGACTTGTTTGCCATTCTAGTGTATTTGAAGTTGGATTTGACAACTGGTATTTTGTACTTGGTTACAAAAGGTTTGCTAATCATAGTGTGCTGTGCACCAGAGTTGAATAAAATTTTATGTGTATGAGATTTGTAAGTGCATGGATAGACAAGAAGTTGTGAGCAATCTTTAATTTTTATGCTCATAAAAATGGAGGATTGCGGGACACCTGGGATGCGAGCAGCAAAGTTTGTGCCTTGGTACAGTTTCTTGTCAAGTTGGGAGGAGACAGGGGTACTTAAGCCTGTTCCCCCTCCTCTTTTACCTGTTCCTCTGTTTTGAGACCTTTGAGGTCAGAGAATATGGGGTCAGATTCATAGCAGGTTGCTATTTCAGCATTGTTAACTTTGGCGGTGTCCTCTTTTTTGGGACAGGAGCGGTTTGTGCTTTGGCTGCAATTGCTATTGTTACAATTATAGTTGCCGTTGTTATGGTTGGTATTTTGGCGTTTATTGCCATTGGAGCTTTCTCTGCCATTGCTGTTTGAGGAGCAGTTGCTGTTGTGTGCAGCATATTCCATGTTTGTGCGTTTTTTGGCATGCTTGGCTTAAGCAATGAGCGTGGGCATGGAGGTATTTGCTTCTGGGCAGATGAGGGCAGCAACAGAGTGTTTCATTCTGTTGATGAATGATGCTCTGTTGTGTACATTGTCAGCTTGTACTGGGTTTTGAATTTTACGGCGTAGTTCCTTGAATTTGTTGGCGTAAGCTGCAATAGTGGTCTTCTGAGGAAGATCACTGAGCTGTATTGCAATGTCTTGGAGAGATTCAGTGACGCAGAAATTGTGGGTGATGTTGGCTTTAAACTCTTCCCAGTTGTTAATATGGTTGTTGGTTTGTGAGCCAACCCAGGTGGCAAACCAGTTAGCTGCGGCCTTGTATAGGCGCTTGCTGGCTTCCTGGACCCATTTTTTGTGGGGGATGCGGCTGGCGCAGAGTTTGGCGGCTGTGTGGTCTAGCCAGTTGATGACGTTTTCTTTGTTTTTACCAAAAAACTTGCCAATACCAATGTACTTTGTGTTGGTAACTTCACCTGTGATAGGTAGTTGTGCGTTTGTTTGTGATTGTAGAGAGCAACTGTATTGAATTATCTTGGCGCATGCTTTGGGCATGACTAGACCTTCAAATACAGTGCATCCACTAGGATTATTCATTGATGTTGTGGGCGCAGAAGTACGTTTTCCAGGTATCCTGGGATGTGGCCTGGTTGAGTATGTGGGTGAAGGTGGGCAGGTTCTGTTCAGTCATTTTCTCTTTCATTGGCGTGGTCAAAAACCGTAGTGCTACCAGTGATAAGGAGCGCCTTTTTGGGGAAGCTTTGAATACAAAAGTAGGAAGAGAAGAAGTAAATTTTATTGGATAATACTTTAGACTTATATAGATTTAGCTATGGCGGGGATTTTAGTTGGATAAAACCCTGGGGCTGGTCATGTGCTGGATGGGTTCAAGTTGCTGGATACCTGGACAGTCATGTGATATTTGTTTGTTGCCATTTCTGGTATGTCAAATGGTATATTGGAAAGGCACCAAATTGGGCAATAACTGGATGTTAGGTGAGATGGCAATAGCTGGAATACTTGTACATCCAGACTCTTGACATATTATTGGATTATTTTCATGAATTTTATTTTAATACTTGTATTGAAAAACCGGGAATTGTGCCCCTGCCCTCAGGAAATGCCTTGCGTCAACCAGGGCAGACAGGATCCCACCAGACTGCCAGTTGGGCCAAACCCTGGGATCCCGGAGATGCCTCACCCCGTTTAAGAGGGACAGGAACCTATCAGCCTGCCAATTATCAAAACTGGAAGTTCAATATCAACATTGGAAACCCTTGAATCAACCCCTGACCCTCAAAAGGCAAATTGAGTCACCCAAGATGGACAGGGACCTGCCAACTCATTGAGTCACAAACCCAAGTTGTTGAATTACTCCAAGACCTGCCAGCTTTTTAAGGATGATCTCCCAAATTCTTACCAGATTTCTGTCAACCTTGTGCCACTAAAGGCCTAGATCTACGCAGAAGTTGTAGCTTGCCTAAAGGAGGTTAAAATAATGCCTACTGCTAGCACCACCAATTATCACCAGCTGCTGCCAGTCTCCAGTCCTTAATGGGTAATGCAATTAGCCAGCTCAGGTGATATGGTGAACAGCAGCGGTAGAACAAAGCATCACCACTTCTGTTCACCAGCGCAAGCACAACCAAGATCTGCTGCCCTCAAAACCCAAAGTCAAGATTCATGTCTTGTCAGCAAATTGTCCGTGGACCTAAAATCTGCAAAAATCAAAGAAGCAAAAATATATGGTATAAAAACTCCAGCAGTATGGGGATGCCTCTATTGTCATTTTTGATAATAAATTTTTATGAGCATTTGGTTCAAACAAATCCTATCTTATCTAGTTTTAGTGATCTTTCATCTCAACTCTGGCCAAGTAGATAACCAGGCAACTGCCCCCTCTAGATACCAATCTGCCAACCCACTTCCAGTACTATACTGTTCCCCTGGAGCCCGCTTTAGACCTGTTCATTTTACAGAATACCTGCCAAACCCTGCCTACTCTGAGTTCAACTTAGAGAACATACTTATTGCCAACTCCTTGGCAAGAACTAGAGAGACCAAAACTATAGGAAACAAAGGAAAGTGGTATGCAAAGCCGCTGAGATTGTTCAAGGACAAGTACAATTATCTGCCTGCCTACTTTGTCCCCATGACTCTGCCCTTAATCCTGTGACCCAACCTGTCATTCCCTGCCCCAAAGGGAAGGCTCTTTAAGTTTTTATATTTAATATTTTTTGTCTGGTTTTAAAAAAGACTTAAATATTAACTTTCAATTTCAAAAAAATCCAAATATTAAAATACTGTAAGTATTTTAATTTCATTACCTTGTTTTGTTTTTGCTAATTGCGTTTGAATTGTTGTTATTGTTGCTTGCTCTGCTGTTCTCTATTCCTTATATATATTTCTACTTTAAAGTTAGAAAATTTTCATCTATTCTTACCTTTTGAACTCCTGCTTACGTCTTTGCTGCTCTCTCCTCAGCTTCAATTTGCTGATTGGCATATAGTACTGGCTTCTGTTTCCCCTTTTCGGGTTCTGGATTCTCCAACTTCTCCAGTTGCTCCTCTTCTTGGCTGCTTCCTCCTGGCTATCAGTTCCAACTGAAAAGGCTTTTCTTTCTATAAATAAAGAGCTTTTTAAGAGTAGGCTTTAAGCCAAAATTCTAAGTGATTTCTTCCCCTTCAACTTTACAAATTTTAAGCTTCAATTTTGTCATTTTTAGGATTTTGTTTTCTTTAAATTCATTTCCTTAGTTTAGTTTTTTCCTTAATCCAAATGGAACTTGTAAAACAACAAGCCTTAGGCTTGTTGTATCCATTTTTTCCCTTAAGGAATCTTTCAATAATTATATGTATCAATTTGCAGATGGATAATATCCTAATATTGATATTCCTTTAGTTACAAACTGTTCACTAGTGAACACTTTATTCTATCTTATTTGCTTAGGGTTTTTAAACTCTATTACTCCATTTGTTATGCAATATAGGTTTTTAGCGGGTTTTTGTAAGATCATCTTACAGACAGTACCTACTTTCTTGTATCTTCTAAATTTGAATCCCAACACTTTGCACGCTTTAGTTTATACCCTTGCTCCATTATGGGCAAGACCTTACACAACCACCCAATAAGAACTTTCCACTGCTGCTGAGACCACATAAACTCAGCTGTTTATGAGTACTCTATATCACTTTGACAGGGTTGGTGGATTTTATGGTACCCAACTCTGGGACCTAGTCTTTACTTGGGCAATATGTATCCTATATTATCAAGTTAGCACCCATCTTATATTGGGCATTACCCACTGGCCTGGCGGTACCCCACCCTGAGTCACCTAGTGCCTCTTCCTATGCCTGGCTTCCTGACAATAAGAGTTGATTGATAAAACTGCTTATTTTTTCTGTCTGGCTTACAATTTATTATTTCTTGAAAAAACATATATTGCTTGATTATGTTTTTAGATGCTTTTTTAATAATATAATTCAATTTATTGGTTGGGTAATCCAATTAGTATTTGAAAATACTAATTGGTTTAGATCAGTTCTAGTGTTGATTTTTGATTTTAAAAAAAGCCCAGGAAGCTTTTTGATATAAAGATAAGTATGCTTGAGTCTTTCTCTATTGTGTGCTATCTTAGGCACAGCAAAGTGTCAATTATATACTTCTTTGAAGTATAATAAATGAGATAAAGGGAAAAAATAATAATAGAATGATACTTTATTGGATGTGAATATAGGATAATATATAGTATCATTGAAAGCCACATACTATCCAGGTACGTCATGGGGCTTATCTGAGTAATGTTTCTCTTAAGTCACAAGGCTTGTTCAAATTGTGCTCTGCTTAGAATCTGGAATGTTTGATTCCTGTGATAAATGGATGAAAGATAGTAGTGCCACTGACTTAATGATTAGTCAGGGAATCATTCAGCAAATCACTCAGGGAATTAGTTTCCTGAGAGGGAGTAATCAAAGAAGTTACAACAAAAGGATCACAAAAAAATCATACATGTAGAATTGGGGCTATAATAATCCAGTAAGTTAGTCTTCAAGGATGAATAAGTGATTTACCTTAAGGCTCTGGGAAAGCAGTATTTACAAAGGATTTCTCTAGGTGGGGCTAGAAAGGGTGCACCAAATTACAGAAAACATGTGTGAAAATTTTGGGTTAAACTTGATTTTTATTAAGAAATTGAGGAGGTTTATCATATTTGTGTGACCATAAAACATTATATAAAAAGATGCATAAGTGTCACTAGCACATATGAGGTGCAGATTATGGTGCCATAAGGATAAATGAGAAATAGTTTCATCTCTTTTTAGGAGTTGTTGTCATTTTGAAAAGTAAAGGTAAGTGAGAGGATTCAGTTTACTTTTGCAATTTGATTCACTATAGACAAAATTGAAACAGTGTAAATATGATCTTTACAATATTTTTTACTAAGATCATATTTACAGCCATATAAACAGACCAAGGATTTATTTAAGGTTATTTTTGAGGCAAAGATGTTTTTTAATTTCACTCATGTAAGTATCAGAGGCTTTTACATTAGTAGTACATGACAACAAGATATAGAGTATTGAAGGTTTGAGGGTTTCTCTTCTGGAAATTATCATCTATATTATAAAACATACTGTAAATTCAGAACCTAAAGGTAAAAGTATGGGATTGTCAAATTCTTTTGTATGAATTCACCAACTTAATGGAGTAATTTTCATCCCAGAACAACTTAATTTTTTATATAAAAGGATGAAAATATTCCAGTAAGTTAGTGAGTTCACGCAAAATAATTTGACAATCCCACATTTTTACCTTTAGGTTCTGAATCTACAGTAACATTTCCCATGTGAATGTCTGCATGACCAGCTGAGTAGATCAAGTCTTGATGCTCTCTGTATTTAATCATCTCTACTGTCTATGCCACATTTTTTATCTGAAGGCTTAAAACCCTGATAGGTAAAACTTGTAGAATCTCAAGTATTTATAAATACACCATAGATTTGACAAAGCTTGTATCTATTGGTATAATAAGAATTTTTCCAATAGTAAGCAGAGCCCTTTGAAAAAATACCCAGAAATATATATTTATCTCCTGTTTTAACATCTCTTTTTTGAAAGATTATTTTTTCTGAGAACGCTAAACTCCTGGTTTAAAATAGATAATTTATAATTTATATAAATTATGAAAGTATTTGTTCTATTTAGCAGGTACCAGATTATGATAAAGATAATATCAATATAACATGGAGAGTCACCCAGGATTATAATTAATTTTCTTTTTAATTTGGCATAACATATAAATAAGATACTAGTTTTTGCATTAAAAGTTGTACTGTATGATATAAGACTCAGAGATTGTGATAAGCAAAGTGATTTCTGACTTAGGTCAAAGAGATACTATGGTCTTTTTTTCAGAAGATCAAATTTAATGAGGTATACTCCTTGTATCCTTAACTCAGATAACATCTTAAGATTCTTTACTTTATTAGAAAACTTCTTATTCAAGTAATTGTTAAGTTGTTGTATTCATGTGGCAAAATAAGCTTAATTTTCTTAAAATCATCCCAGATTAAGCTGTGCTGATTTAATGTCACAATGTTTTCTGTGACATTGCCTGCAATGACTTATAATTTAGGCTTTGGTATTAAAGGCTGCAGGATGATTATTTGCAACTAAAGCTGATTTATTAATGAGTGCTGATGTTGTTTAAAATAACTTAATGAATTTAAAAACTGTTTCCCTATTGGACTGTAATAAATCAGCAGAAGAGTGCAACTAGATCTTTTGCACCTGATGATATTCAAAAAGGATGATCCCAGTTGAACCAGGAGACATGAAAAGATTGTATTTATTTTTCATATCAAATATATTAGTGTGAATTGAAGCTTCACTATAGTTGTGCCCTACTCATTGACTCTGGTCTGCCCAGCATATTGCTACTCAAGTATCTTAAAAGGTTTGTCACAAGTATATAGCATTTTGAAATAAAAACGACAAAAAATTTCTAAAAGAAAAGGTTTTAATTCTTTTAAACTTGATTTTATTAAAATTGTAAGATCTAACTTATACATTGCATAAAATTATTATGTTTGAATAAAAAATTTGAATTTTGATAAGATAACATTAATTTCCAATTACACTCCTCTGTATTACCTGTCAAATTGCTTTAAATTCTATTTTGGGATGTAAAGGGATCTAACTTGTGCAACTACATTTATTTGTTTTTTGAAATTTAATTGGTGGATTGCTATATTTTTGTTTGTAATAAGTACACCTGGTGATGCTTTTACAGCAAAATAAAAAGCTATTTTAAATTTCAGAACATTATAATCTATTTTTATAAACTGAGTTGCTTTGTTTGCTATGACAGTTTGGTTGCCTTGTATTTGATTTTAAATTGTAGAAAATTTGATTAGAACTTTATTTTATGTTTGATACAGTAGTTTTAAAAGCTATGACAACAACCAAAAATACCTCAGATTTATACAAAATGATTTCAGATTTAAGAAAAATCCAACTATCAGGTTAAAATATATACTCTGTTAACAGGGATTTTTGGCAATGATGGGCAAAATGAGTCAACACAGCAACAAATTGCTCACGCGCCAAGCAAGACTATTCAAAATACAATCCAAAATACAAGGATTCACAAACAAAATGGTGTGAGTTGACTTTTTTTGTACATATATTTACTATATGAGTTGGAGACAAAATACACCCAAGAATAGTGAATCAAAACTCAATCCAAAAACAAAACACAATAGAAACTCACTATGTAAACAAAACCACTCAAATGTTGTGTGCAATGGAATGTAATCAAGAATGATACCAAGGTATCTAAAATAGGGCACACAATTGGAAACACAGATTTTAAAAACATTGTGCTAGGTGTTTTAATTTGGCAGTAAAATCTGGGAAAGTGTGTGAATTTTTTTTGGGTATTCTAAAATGGGTGTTATAAAACCAAAAACAACAAATTAAGAAATAAAAAATCTATAATTGGGATATTGGGTGGGAAAAATATAATTAAATATACATATTCAGATAAAAAACAAAAATTTAAAACCAATTTATAACTTAATTAAGTTTTATTTAGTATTTTATTAAATTTTAAATGGAAGGTATACAACAACATAGTGATAATGCACCTGTTGTGCGCTGCAGTTGTGGTTGCCCCCACGGGTCAAAGAATAGAGTTAGTTAAACTCAAGTGCCTACTCAGGAAGGAGACAGAGGAGAGTTCAATAGAAACGCTGCACTGACACAGCTGGTTCAAAGAGCACAAGCTACTAGGGTGCAGAGCATCAACCCTCAGGTCCCCAAGCTGACCCAGAAGCCCAGCAAGGTCACCACTACCAAAAAAGTTAGAAACAAGGAGTTAGAACTTACTTCATACTGTAAATTCAGAACCTAAAGGTAAAAATGCAGGATTGTCAAATTTTTTTGTGTGAACTCACCAACTTAATGGAGTACTTTTCATCCCAGAACAACTTTCTTTTTTATATAAAAGGATGAAAAGTATTCCAGTAAGTTGGTGAGTTCACACAAAAAATTTGGCAATCCCACATTTTTACCTTTAGGTTCTAAATTTTCAGAATGTGTTTGACCACGTCTACTGCCAGGATGTGGTCCTGTCAGCCATGCTAGAGAAAGTTAAGCCTGTACTTGACACTAGCTATGAGCCTTACATCAGTGACGGCAATCAAGAAGACAACAACAAGCCCAAGTTCTATAGAACTACAGAGGGACAGCTGGTTCTAAAGAAATTTGCAGCCTTCTACAACAAGGTGCCCATGCCTTGCAAGCCTATCACCAATCAGGATCCTGGCTTGTCTGAATCCTCAAAGCCTGCCAAGAAGCGCATTCCTGATATCAAGCACATTATCCTGCTCAGGCTCATGTGGTACTCTGGTGACTTCAAGGTGAACATGCTCTTGTTGGGGTGGATCCCAAGTACACCTCCAAGACCAACAAAAAATTCATCAATAATGGCCATGTCCTTGCTGCAGAGAAATCCCTGCATGTGTCCACCATGCTCACCAAGGAGCACAAATGGGCAATCTGACAGTGAATAACCCGGGGCTGCCATCTTGAACTGGTAAATATACAGTTGATGGTTAAATCTACTTTTGAGGTTGAGGCCTCAATTTCTTTTTACTATTATCTGGTGGAGGGAATGGGCTTTTCCTGAAAAAAGCTTGGGGTATCCCCCTACAATTAGAATAGCCCAACCAACATCAAGACCCGGAAAAATATGCAGAGGCAAACACTGCCCTCAAAGCCAAGAGGAGAGTCAAATTTTACTATATTGACAAATCAGCATTCACCTTGTTGATGCACAATGGATATGGATATGTCCCCAAAAGCTCAAATGATGGGGTAGCTTGGCATCCTGCAGTCTGCGCCACAGCCTATTCCATGATGGCTCTCCTTAGTCCAAAGAGAATTGAGCTGTATCAAATGATATTGGGTTCTCACAACAGCCGTACCTTCTTGTCATCCCTCCAATTAGTCCAGGAGCACCTGAGGTGCACAAGCCTGGGCTTCACCAATGTAATAGTACAGTAGTTTTAAAATCTATGGCAGTAACCAAAAATACCTCAGATTTAAACAAAATGATTTCAGATTTAAACAAAATCCAACTCTCAGGTTAAAATATACACTCTGTTAACAGGGTTTATTGGTGTAAATGGGCAAAATGAGTCAACACAGCAACAAAGGGCTCACACACAAAGCAGAACCATTCAAAATACAATCCAAAATACAAGGATTCACAAACAAAATGGTGTGAGTTGACTTTTTTGTACATATGTTTACTATATGAGTTGGTGAAAAATACACCCAAGAAAGGTGTGTCAAAACGCAAACCAAAATACAAGGATTCACAAACAAAATGGTGTGAGTTGACTTTTTTGTACATATGTTTACTATATGAGTTGGTGAAAAATACACCCAAGAAAGGTGTGTCAAAACGCAAACCAAAAAAAAACCACAATAGCAACTCACTACGTAAACCAAATCACTCATACAATGTGTGAAATGGATTTTCATCATGAATGATACCAAGGTATCTAAAATACAACACAAGATCTGAAACATAAATTTAAAAAAAATTGTGTTGGGTATTTGAATTTGGCAGTAAAATCTAGTAAAATAGGTGGATTTTTTTGAGTATTCTAAAATGGGTGTTGTAAAACCAAAAACAACTCATTAAGAAATAAAAAATCTATAATTGGGATATTGGGTGGAAAAACTTTAATTAAATATCCATATTCAGATAAAAGCAAAAATTAAAATTAGGGAGTAAATTAATTGAAATTTATTTAATATTTAATTAAATTTTAAAATGGAAGAAAAACAACAACAGAGTACCATTGCACCTGTTGTGCGCTGTGGTTGTGGTTGCCCCCACGGGTCAAAGAATAGACTTAGTACAACACAAGTGCCTACTCAGGAGGGAGACAGGAGAGGAGAGTTCCATAGTGATGCTGCACTGATACAACTAGTTCAAGGAGCAAAAGCTGCTAGAGTGCAGAGCATCAATCCTTGGGTCCCAAAGCTGATCTGGAAGCCCACCAAGGTCACCACTACAAAGAAAGTTAGAAACAAGGAGGTAGAACTTACTTCATATGTGTTTGACGTTGTGTACCGGTAAGAGTTGGTCCCATCAGCCATGCTGGAGAAGGTTAAACCTGTACTTGATACTAGCTATTAGCCTTAAGTCAGTGATGATAACCAGGAAGAGGACAAGGAGCCTGAGTTCTATAGGACTAAGGAGAGACAGTTGGTGCTCAAAAAGGTTGCTGCATTTTACACCAAGGTGCCCATGCCCTGTGTTGTGCCCAATGCCAACAAGTCAACCCCCACCGCTAAAAAGCCTGCTCAGAAGCACATCCCTGACATTAAACGCATCTTCCTGCTTAAGCTATTGCATGAATTGGACAATTACAAGGCAGCCACAGCCATTGTTGGAGTGGATCCCAAGTACGCCTTGAAGACCTTCAACAAGTTCATTGATACTGGCCAAGTCCTTGCTGCAGAGAAATCCTTGCGTGTTTCCACCATGCTCACCAAGGAACACAAATGGGCATTCCACCAGTGGATCATCCAGGACTGCCATCTTGAACTGGCAAATATACAGGCCATGGTCAAGTCTGCTTTTGGGGTTGAGGCCTCAATTTCCTTCTATTATCATTTGGTCAAGGGAATGCACTTTTCCTGGAAAAAGCTTGGGGTATCCCCCTACAATCAGAACAGCCCAGTCAATATTGAGACCCGGAAAAACTACGCAGAGGCATACACTGCCCTCAAAGCCAAGGGGAAAATCAAATTTTACTATATTGACAAATCAGCATTTGCCTCGTCTATGCGCAATGGGTATGGCTATGTCCCCAAAGGCTCCAATGACGGGATGGCTTGGCGTGCTGCAGTCTGCGCCACAGCCTACTTGATGGTGGCTCTCCTCAGTCCAAAGGGGGTCAAGCTCTACCAAATGATATTGGGTTTGCATAACAGCATGACCTTTCTATCATTTCACCAATTGGTCCAGGAGCACCTGAGGCGCACAAGCCCAGGCTTCACCAATGTCATTGTGTTGGACAACGTTGGTCTCCACAAAGTGGCTGATATTCTTAAGAAATCCTAATGATTGACACCAGCATTGCTGGGGGGCCCCCAGCAATTGGCCATGGCAAATTTACGCCTTCTCTTCCTCCCAGCCTATTTGCCCTTCCTAAATCCCATTGAAGAAGTCTTTGGGTGGCTCAAGTGAGTCTTCAAGCAAGGAACCCCAACTGGGACCAAGGACCTCTTTAATTTGCTGCAGGCTGGGATCCACACCCTCCCAGCTGAGACTGTGGCCAAATTCTATGGCCACGCTGATTTGTTCAACCCTGCGTGCCTAGCCAAACAGCCAATCAATTAAAGGCTTAGTGTGTCCAATTTTTTTATATTCTCTTATTTACTATTCAAGATTTATTAATTATCATTTTATATTTAGATGTTTCCACGCCCACAATCACATTCAGAAGTCCATCAATAGATGTAAGTAATTTATTTATTTTATTATATATTATTTTATTATGCCATCTGAGGTAATCCCAAACGCTCAATACTGGATTACACAAAAATATTTAAATCACTTTGGTCAAATAAATATAAAAATAGTTTTAAAAAAATTAAACGTAAAATGTACAAGTTAGAATTTATTTTAATAACGTATAATTTTATGCTTTTATGAAAGCTGTTTCTGCAATATATTTTGCAAAACTGGTTTGCTATAATAAAAATTATAAAAAATTATTATAATTAGAATACTATAAATTGTAATAAATTTTATTGGAATCATATTTTTATTGTGTGCTCCTGAAGTGGGTTTTTTGGTATGTACCCACCCGGCAATGGAGGTGGTGCACAATCACCACCACCACTCCGTGAACAGTGGATACACCCTTATTGAAATACTCCCTCCTGCTGGTGAAAGGCAGTAGGGTCAGGTGGGAGTGAAGCAGCAGCTTTTCAGGCGGGGATACAAACCTGTATATCCCAGCCAGGACCAGGGTGTCTTGGATTACATGGTCCACCAAGTTGTATCCAGGGGGGACCTTCTTCCCGTTGAGTGCAAGCCGGGCCTTGTCAATTCCCAGAAAGACCCTGTCCAGGTCCTCTACAGATGCGCCCATCCCAAAGTAGAATAGGAACCCCAGGTAAACAACCAGATGAAGCCTTTGCCCAGCAAAGGCTTCTGTGAACTCACAGAGTTTATTATACATGGCACTAATATTCTTTTCATGCTTTGTCTTCAACAAGGTCAGCTTTATGGCTTCAGGGACCCCTGTCTTGTCAGAGCCCCAGGCCACCCTGAAGTTGACAAGAAGGATTTTGGTCTTCTTGACAACTGTTGCGTCTGCAACAGCCAATTTAACCACTGTGTGCCCAAAGTTGTCCAGCAGGTAAGAAATCATGTGCTCCAATGGGAAGCAGAAGCAAGCAGCTGCATGGGCCTGTCCCATCTCTGGTATGTTCTTGAATGGGAGTGTCTCCAGGACATCCCAAACAATCTTAATAGAGTTTACACAGTAAACTCCACTGAGGGCCACCAGGTCCAGGCAGACTAATTGGGCATTCTTGTAGGCATTAACTACCCACTTGGATGCCCCCTTGCCATGTGTGAGCCTGGTCAATACCTTCATGGACATTAAGAAGGTACTGTTGATTTGATCCTTGAGCTTCCAAAAAACAGGGGGAGACAAAAAAAGCTGCCTTGCCACATTATTGGTGTAGTTGGCGTAGAAGGTGGCAGGGACAAAGGGGACCAGGACTTGACAAAATTTTCCGTTTATGTTTTCTAAAATAAGGTAAGTATTTTGAACTTTTATTATTTTTTATTGGGTTACCTTTTTGTGTTTCTTCTTTGCCAGCGGCTTTATCAGGCTTAGCTATTCTTGGCGCACAAAATTGTGCTGGCAATTCAGTATCCTCTTTCCTGGCACGCTTTGCAGGTTTGAGATGTTCATAAATCTTAGAGTTGTCAACCCAGATGGACAGCACAGAGAGGGCAAGGGACTTTAATTGAAGGCCTTCCACAACGTACTTCTGGACATTTAAAAGTCATTCAATTGTTAGTTTGGGGGTATCTGGCATCTTGGCCATGAGTGCCTTGGCGGAAACCTTTTTAATTTTGTCCCCTGTAAGGACAGCAGACTTAACTCTTGCTTTGAACTTGCGGACAATCTCTTTAATTTCAGCAATTGCAGAGTCAAGATTTTTGAGCAATTTTTCCAGTTCTCTCATTGATTTTTTATTAACCTTTCCATATGTTTTTATAGCTTTCACCCCAATAAAATCTGTATTATTCTGATACTATTGCCTCTTTGTTTATCCCTGTTTATTTTCCCATTACCATAACATCCCATCTTTATACTCATTGTGTATATGTTTTACGCGCATCTCAATATGTATTGTTTGCTTTATGTTGGTATTGTTTTCTTGATTACCATATTATTTTTGGCGCTTTGCATAGCCTCTTGTGAAAATATTAACAACAATTTGGTAATCAGCTAAATTTGAATTAGAAAATTATAGGTTAATTGTGTTTAGATAAATTTGTTACTGGTCTGAATTCAAAACCTTAATAGTAAACTTTAAGCCAATCAGGAGCCAAGTGATAAAGTGATTGTTGTGACATAAAGGGTCATTCAATAATTCTTTGGTGTATGTGCGCTAATTAATATGATTGGCTGGATCTTTTGCTATTGTACACCATTGCTGCTGTGGCAAGTTGTTGGTGGACTAGTGCCCAATTAGCAGCTGATTGGGCACTAGTCCACCAACAACCTGCCACAGCAGCAATGGCGTACAATAGCAAAAGATCCAGCCAATCATATTAATTAGCGCACATACACCAAAGAATTATTGAATGACCCTTTATGTCACAACAATCACTTTATCACTTGGCTCCTGATTGGCTTAAAGTTTACTATTAAGGTTTTGAATTCAGACCAGTAACAAATTTATCTAAACACAACTAACCTATAATTTTCTAATTCAAATTTAGCTGATCATCAAATTGTTGCTAATATTTTCATAAGGGGCTGTGTTTAAGTGCTAAAAATAACTGTGTTCTGGATCTAGATACAAAGCATAGTAAATATATGGTTTTATAGAAATAAATTGAACATACAGAATAAAGCTAACTATAAACAAAGATAAAATGAACAATTGAAATTCAGAATAAAGATAATATAAATAGAAAATGTTTGGTGACAGGGAGTTTATTGGGGGCAGGGAAGAGATATGCCTAGTAGGCAGAATAGTGTGAGAAGAAAGGCGTAGAGATGGTGCTTGCTTGGGGGGTCTGTGATTGGGTGGGTGGGGCTGGCAGGTGGGGGGTAGTGGGAGTGGGGGTAGGGGTAAGAGGATTGCGCATGATGGCCGCCAAATAATACTCATTATATTCCTTGTCTTTCATTGGCAGGATGGGTTGATAGATGACTGTGGCACAGGGTGGGAGGCGCTTATCCTTGCGTGATTGGTTGCCCATGTTCACATGGAAAACCATTTGCATAAACAAGTCAGCCACCATTTGGTGACCAAAGAGAAAATTGTGTTCAAGGACCCCAAGATAGAGGTTGTTGAAAGCCTGAGGGCCACGCTCCCGTAATGTGGATTCCATGTTGAAGAAGACAACATCTGCCAGATGAATGTCAGCGTGGCTGGCGGGGTAGACTGAGGTATGGTGCCCGCGTCCCTGGATGGCCTCAAGGGCGGTGGAGCTACCCTCCATCTGGTGGTTCAAGAAAACCTGGTGCTTGGAATTTGAGCATCCCAGGAGTCATCTAATCCACCAAGGATGTGGCTGTACTTGTAGCCATTGGTGAAATCTGGGTTTGTCTGATAATAGACAGAACCCTTGTCTGAAACAGTCATAAAATCACCAATGAAAGTCCCATTCTTATCCTCCTTCCTTCCTTTTTGAGTGGCGGCTCCCCCTTGCTTGTCAAAATCATAAAAAGCTATTGATGACTTGTAGTACAAGACAAACATGATATCATCTGAAAAAATTGTCAGGCATCGAACCAGGGTGGATTCAATTGCCTGATCATATGAGGAATCCTCAGTGCCATCCCATTGGTTGCCAGCAACATTGGTCAACACACAGACTGATGCCACCTTCCCATACATCCAGAGCTGCACCATGCACTCAGATACCCAAATGCCATGGTGCGCAAGTTGATTCCAGACCTGGGTTAAAGGAAGCTTGGGGTCCCGCTGCAAGAGATCAAGCATAATTGGGTATGCCTTGTTGATTTGGGACTTAGGGGCCTTCTTGGGCTTCTTGGCTGTCCTGATCAGATTCCCCCTGCTCACTAGATTATTGAGCTCCCACATTATGATGGCTCAGGTAAATTGCAATTGGCTAGCAATCTGTTCCCAGGACAGACCCTGCAGGTTCAGTGCCATATTTTCCTGAAAAATTTGGGCGGTGATGATTTGTTGCTTGGGGCGCTGGGCCAGGAGAGCTGAAGCCTGATTGGCTGTAGGAGAGCAGGTTGGCTGGTGGCAGGAAGTTGTTTCAAATCAATGTTGTCATTCTGATTGGTTGGTTGACAGGCAGCTTGTGCAGGGGTGGGTAAGAGAGCGGGGGCAGAGCTAGACACTAGGTGACTGTTGAACAAGCCAAATTCATATGGGTTAGGGGTCAGGTACAGGTCAGCTTTCTTGTTACCTGCCTCAAAGGCTTGGGTGTAAACAGGTGCCTTCAAGTCCTGAGCATTGCCTCCATTGAAGCTGGCTTGTCTGCTGGTGCTGTTGAAAATGTTGATGTTGTTGAAAATCATTGTAAAAAACCTAGGATAAAATCACTAAAAATAGAAGTTCAAAATTTTATGATTTATTTTTATTGTAATCACTATTCTATATTTGGAAGTTTCTCAAAACCATTTTATACAAATCAGGAGCCATGAAAATGAATAAAATGCCTCTGTCCCTAAATTGGATAGCTGTTGATTGACTGTTAAACTATTATTTTTCTATTTCAGGCTGCTCATACTACACATTTTGTGTGACTTCATTTCATTTGGTGCTTGTGGAATCTCACTTCCAGACTGCTCAAATTTTGTTTCATTTTAGTCCTTCTGTTGGTGCCCAATATGAATCCTGATTGAATTATAATATACTCCAGAATAGCATCCATTCATCTCACTTGTTGTGTCAGTTAATTTTTTTTGTGGTTTAAACAACACCGCTTGATATTTGCTATAATTCCGTATAATGGGCTAGTGAAATTTTGTTTTTTGTTTGACAGTATATTTATTAACCAAAAATATTTAAATTATTTGAATCCTGAATCTTGCATGATTTGGATTTTGTTCAAATCTGAAATCATTCCGTTTAAATCTGAGGTATTTTTGGTTGTCACCATAGCTTTAAAAACTACTGTATTTTGTTAATTAATCAAATCATTCCTATATTATTTACAGTCATTAACCTGATTTGTTTTTATTTAATTTTAGGCTGAGTTGATTTGTTCATTCTTCTAAGCGTAAAAACTACTGTACAGTAAACTTTATTTTATTTACCTTTGACATGTCTTTTTATATGAGGTTGCTTAAATTAAGTATATAAGAAATTGAATTGTTTTTCTCATATTTTTTATTTGGATCAGTCTATATGTATCTAACTCAACTTTTATTGCTAAAATGCATTTTAATTACATTTTTTATTCTATACATTGCTTATATCATTAGATTGTATAGTTTATAACTAGCTTTCATAGTTTTGCATTAGTTTCAAATAGAGATGAGACAGGCATCAAAACTGTCACAATCTGTTTTGACCAAGCTTCACCCACCACAATATGCTTTGTGACTTTAGCAGTTGGTCACAAATCTTTTTGTGACCTTCAAGACACATCACAATTCATGCTGATTTGTTTTGTGACTTTAGGAGCAGGTCACAATTGACACTGCCACATTTATGACCTGCTCCTAAAGTTGTAAAAAAATCTGCATGAACTATTATGCAACTAACCAAAGTACTACCTTGCTTTGTGTTGTGTTCAATCATAAGTATATAAACTATTCCTTTCAATTGAAATAGGTATTTGGTCATTTATTCAATCAGTTTTTGTTATAATTATCTAAAACAAACTGTGGTTCAATCACACCTATCATTGTGAGATAATGACAGATAAAGTTTATAATAAATTGTAGTTAAAAAATAGAACCAAAATAGTAAAAATGCTGATTTTACATCCTGTGTCTTGCACAGAGTGACACCATCTGTTTCACCTTTAAGAACCAGTCTAATTTTACATCTGTGCCCCTTCATAAAATTAAAACATCTGTTTCACCCTTTAAAACAGCCTTCCTTTTGTATTGTGACCTATACAATGGAGTGAGGCACATGCTGTGAGCTACTCCAAATAGTGCGGCACAAATCCACACAGATTGTTTTGAGACCTAATCTAAAACCTTCTTAAAAAAGATTTTGTGACTCTGTGATCACACAATTGCTGCAACTGCCTCAACCCTAATTTCAAGATATGGGCTTTGAGATGGTAGATCTACATAGGTTTTGAGATAGCTGTGCAGGTACCCACCTTATTTCTGACAACAGTCTTCTGAGGAACCAAACCCCAATATTATGACATCATTTTTAGATTTTAATGTAGTGTTGCAACTGAGTTTCCAGACTCGCCTGCTAACATATCTACTGTTATGGATTCATCTGATGACAATATTGAATGGCGGGTACTTTATCCTAATTAGGAGCGCTACCAATTTGACTTGCTGATCCCTGCACAAGTTATTCCTTGGCTTCAACCCTTACATGGAACTTCCCACTATGCCACCCCCTTGTGGCCTTGTGGCTTTCCTCATATAGTATATTAATCACAATATTCTACAATAAACAATACCTTATTCTTGTTATTCTGTCCTTTCTTATTGGACTGTTGTCTTCCCCAATTCTAAGTACTGAATCCTCATTAGTTCAGCTGCAAAAGTGGTAGCAGAAGTAGGTTTACAACCTACCTAAAACAAAATCCCCCCCAAGAAAGGACGGAGTACAAGCTGTATGGCTACTTCCCAACAAGAGACCTTCCTGCCAATCCCCAAGGGGGACATTCCTGACGGGTACATCATCTATCAAGGGCAGCTAGTTCTCATCAGTGTGTACCTTTAGCTCTGACTCAGGAGCATGATACCAGCGTCATCCCGCCCCAGTCATATCTGTCCCAGCACATGCTCAACCTTCAGCTAGAATCCTTCACTGGTGGTATCAAGGGGGCCAAGATTGTCAGTTGGCTCTAATCTACTGAAACCCTCCTTTGCATCTGTCAGGTCCCTGAGCCCATGTGGGTTGCCACTGCGTCTGGTTGCCTCACAGGGCCTGCCGCTGTGTGGTTTACCAACTGGGCCAGCCAGGAACTTGACGTTACCTGGGCGGCATTTTGAGACACCGCCAAGTCCCACTACAGTGAAACCTTCTCACCCATTGTCGTGAAATTTTTTCTAGAAATCAAACAAACTGGTTCCGTTCCTGAGTACCTTGCCGCCTGACAACAAGCTCTTGCTGCTGCCCCTAAAGCTGTGACCAATGGAAATGCAATGCTACTCACTCTCATCATCAATGGGTTAAACCCCATATCTGTAAGTGGGTCCCCGTGGGTTGTTGCACCTCCATTGACAACTGCTATAAGGCCATTGTGGAGGCTAACAACCAGGCCTCAATGGGTTCCTGTTGTACCAGTGACGCTCCATCCCAACCATGTATCCCACCTGGCAGTGGCCACAATCAAGTAGGCCACCACCAGCCCCGTCAGCAGGATAATGGGACTAAACGCCCCCATGAGGGAGAGCTTCAGCTAGCACAAATTGAGGATCAGGGAAAAGCCTGAGGGTTGTAGCAACAAGAGGCCTTGCAACCCCATCTGACCCATCCTCTCAATCCCTGCTTGCAAAAAATCCCTGTGACTACAACATCCATGAAGTCAAAACCTTGAATGTCTTCCAAGTCCACAGTGACGACCCCATATTGCAAGCAAGTCACTTCTCAAATAAAGTAACACACTTGTCCTATCTCTTCCATTTCTGTGAGAACACTCACAAATTACTGGTAGATACCGGGGCCAACCACACTATGGTGGACCAGGCATTCACTAACTTTCAACAACTGGACCAAGTGCCGAGCAGGTTCAAAGCAATACAAGTAGCTGACTCCCGCAGAGTTACCATCACCCACAAGACGGTATCCTTCTCTGTGAGAATGGGGAACATCCAGGTTAAGCTCTCTGGGCCAATCATGGCAGGGCTCAGCCACAACGTAATTGCTAGTCTCAACTGGCTTCAGCGCAACTGTCCCTACATTGATTGGGATACCTCTGTCATCACCCTCAACAAAAATTTGTGGGGTTTCAGATTTACCCTGTGGAAATGAGCAAGTTACTCCATGATACTGTGATTGTCAGAATAACGGAGACAAGCTCATAAAATTTCAAGGGGGGAAACTAGACTTTAACCAATTCTTAGTTGAAGTTATCTGTGCTGAACCATCCACAGTCCCTCTCTTGACCTTCTCACTACCAGCAGCGCTTGCTGCACTCCTCAAGGAGTACAAGGATGTATTCAGTGAGACACTTGAACAACTACCTCCTCCTCAAGAGATCCAGCACACTTTACAACTTCAAGGGTTGTTACCTAAAGCACAACCATTATACCGTCTCACACCAAAGGAAGATGAGACCCTTCTCCAGCACCTTGTGGATGCGCTTGATAATGGCTTTATTTGCCCCTTGCTCTCTTCATACGGGGCAGCGGTCTTCTTTGTAGCTAAGAAGAACAAGTCCCTTTGCCTGGTCACAGACTACCGCGCCCTAAATAAAGTGACGGTTAAGAATAAGTACCTCCTGCTGCTGATTGACAACCTGTTTGATACACTTGCAGGTGTGAAGGTCTTTAGCAAGATTGATCTCACTGTGGGGTACAACCAGGTCCGCATTGCATCGGGGGATGAGGCAAAAACTGCCTTCCACACGCGCTACGGGCTGTTTGAGTGTTGTGTCATGAACTTTGGAATGACCAACGCTCCTTCCACATTTTCCATGTCAATGAACAAAGCATTTGAGGACCTGATTGGAAAGTGTGTGGTTGTGTACCTTGATGACATTATTATCTTCAGTCAAGATCAAACCACACATCTCCAACACCTTCATGCTGTCCTTGACACCCTTTGAAAAAACCAGCTAAAAGCTAAACCCTCCAAATGCAAGTTTCTCAAGTCAGAGCTATTATTCCTTGGGCACACCATTTCTGCCCAAGGAATAAAGCCTGACCCTGCTAAAATCAAGGCAATCACCAGCATGCTGCCCCCAACTGATGTGGGCCAGGTGCGGACATTCCTAGGCATGGTTGCCTACGTACGCAAGTTCATTCCCAATTGTGGAAAACTAATTGCATCTCTCACTGAGCTCCTCAATACCAAACAGCGCTTCCACTAGACCCCCGCCAGAGGTCGAGCCTTTGAGACGTTGAAGCAAAGGCTCACAACAGCACCAGTACTGCAGTTTCCCAATTGAAACTGTCAGTACAAACTTGAGACCAATGCCTCTGACAGGGCCATAGGGGGCGTGCTAAGGGTAGAAACTGACAATGGCGTCTTTCTCCCTGTGGCATATGAGTCCAGGAAACTTACCAACTTGGAACAAGCTACTCCATCCATGATAAAGAATTGGCAGCCATTGTACACTGTGTTGAGAAATGGCACTGTTACCTGGAAGGAGCTACCTTCCCACCCTGCGTTCTGACGGACCACAAGTTGCTTCAGTACTTCAACATGCAGTCCCACTTGACACGCCACCAAGCAGGGTGGGTTGAGCATCTTTCCCCCTACTAGTTGCGCATTGTGTACAAGCCTGGAAAGAAATTTGTCACAGCTAACGCTCTTTTGCGACTCTACGTAGTGTCCATCACTGGGGATAATGGCTTGGACCCAGATTGGCCCATGCTCTGCTTCCCCTGAGGCGACTCACTACAAGGGCCTTAACTCGGTCACCATCTCCAAATTGAAAGACAACAAAAGTCAGTTCACCACCTATGCTGGTAATGTCTGCTGCCAGGCAGAGACAGGTGAAAAGACGCCTTACATTCTCACCACGCAACAAGGGAACACAATATTGTACTATCATCAAAACCTGGGTCACATCAGAGGGCCTAACCTCTTTGAGATCATGAAACAGAAGGTTTGGTGGCCACGCATGCGTCAAGACATCTTGGACCTCCTCAAAATGTGTGTGTTGTGCAAAAAGAACACGTCCAAACCTGCACCCCCAAGTCTGTCCTGCCCATCAAGGCCATGGAACTCTTTGAGCAGTGGGCTCTCGACATTGTGGGGCCACTTCCCGAAGACAGACTGGGAAAAAAGTACATTATCACTGCCATCAACTACTTCACTTGCTGGCCAGTGGCCTGGACAACAACCAACCACACCGCCACCACCATTACCCGCTTTATTGGCAAGAAAATTTGGCCTACTTTGGGTGACCCAAACACCTCATCACAGATGGCGGCCCTGAACTTGTTGGGCATGTCATGAAGGCATACTGTGCTAAGAATGCGCTCCAACGTATAGTTACTTTTCCCTACCATCCTCAAGCCAATAGACGTGTGGAACGGTTAAATGGTTCACTGGTTCAATTGATTGCCAAGCTCTCACAAGAGCACCCCAACACCGCATGGACTGAACACCTGCCCACCGCTCTACTTATCCTACGAGCAAGAATCAACAGGGGCACAGGGTTCAGCCCTAGTACCCTGGCCTTTGGAACACCTGACAGTCTGACAGGGGTCAAACAGGGGAAACTACGGTCCAAGGTTCCCGACAAGCCTCCCCTAGTAACAACTCCATCCCTAGACCAATGGTGTGCCAAAGCCCAGGAAATCAAACACAAGCGGATTGCAGGAGTGACAAAGCACCTCAAAGCTAGATACACCGTATGTGACCCCGTCTACACCCTCAACCCCAATTCTGCCAAGTTGAAACCCAACCACCTAGGGCCCTTCAAGATAACTGCAGTCTATGGCAATCACACTTATCAACTTGAAGATGCCCAAGGAAACACCAAGAAGCTTCACCATGATTGCTTGCGCCCCTGCCGCGCCACCCCCACACAAAAGTTGTTCGTGCGGACCTTCCCAGACCTTCCGCAGACTCCGGTCTTGGTGTTTGACGACAAGCAGGGGGGTGTTGCAACCAAGTTTCCAGACTTGCCTGCTAATGTATCTTATGATACACAGGGGGGCTTGATAGGCCGCCCCTTGATGCATCTAACATTATGGATTCATCTGATGGCAATATTGAATGGCGGGTACTTCATCCTAATTAGGAGCGCTACCAATTTGACTTGCTGATCCCCGCACAAGTTATTCCTAGGCTTCAACCCTTACATGGAACTTCCCACTATGCCACCCCCTTGTGGCCTTGTGGCTTTCCTCATATAGTATATTAATCACAATATTCTACAATAAATGATACCTTATTCTTATTATTCTGTGCTTTCCTATTGGACTGTTGTCTTCCCCAATTCTAAGTACTGAATCCTCATTGGTTCAGTTGCAACAGTAGCAAAAGATATTCTAAAAAGCTAGAGATGATATCATAGCGTCTTATTTTGGTTCCTCAGAAAACCATTGTTAGAAACAAGGTGAGTACTGCTGTGTGTACCAAGTTCAGAAATATGCCAGATGTTTTTTACCCTAAATAAAGTGAGAGTTAACTATCAACTTTGGGCTCTAAACTTAAAGCTTATGTTTTATTTTTCCTACATTGAAGTTATATTATATTTCCTGCTTTACCTTATCAAGGAGCCCTACCACCTCCCTTTTATACTGGACTATTAGAGTACAGAATGCTAGGACTTTTCTTTCAATAAGAATTTTGCTATTGACTCATCTTATGGAAATCTTGTAGATGTTGATTGGTTCTCCTAGTTTATATTAGCTCCTCCAAGCAAAAACTGAATTTTTTATCAGCATTTGTTTAGGCCATTGATTGATTTTTCAAACAGTGGTCGTGTGATAGAAGATGCATGTTTGGGATTTAAGTTAAAGATGCAGTATCTGTAAAACATAGCCTAAATAGCATTGGTTCTGAGCTTTCCGTGACATCTATTTGGATTGGGTATTTAAACCAATTAAGTTTAGATAAGCCTACTCTTTTAAATTCAACAAGGCAAGGATGTCTTCTGAAACTCAATTGAAGAAAGCTTTGTGGTAATGGTGCAATTTTCCTGTTAAATAAATAAAAAAATAATGGGTTGGTAAGTTTGAGATCACATCTTTTAGGTTCAAAAGCTATGAAAAGCAAACATTATCTAATTCATCTCCAAATAAAGTTGTACAAACTTCCTAAACTGGTTATGCCTAGAATATATGCTACGCAGACGCAAGCTGCCAAAACCAACCCAATTGTTGCAAATTGCTGGGTTATGATATTGGAAGAGGACTTAGATTGAACTTGAACCAATAAACTTGAGATCAGTTGGTCGTCTGGAGCCAACTTAAGAGCCGTCCGTAAGCTTTCTGCGGCAGACTTATAATCTTGAAGTTTACTCAATGCGGCACCTGATTGGTAAGGTTAGGAGTCCACTATTTTGAAATTACCTTGTCGATAGTATCCTTTGGCCCAGTCCGGTTTAATGCGGATACATTCGTTGGCGTGATAAATAGCATCTGAGTATTTCTCGACGTTGATTAGGGATTGGCTAAGGTTGCTGTGGATAATTGCGTTTTCAGAGTCATGTTCTAGAGCAAGCTTATATATAGCGATGGCCTCCTCAAATTTTTTCTCGCCAAAGAGCTTATTCGCCTTTGCTTTAAGAACTTCCACTTTTTTATCAACATCTGGTGCTTTTGTAGGCACGGAATCTGACTCTTTGCTTTTTTCCTTCTTTACTTTATCTTCGATTAAAGATCTCGATTTAAGTGCCGCGGCTGCTTCTTCCAGCATGTTGAGGTTTTTATAAGCATTATTCAACCTCGAATAAACGCCAGAGTGAAGCGTGGTACAACCAGGGACTAGTCCTTCTTCAATACTTTCATCAGGTAGTTCTAGGAGCAGTTTACAGTCGGCAACCGCTTCGTTATACTTCTTAAGCTGTATGTAGCAAGTTGCACGTGAGAATAGTGGCATTGCAACTTCAGACTTTGTTCTATAAACTATTTCATCAAACACCTTGACAGCTTCTTCTAAATTTTTCCTTTTCGAGGCAGGCCTGTGCATGCTTAATCAACTCCTCACCATTGAGTTCAGAAACTTCTACCATCTTCAGAATTATGGTTTTAAAAGGCTTTTATAGAAAAGGCTAAAAACGAATAGCTTGGTCAAAACTTTTATCAGACAAAACGAGGTACGATAGCGATGTTGCAGCTCAGCTACACGCTTGAAAATAACAAGTACGTTGATTTTAATCGGGTTCAAATATAAGGATAGTGATAAAGCAAATCGAAAAACGTTAAAAAATAACAATTGATTCCAGAATTTTCAAAGCCAACAGATGCCGATGCTGTAAATGCTAAACTAGAGATTAAAGATAAATACCGAAGTGACTTCTTTAATCCTTTTTTACATCAAGTATCAGAAACCTAGGGGGTTTTATGCGTAAAGTATCATACTTACTTCGATAATTTAATACAGCACTTGTGGTTGAATGACTTGGGCAGTCATGCCTTGGCGAGGCATGAACTATTGTCAGCCGACATCATCAAAAAATATGATCCACGATCCAGATTAATCCAGCTATCATAGATTATTATACAAAACTTGATTCTTAGTCCATCATGATATCATACATCAGCCAGTATAGAGTTGCAGCGGACCACCTAGGGCTGCGGCGGATGGCCCTGGGTGCCCGAGATTACAATCAGTTTTTTGAGATAGATTTTCGATTTTACAAAACAGAAGTTTAAAGTAGGTTTTTATTAAAGCTAACCATGTTATCTCTGGAACCACTGCAACCTGAAGCCTCAGGTCAAGCCCACCGCGTAGAGGTGGATCAGGGCATCTCCCCTGATACAGGACAGGCGGACTTCCATACCAACAATGGGGAGCCCTCCACTGCTGAACCTGAAGCTCCAAACCCTCCTCCTGACAAGGGAGAGGAATCCAAAATTCACTCAGGAACATCAGTCGGGAATAGCTAATCAGAGGTGGGCGGCCCTGAGCACGAGCCAATGGAAACTGACAATTTCTCAGGAAGTGAACAAAGTCATAGGGTAGATGCCCCCCACCGGGGCCAGAAAAAAAAGATCCAATGGCAGTAGACAATCTGCAAGCCCACCAAGAGAAGGCCAAGGCCCCCACCGTAAGCAGGATAACCCCCACAGCACCTTTCCGCAAGTGGACTTGGAATTCCTTGAGCTGCACAACGTAAGCAAGGAAGAGGCAAACACCTGGGCAAGCATAGGCTTCACAGTAAGTCAAACCATTTGTTGGCACAGCCTGGGGTTCAACCCTACTACCGCAAAGGCATGAAAACGCACTGGTCTTTCACCTGGCCTGGCCATGAAATGGTTGGGGGAAGATATGACCCTGGAATGGGCCCAGCTCTTCTGCCAAGGCGGAGTCAAGAAGCTCCAACTGGCAGAGGAATGGCGCAAAACCAAGATGCCCGCAGTGGAAATCAAATATGCCCTAGAAAACAAGATTCCCCTTGCAGAAGTCAAGCTATAGAGAACTGGTGGGTTCACTGTATTTGAGGCGGTGGAGTTCTACCAGGCATACATCCCAGCTACTCTGGCAGGGGAACTCCAAAGCATTCCAATGACAGCTGAAAGATTATCAGAGTACTTTAGCACCTTTCAAAACATTGACTGGGCCATTAGGTGGGTCAGAGCTGGAGTTATGCCCAGCGACGCTAAGGGCTGGGCAGCCCTTACATTCAGCCCAGCTGAAGTACAACCCTGGATCAAGGCAGAGTTTGGTGCCCAAGAAGCGAGGAATTGGTCATACTGCCAATGCTCCCCTGAACTGGCCCGCAGAATGAGAGTCGTGGGATAGCACCCCAACATCACAGCAAAGTGGGGCCCATTCACCACATGGTCTCCTGAAACGGCGGCTGAGTGGAGAGCCCAGGGGTGAAACCCTGTGGACATGAAGCATTGGCTCAACAAGGGCTTCACCATCACTGATGCAGATAAGTGGAAGATGCTGGGCATTACGGCACACATCCATAGCAACCTGGGGGACTGCCCAATCTCCCTTGAACAGTATGGCAACTGGCAGGAGACTTCCTCCATCACTGAAGCAGCCAACTAGATCAAGGCAGGATTCACTCCTGAATTAGTGGTCAAGTGGATGGGCAATGGCATATCCCCCAGGGACGCCATGATCCTCAGGAGGTCCTATACCCAGAGGAGGCAGCCAAATGGCTTAACACAGAAATCCCTGCCAAGCTGGCCACGTGCTGGAAGGCAGCAATCCCGGACCCTCATACAGCTGGAGAATTCTTCAAGGCAAAAATATTACCAGAGGAAGCAGCCCAATGGATGGCAATGAGAGCCAATGCAGCCAAAGCAACCTACTTTGTGGGATGCAAATGGAACTTGTTTACAGTAGCCAACTGGCTTCACACAAACAAGTCCACGTACAAGACCTTTCATGCCCACATGCACCCTTCAAAGAGCCCAGAGGGGATCATGACATGGTCAAAGACAGAATTTGGAGCCCTTGAAGCAAAGCTTTGGATGCAACTGAAGATAGACATTGATCTGTCTCACAACTTCAAAAGCATACAAATTACCCCCCAGGTTATCCTGAGCTTTACTGAGCAAGGGTATACCATGGAGGAGGCAGTGAATAACATAGTATGCAAGATCTCCCTGACAGAGGCCAAACCACCCAAGAATTGAAAGACCCAGAAGGACATGTTCTACAGTGAGAGGGTGAAGAAGGGCCTAGACCAAACCCTGAACCCAGATGGAATCCTTCCATTTATGGATAGAGTAAAGGAAATACTCATGCAAGGCGACCCCTTCCAATCCTTACCATGCTTGACACTCCTCAACACCATGAGGATTCACTTCAACATCCTGTCTAAAGACAGTATGGATGAATGCTTTGCCATGATCTTCACCACCCTTGACAAGCACTTGCCTGAAAGGGAGTTTGCACACAAGTGGTCAGCTGAACATGGATACATGGACGTGGGCTTCACAATCAATAGTAAAAGAGAAGCAGCCCTGAGTGTGGAATTCTCCCATGAAGGAATACCCCTCAAAGTGGAAAGCACCAGGTACACCAACCAGTTGGCCAAATGGGTCACTTTCACAGACGTCCCCACCACCAAGCCAAGGGAGTGGACCCATACAGCAATCACCACAGGCCTGTCCTATTGCAGGGTGGTGATCAATATCCAGGAGGAGATGGCTAATAAGCCAAGTGTCTCTGCCCTACGGTCATCCACACCCTGGTAGAGATAGCACCCTCAATTACGTACAAGAACATCAAGATCCTAAGATTCATATGCTTGCTGGAAGCAGGTAACCAAGTGATCTATGTCAAACCCAAGAACAAGAGGCAGATATGCAGATTCTGCTACTGTCCTGGTCACAGCTTTGGCCAATGCCTTCACAAGAAGGGTGTACATCCCAGAAGCATGGATTGCAACCCAGAAGATGGAGTGTCCAGAGTGAATGGCAAGGAGTTCCTTTGCCCAAGAGCAGTATGGTGGTTCCTGGCTTTGGCTAAGGACTCCTTCACCATGGAGGCTCTCCAGGGACAACTGAAGAAGAGACACAAGAGAGACTGGGCCCAAGAAGCAGCTCAGACCAAGAGAGGGACAGTGGACGACTTCCAGGACCCCAACGGTCCCCAAGATGAGCCAATGGAGAAAAAGGCGGCCCCAAAGGTACAAGAGCATCCCGTGCAACACAAATGGATCAATGCAACAGGTAAGATGGACAGTAAGAAACCCCCTAGACCCAAAGGGAGCCAGACCCAGCCAAAACAAACTGAACAGGCCCCACACAAGGGAATGCTAAGACCAGCCAAGCACATACCGCACCCCCTCCATTGGCACCCTTTGAGCTGGCACTCAAAGTTCCAAAGAGGGGTTGCCTGCCTAAGGCCAGAGGCAATCCAATCCTGATACCCACCCAGAGTTGCCCAAAACCATCCTCCCAAACTAGCCCCTCCAACCTCCCAGACAACACCTCACAGGACTTCACACCTGAAGAGATGGCATCATTCCAGAAGGAGGGCAAGGGAGTAAGAGAGAGCACCTGGAACCCCCACAATTTTAAGCCTACCGGCCACCCCAACAACAACACCCAGAAACCAAAGCCTACCAAGACACCAAAAAAACCTAATACCTGTGAGTCAGGCAGCCAGGAATAATGAGACTAGGTACTATTAACGCTAGGAGCTTGTGCAACTGGGACACCAGAGCACAGAAGATCCACCACCTTAAGAAAACTAATATAGACCTAATGATTATCACCAAATGCCAACTAAACAACAACACAATTCCCTCTCCCATAGACTATGACCCCAAGAACCACCCATATGCGAGACAGATAGGACTTAAGTCCTTCTGGAGAAAACATGTGGCTGCCGTGGCCTTCTCCCCACACATCAATATTTCTCTAATAGCAATGCTCTCAGATGAGTGCATCCTTGTGGTGGACGCGGTAGACACCAGAACTGACCTCAAGTTGAGAGTAGTGAGTGTCTATCTTCCTCTAAACCCAACAAGCAACAACCAATGGGACGTCCTTGACTCACTTGTCCTCCCCAAATACACTGTATTGATAGGGGACTTCAACACCTGGACAAACCCATTCAGGGACACTTTTCCTACCAGAACCAAAATTCACTCAAAAAGCACCAGAATGCTCTCCTTAATGACTGAGAAGGGACTGCTCTTCACCCTTGACAACAAAGCAGAAGGCCCAGCCACCCTCATTTGATGGGAGTTTGGGCCAAGAGGTGAGTTAGTCAACGGCTCCAGACTACTTCATTCTAGTAACAGGGCTGCTGGCTGAGATCACATCAAGATCAAACACAAGTGTGTCCCCAATAAGCAACCACATGCAGGTGGACATGGTGATTTGTAAGAAGAAACCACAGCCACATGAGTGGAGCATCAGGTCAACTACACTTAGAGACCCTGAATGGAAACTCTAACTATCCATTATAATCACACCACTTATCAAGGTATTGTATCTTTGACCAAACATGAATTCAGCCAAGAGATGGGAGGAGATAAAAAGGGTAATTAAAAAAGAAAGTAAAAAATATGAAAAAGAAAAGATAAAAAATATATTTAAAGAAAAATTAAGATTAGAAAAAGAAATGAAAGAAATTATAGATAATAGACACAAGATGTCGGAAAAGATGTGGTTTGAAGAGTACTCCAAAACTCATAATAAGATAAGGAAGGAACAGAGGACGCTTGTACACGCACAAATACCACATACAGGTTTTAATGCTTCATGGGGACATTGTCACAAAAGGCTCTACAGCATCTGAAGGGGCAAAGGTCTCACTCTGCTATGACTGAGGTGAAAAGGGACAACATAACTATGGCTACTGAGGAGGAGGAGATTAGGAAGGAAGTAGAACTATTCTATACCTCTATATACACCCCAGCTCAAGTGGGAATGGCGGCAGCTGAAGAACTCCGGGAAATAGCCTCCCCATCACTGGCAAGGTGCAGCACTGAGGCACAAGCGGACTTAGTAAGGACAATCACTCTAAAGGAAGTTAGAGCTACCCTCAAGGAAGCCCCAAAAGGGAAGGCTCCTGGACCTGACAACTTACTGGTGGAAGTGTACAGGCTCCTTCAAGCGCCGCTGGGCCCAGAAATGACCAGACTCTTCAACTGGTGCCTGAAAAAAGGCCACCAGTTCCCAGGTGGAAACAAGGTGAAGATATGCCTCATCTTCAAGAAGAAGGGGGCCACACAAAAACTGAAGAACTGGAGGCCCATCAGCCTCTCAAACGCGGACTACAAGTTGCTCACCCAAATACTATCAAATAGACTGATGCCAGTGGCAGAAGCCACCCTCAACTAATGCCAGCATGGCTTTGCAAAAGGAAGATCTATATGAAATAACATAGAGTTAGTCCAGAAAATAGTATAAGGGAGAAGGGGAGTGACAGATGGTTACCTGCTTTCTTGGACATGGAAAAAGCATACAACCGGGTCTCCTGGGAATACCTACAGTTCTATCTAGAGGCAGTGGGCATCCCCCCTGTTCTGAAAGTGGATCACCACAGTATATCAAAACCTGAGAGCTGAAGTCATTTTCAACGATGGCACAACCAACAAGTTTGCTATAGGCCAAGGACTCTGCCAGGGTGACCCCATGTCCCCACTCCTGTTCAACTTTGCGGCAAACTTAATACTGATAGCATGTCAAGTTAAACTAAAAGGTATTGCTCACCCAGGTCAGGATCCCCTGAAGGCATCAGCCTTTACAGATAATACAGTCTGTGAGGTGGCCAACAAGGAAGACATGGTTACATTCCTAAAACTGATGGACTTATATCAGAAAGGTTCAAATGTTAAAACTAACATTGATAAAACTGTAACCGTATGAATTGGCTTACCTGATTTCCCCCCTCCTGAGGGAATGACACCAATTGACCTGAACTTACCTTTCAGACACCTGGGCATCCTGTTCACATCCTGTGACATTGCACAAGATGCAATGAAACAGGGCCTGTTATCAGATCTAGTTGACAGGATTGGGAAGTGGAGATACAAATAATTAGACCTGGCGGAAAAAGCACAGGCTCTGAATGTCTTTGTATACTCAAAAATATGGTACATGGCACATATCCTGCCCTTCTCTGCAACGTTTGAGAAAAAAGTGAAGTCAATTACCAGGACATTACTGTGGAACAAAGCAACTGCGGCACCTATAAGGCTCAAATTAGTCACACAAATGGAGAAGGAAGGGGGGATCAGACTTTTACCTGTGGCATACAATGCACAACATCTTTGGGGTAAATCATTCTTAGCAGGAATAAACACATAAAAATTGAGTCTGGAAAGAGCTAGGACAATGAACTGGCTAGACAGCCTGTGCCTAATCCCTAAAGAAAATCAAACACTGAGAAATTACCTTGCATCATACCAGGGAATGGTCAGCAGAATACACACAGAACCATACTGGAGACGCAGCATGCGCGCCCTCTGCCTTGGGGAATGGAAAATCACAACTGCACCAAAGAATACTGCCCACTGCTTGGCAAACAAATTTATTAGAGAAAAACTAGTGAACAACAAGAAGACGCAGGACGGAAAAGATTGACTGCAGGTCTTTGTTGACAACGCACTTCACCCAGTTACATGCAAAGGAACTAAGATTAACAATTGAAACTTTGATAAAGTGACAAAACAGTTTCCAAAGGCACAATTTCTGCGTATTGTGAGTGACTGGGCACTGGAGGGGATTGACATATCTTTGACGGCAAAAGAGATAGTCAATAATATGTGAAGCAAGTTTACGCCCATCAAAATGTGATCCATAAGTTGGCAAATATTGAATCATGCATATAAGTCCAAAACTCATAGCAACAAATCATATTGGTATAAAGAGTGTAAGATTTACATGGAACCAATTGCAGGAGTAAGCCATAGGTACTTTGAGTGCCCCAGCAGCTCCAAATTTTGGAAAAAAACCCCAATGGGAACTGCTGGGGCCAAGGCTCTGTAATACTGGTCCTGGCAAAGACACTTTCTTCAATAGAACTATGGGAAATGTCCCTCCTCATTCAAAAGCATTATACTACCATTGTGCGCTCAATAGAGTGCACACAGCCAGAAGATCCTGGATACTGGAAGCAAAACCAATTGACGTCAACATCATAATCCACCAATGGAAACTTGATATAGCACGTCACCTAGAAAGGATCATCAAATTTGGTGGTCTCATCCCCAGGAAATTTCAAACCTGGTGCTCCACCATAGCAACTAGCCAGTACATCAAGTACGACGCAACTTGCAAACAACTCCAGCCTGTATGGAGAACAGAGTTTCACCAAGACTTTAACTTGGAAACTTGATTGGCATGCCGTTTTTTTGGGTGAGTCCTTGTGACGTCCCCCATTTCTCCCCACCATTTTTGTAATAAACTTGGCTTTAAAAAAATGGCCCTGGGTGCCTGATTTGTTGAGGCACTCAACTCAGCCCCAGAGGTCCCAGGTTCAAATCCTGTAGATTTTTCCTGCCCTGCCTCTATATTTTAGTTATCTAAGGACCCTACCCATAGTTGGATTTTCCAGCAAGGACTGGTCAAATAATCCTTAATGACTGAAACGTTAAATTTGTCCCCAGTAAGATGTAATGGTGATTCAGTGGACCCTACCTGTAGTTGGATTTCCAACCAGGACTGGTCAAACAATCCATTAAGTGACATGATAACATTGTATTGAATCTCCTATCCCCAGATTCCCTAAGGCTGTGGTCCTTTATACCTCCACTCTTCAGAGCTTTAATAAATGTTCTCTTTAAAAGAATAGGGCTGTGGCAGATCTGAAACAATTCTAGAAAATTGTCATAGCTACAATTTTTCTGGAATTTTTTCTGTACACATCCACAGACAGATGTTGTTTTTTTGGATTTTTTTAAAAAAGTTATATTTTTCAAATTTAAAATAAACATATTATAATTCAAACTTGACTTCTTTTAAAACAAAAAATTGTTAAAAAATATAAACAAAATGGCTCATACAGAAAAAAGAAAGCCATTATAGACCTTTTTTATTTTGGATTCCCCTAGGTAAGGGGAATCTGAAATCTGGAAATGTGATAGCTTGGATGTGTCAATTATAGCAAATGCTGTAATCAGCGTGTTTTTAATCTGACACAACCCTAGGACTACCCCAGGACAAAAACAGGGGTTTGTATGAATTTTTGTAATGCAGATTTTTAAAAGGATTTACTTAGAAATATATTGTTACAGTAGAAAATCAAATGAAAGGGATAGTGCGTTTTTGTCAAACCAGAAACCAGCAAAGAACTGCAGCCAAACCCTTGAAAGAAATAGACAACTTAAATGCTTTCATAGACAAAAAAACGGGTCAAAGCTGGGGCCATCCAAATAGCCCTGGAAAATCTGGACATCTTTATTTTTACCTGAATAATTATGGCAAGAAAATTATGCGTTATGTGTTATACGTTATTTGGGGTGGCAGCGCTTGACCTGCTGGCCGCCAGAATTTTTTGAATTATGGCATCATTGACTTGAACTCCAATACAGGACCTTCAACTGCTGAAAATATTCTTGCCAGCCAATCAGATACCACAGAATCCCCTCCTCTCCCATCCTGAACTCCCTTAAGACTTCCCCATTTCCCTCTAAAAACTTGTTTCTAGATAGCTTGATTTCCCTCAAAATAAAAGAAAGTATATCCCAAAATGATGGTGTATCTGGGGCTGTTTGCCCCTGTCATCAAAAGATGAGCCTTTGTGGCAGTCAGGGTTACCGTCAACTCCATGTCCTCAACCTGGCCCACCCTCTACATGCCAAGGCCTTCAGATTATTTCTCTAATTTACCCTTGCAAGTTATTTGCTTATTGACAATTTTGACCTTGATCTTTTGCTATACCGCCATTGGATCCAAGATATTGAAACTGTCCTCCCAATTTGGTCTCCTTCTATTCAAGCAACTTACAATTTTTTTATTATATCCTCATCATATTTTCTTGAATCATGCTGCATACTATTTCACTCTAACATATATAGAATCCATATTTTTAGAAATGCCAGGAAAATCTAGTTCTTGTCCAAGTGTGGTCTGCCACTATACATTGCTTCAATAAAGCATGTAATATAGATAGGGCAGGCTCAAATTTCAATATTTTTTCAAAGACTCCTCTCTCTAGTTCAGGTTGTGTTTTCTTGGATAATCTGGAGTATAACAGGATGGAAAATAATAAGCAGAAATCAGAGGTTTAAAGAATAGGAGCTTTTATTTATTGGAAAATAAGTGAATTTATAAAGCTTTCAACATAATGATAGTTACAGGAAATGTTGCAACTGAACCAATGAGGATTTAGTATTTGATTTAGGAAAGACAACAGTCCAATAGAAAGGACAAGAATGAATAGAAAGAGATGTTGTTTATTATAGAATACAGTAATTAATATACTATATGGTGAAAGCCACTGGGCCACAAGAGGTTGGCATGTTCCATGTAAGGTTTGGAGCCAAGGAATAACTTGTGCAGGGATCAGCAGGTCAAATTGGTAGCGCTCCTAATTAGTAGAACATGCCCATAATTTGATACTGCCTTTGGATTGGTTCATGTGGTTAGATATGTCAAGGGGCGGCTCTTTGAGCACCCCCTGTGTATTGTAAGATACATTAGCAGGAGAGTCGGGAAACTTGGTTGCAACACCCCCCCTTGCTCCCTGCTTGTTGTCAGACACCAGGATCAAAGTCTGTGGGAGATCTGGGAAGGTCTGCACAAACAACCTTTGTGTGGGGATGGCGCGGCAGGGGCACAAGAAATTGTGATGAAGCTTCTTGGTGTTTCCTTGGGCATCTTCAAGTTGGTAGGTGTGGTTGTCATAGACCACAGCTATCTTGAAGGGCCCCAGATGGTTGGGTTCTAATTTGGCTGAATTGGGGTTGAGGGCATAGACGGGGTCACCTACAGTTTATCCGGCCTTGAGGTGCCTTGTCCCCCCCTCAATCTGCTTGTGTTCAATATCTCTGGCTTTGGCACACCACTAGCTCAGGGAAGGAGTGGTCAACAAGGGGGGTTTCCTGGGAACTGTGGACAGTAATTTTCCTTGTTCTACCCCTGCCAAGCTGTCAGGCTCCCAAAGGCCAGGGTGCTGGGGCTGAACCCAGTTCCCTGTTGATTCCTGCTTTCAAGATGAGTAGAGCAGTGGGCAAGTGTTCAGTCCACACGGTATTAGGATGTTCCTGTGAGAGTTTGGCAATCAGTTGGACTAGTGAACTGTTCAATTGTTCCACACATACATTGGCTTGCAGATGGTATGGGGTCATGACTATTTGCTGAAGGGCATTATTGGCGCAGTATGCCTTCATGATATGCCCAACAAGCTTGGGGCCACCATCAGTAATGAGGTGTTTGGATCACCCAAAGAAGGCCACAATTTTCTTGCCAATGAAGCAGGTGATGGTGGTGGCAGTGTGATTAGATGTCACCCATGCTACTGGCCAACAGGTGAAGTAGTTGATGGCTGTGATGATGTACTTCTTCCCAAGTTGGTCTTCAGGAAGAGGTCCAACAATGTTGAGGGCCCACTGCTCAAAGGGTTCCATGGCCTTAATGGGCAGAAAAGACTTGGGGGATGAAATTTTAGATGTGTTCTTTTCACACAACACACATGTTTTGAGGAGATCCAAAATGTCTTGACGCATACACTTCCACTAAACCTTACGTTTCATGATCTCAAAGAGATTACGCCCTCTTATATGACCCAAGGTGCGGTGGTAGTGCAGTATGGTATCACCTTGTTGTGTGGTGGGGATATAGGGCGTCTGTTTCACCTGTCTCTGCCCGGCGGCAGACATTGCCAGCATTAGTAGTGAACTGACTTTCATTATCCTTTAGCTTGGAGATGGTTACCAAATTAAGGCCTTTGTAACAGGCTGCTTCAGGACAGAGGTAAAGCATTGACCTATCTGGGTCCAAGCTATTGTCCCTGGTGATGGACACTACCTATAGCCTTGAGAGGGCGTCTGTTGTGATAAGCTCCTTCCCAGGCTTGTACTCAATGCACAGCTGGTAGGGGGATATACACTCAACTCAGCCTGCTTGGCGACATGTCAAGTGGGACATCATGTTGAAGTACTGGGGCAACTTGTGGTCCATCAGGACATGAGGTGGGAAGGTGGCACCTTTCCAGGTAACAGCGCCACTTCTCAACGCAGTGCACAATTGCTGCTAATTCTTTGTCATATATTGGGTAATATTATTCCAAGTCAGTGAGCTTCCTGGACTCATATGCCATGGGGAGGAAGGTGCCCTCGTCAGTTTCTATCTGTAGCACACCCCCTATGGCTCTGTCAGAGGCATCAGTCTCAAGTTTGTATTAGTGTTTCTTATTGGGAAACTGCAGTACTGGTACTGTTGTGAGTCTTTGTTTCAACATTTTGAAGGCTCAATCTCTGAAAGGGGTCCAATGGAAGCGCTGTTTGGTGTTGAGGAGCTCAGTAAGAGGTGCAATTAGTTCCCTGCAATTGGGAACAAACTTGTGCACATAGGCAACCATGCCTAAGAATGTCTGCACCTGGCCCACATCAGTTGGGGGCAGCATGCTGGTGATTGCCTTGATTTTGGCAGGGTTGGGCTTTATCCCTTGGGCAGAGATGGTGTGCCCAAGGAATGACAGCTCCAACTTGAGGAACTCACATTTAGAGGGTTTAGTTTTTAGCTGGTTTTTCTGAAGGGTGTCAAGGACAGCACGGAGGTGTTGGAGGTGTGTGGTTTGATCTTTAATGAAGACAATAATGTTGTCAAGGTAAACAACAACACATGTCCTAATCAATTCCTCAAATGCTTTGTTAATTAATATGGCAAAGGTGGAGGAAGCAATAGTCATTCCAAAGTTCATGACCCGGCACTTGAACAACCTGTAGTGTGTACAAAAGGCAGTTTTTGCCTCATCCCCTGGTGCAATACGGACCTGGTTGTACCCTGCGGTGAGATCAATCTTGCTAAAGACCTTTGCACCTGCAAGCATGTCAAACAGGTCATCAATCAACAACAGGGGGTATTTATTCTTAACAGTCACCTCATTTAAGGTGCAGTAGTCTGTGACCAAGCAAAGGGACCCGTCCTTCTTGGCTACAAAGAAGACAGAAGCCCTGTATGACAAGAGCAAGGGGCAGATGAAGCCCTTATTGAGTGTGTCTACAAGGTGCTGGCGGAAGGTCTCATGTTTTTTGATGTTAACCAATAGAGGGGACATGCTTTGGGAAGCAACCCTTGCAGTTGTACAGGATGTTGGATCTCTTGAGGAGGGGGTAGTTGATCCAGTGTTTCACTAGTAACATCCTTGTACTCCTCAAGGAGTGCAGCAAGCACTGGTGGAGAGTGAGGAAGTCAAGGGGGGCCGCAGGTGGTTCCACGCGGATAACTTTGACTGAGCATTGATTGAAGTCTAGTTTCCCCTCTTGAAATCATATGAGCACTTTTCTGTTATTCTGACAAACACAGTATTGTGAAGCAACTTGTTCATCTTGACAGGATATATATGAAAGCCCACCCCATTTCTATTGAGGGTAATAACAGACATATCCTAGTTGATGTAGGGACGGTTGTGATAAAGCCAGTCAAGGCCAGCAATGACATTGTGGCTGAACCCTGCCATGATTGGCCCAGAGAGCTTAACCTGGACGTTCCCCATCCTCACAGAGAAGGTACTGTCTCATGGGTAATTGTTACTCTACAGAAGTCAGCCACTTGTACTGCCTTGAACCTTCTTGGTACTTGGTCTAGTTGTTGAGAGTCAGTGAACGCCTGGTCAACTATAGTGTGATTGGCCCCAGTATCTACCAATAGTTTGTGGGTGTTCCCACGGAAACAGAAGGGATAGGCCAAGCAAGTTACTTTATTTGAAGAATGGCTTGCTGGGAGTACAGGGTTGTCTCTGTGGACTTGGAATACATTGAGGGCTTCAACTTCATGAAAATTGTAATCACAGGGGTTTTTTAAAAGGGGGGATTGAGAGTGAGGGTCAAGTGGGGTTGTAGGACCTCTTGTAACTACAACCCCCAGGCCTTTCCCTGGTCCTCAATTTGTGCTAACTGAATTCCCCCCTTGTGGGGGCGCTTAATCCCATTTTTCTGCTGACAGGGCTGGTAGGTGGGGCAGTCTACTTGATTGTGGGCACTGCCAGGTGCGGAACAAGGTTGGGGTGGTGTGTCATTGGATCTGCAGAAGCCCATTGAAGCCTGGTTATTGGGCTCCACAGTGGCAACAGCGCCCATGTTGACACTAAAAATGTTGACAGTGGCCATGTTGACACTTTTAATGTCAACACTATAGTAAAGTGACAACCTGGTTTTACATAATGTTGTCTCCTGGATGTTGACACTTTTTTAAGTAACAGCACACTTTACCCTGAACATTTTTAATATGAAAAATACGTTTTTAAATAATTTAATATACTAAAAGACATCAGAAAGCTCAAAAATGCAATAAAAAGTTACTGTAAGTAATAAGAATAAGGAGATATAAGCAAATATTTTTCAATTTACTATGGAAATTATACTTTTTATTATAAAATTATTTTTTATTCTCATAAAATTAAAATTCCAATGTGCCAAAAATAAAGATATTTTATATATCATAATAACAATAAAATATAAGAAAATTCCAATTTAAATTTATTATACTTTATAAAAGTACAACTGAAAAAATCTCATGCCTTAAAGATAAATTAACAAAATATAAGATATTTCTTACAAAACCACATTGAAATTGTATCTGAAACTTACCATTTATACCTAAAAAAATTAATACAATATAAATAAATTAAAAAATATATAAATTCAAAAGTAAAAACAATTCAGGCAAAGCAAAGTTTACTGGGCTAATTGAAGCCACCAGCAAGAGCAGTTGCAACATCTTCTAGGTAATTCTTGATCCCCACCACCTTGTACTTCTTCTTGACCACCTTCTGGACGTCCTCCTGGTAGTCCTGGTCCTTACCCTTTCTTGTCTTGGGGGCCACCCAGTTGGCCAGGTTGCAAAACTTGGAGACAGTTCTTGCTTGATCCTCCTGTAGCTTAGATAAGAACTTGTTGTATTTGGGGTTTGACACAAACTTCACCTTGAGGTGCTTGTGCCACACTTCCAGGATGGAGGTGGTCCTTATCTCCCCCTTGAGGCAGGCGCTCTGATAGTTCCATGGTGCTGTGGCCCAGCTCTTTCCTCTCCAGGCAGTCACCTTCTTGCCTACCCATTGCCGCTCAAAGTAATCCAGGTAGCCTTTGAAGATAGCAGAGTGCTTCTTGATATAAGCATCCTCCAGAAGGGCCTCAAAGCCAAGCCCAGTATGCTCTGGCCGTACAAAAGCCAAGGCAGCAGACTAGGTGATGGCAAAAACAGCGCTTCCCTTTACCATCATTAAGATACTTGTAGAAAAGCTCCTTCTCACTCTTGAGATTCTTGATGAGGGTCTGCCTAACATGGAAGAAGCAGCCCTGAACTTCTCCATTGAAGGTGGCCTTGAAGGCTCTGAACTGAGCTTGCTCAAAGTCCATTATGATCACCTTTGGCCCAAGTGAGCTCACATGAGCTAGCTGCTCTGTGGCTATGGTGGACTCATCCTTCTTGGCAGAGGAAGGGTTTGCTCTGGAGGTGTGAGTGGGGGGAGCTGATTGGTGGGAAAGGAGCTCAAAGCATCCCAGACAATTTTGAATGCTCTGGTGTAGACTTCTGTCTTGGCACCAGGCAGGAGGAAGAACACAAGAGGGATGACCTGGTCATTGAACTGCCCATGCAGGACCCAAAGCTGCTTAAAGATGGTTGGTCAGGTTGTAAATGTGCTGTTGCTGTCAGGGACCCACTTCGCAGGGAACAAGTTCCCTAGCTGGTGGGCCAAAGCCCCTAAGTTCAATCCTGCTATCACCAAGCCAATAGGAACTGTGACCATTGCAAGGTGTCCCAGGTGTCCCAGGTAAGCAAATCTTCCAAACATGGAACTGAAACAACCAATTAGATAGTAACCCACCATGTACGTCAAGAGGTAAAAGGAGGCGTAAGGTCTAACCAGAGCAGGTTTGGTAGGAGGTGGAGTAAAAAAACGACCATATTAGAATTTACGTCCCCAGTGGCTGGAAGGGTATTTGAACCATCTGTGAGCAAGAGATTCCTTTTGATGGGCGTCATCTGGAGAAGATTTTTACCAGTTGGTTGTAGGTGTTGGGGTTTCCAAGGTTGATACCACTGGCAAGAAGAAAGCTAGAAACCAGGATAGGAATAGAATTCCTCTCATGGCTTCAAAAATATGTTTATCAGAAGATGAAGGATTAGCAGGTGTAGGATAAAATCTTTATTATTGGAAAAAAGAGAAATAATGAAAGTAGGTCACTTAAATACCCTCCAAATGAAGGCTGGGACATTTAAGTGGTATTTTAGAGAATAAGAGGGATTTTCATGGGCTTGTGATCAAAATAATACCTTTTTTCAAATAATGATGAAGGTAGAGCTTAATAGTTTGTATAGTTAAAATGTTGAAGCAGTGGATACAAGGATAAGCCATTGTGCTGTACATAATTAAGCAGAGACAGACAAGATAATTGCTTAAAACAAAGTACAGAGCTTTGATCAAATATAGGCTCTTTTGATTACAGAGCAGCAAGGTAGACAGCGGCAGCCAATCAGAACGTGAGCGGTAAGTGATGTTGTTAATTGTGTTAATAACCTTTTCAAAATTCAATTCAAAAGCCAGAGTGAAAGTCAAATGAATAGGATTCATATATAAAGGTAAACTAAGTTGAATAGTCAATTCCATATTAACGCTGGGTCCTTCTTTAGGGTTCTGTCTTTTGATTCCTGTTGAACTTATTGTTCAAATAAAAACTGAACCCAAATTCATTGTTGTTGTGTTGGTTTGAGGAATTGTTTTTTAAATGTTGTCAATAAGATTCAAGTAATCAGGGAAAGAATCCCTGACAGTTGCACAGCCAGGCGGTAGCAGTATTGAGCTGCTCCAGGTTTTGGGTTGTGATATAGGCTATAATCCTATCATCTACTTCCTGCCCATTGTCATGGAGCAGGAGCATCTCTCCATCCTCTGTCTTCTTGAGGGCATTGGAAAGGACCAGGTCTTCAATGGTGATGGCGCTTTGGCCAGGGGGTTCAAGGCTTGGTGCCTATCACTCACAAACTTGACCAACTGGGTATGGGTTGGCACCCTCTTGAGGTTGGTGGGGGAGAGGTACTTGCACACAAGCACAGTCAGCTGGGTCAGGGAAAAGTCCTTTGAGGTGGGCATTAACTGCACAAGTTACCATTTGAGAAGGTGGGCAATGGTTGTGTTGGGCATCACACAAGTGTGTTCACCCTTGACGGTCTGTACTAAGTCCCAGCGCTCAGTATTGAGCCGCACTGGGCAGGATCAGTCCTCACAGGTATAGTGCCAGCTCTTGAAGCCCTGGTTGGCATTGTTACAAGAGAAAATATAACCATTGGCCACCATGGCTGGCCCACCCTTTACACTCATGATAGGAAAATACTTAGGCAAGGAAGGAAGAACCTTAAATTTGCCATCAACATTGCAGATGTTATGGGCCAACAGAGGGTCCCAGGGGCCAGCAGGAGCATGGAAGAAGCCAGGGAAGTTATTGGGATGGGGCTTTGAACCATCCCCTGATGAACTGGAAGGGGAGTTTGGTGGTGATGGGGAAGCAGAAGGGGGCTTGTTGTGATGCTCCTCATGTGGAGGAGACTTATCCTTGAGTGGGGTCTTTTTGGCCTGGCGCCGCTTCTTGGTTGGCTCCTCATCTGAAGCCAAGTTGTAGAAGCTGTGATCTGTAAGGAAACCATCAGTTTCCTCTCCCCCAGTGGAGTGAGCGGGGCTCTCTCAGGAGAGGGCTCAGGGGAGGGCTTTGGGGAGGGCTTGGGAGTGGCCTTCTTTAATAAGACAGACTTTTTCTTGGTAGATTTGGTTGGCTTAGAGGGACGCTTGGTTCCTTTGGGCTGCTTAGAGGTGTCCTTGTCCTAAAATAATAAGTAAAAGGGTTTAAAATAAAGCAATGTATTTAAAAACAAACAAACCAAATTAAAAACATAATATATAAAAAGGAAACTTTATATGGCTTTTCTTGGCATTAAAAAGGTAAAAAATACTTGTATAGTTTTTATTTTATTAAAGTTATAAATAACAAGTTAAAAGTTAAGATATTTATGTGAAAGTATTAGCTTTATAAATAGATTTTATTTTAAAAATAAGAAAATATGAAAAAGAAAAGTTAAAAATACAGCATATCAAAAAATCAGATGATTTTATTATGTAAAACATAAAGTTTTATATGTGAGAAATGAAAAGTGTTGACAATATGAGTGACAATTAGTAAAAAAAGCTGAATTCTTACTGTTGATTAGAAAAATTGTAGACATTATTTTTGACAACATTGTCATTGTCAACATTTTATTTGAAAATTTACTATGTTTTTTCATAGTACGCTTAATTAAATTTACGTGGACTAGAAAATATTAGCCGTTTTCTATGTGTTTTTGTTTACATAGTAAAATTAAAAAACATATGAAAATAAGTAAAAAAAGTATCAAAGTTCTTTATTTCTTTATTAAAAATAATATTTGGGTAGTGGTAATATGATATTTTACCATTGTGTATATAAGAAGTTGTTAACACTTTGGTTAAGATATGAAAAGGATAAAGTGTCAACAATGTCACTTACAACATTCTTTATATGAAGTGGCATATTAATTTAAGCTTAATTGCAACACTCTAATTTGCTTAACTCTACCTGGCAGATAATCACAAGTAAATAGACAACATTTTTGAGTGTTGACATTATTTTCAATAATAAATTCTATAGTAAATTACATAGTAACTCACTCTTAAATTATTGGATCCCTGTTAGTCACCAATCCATTTATGATATTAAAGCCAGAATAAGTGCCACATATATATGGGTCATTATTTTCCTTGTTATGCCTAAGCACTGGACTGATTATTTTATAGCTTAATTACATTATTTATATTCAAATTATTCAGAAAGGTTAAAATACAATCAATGTCAAATCTTTAATTGATCTTGGGCTTAGATGATTTTTAAAAAAAATAATTTATCAATTTTAGAATTGAAAATTGCACCTTATAATATTACTGGAAATATCTTAAGTGCTATTACATACTACAAGCTAAAAATATTTATGATGAGTTGCATGGGAAAGTAATAGCAGCCCCAAAGCTATAAATGCTATTACCCTATCTTTGGCTCATCATAAATATTCTTAGTTTGTTTCAGAAAAAAGGTTGTTGTTTTTGAAAGACTGATAACTCTATTTAAAATACACCCTCTAGTAAGCTGCCCTACTTCATGAACTTGCCCTAATGCACCACTAGCATCTTCTGATATTTTTGTTTCTCTGGTATCATCACGTGATTTCAAATGATAAGTTATCTCAGAATATTCCGAGAAACTTTCAAATGTTAAAGGTGAAGTATACAACTTCCCATCTTTCATAAAATATGAAAGATTAATGTGCAGATTTCTAACTTCAAGCTCTTTCCTTATAGGCCTAACTTTTCTCTCATAAATATAAAAGAATGACTTTTGAGAAATATTTGAGCTTGATTGCGCTGATTTATATATTTTTTTTCTTTTTTCTTCCTGCTCAAAAATGTTTTTAATGTCATTTATATTCTTAATATAAGCTGATTTTCTTTCTCTTTTAATATTTTTGATATTACACCAAAGTGACCATCAACAATGCTTTTTCCATGACATTCTACAAATCTATTTTATTTAATAGACCCTTTAATGTATTGTGGTGCCTCTTTAATTAGATAATATAAGAATTCATAGGATCTAAAATGGTTTCCATTATCAGTCCATATTTTGATATTCTTTATTTTTTTAAACTTATCTGATTTACGAAGACTTATTAGACATTCACCTGAAAACAAAGAATCATGAGACTATATTTGAGATAAAAAATCATGGTATTCATATTTAACTTTATTCTTTTCTTTAAATACCAACGTAAACCCCAATAACAAAATAGGTCTTTTGGAATAAAACAGTTATTGGTTTCAATTGGACCACCACCAACTTTTACATTCTCCTTAAAGTCTATAACTATAATACATGATTTTTTTATTTAATTCATTGATATCTTTCTATATTCCCTATTTTGATGAGCATAAAAGACTTGGTGCTGATTAATAGCTTTTAACTCACTGTTTATAGATTCTGGCAATAATAAGTTTTTACTTTCACATTCTTCTTTTCTTTTTTCTAAGGATGATTTTAAGTTACAAATATTACACATGTCGGTTTGTTTTTTACTCTTGATTATATTTTTTGGTATTAATTTATAATAAGTTGAAAGTGATATTGAAATTTCATTTTTTACTTTCATATTTTCATATATTTCTTTTTTTGTTTTTAATAGAGAATATTTTATTTCAGTTGAATATTCATTTATTTTTTTTCAATGTCTTTATAAATTTTTTCTGGTGCTTTTTTTGTAAACTGGCTTGTTTCAAAAGAATTTTTCAGTAGGTTTTTAATTATTTTTTGATTATTTCCTTTTTTACTGAATAGTTTTTATTTTTGATAAGGAGCGCCTTTTTGGGGAAGCTTCAAATATAAAAGTAGGAAGAGAAGAAGTATATTTTATTGGATAATACTTTAGACTTATATAGCTTTAGCTGTGGCAGGGATTTAGTTGGATCAAACCAAGGGGCTGGTCATGTGCTGGATGGGTTCAAGTTGCTGGATACCTGGAAAGTCATGTGATATTGGTTTGGTGCCATTTTTGGTATGTCAAATGGTATATTGGAAAGGCATCAAATTGGGCAATGACTGGATGTTAGGTGTGATGGCAATAGCTGGAATACTTGTACATCCAGACCCTTGACACACCCCTCCCTTAAAGGGTTACTTGGGTACATCAGGGGGGGCTTTGTCTTGACGGCTGCTGCCTGATGTTCCTGGAGTTGTTTATTAGTGGGCACCAACTGGGTCAAGTGTTCCCCTTTGCTAGGGCAGAGGCAAGATCTGTGATACTTTTTGGTGATGGGCTCTTTGGCACCCTGGAACTTAACCAGGTAGGTGTTCCTGTCTGGTTGGTATCTGATGATTCTTCCTGGTCCTTTGTGTACTGAGTCTAGCTTCTTTCTGTTCCCAGCTAGGACCCAGATGGAGGAGTTGATGGGAAGTGGGTCCTCTGTTGAGGTTACCTTTTGGGCTTTGAGTCTTTTTGTTTCTGCTAGTTTGGCTTTGAGGCATATGTGTTGTAGAGCTGGTTTCTGTTCTACTGTTAGAGGTTTCCCTAGGGGATCTTCACATACGGTTGATTATTGTGGGTGACTATTTCTGGCTTGTACCTGTATGTTAGTTCAAATGGTGAGTACCCTGTCCCTTAATTGGTACAAACCTGGGATACTAGTAATGCATGTTTCACATAGAGTGGTCATGTGTCTTTGGCTTTGCCATCCATTATTTTCTCCAGGGTTCTGATAAGACTACCATTCAGGCGTTCAACACTGCCGTTGGCCTGTGGCCTGTAGGGCAAGGTTGTGGAGTGTTTGATGTTATTTGTTTTTATATTGTTGTTTACTACATGGCCTGTTAGCTCTTTTGCTCCATCTGTTATGATGTAGTCTGGAGTGCCGTAGTCTGCTATGATTGCTTTATTGATGAATTGATTTATTGTTTCTGCCTTGTGATCTTTTGTTGCCCAGCAGATGGGCCAACATGTGGCAAAGTTGATGGCTACAATTTGGGAACATTGATTTGTTTTGGTTTCTTGGAAGGGTACCACTACGTCCAGTCCCCAAACCTTAAATGGTTTGGGGTCAGGTACCAGGTTGACTGTTGGCTATGGCGCCTTGGTGCTGGCGTATTTTTCACACACTGTGCACTTCTTTAGAACATCAATTATGTCTTGCTTCAGGTTGGGCCATCATAATATCTCTTATAATGTGAGATATAGGCTGTTAGCCTTTGTGTGTCCTAGCAGACGGTGGTGTCTTAGTATAGTGTCAACTCTTTGTGCAAGTGGAATGTATGGAATGTGTTTTCATTGATGATTTGGTATACTATGCCATTTGATACATGGAAATATTTTCATTCCTTACTAGTGTATCATGGGTTAGTTGGTGTGTGGAGTTATCCTTTCCTTTTGTCTTGTACTCAGTGTTATATAGGTTGGGCCAGTCAGGGTCCAGGTGGTCAGGGTGATCCTCTCTTGGCTGGCTTAGCCTAGAGAGAGCATCAGCTGTGACCAGTTCTGCCCCCTTTTTGTATTGGATGTCCAGGTTAAGCTGTTCCAGCAAGGATACCCATTTGGCTTGGCGCCGTGCAAGTGCATTCTGAGTTTTGAAATAGATTAAAGATTTGTGGTCAGTTAGCACTCAGACGTTTAAGTGTCCTTCAAGATAACATCTCCATTTCTTGCATGCGTGATATATTGCTAGCAATTCTTTATCGTGTATTGGGTACCTTTGCTCAGTGTTTGTTAGTTTTCTGCTTTTGTAACATACTGACAGGAAATCTTGCTTCCCTGGCTGGCAGATGTGTAGGACTGCGCCAATGGCAGTGTCACTAGCGTCTGACTCAAGCTTGTAGCACCTGTTGTTATTAGGGTATTGCAAGATTGGTGCTTTGATCAAAGATTGTTTTAATAGCTGGAAATTCTTGTCGCATTCTGGAGTCCAGATGAATTTTTTTTGGCATTACCTTTGGTTAGGTCATTGATTGGTGAGGTGAGCTTTCCGCAGTCTTTGATGTATTTCCTTAGGTAAGCTATCATACCAAGAAAGCATCTTACTTGTTTCACGGAGGTGGGGTGTTGCATGTTATTTGTGGCTTTTATTTTATCTGGGTCTGCTTTGATGCCATTGCAGAGACAATGTGGCCCAAGAACAGGAGTTTATTTTCCATAAATTGGCACTTACTAGGCTTAGTGTATAGCCTGTGCTTTGCAAGTTAATCAAGTGTCTTGCGGACATGTGTGAGGTGTTCCTCTTTTGTTTTTGAAAATATGATGATGCCGTCAAGGTAACATAATGTGTTTGAGAGTCTGTTTAGCGCCTGGTTCATCATGGTGACAAATGTTGCTGGGGCGTTTGTCATCCCAAAATTCATTACTTTACATTCAAACAACCCAAATTGTGTGCGGAACGCAGTCTTTGGTATGTCTTTCTCTTTAACTTCAACTTGGTTATAACCAGATGTGAGGTCAATTTTCTAGAAAATCTTTGCTCCAGAGAGCCTTGCAAATAGGTCTTCTATGAGGGGAAGTGGGTGTTTATTTTTTACTGTACTTGAGTTTAGTGCTCTGTAGTCAGTAACTAAGCAAAGAGATCCTTATTTCTTCTTTATGAAGAAAACTGCTGCCCCCACAGGGATTCAGATGTATGGATGAATCCCTTGGATAGATTTTCCTTGATGTGGGCTTTAAGTGTTTGGGTCTCCATGGGAGAGAGTCTGTAGAGGGGTGCAGGTTTGGACATGACTTTGCATAAGTTGATGCCATATTTGACCTTTTGTTTGGGGGGTAACTCTGTGAGTTCTTCCTTGAATACATGAGTGTATTCAGTTAGGAGTGCCGCAAGTTCTGGGCATTTGATCTTTTGCGTTTGTATATTATTAAATTTGGAGTACCTCATTATGTAGAGGGTACTGTCTTTGGTTAGATGTTCATAGTCATCTTGATTTATGACTTGAAAAAATACTGTATCTCTTAGAATGAGGTTGTTGGGTTCTTTGAGAATGTTGAAATTGACTCCATTGTGTTTGATGGTCATGGTTTTTGTTTTCCAACATACGCTGGGATTCACTCAGGTGAACCAGTCCATGCCTGCTACAATGTTGTAGTTTATGTTGTTTATGACAAGTCCTCTGATGAACGTTTTTATGCCTTGGAGGTCAATTCTGAAGGGTGTTGTTTTGCCTTCAAGCAGAACTTATGACTTGTCTGTCATTCTAGTGTATTTGAAGTTGGATTTGACAACTGGTATTTTGTACTTGGTTACAAAAGGTTTGCTAATCATAGTGTGTTGTGCACCAGAGTTGAATAAAATTTTATGTGTATGAGATTTGTAAGTGCATGGATAGACAAGAAGTTATTAGTGATCTTTAATTTTTTAGTTCATAAAAATGGAGGATTGCGGGACACGGGGGATGCAAGCAGCAAAGTTTGTGCCTTGGTACAATTTCTTGTCAAGTTAGGGGGAGACAGGGGTACTTAAGCCTGTTCCCCCTCCTCTTTTCCCTGTTCCTCTGTTTTGAGACCTTTGAGGTCAGAGAATGTGGGGTCAGATTCATAGCGGGTTGCTACTTCAGCATTGTTAACTTTGGCGGTGTCCTCTTTTTTGGGACGGGAGCGGTTTGTGCTTTGGCTGCAATTGCTATTGTTACAACTGTAGTTGCTGTTGTTATGGTTGGTATTTTGGCGTTTATTGCCATTGGAGCTTTCTCTGCCATTGCTGTTTGAGGAGCAGTTGCTGTTGTGTGCAGCATATTCCATGTTTGTGCGTTTTTTGGTGTGCTTGGCTTTAGCAATGAGCGTGGGCATGGAGGTATTTGCTTCTGGGCAGATGAGGGCAGCAACAGAGTGTTTCATTCTGTTGATGAATGATGCTCTGTTGTGTACGTTGTCAGCTTGTACTGGGTTTTGAATTTTACGGCGTAGTTCCTTGAATTTGTTGGCGTAAGCTGCAATAGTGGTCTTCTGAGAGATATCACTGAGCTGTATTGCAATGTCTTGGAGAGATTCAGTGACACAGAAATTGTGGGTGATGTCAGCTTTGAACTCTTCCCAGTTGTCAATATGGTTGTTGGTTTGTGAGCCAACCCAGGTGGCAAACCAGTTAGCTGCGGCCTTGTATAGGCGCTTGCTGGCTTCCTGGACCCATTTTTTGTAGGGGATGTAGCTGGCGCGGAGTTTAACGGCTGTGTGGTCTAGCCAGTTGATGAGGTTTTCTTTGTTTTTACCAAAGAACTTGTCAATACCAATGTACTTGGTGTTGGTAAATTCACCTGTGATAGATGGTTGTGCATTTTTTTTGTGGTTGCAGAGAGCAACTGTATTGAATTATCTTGGTGCATGCTTTGGGCATGACCAGACCTTTGAATATGTGCATCCACTAGGAATATCTTCATCAATGTTGTGGGCGCAGAAGTACGTTTTCCAGGTATCCTGGGATATGGCCTGGTTGAGTACATGGGCAAAGGTGGGCAGGCTCTGTTCAGTCATTTTCTCTTTCATTGGCATGGTTGAAAATTGTAGTGCTACCAGTGATAAGGAGCGGCTTTCTGGGGAAGCTTCAAATATAAAAGTAGGAAGAGAAGTATATTTTATTGGATAATAATTTAGACTTATATAGCTTTAGCTGTGGCAGGGATTTAGTTAGATCAAACCAAGGGGCTGGTCATGTGCTGGATGGGTTCAAGTTGCTGGATACCTGGACAGTCATGTGATATTGGTTTGGTGCCATTTTTGGTATGTCAAATGGTATATTGGAAAGACACCAAATTGGGCAATGACTGGATGTTAGGTGTGATGGCAATATCTGGAATACTTGTACATCTAGACCCTCAACATTTTTTTGGCTTTTTTTATTTAAGCTTACGTTTTTATTTTTACTTATTTTTCTTGATTATTCAAACTCACTTTTGGTTATATTAAATCCCATATCAGTAAGCTCTTTTAAAGAGTAACTGGAAGTAGCCAGATATCTCAAGGCTGGGAGATGCTTTTGGGGAGAAGATTTCAGAAGATCCTTTAAGCCATCAATTATCTCATTTAGCTTCTGATTTTGAATCAAAGGAATGAACTCTGTTTTTCCAAACTCAGTTTGAGTGAGGGAGTGATTGATGAAGAAATTAAGATTGCCTCCAGAAACAAAGAGGAATGCTTTCTTTAGCATAGCAATTCTTTCTCTTTTTGTTGATGCTCCCAATGAGAAAAATGGCTGCATGGCAGAGGTGAAGTTAACAGATTACATAATATTGGAATTATGATTGATGATAAAGAGATGCTTTTTAGAGATGCCTTGCAAAAGAGTACTGGTTGGAGGGATGATATCTTTTTGTAAAGATAGTTTGAAGTAACCCTTAGGTGGTGCTTTATCTCTTATATACCAAGACTTATGACACCATTCTGAAAGAAATGATGTGATAGCTTTTATTAAAATTTTAACTTAAATTTATATTCCTAAAATAAATGAGATACCCAGTTTTCATGCACAAGTGATATATGTAGAGCAGCTAAGCATCATTGTTACATCATATCCTCTTGGTAATCAGTGTGAATAAATTAAAATGATGTATTAACTTAATTAAAATTCTTCCACATATTTTTAAAATGATAAAATATTAAAGAATTATATTTGAAAGATGCTTAATTTGAGGTTTGCAGCTCACTTGAACCTCAAAATTCATCTAAACAGCAAATAAATTAACGTCCTAACTTCAAACTCCCATAAAATCCTAAATAATTAAGCTTTTTAAATAAAATAAAAACCAAAAATAATGCTCTTGATCTTACCTTTAATTTTTTTGAATAAAAAAGTTATTTATTTAATTAATAAAAACATTAACTTTTCTAGCTTAAAGCAATCTATTTTATTTCATTATCAAATTAATATAATTAAAATATGGCATATGCTCTTTTAAATTGCTTTTGCTTCAATATTTAATATAATATACATATTAGTATTTTAACACCAATGGAAAGATAAATTTCTTAGCTTCATTTTGATAGTTTACAGTGTGGAAAAATATTAAATTATTGTTGAGTTATTACTGTTTTAAATATAAACATTTGTAATTTGATTTTTTCAAAATTGAACTGTGTTATGCTGCAACTTGGGCAGCATGTGTATTAGAAAACATCCTAATCCCTAAAATAATGACCCATGTGTTTAGCCTTACTCACCCTTTGCTGATCAAACCTGGTTGCAGCCCCAGGATTTTGTGACAAAACCAACCATTCAGAGCTTAAGGTGCTATTAACCAACCTCTCATCAAAGAAGATTGTTGTCTAAAGACATCAACCAATTGCATATGTTAGGATCAAACCAACCACAGACATTGACTCTGTCTACTATGTAGGAAATCCTATGGGAATTAGGAATTTCAAAAACATCTCCAACCCATACTCACTCAGTACTGGCTGTCATTCCGTGCAAAGAGATGTCTGGTCTTTCTGAGGGGGAGATGTCCAAGTTTGAAAAACTTTTAGATGAGTTCAAAGACATCTTTGCAAAATCCAATTTTGATTTAGGTCGTGCAAAAGGAGTCAAGCACAAAATCAATGTTGGTGATTCAGCTCCTATCTATCAAAGGTCATATTTTCAATCACCTAAGGACAATGCAATAATTGGTGAAGAAGTTCAACAACTGTTAAGTGCTGGTCTTCTGAAACTGCCAAGTAGTCCCTGGGCTTCCCCTCTTCTGCTAGTTAAGAAGAAAGATGGCACAAATTGAGTTGTCATCAATTACCAACAGTTAAATCAGATAACCAAGAAAGACAAATACCCACTGCCACGTATCAAAAAAAACACTTGAACAAGTAGGCAGTGCACATTTCTTCTCAGCAATGGACTTGGTCTCTGGTTACTTGCAAGTACCAATGGCTGAAGAAGATCAAGAGAAATGCGCCTTAATCACAGCAGCAGGGTTGTATCAACCAACTAGAATGCCCCAAGGACTAGCAAACACACCAGCTACCTTCCAACAACTCATGGATAGTACATTCACTAACCTTAAACTAAGCTGTGTTCTCATCTACTTGGACAACATAAACAGTTTTCTCTAAGACACTTTATGAACATCTTAGCCACCTGAAGGAAGTCTTAATAAGGCTTCAGAAGATAAGGATTGAAACTCAAACCTTCTAAGTGCTCTTTCTTTAAAAAGCATTTGGAATTTTTGGGTCACATCATTTCCAGTGAAGGAATCAGACCAATCCCAGCCAAGACGTCGGCCATAGCCCAGATGCCTTCCCCCACCAACATGAAGTGAAGCTCAAGTAATTCTAGGCATAACAGGTTACTATTGCCAATTCATTCCCAACTTTTCCAAAATAGCTCAACCACTTTTTTCATCTGCTGAAGACTTCCACTGATTGCAATTGGACCAAAAAATGTGAAGAAGCATTTCAATCCTTGAAAGACGTTTTGGCAACTAATCCTTTGTTAGCATACCCAGATTATTCCAAGCCTTTTGCTCTGCACACTGACGCTTCCAATGTTGCAATTGGTGCAGTACTGTCCCAGACCAACAACAAGGGAAAGGAATATTCAGTTGCTTACTTCTCAAGAACTCTTAACAAGCATGAACGGAACTATAGTACTACTGAACGTGAATGTCTAGCTGTTCTATATGCTATCAAAGAGTGTCAACCTTATGTTCATGGAAAACACTTTATGGTAGTCACCAACAATTTGAGTCTATTATGGCTAAGAAAGATGAAAGATCCAGAAGGCAGACTAGCAAGATGGGCTGCCAAGTTACAAAACTTTGACTTCAACATTGTCCACCAACCAGGGATCAAACATGGAAATGCTGACGCTTTATCCAGACTGTCAATTGTTGCCGCATTAGGAGAGGACCTTGATAGTCTTTATGAGTTGATCAGCCAGCCAGACCAATGGAGTTCTCTAGATGAAAAAGTTAAGAGAATGCTCTAACAACTAAGTCAACATAAATTTATAAAAGATGGTAAACTCTTCAAGATTTAAAAGGGTACCACTCTTCCCTATATTTGTCCCTCCAACCAACTCTCTTGCCTTGATGACTTCCACTGACAATTAGGCCACGCTGGGATACAAAAAATGATGAAAACAATGCCAGAATACGTTTATTGGGAAAATATGACCACTGATATTGCAGAATATGTCAACAAATGTCTCCAGTGCGCTAGGTTTAGATAGAAACCCAGCCAACACTCTTACCAATTAATTCCTTACCTGGATATGCTTTCCAGACAGTGTCAATTGATGTTGTCAGACCACTTCCTACTGCTGGCTCTGGAAAATTGAAGTACATTATAGTTGCCATAAATCACTTAACCAAGTGGGTCAAATTCCAACCTGTTGCTTCTGCCAACTCCTTACAGACTGCTAAGTTTGTACTTCAAGAGATCATTGCACGGCATGATTGTCCTGATAAAATCTTAACCAATAATGGAACCAAATTTGTCAAGGACTATCTTACCACAATTACATGATCTAATGGGAATCCAGAGTACTTCTTCAGTGCCTTACCAACCCAAGATAAATGGAGTTGTTGAGAGAGTTAATGGAACTCTAGTTAGGATATTGAAGAAACTAGCACATGATTGGCCTTCTTCATGAGAGATACACCTAGGTGAAGCTGTCATGGCATACCAATTCACTGTACATTATAGAGCTGGTGTAAGCCCATTTAAAATGCTATATGGCCAACAACCTGGACTTCCTGTGCACTTGGTACCATTGAACGCCAACTTTAGTGAATCTACATATTCTCAACAACTGAATCTCTTGACCAAACAGATAATAAAGACCCAGTCTCAAGTGTTCAACAGTAAAAAGGAATATTGAGTTAAAAGTTACTTGCAAGACCAAGTGAATCTACCAGCCCTCCCCAAGTTTCAAGTTGGTGACCAAGTTCTTATGTACTGACAACAACTCCACAAGCCACAGAACAAGCTAGATAGCTTATGGACTAACCCATGTGAAGTTATTGCCAAAGTAGATTATGATGTCTACAGTATTAAGGATTTATCTTCTGGACAACTTATCAACTGTGTACATGCTAAATTCCTGAAAGGATGTCCAGCTGACTCTTCAATACTGACTGGACCTCTAGCTAAGGTTTAGGGTTTGGCCTTCCCTTACCTAGTTTTTATTGTCTCTATTTTCTATTTTATACCATACCCTTAAATCTATTGTAAGGATGAATCCCAAAGAAAAACATAAAACAAATTGAAAAGAGAGAAGAGCTTTATTGCTACATTGCTTATTTGAGAGAGAGCAACAAAATTAAGGGAATAAAGCACCTCCCAAAGATGATGCATAACTAACACTGCTTTGCCAACAACATTGGCTTCCAAAGGACTACTAGAGCCAACCTTATGGAATTTCAAAAATTGGGGAATTTGACTTGATCTAGATGCACCACGCCAAAGTTGGAACCAAAGAGTCCAAATATTAGGAGCCCAAGACTGTCCAGGAATTCTGATTGAGGCCCATTGGTTAACCAGCTGTTTAAGAACTCTGTAAGCTGTATCTTCATTACATCAGGGATTTCCTTGGCCAACAAGTCTTTCTTGTGAGTCACCTCAAATAGTATCTCCAAGGTAATAAGATACAAAAAGCCCATCAACTGGCTGTAGGAGAAGTTATTTTCCTGGGACAAGGTAATGAAGAACAACTCTTGGTATTCATGCAGGACAACGCTTTCCTACCCTTTTCTAGAGGGAGATTGCCTGAGGAGCCATATGATACTCGCCAGGAAAAGCCCAGCTAAGAGCCATGGGGCAACAAATTGCCAGGATTTTCTCTTGCTCCTCCCAACTTACTTCCAAATTGGTTGCTTCTTGAAGGAATTGATCTATTCCCACCTTGTATGAATGTTGCTCAGCCAACAAGGCAGTATTCTCCATGCAACGCAAAAGAGGAATTGGCATCTTACCATCAGGAAATTCAACCTTGAATGCCTTGAAAAGTTCTTTTCAGGAAAATCTTAGCCAAACAATGTTACTGTCAAAATACATGGGTACTGTGTATCCCATGTCAGTGTCCAAAGAAGGTTAGAAAATATTAAACATTGTTGTTACCTCAGGTATTGGTTTCACTGTGCTGGGGTTCAGTGCCTCAGTACGTTTCTTGGACATTCTCCCATTGACCAGCTTCTTGAAGGCCAACACCTCTTTCTGGATACTCTGGAGTGCCTCCTGAGTAGAGTCTTGCTGATCAGAAGGCTTCTCCTTCTCCTTCTTGGTGACAGGTGCTATTGGCTTGCGCAACAAGATTTGAGGCTTCTTTTTGGTTTGTTCTACTGTTTTTTGCTGCTTGTTACCGTTAGTTGCTTTATGATAGTTACTGGAAGTACTCATTGAACGTGCTTGCTGGCTACCACTAGCAATGGAGGTTGTTTGATGACAGAAATGCTCCAATTCCTCCATCTCCTTGGCATAGTGATCCAGCATGTTGGATACTTCAATCAGACCCTTGATGATTGTCTCATTTTCTTCTGCAACAGCTGATTGCTTGGCTACTAGGTCTGTAACAAGTTTTTTAATGTCCTCCATTTTTGCTGATTAGGCTCTATGAATTTTCACATTTATAGTCTATTCATTTGTGGTGAAACCCATCACCAGTTGGTTGCTCTAATCCTGATTGTTGTTGAGTACTTCCTGATTGTATTAGATCCTGATTGCCTTTCCAATACAGTAGTCATTCTGGATGCTTAAGGCATCAACTAGCTGCTGGATCATCATACAAGACAAATTAGCTTCTGGATTGTCCACCTGCACTGACTTGGTTCTGGATTAGAAGTCTCACTGATTAGGCGTAAAGCTACCAGCTGACTTAGTTCACCAACTGCAGTTAATGATCAACTTCCCCACCCTTGAGTCTCTTGCAACCCCCTTGTGCCGCTGGGGCTGTTCACATCTTCCCCTGATTGCTGTGTTGATCCCCAGTTGTTCAACATTCATTTCCCCCTTTCACAAAACCCCATGAAATGACCAACTTACCTTGAGTTATCAAGTAAGTTGTAGTATATAAACCCCTCTCCTTTTCTCAATAAATATATACTTTTTACACCCCCCTTACATTAGCTACACCATTGAATATTTCTTTGAGTGTATAATCTGAGGATCACAAAGGCTAGTCTTCTCTTACCAACTACAGTGCCAATTAGCCCAACTCAAAGTTGCTTATTGAGGATTTGCTTTAGAGTAATCACCGTAGCCACTACTCCAAACCCTTTGTTGATCTCCTGGTACAGATCACTTCCGTACCATCAAATACCTGTCTGGATTCCAACTGGTACAGTACCTAGTATCTGAATAACACCCAGATCTATCTTCTGATCTCATTGTCAACCTCCTAGTCTGTCTACCAACCAATAGACTATCCCCATCTATCATAGTAAGAGTATCACATTACCTACTAATATTTCCTTTTTAGGGATAAAATTAACAAGCAGGAGTATCCACAGATCCCAAGCCAAAATTACTGACTTCAGGGCTTGTCAAGAAACATCAATTTGATGTTCCTGACAACATGCCTTTGTATGTTTCTTGATGTCATCAAAGTATTGGGGTTAATAGAATTGTTCATGTAAGAGCTCTTGTGAGTTCCTGGTTGCCATTCTCCAAAGTGTGTCCTAGGTCATAGCCAGGGACCAGCTTGGAGGAGCCAACATTTACTAGTAGAGGGTGTTGTCTATCTAGAAGCTTATACTGAGCCTGCATTAACACAAACTCTTCCAATACTTTTTCTATTACTAGGCAAAAATCCCCACCATGCACTTGTACTTCAGCTGGTGCTAAACTTTCTGTAGGCCTGTACCAGTCTTTCAGCAACCTAGTAAACCCATTCTCAATGAACTCCTGTCCCCTACCTGTCATTTCAAGGTGTCTAGTCAACCTCTCCCACTCTTCCTAGGAGGTCTTACTAGTGGAAAACCTTCTAAAACTTTGACAATAGGTATCCTTTCCCCCTTGGCCAGGGTAAAAGATGTGGGGCAATTCACTCATGGGGGTATATGTACTACTTAGAACTTTGGGCAGGGGTCAAAATAGGCTTTTGTTCACATTAAGAAGGAAGATCCCCTTAGAAACCTTCTGGTATATTGCCTGGGGGTCTAGGAAACAATAGAGTTTTGCCAATACCTTGGAGTCCTCCAACAATATCTTGGACTCCTTGTACTCAAACTTGGGCTCCTTCACCTTGGTCTCAGACTCCTGCTCTTGAGTCTTGGGCTCCTGCATTCTGCTCCAGCTCCAACTCTTTATCTCCAGCTCCAGATATTTTATCTTAGGCTCCTGTCCCTGTATATTGGGCTTCTGCACCTTGGTCTTATGCTTAGGTCCTCTGTGTAGTCCTTGTGGCCTTTGGAATCCACTTGTTTCAGTCCCTAAAAAGCCTCAGATAGCTTCCCTTTTTATAGCTCCTTGTTTCAGTCCTGACTCTCTCTCAGATTTTTGTTTCCAAAGCTTAAACTATCCAGTTTTTCCCTCTCTTCACTATATTAAACTTTTTAACTTACTTCAGCCAATGAAAACCCTGAGCTTTCTGCATCATTTTCTCATTCTTTAGGCTTTAAATCTTCAGTTAAAGCCCTCAAAACACTGATTAAACAGGCTTTGACCTGCAGCCAATAAAACGCTTGGATTCAATGGTTTTGCAAAACAGTTCCTCCAAATGATCTGCTCTTGACCCTGGTTTAAACCCAGCACTGTCTTGCTATGGATAAACAACTGTTCCACATTTCAAAAAATTTTGCTATAATTCCTGTCATATTTCTCTGGCAAAACTCAAGTGCTTTTGCCTATGTTTTATTTAAGGGATTATAAACCCTTGATTCTTCAATGTTTCTCCAAGCTTCCTCTGCATTATCTTCAGCATTTTACCACTTTGAACTCACCTGTTGCTTGCTCCTTGCCTTTCCCAATCATTTTGGAAAAATTCCAGCATTTGTTCTCACAGTTTACCTGTCCTGTTTCTGGCCTCTTTCCAGCTCTGTTCCACTCAATCAACTCTGGATAAATTTACAGTTTGAAAACTTTAAATTATTACTTCTGTTTTCTTTTAACTATACGACAATTAACTTAATCTGTTTATCATATCTTTTTGGCAGCATCAATCAATTCTTTTACTACTTCTTTCTAATTATTTTCTCCTTCAAAGGTCCAAAACAAGCATCCTAGATCCTGTATCCATTCCAGCTAGTACTTCTTAATCAGCTTCCAGTTCCTCAGATAGTTCTGCACCATAATTTTCTGGTCCTTCCTTATCCATCAGCAGTCCTTTCCAGTCTAATGATCAGTTCTTTCCTGGCTATCAATCAGTCCTCACCATGAACTATCCTGGTTTCAATCCTCACAATGAACCTCCAGTCCCTCAATTAGTCCTCACTGTGATCATACAGTCACTTTTACTAGTCTTCACTGTTAACCACCAGTCCTTCAAATAATCTTCATTGTGATCTCCTAACCAGCACACTAGCAGCCAATGATACCTACTAGTCCGCATCACCATTTAGCCCTGGTAGCCAAGTTACCTACCAGACTGATATACTCCCCACCCCTAGTAGCCAAGGTTACCTGCTGGACTGTGTCACCCTTCAGCCCTAGTAGTTATCTAGTTACCTACTAGGCTGAAACATCTTTCCACACTCTAGTAGTCATCAGTTATCTACTAGCCTACATCACCCATTCTTCCCAGCAGCCAATGTTACCTGCTGGGTAAAGACACCTAAACAGCCTCCAACAGCCAATGTTCACCTGCTGAGCTGGTTCATCCTCTGCCTTTAGTAGCCAATGTTACCTACTAGGCAGGCCTTACCTTCCCTAGAGCCAATATTACCTACTAGGCATCTACCTGTACCAAATTCACTATACTTTTGCTAACTTTTAAGCACAAAGTCTTTATTGAGGCCAAATAAGCCCTTGCCTGCACAACAACTTCTATGTGGACTGTCATGGGGCTCCAAGCCAGATATAAGACACTAGAAGTAGAACACTGTCATTTGGAAATGGCTCCACAAACCAGTGTCATGCTTCAAACTTAGTTATTGACTTTTAAGTTTGAAAATTGATTTTCCTTTAGGAATTTTAAATTCTAATTTTTAATTTAGTAATATTAAGTTAAATCCCTTACCTCTATTTTGACACTTGATTTTTTTGCTTGATTCCAAAAGCAAGCGTCTGTAATACCCCAAAAGTTACATAACCACCTTGGTTATCCATTAACTTCAAAACTGTTGCAGATGCTCTGCTTCTGTTTGAATTTTACTCAAACTCTCCCCTCTTCTTATATCTCCTTTTTGCAGTTTGGAACTTACTGTTTCTAAAAAACTTAACAAGAAAGAGTAGGCTTAAGCCAAAATTCTAAGTTTTCTTCTGCTTAAGATTATGACTTCTTAATTAAAACATTTTAAATTTAAACTTAAAATTTAACTTTGAAATTACCTGTGTTGCGCTTTTTGCATTACAGCGCCCCAATTATTTGAGATTATTGGGCACAGGAAATTTTCCAGAATACAGTCATATATGAGGATGAAGAATAGTATTGCATCAGAAGAGCCAGTATTAAACGGAAACATGGCTATTGCCCAGGAATGGCTTCTGATTACGCAGAAGCACTTAAGGATTATGATAAGGGTCAACCAGATTAAGGATAAAATCAAAGATGTTTCAAAGATTGGTTTTATTGTAAATGATTAATTCTTCTTATAATTTCTGAAAGGGTAATCTCTGGGCTGCTAGCAATGTCTTCTAGGATATTCTAAAACGCCCCTAATTTGGGAAATTATTAATCTAGGTTTAGGCTTATTGCACGTCAACCAATAGAATATCTTCATCTTCACCCAGCACAGGTGATTCTTGCTGGCATGGAATAATTTAGTTAATTCAGGATCACTTTCTACTTTCTTGGCATAATCTAAGCTTAATGCTTATTAATGTGATTAACCTAGGGATCTGAGATTATGGAGAATCAAACCTAGCACCTTGGTGCTCAATGCAGAAGTAAGGGGGCGCCTTGGCGCCTGCAATAATTTTCAGTTGGTGCAGTGGCGCTTGATGTAAAAGTAGTTTGGGGCTTTAGCACCTAATCCAATTTCTAGGCAGCGCCACAGCGCCTGTATCTTTTCCAGAGTGGCATGTCAGAAAATCATGTACTATTAAGAAACATGGCAGCGCTTATCATTGGATGATTTAAGGTCCAGGTCAGCAGACTGCTGCTGATCCAATATGCATATGATTTACACTACCAATTTATGTTATTTGACAGAAGTAATTCATATCGGCAAGCTCTGTCACAATTATTATCATTGATTTTTATACTGCTAATATATGGGTTTGGTTACAGAAACCCCAAGCCATGATGTTAGGAATTTTGACCAAACAATGATGCCAATTATGACGGAGCTTGTGGATATGTATTGCAGCTATCAAATAACATTGATTGATAGTATAAATTATATGCATATTGGATCAGCAGTAGTCTGCTGACCTGAGCCTTAAACTAGCCAATGATAAGTGCCGTTGTGGCAATTAAATGATACATGATTTGCCACTGCGCCACTTGGGAAATAACATAGGCGCCGTGCCACTGCCTAGCAATTGGATTAGGCACCAAAGCGCTGAACTACTTTTATGTCAAGTGCTGCTGCACCAACTGAAAATTATTGCAAGAGCCGCTCTACTTTTACATTGAGTGCTGGGTTCAATTCCCCATGATCTCAAATTTCCATACTTATTACATTAATAAGCATTAAGCTTGTAGTATGCCAGAGAGGTAGGAAGTGATCCTGAAGTACTAAATTATTCCATGCCAGCAAGGATCATCTGTGCTGGGTGAAGATGAAGATATTCTATTGGTTGACGTGCAATAAGCCTAAACCTAGATTAATAATTTCCCAAATTAGGGGCGTTTTAGAATGTCCTAGAAGACATTGCTAGCAGCCCAGAGATTACCCTTACAGAAAGTATAAGAAGAATTAATCATTTACAATAAACCATCTTTGAAACATCTTTATTTTATTCTTAATCTGGTTGATCTTTATCATAATCCTTAAGTGCTTCTGCGCAATCAGAAGCTATTGCTGGGCAATAGCCATGTTTCTGTTTGATACTGGCTCTTCTGATGCAATACTATTCATATCCTCATATATGACTGTATTATGGAAAATATCCTGTGCCCAATAATCTCAAATAATTGTGGCGCTGTAAAACAAAAATTGTGTCACATGAGCTCCGTCATAATTGGCATCATTGCTTGGTCAAAAGTCCCAAGATTTACTTTGATCATTGCCAATACCTCTTTGCCCATGGAGTTCCATTTACATAGATTTTATTGTAGATTTACCCGCCAGTGAAGGGAACACAGGAATCATGGTATTGGTGGACTGACTCACCAAATACTCAGTTTTCATCCCCTTCTTGTCATGTACAGCTAAGGACATGGCACAAATGTTCTTCTGCAAGGTGGTGTGTGACCATGGCCTCCCTAAGGATATCATCTCTGATTGTGGAGTTCAATTCACCTCTTGTTTCTGGAAGACCTTGATGGAAGAGATGGGGGTTACCATTGATCTTTGACAATGTTTCAAACCCAAAATGATGGACAAATGGAGCAGGTAAACCAGGTCTTGGAAGGATACCTTTGCCAATATGTGAACTCTTATCAAGACAACTGGAGCCAGCTCTGCTATCTAGTGAAATTGTGCTACAACACCTCCTATCATAGATCTACTGGTAGATCTCCCTTCCTTGCAAACTATGATTTTGATCTTGAAGAATTTCTGTTATCAGTATCATCTTTAAGCTTCCCTCAGGAAGACAAAATGGCCAGCCACATGAAGACCGTCCACCAAGAACTGAAGGAGCACTTGACCAGGGTCAGAGCAGACTAAAATAAATAAATAGACCAACACTGTATACCTGAGATTAATTACCCCATGGGCTCCTATGTCTTCTTGAATGCCAGAAACCTCAAACTGAAGATCCCTAGTAAGAAGCTTGGCCCAAAGAAAATTGGGCCTCTCCAAGTTAAAAAAATCTTTCAAGCCTAAGTTACTGCCTCTCACTTCCTCCAGGTTCCAGCGTCCATGATGTGTTTCATGTGGACTTACTGACTCCGTATACAGGTAAATTGAACTCCTTGAAGGACCTAGATCCTAATCCTCTTGTTGTGTCAAACACCTTTGAATGGGAAGTAAAGGACATACTGGATCATTGAGTAGTAAAAGGGATTATCAATTTCTTGTCAAATGGGCCAACTATGGCAAAAATTCAACTCCTGGGAATCTGAGTCTAATCTGGACCACTGCAAGGTGCTATTAGCCAAATACAAGGTTGGGATGGCTCTTTTTTAGAGGGGAGTAGTGTCAGGATCATCCATTATAATGATCCCAACATCCATCTCTCTGAAAATACTGGAATTAATGTGGGTTTAAGATCTGAAAACATTGGAATTGAAGCCCAAGGATTAATGGTTCAAATGGATTTAAAATGTCAAAAATAAACCAAGAGTCAAATTTAGGATTTAATAGTGATTTATCATCTAATCCCAGACCAAAACTCAAACCTGGAACCTTTCTATGCTCTTTATCTTCTGGTTTGAATCTTTCTTCAAAGGAGAAAGTTAAGCTCCAATGTGAAGTCTCTAGCCAATCAGATGTTACAACAGGTTTTGGTGACCTTAACCAACCTCTAGCATGAGCAGCAGGCTCCAAAAAGTTCAAAACACCTGTTGTAAACTCTATTAAGTTATTCAAAGCTACAGTTGATGATTACCAAGCCCAAACCACCTGCCAAGACCCCAATTTTCAGTTAAAGCAAGTTACAGACTTACTGATGATGATGATAGATGTTTAAACTGTTCAGGAAAATTTTATTTTGAAACTTCCTTGCACAGCTGCCCTGTTTCAGGTTTTAATTTCCTTCTCAATTACCCCAAAATAATTTCTATATAAGCTTCTGAGGATTGCTAATTACAATTGCTCAATAAATAAAGAGTTTTATCCTGACCTTAAATATTTTCATTGTTTGTAAGACTTTTAGAAATTTTCTTACAAAACCGCCTAATCTTTTCCCATTTTGGGGAATCAGGATTAAATGGGTGATTCTAATCTTGTTTTGTACCTTAGTACAATCAACTGTTAATATAGAGACACACCCTGGCACAGGAACCATCACTGAGTATTGCAATAATGGGAATTGGGTGCCAGTGGTTTCAAGAAGATGATACAAAGCCTCTTTTTTCTCTTCCAATCCTCCCACCAAGCAAAAACCTCAATCTGCGTCAACCTAACCTGTGCAAACTAGTCTGTTTTGTCCATTTTCTTCTGTTTTCTTGCTTGCCACTTGGGAGCATACACCTTCCTTGGGCGTTTCAATCCCTTAATTGTAAGAAACTAAATCCTTGGAGAGTTCTCACACTTGGGTATGGTTTTCATACCTATAGGTTCTATGATCACTGGGTTAAACTCTTCTGCATTAATTCACCATGCTGGAAAATTATTTCCTGTAAGGTGGGTTCCTGACACATGGAATTTAAAGGCTTGTCTGGGCTTTGTTTATTTTTCTTTGTGCACCTAGGAAAGACATTTCAATCTAAGGCCAAAGGGGGAAGTGACTTTACACAGATGAAAGACATCTACAGTAGTTTTCAAAGCTATGGTGCTAAGCAAAAAATTCAACTGTAAGTAAAAATAATTCATCTGCAAATGAATTCAACACAGATTTAAAATAAATAAAAAGCATCTCAAAAATAAGTAAACCCAAATCTATTGTAAATTTATATAAATTCATTGGTTTTTAATTTTGTTTACAGATGAGTTATTTTTGCTTAAAGTTGAGTTCTTAGCACCATAGCTTTTAAAACTACTATATAGTGGCTAATAGAGAGAAATTTCTACAGTAGAAAGACAAACAGAAGGGATAACACACCCCTGGAAAACAAGAAACCAAAAAAGAGCTTTATTCAAATCCCTGAAAATATTAGATAAATTAAATGTTGTTATTGACAAAAAAATTGGTTAAAGCTGAAGTTGATCAAATATCCCTGGATAATCTGGACTTACACTACTTTTTGCCAATTAATTACAACCAAAAACATGTTATACACTATTTGGAGATGGTAGTGCTTGGCCTGCTGGTTACCAAACTTTTCAGATTATAACATCCTTGAGTCAAATTCAAAAGTAGGCCCCAAACTGCTGAAAATGTTCTTATCAGCCAATCAGATGCTGTAAAATCCCCTCTGCTCTCATCCTAAAATACCTTAAAACTTTTCTCATTCCCATCTATAAATTGGTTTCTAGATAGCTTATTTATCATCAAATAAAAAAGTTTTTCCAAAATTTTTTGCTCATCTGGGGCTTTTTGCTCGTGTATTTGAGAAATTGGGCTCTGTAATAGTCAGAATAGCCTGCCCTCTATATGCCAACACCCACATATTCTTTTTCTAATTTTCCCCTGAAAATCATTTGTGCACTGTCAATTTTCACTTCCATCTTCTGTTACACAACTATTGGTGCCAAGATGTTAAAACTGTCCTCCCAGTTTGGCTTTCTGATTCTCAAACAATTTACTATTTGTTTATCATATCCTCATTGTATTTCTTTGAATCATGCAACTTATCATTTACTCTAACAGAAAGCCCATACAAAGTCATCTGTAGTGGCTAAACAAGAGAAACTTCAGATGAAAGTCATATATAGTGGCTAAAAGAGAGAGATACTAGATGTAAGTCATCTATAGTGGCCAATAAAGACAGGAAAGATTAAAAGAGAGATTATAAGAGATAAAAGAAATAAATAGTGATATTGAAAAAATAAAGAAATAAAGATGAGGAAAAGACTAAATAAATAAAGGTATATTTATTTAAGATAATAGACCAGAATAAGGAAATATATTTTATGGAACAGGGAACTAGTTATTACATTTGTGTGCAAAATGTTAGCATTTGAGTGTGTGAATTGATTTCCTAGTTAGATTACAGTGAAACTTTAGAAATGATGAATTTTTAGTGCTGCAATTGTTTATTGAGTTGAGGGCATGTTTACTGATGAACATCATTATTTGGAAGCCAAAACCTCAAAGTATGATTGAGAAAAAAGCAATTCAATACTTTGAGCTTTTGATAAATTAAGTTTATAAGCTTATTTTATTATAGAAAAAGGTTGGTGTTAATAGTTTAAGTTTTGGAAGAAAGCCATTTTGAAGACAAAAACAATGAGAAAAGGGCACTATAAGTAGGATGATGGTTGAAAAGTTGAAGGGATCTTATAAAAAATCCTTTGGTTGTAAGCAGGATCTTTGTTGAGCTCTTGATCTACATCTTGATGATTTCATGTCTGGTTGATTTGGAAAAACCAGATGTTTTTTGAAGTGTTCAGAAGTTTTTTCTGAAATATTACTGGTCAAACAAACTTCAGAACTGTGGAAAATCAGAAGGTTTCCAAGAGGAAGCTAGAGATGAGAAAGATAAGAGCAAGATCAATAACATGGATAAGAACAAGGGCAAGGGAAAATTCAATACAAAGAGCCAGTTATATCACAGAAGGTTTATAAGGGTATCTTTCTTCTGGGTTAATAAATACTTTCTTGACTCCTATCCCCCTTTGGAAATCATCATATGACTAAATTTTGTTTTTATCATAGAACTAGTATCCCTGAGGATTTCACCTCAACCCAAAAGCTCCCTGGCTTTGACCTAGAACACATCTTAGTGACATCTCAGGAGAAGGAGATCCAAAATCATCAATCAAATGGGTAGAAGCATATTCATCCTCCAGTGCCTTGGCCAAATCAGTGGCTTTTTTACTCTAATATATATTTTCTCATCATGAAATTCTAAATATACTATTACCCAACAATGGGTTAAATTTCACATCTTAAGTTGTGACTAAGTTAATCAATTTAATTTGGAGCTTATCAAATATTTTCAGCATCTTATCATTCAGCTTAATAATGGAGCTGTGAGACAAGCAAATAGTATGTTTATCTCCATATTAAGATAAATGACTACTTCTAATTAACTTCATTGGCCTTGCTATTTAGGTAAAGCCCTTTTAGACTATTATATTAGGTATCACCATATTATAAATATGCCTTCCTTTAAAGCTCTATATGGTTGTTATTCAATTGTATCCACTACCCTGGCCTCAATTGTATTCTCTTATCACTATGATTCCACAGAGGTTGGAATGAGACTGTTAGATAATGAGTTGTTCTGCCTCCAGGACACTGATTCAGATGCTTTACTCTCTACTAAAATAATCCAAGTCTGAAAACAAGAATTTTCTTGGGCTTTCTGTCTATTCTTTTGGAAGCACAGTGCTATTTTACCATCAATACCCTGGGAGAAGGATTAATAAGTTATCCTTTAATTGGTCAAGACCATATAAGGCCATTCATCAACAGTATCAGAGATATGTCATTTTCTCTTGGGAAACTTGGGTGTTTGTAAATTGGGTACAAAGAAGGGGTTCAAAAGCCTATTCACCCCTTGTCAAGAGCTTTAAGGGAGTATTGTTGAATTTTACAATAATTCCAAATTTTCTGATAAGCTCATTGGCTCAGAAATTGACTTGAACCAACAACTAATCCTGTCTGAGGCAATCTTTGAAGCGGGAACTAACCTCCTTGGTAATATGATTCTAGACCAAAAAAAATTCCTCTGAAATTTCATCAGAGATACCAGCTCCAAGGAAAACAAATACAAAGACCCTAATTTCAAAGAAAAATTATCTTTTGAAGCTGTAACAGGAGCAGGATTGTTAAGGCCATTTCATTACTAAAAACCAGACTAACTAATTCAAATCATCTTACAGGGTAACATTAGATAAGTCTCACACATGTTTTGACTAGAGAGGGCCAGTTGAGGCAACCTATTCATCTCTATAACAAATCCAGGGGGCTCAAGTGATTAAAATATAAAATTAATGAAAATCTAAATTAAACTTCAAGTGTTTAAAGATACAGTCAAAACTAAACTAAAAATAGGTCTGCTTAAAAATTATAATTCCAAGTGAGGAATTATGAAAGGAAGAAGAAAATTATATAGCTGCTCTGAGGGGACATCATGTAACTTCTGGAATAGGGTCAGATACATTATCATAATTTGAGTTTGAGCGGGCCAATTTGATTATTCAAACGCTCATTCAAAAGCTGAAGTCAAGGACATTTGTCACATATTTTAGTTGTCCTAAACAAATACTTTCACAAAAAGATACTGTCAGGATCACTCCTGATACCCAATTAAAAATCCAGCTAAGTTGGGGACTACATCAGAAAGCATAGACTAGTGCAAAAGGGGGAAATCACAAAACGCCAAATTGGGTCATGTTTACTTTACCAATCATGCTAAAGGGATTGCATGAATGATTTAATTCACACAAGCATAAATCAACAAGTAATGAATGAAAATCTATTCCAAAGAGCTCTTTTTGAAGCCCTTGTCAATGCCAAAATTGCTTTTGTAGGGTCAAGGCCAGTCAAGACTTCAATTAATAGCAAAATTTAGTTGAAGAAAGCCCCCTACATGACAATCAGTTGCATAAATGATGCCATTTATGAAACTGTAACTCAGTGAATATTTGTTGTATTTACATTTATGAGACCTCATTTGAAAGTTCTTTGATTTACAACAACTTTTATTAAGTAATGAGAACCTGTCAAGAACTACAGTTACCAGCAATTTGAATGAGTACTGAGCTTTGTGATTGATGAGCTGCAAGCTCATTAATATGCAGAATTAATTTGTATACCCCAACTGATTCTATGATTTCACCCCATCTCTGTAATCAACTATAAAATAAATGATTATTGACAAGTTAATAGCTAAGCTATCATTGAAGTTCAACACAAACCTTTACTATCTATCCAGTCCACTATATAAAGTGAACTGTGCTTTGTCTAACATAGCTGGGGTTTACAGATACAGCTATTATAATAAACCAGGAAGGATGCAAGTGTTTCTTCAATTTTCACAGAAACTGTTAAGTTAAGATTGCAAGGTGCACTGTTTAAGGAGACACAGTGAGTATTGTTGGGATTTTTTATCAAGCAATACTGCCAATTATGACAGATCTCATAGAATAGAATTATTGCAACCTCAACATCATAAATTAATAATATAAAAAGTATTTATATTGGATCAGCAGTGGATTGTTGAACCTTACCACAAAATTGACTAATAATAAGCGCTGCCACACCGTATAAATAAGATGTAATTTACCACTTCACCACTCAGTAAAAGTTACAGGCACCAAAGCGCCACCTAACTATACATCAAGCAATGCTTTGACAACCGGAATTTATTCCAGGCACCGCCTAGCAAATATGTTAGGTGCCAAGGCACCGCCCTACTTTTATGTCAGACAATGTCACTGTGCCAGGTTCAAATCCCTGAAATGCAAATCTCCTGATTAATTGTACTTCTAAACAAATAGTTAAAGTATGTTCAGGATAGAATAAGCTGATACTGAAGCTACTAAATTCCCCACACCAGCAAATGCCACCTGTGCTGGGTGAAGATGAATACATTCTATTGGTTAATATACAATAAGCGCCAAAACTAGATTACTAATTACCCAAACTAGGGGCATGCTAGAATGTCCTAGAAGACATTTATAGCAGCTCAGGGATTAACCTTTTAAAGGGTATAAGAAGAATCCATTAATTACAATAAAATCATCTTTTAATCTGCAAGTACTTCTGTGTGATCAGAAGCCCTTCTTTGAAAATAAACATGCTTCCATTAATCCTAGCTCTTCTTATATGCTACTACTCATATCTTCACATATGACTGTATCCAAGTAAATTTTCTGTGCCCTATATTACTACAGAATTGTGTTGCTGTTATACAAAAAGCACAGCAAGGAAAAACCAACCAGATTATGAGTTGCTTAAGCAACAGAAGACCAAATTGAAAAGAGGGTGTTGGAATTTTAGAGATCCTAGTAATGTAAAAAAAGAAGATAATTAAAACTGAAGCCAAGAAAATTATTTGTAATGGAAAATAAGAATAGTAGCTAGAGGTGAAGCCTAGACAGAGAGAGGGCCAAGGAACAACAAGAAACTTTGAAGCCAATTTCACAGCAGCATTGTCAAAACTCTAAAATTCAGGATCCAGGAGACTCAAGTTTTCAAGCATTATGGGTAGAACTATCTTTATTTCCCACAGTGAGTAAGATATCTAGAAAAAGATTTTTAGAGGGGAATGGTAAAAGTTTTAAAGGAGTTTAAGATGAGGGGTATGGGGTTTTTATTACATATTATTGGTTAGCAAGAATATTTTCAGCAGCTGGGTGCCTGCATTGGAATTCAAACCAATTATATTGTAATTTTAAAATTTCTGGCAACCAGTGGGTCAAGCACCATTAACACTAAACAGCAAGTACTGTGTGAATAATTTATCAAAATCAATTGAAAAAAAAACAATTAGACCCAGATTTTTGAGGGAGAACTGAGCAAATTCTGCTTTCATTCATTTTTTATCAAGGACAACATTTAGATTATCCATCATAGTCAGGGGTTTAGCATCAGATTGTTTCTGGTTTTTAGTTCTGTGAGGCTGTTATGTTTATTCACATTTTTCAGACTATAATAAAAACCTGATATCAACTTCCGCTTAGAATATCAAGGATGTCCCTAGATATCCCTTACAATTCTGCCAGCCTGCTAAGACTATAAATATATCTTCTTTTATCTAAAAATAAAATTATCTTTCTTGCTCCAATTTTATAATAAGAGTGGGATCCTTATAAATTATAAGAGTCATTTTCCTCATTTTATACATCTATTTCACTGTTGCCAAATCTTACAAAGAAATATTACAATGGGATTTAATTTCTAGGTTGCAACCACTTTTTTAACCTAAACAAATAGTATCAGTTACACTCTTCTTCTTGTGAATCAATTCCAATAATCTGAAACTAATTAAAACCAACTCATATTTAATTTAAATTAACTCAGATGCAAAAAAGATAAAAAAACCAATTAAATTTACATTAATTAACAATATCCTTGTTTGGCTTTATTTTAATTGCATATAAGTTGATTTTTCTTGGTGCCACAGCTTTGAAAACTACTGAACTTTTTGTTTGAAAAAAACAAAAAGATAAAGAAAGCAAAGATATAGTAAATACCTTTAAATTATATTGCTATATTGCATAAGCTGCAGTTGTTTATTAGTAAATGTAAACAAAAAAGAGATACTATTTTTAAGCTATATCATGCTAGAAAACTAACTCTTGGCTTATAAGCAGTTTTATTGGCTAGTAGAAGGTTTTTGCCTTGTTTGGGTACTGAAATGATCTTATTAGACATTTAAAGAGATTGTTTAAACAAAAACAGCCTCTAGAAGATGATCCTGGCTTTGAGACTTGTCTGGTGCCATTTGGTACCAAATTATTAGATTCCAAAAGTTTGGGTCAATTGAAATTACATTCAATCAGTTTTTTATACTATGTCTTGCTTTTGGGGTTTGTTGATTCCAAGAATTTTTTAATTATGAATAAAAATTGGGAAGTTAATCCCCACAAGCTTTTTTCAATTGCTGGATCAATTATCTAAAAGCCTTTTTTATAAATGAGAGTGCCTTGTTGGACACATTCTGAGCCATGATATCACAGCTACAAAACCCACTATACTATTTTTATGTGAAGTCTTATTGTATGATTTCTGCTTTTGATACAAAACCAAGTATTATTTTTAGGCTAGAAGTTAATTCTCTCTTTCAAAGAACTCCAGTCCCAGATTAAGCCTTTCTTTCTAATTTTAATCTCAAAGCCTTTATTTTATCTCAAAAAATTCCATTGAGATTAAAAATGCCTTTTACAGATAATAAAATCCCATTTTTTCACTTGAAGGCTCTCAATTTCTTCAAAATTTATATCACAGTAGCAAAAATATGGCTTTCTGAACCAAAAAATGGAGCTGCAGGGGTTTTATTCCTGTGCCTCTTGCGTGAAAAGTGGGCACTCTATCAATTTTTAGTACCATGTTTTTTAGAAAATAATGAGCGAGGATGGGAGACATCTCAGGGACTCACCCAAAAATCCTGTATGACAATCAGAGTGCCAAGTTGAGAGTCTTGGGGAAGCTCTTTTTTTCATACTGGCTGGATTTTTTTGCTGGTTACATTGTAATTGATGCAATGACGTTTGGCAAAGGTTTTGCATCTTGTTTGAAACTCCCTTGGAATAAGATTTTCAAATTTTCTAATCCTTTCAAGATGGTGCAATATTTCAATCTTTCACTGTTGGATCATGATTACAACATTAAATGGTTTATTTTTAAGAATCCACACTCTTTTTGCCATGTGAATTGATTGAGGGTGATATGGTAGTATATGGTTTTGAGTTGCGGAGGAAATTTTCCATGGTGCAATTGAAGAAGATATCCTTTCTGGGCCCCATGTTACTGAGTTTGGGGCCCATAATATTTCATTGAGCTCTTACTCAAAATTCTGAGCTGCTTGTGCAGTCAAAATACCTGTTTCACACCTGCTATTGGTTTAAAGAATCATTTGCATTCCCAGTACCAGTATGACTCATTACAATGAGTGCCAGACTTATGCCCAATTCAATATTTACCGGCTTGTAGAGCAAACTTTGATTAGCGTAAATTTGCTCTTCATTCTATCAACTATTCCCTTTAGAGTAAGTGTGACTTTGATCCCCTCCAGGTACCAGTCACTAACCAAGCGTGAGAATTGTGCTATTGGCACACACTTAGTGAATTTACCAAAGTTATGCCTGTATACTTTTGTTCCCTTACAAGTGACTGATTGAAGCACATTATCTATAACTAGGTGGTTGCCCTGTCCAAGGACAGATAATAAGTTGAATTTAAAAAATCAATTTATATATATTTCATTGTACTTTTAGGCTGGGATTACTATCATATGTTTCATAAAACTTCTATTTAAAATTATTTCTTAGAATTAATTTCAATTATATTTATTTAAAATTAAAATTGAATATTCAAGTATAAAAAAAATCTAAATAAGTGGAGTTTTGCTATTAAGTTTAGTAAAGATAAAATAATAATTTAAATTTTTAACTATCTGACTTTATTTAATTTATTAAAATATAAAGCTTATATGTACCTTTAAAATAAGCTATTAGACATCCTAGATCAACTTTGCATTCAAAGGGATATGCTGTTTTTAGCTTTATATGTGTTCTCAGAGTGAATTTAGATGAATCAAATTGAGTCTGGGCCTTTGATTATAATGTGGGCACAATTCTGGTACTTAAAAATATATCTGATCATCTAGAGCATTTAGAGATATCATGTTTGGTATCATTTTTATGGTAACTATCTAAAAAACATATCTAGGCATTTTAAATTTCTATAAATTATGTTTTGATGAGTCCTAATATTATTATTGCTAGTTTACTTTGCTGAAACCATTTTATAGGATGATATAATAGCAAGAAAGATTAACTATGAAAGAACAGCAGCCAATCAAATAAAGGGACATATCTATTATGCCTGTGACAATTTATCTCCTTCAAAAAAGCATTAGCTCTGAAATAATCTGAAGGCACTTGGATCAGGTGATATATGTGAGCGCATTTTTTTCTACTTTTGCAGATCTGAGATCAATAAATTGATGGCAACCACCATAATTAACTGATTCTGCAAGTTAACTTACTGAATTTCTACAATTTATTGACATTCAGTAAGTCAACATTATTTTAGTATTTATACACCGGAATTGGGCATTTCCAAAACTAAGCTAATTTTTCATAGTAAATTATTAAGTCAGAATTGCAAAATTAAAAAGGAACAGGCATAATGTCAACATCATTTAAACAAAGGCTTTCTTTTTAAGCCAAAAAACTAATGTAATTTACTATGAAAAGGTAATTTTATTTGTACTTTTACATTAAGGTTGACTACAGTAAGTAATATCTGGATGTTGACCCCAAATAAGAATCCATAAATTTCTTAATAAAGTACACAATATTCTAAAAATGACTACTTTTTATATTTTATAATACTGTTTTTATTAAATATATATTAAGATAAGCATTGAACAAAGACATATGACAACTTTCATAGTGTTCTTTGTATTATTTAGATATTTACTGTTATTTTAAACTCACTGGATAAACTATAGCTTATTTCCAGAAGTCCACTTAAGCCAAAACACATATGTTAAAACTAGAATTTATATGTGCATTTATAATGTTGACTTTGTGTCAAATCAACGTTTCACCTAAATTGCAACAAAGTGGTTTGGCTAAGCAAACAAAGTGACATCATTTAAGCAAGATTTAATAGGAGAGTTGCTATAAAAGAACACTACTGCCTGAATGTTGACACCTTCACTGGTTTATTAGTAAAACACTGCTGCTTAACAAAAAAGTCACATACAATGGTATGATAATCCAGTCCAAAGTACCCAGGGCTGTACTTTAGACTTCCCTCTACAATCCCTATTATTTAGTTTTTATAAGTTACATATTCAATTTTTATTTTTTAAATTTAAAAATAATCAATTTTGAACTTATAAACCAACCCTGGAAAATATTAACTAAGCTTTATAAGTAAATTACATTGTGTTTTTCTAGTTTAATGCTGACTGTCAGTATTTTGACAGTCAAAATTAAAGCATTTTTTTATGCTGACAAACTAAATTAAATATTTTTGACTATTGTGACTACCAGAATGTTGACTTTTTATTATAACATGGGTTTTTTCTATTCTTTACTAATAAACTAGCTCTAAAATTACTTTCCATACTTCTATAAACTATTTAATTAAAAATAAAACAAGTGATTATTATTTAATTTTATTCATGTTCTAACTGATTATTCTTACTTTATGAACTATACTCTAGTTATTGTAGGACAAATCTTCCAAGAAGCCACAAAAGAACCCCAAGTCAACCAAGAAAGTGCCCAAAGCCTCTGGAAAGGCTCAAAGTCCCTATCTCAACAAAAAACCAGCCAAAGATCCCTCAAAGAAAGAGAAGACAAAGGAGAAGACCCCGGACCCTGGAAGCAAAGAGCCCTCCCCTGACTCCTCCTCTTGTTCAAGCTGGTACCAATCATAAGGAGATGAGGTTCCACTAAACAAGCAAGGAAGAAAAAGATACCCAAGAGTCCAGAACCCCAGTCAAGCTCAGATGAATCAAGCTCAAAGGAATCAAGCCCCAAGGAATCAAGCTCATCCCAGTCCAAGAAGCGCAAGAATCCAACTCCAGATAATTCCCCTCCACTGCCCAAAAAATCTGCATCTCTATCCTCCTCATCAAGTATCAATAAATAAGATCCTGATGATTACCTGTCTGACTATCATCAAGCACTAATTGGCCCATGGGATACCTAAAGGTTCACAATATATGCAACGTCAAAGGAGAGTTTAAGCTCCCAAAGAAGTTCCCTTGGGTTTTCCCTCTAATGTCTGTCAAAGGAGGTGCAAGTTTAGTCTCTTATGGCTATATTTTTAATTGCAACAATCAAAATAGAGCAGAAAGAAGCAAGCATTATGTGTGTGAAGATAGAAGCTGCCCTGCCAGGATCAACACAGAAGGATGGGATAAAGTCACTAGTGAAAAAGAAGAGCACACATGCAATGCTCCAACCAATCTTATTTAAAAGCTTCTAAAGTGGTACCTCTACCAAATGGTTCCAGTCTCCAAAGACTTCAAGGCTTCTGATCTGGCAGTTAAGGCCATCAATCACCTAAGTAATGTTGTAACTGTGCTGTTTTAGCAGAGTTACAAGGGGAAAAATATTTAGAAACTAGATAATATTCTTTATTAAGAGATAATGATTATATAGTTAGTGTGAATCATGGGTAACAGAAACATGATAGTGTTGATCACATGATTGGATAGTGAAGGGGGTAGCTTGATCCTGGTAATGAGTCAAGCGCCAAACAAGATATCCATCATAAGGGATCATCATTTGTTTATGTTGTTGGATTTAGAAATTTGAGTTAACTTCTTAGTCTGGCTTTGAGTGGCCGGGTAATTGGATTGTGGGTCACAAACCTGCTTACTTGGAACCTTGCTGGCGGGTTGAGCCTGCTGTTTTGACATCCCCCCAACTGAAGGTTGGCCTCCTCGGGGGTAGGTTGTCAGGGAGGTTGTCAGGAGCCCGGGCGCCATACTGGACTAGTTGTTGTTCTGTGGTGGGCAGGGCAGTTTCATGTTGTTTTTGTCTTGCTTTGCAGGGTCTCAGGCAATCATGGTGGAAGATTTTGTCTTGTTTGCGCTTCCCAAGTCCTTGCAGGAGGTAAGTGTTATTTTCGTTTACCTTTAGGATGATTGCTGGGCCTACTTTTTTGGGCTTTAGTTTACTTTTGACAATGTCCATGACCCAAACTTTGTCACTGACCTTGTGTCTGTTTTGGATGGGGATGAATGTCTTTTGTAGATGCTTGTTTTCTCTCTCTGTTTGGTCACCATTGGCCTATATGACCTGGGGATCTGAGCAAGAGGGGACTTTGCTTGGAATTTCCAGCTTAAGTTCTGTCAATGCTTGAATGATATTGGGCTGTGTGTTGTATACTAACTCAAAAGGGTTTTTCCCATAGATCTGTTCACCTGGGTTTGGCACACAAGTAGTGCAGTTGATAGCTGCTTATACCAGTCTTCAGGTCTCCCAGTGGTGAACTTGGCCAAGGCTTGCAAGAGGCTGCCATTCAGCTGCTCTACACATACATTGACCTTAGGATGGTAAGATATTGTCACTGTGTTGGACCTCATTCTTGGTGAGGTATATGTTGGTGTCTTCAGAGGTCAATTCTTTCCCTCTGTCAGTTATCAGGTGTTCTGGATTTCCAAACTTGCTGATAATTTCTTTTCCTATGAACCGCTGCACGTCATTGCCAGTGTGCGCCTTTACTGCTTGGGCTACTGGCCATTGTGTAGCAAAGTCTATAGCGGTGATGATGTATTTCTTATCATTGTATTTTCCTGGCATGGGGCTGCCAATGTCTAGAGCTCACACCTTGAAGGGTAGTTGCGTGCAGATGGGTAGTACTGATTTTGGTGGGTTTTTGCTTTTTGAAAAAAATTTGCATACCTCACATTGGTCTAGTACTTCTTAAACGTCACAATAAAGGGTTGGCCACCAGGCCTTGTGTTTAAGGAGCTTGTATAGGTTGTGACTCTTGGTGTGTCCTAGGTCTCTGTGGTATTGTAGGATGGTGTCCACTTGCTGGTGTGTGGGGATGTAAGGGATGATAGTCCTGTCAGACATTTTTGGTGCAAGGTTCCATACATGTCAGCAAATAGGTGATTGTTTTTGATGACTGTTTCCTTTGTTATGTCATTTGTGCCAGGGGGAAGCCCTTGTCCTTTGTCTGTAGTACCAAGAGGGGCCAGTCTGGGTTGAGTTTGTTTTCTCCTCTTGTGGTACGGACATACAGGCGCAAGAGGGTGTTGCCATGGCAAGTTCTGGACCAGGTTTGTATTACATGATCATATTGAATCTCTCCAAGAGCTCCATCCAGCAGGATTGACAGCAAGATAGATTTGCTTGAGTTTTGAAGTATATGAGTGACTTGTGGTTGGTCAATGCCGTGAATTCTTCCTGTTGTTCTAGATAACAATGCCATTTGACTAGGCAGTGTACAATGGCCAACAGTTCTTTGTTGTGGATAGGATATCAACACCTGCCATCTGTCAACTTTTGTGATTCATAGGCTACAGGCAGGAAGTCACCATTATTATTTTTGATTTGTAGTACTCCCCCAATGGATGCATCTGAGGCGTTGGTTTCCATTTGATATTCCCTGTCACAAATGGGATATTTCAGGATAGGAGCTGTTGTGAGTTTCTCTTTGAGATTTCTAAAACAGAGGTTGCATTGAGGGGTCCATATAAACTTGGATTTGGCGCCAGTTATGGTGGATAAGGGGGCAGTTAAGACGCCAAAGTCAGGTATGAAGCGGCGTACATAGGCCACCATCCCCAGGAGGGTGCAGAGTTCCAACTTATCCTTGGGTGGTGGCATCTTGAAGATGGTCTGTATCTTTTGACTGTCAGGTTTGATGCTGTATTTAGTGTGGAAGGCTTTTTTGGGAATGTCTTCCTCCTTAATACAAATCTGCTTGTAGCCTGCAGTTAGGTCAATCTTGGAGAAGACTGTGGCTCCACCCAAGGCGTCAAAGAGGTTGTCAATAAGTGGTAGTGGGTAACAATTCTTTATGGTAACTTTTTTTAGGGCTCAGTAGTCTGTGACTAGACGCAAGGTACCATCATTATTGGCCACAAAGAATATGGCGGCCCCAAAGGGAGATTGTGAAGGGCGGATAAGTCCTTTCTCCAATGCTTCCTTGATCTAAGCGCGTAGAGTGTTGTCCTTGTTTGGGGTCAGCCAGTAAATAGGTTGTGCTTTGGGTACAGCTCCTTTGAATTAAATGGAATGTTGGATGTGCTTTTCCGGGGGTAACCCAGGTAGAGCCTCCTTGAAGATTTCTGGATGGTAGGCCACAACTTGCAATCCTGAGGTGTGGAGGTATCCTGGTGATCTTTGAAGTGTATGATCTTGTACTGGCAGGAGTCCCAGTCAATTGTCTTCAGGTTTTCCTTTTTGTCCAGAGTCTCTGTAATGCGCACAAAGACGTGGTCACGTAGGAGTTGATCCACTGAGTCAGGGTAGATCTGGTGGTTGACACCTTCATGCTTGATGGTCAACACTGAGGTTGCTCAGTCTATGTGAGGATTGTTCTTTTGTAACCAATCCAAACCCAGTACAATATCAAACTTTGGAAAGTCAATGATGGGACCTTGGATGGTGGAATGCAGGTTCTTGAGCATGACAGATAAGGGGGAAGCTTCCCTTGTTACAACAATGGGTGTTTGTCAGCTAAAACCACGTTTTTAATCCACAAAGAATTAGTGGTCAGCTTGAACTTGTCCACAAAGCTGCTATTGACTAAGGTTTGATCCGCACCCAATTCCAGGAGTGCCGAGTCTGTGTAACTACAAAAACAGAAAGGATAGGATATCTGTTTATTGGGATTTCTGGCAATAGTGTACAGTACCAGGTCTTCTGAGGGTACTTGGATCATTGGGCATTGGTCCACGTCCTCAGGTTGGTACTCACCATTGGGCAAGTCAGGAGTTGTGCGGGGAGAGCTTGATTTGCTTAATGCTCTCCCTGGGCTTTTCCCACCTCTTGGTTGCCTTGTGTGGCAGTGACATGAAAATGGGTACAGTTTGACTGGCCATTGTTTCCATTTCCATGCCCATTTGAACCCGTGAGTTTGTGGTTGGTGTTGTTCCTGTTGCCTCCAGGAGGTGGTCAAGCAGAGCGCCTGCTTGGATGAGAATCCTTGGGTTTCTCTTGTTTTCCAGTTTGCGCCTTGTGAAGAGTGTTGGATGTTTGTTCTGATTTCTCTGCCTTGCAATACAGGCTCTGTAGATTGGTCACCTGGTCCAGCTCATGTTCCTTATTACATGCAATTTGAGGGTGTCATTGTACATGAGGTGTGTGGCTGGGGTGTCAAAGGCCATATCAGAGGGTGTGCGTAGTCAGAGTTCCTTTTAGGCACAGGTGAGTTCCTTCACAGTGCCTGTTTGAGTCAAGTTCTTTACTTGACATATGATCATGAGTGCAGTGTCCTTAATCACAAATCTTGCCAAGAAGTCTTGTTTGAAGGCATCCCAGTTCTTCCTGGTATGTTCTCTGTGACGCTTGCTGCACAAGGTGCCAGTGTTGTGGGTCAGTCAAATGGAGATTTTTGCAATCCAAAATTGCTGTGGGCATTCCATCTGGGCCAGCTTGCTCTGGGCGGACTGGATCCATACGGTAGCATTGTTGTTGTTGGCCCCAGCAAAAGGTTCCAAGGCAGCGCTTTGGAGTCTTTGGGCTATGTAAGCAGACATGGTGTTTTTGTCAGTTGGTTGCAGGATGGTGGCGGCTGTCTGGAAGAACCCTTGTGCAGACATGGCGTTGAAGGTGGGTAGTGTAATTACCATGTTCTGGTACAGGAAAAACCCCTCAGGTATCTTGGTACCAGGGGTGTACAGAGTCCAGTCCAGCGGGAGGACAGACATGATCCTGTCAAGGATTTGTTGGCTGCAGCAAGTATGGGCAACAGGCAAAATTTACAAGATGCAGTAGGATGGAGAACCTACCTGTGCTATCAATGTTGTAACTGTGCTGTTTTAGCAGAGTTACAAGGGGAAAATATTTAGAAACTAGATAATATTCTTTATTGAAAGATAGTAATTATATAGTTCATGTGAATCAAGGGTAACAGGAACATGATAGCATTGGCCACACAGTTAGATGGTGAAGGGAGTGGCTTGATCCTGGTAATGAGTCAAGCGCCAAAATAAGGTATCCACCTTAAAAGATCATCATTTTTCCTGTTGTTGGATTTGGCAATTTGAGTTGACTTCTTAGTCTGGCTTCAAGTGGCCGGGTAATTGAATTGTGGGTCACAAACCCGCTTACTTGGAACCTTGCTGGCAGGTTGAGCCTGCTGTTTTGACATTAATGAGAACCTGAAGCTTATCCCTGTTCACGTTCAGTTAGTGAAGTACATATGTGACAAACGCCGTGATCTATTCCCCTATAAGAAATCTGCCATGGTCCAAGGAGAGTTAGTCTTGACAGAGGAGTTAAAGATGTTCAATGGTGATGAGGTATTCCTTTTACACGATGATGGGCCTACAGCAAAGGCAAGAACTATATGCTATACTACACAACAGAACCTGGAGCAGTTAAGAGATTCAGAGACCTGGTTATGTGACAGTACCTTTGCAGTATGCCCCTGCCTTTTTTACCAACTATGGGTTATACATTCCCTTATTGAAGGCAAGGTGCTCCCATTTGCCTAATTTCTGCTTCCTGGGGCAACAGAAGAGATCTACACAAGGGCCTTAAAATCCTTCAGGAGGGCATCAAAGCCCTACCCAGTAATAAAAGGAGTCCCCCTGGCCAGCAACCGCCAGAATTAACTCATTCTGCAAGTCAACTTACTATATGTTGATAATCAGAATTAAAAATACTTTAATGTCAACAGCATTGAAAAGTCATTATTAAGTTTTAACTCATGCAGAATACTAAATGTCAACACTTTTTTAATAAGCAGAAACCTGTTTCCTGAACATTTTACTTGAAAAAATTAAGCTTCAAGATATTTTTTAGGGTAATGTGACAACATAGATTTTAAAAAGTCCATAAAAAAGTATACATGACAATTAAAAAAGTTCATAAAAATACACTTTTATTTTATTTTACTATGGAATTAGCTATCTTTACTATAATAATTTTTTCCCACTTATAAAAACAAAAAAATCCAATACACAAAAAGATGCTACATAAAACATTTACATATTATAGCAAAAATTTAACAATCAGAAACAGTAATATAAAGTTTTTTCTATATTGAAAACTACAAAAACATATAATTTACTAGTAAAATACCAATATAGGCTATGTAATACAGTCTAAGGCATCAAACTATCAATAGAAAATCAATGATTTTATAAAAACAGTACCATAAATTATTAGCAAGCTATTTAGAATAAATATTAATTTAAAAATATTATACTTAATATATAAGAACCATATACAAATTAGACAATACTCAATAAATTTAATTGAAAGCTAGACTGTGATCACCTGGTTGCCATTAAGAACTGTGGCAATCTTCTTGATGTATTCCCCAATCTCTGAAAGCTTATATTTGGCCTTGACAACTTCCTTGATCTTCTCTTGATATTGTTTTTCTTGGGTGGTCCTCTTCTTCAGGATGGGCGGTTCTCAATATCTCTGATGGATGCAACAGGTTTCCCTTGTTGGACTTTGGGGTGATCATAGAAGGTGTTGTATCTGGGCTTGATTATAAAGGAGGACTTGATATGCTTATGCCAGCCCTCCAAAGATGAAGTAGTTTTTATCTCATCCTTAAGAACTGCCTGGTAGCAGTTCTGGTTGGCTTTGGCTCTAGGCTTGCTCTGGTGCTTAGTGACCTTATGTCCAATCCACTATGGTTCATAATATTCAATGAAAGGGTAGAAGGCACCATCATGTTTCTTGGCATATGGATCCTGGCATAGGAGGTCAAAGGCTTGTCCAGTATTCTCTGGCTTTACAAAGGCTAGTGCTACAAACTGCTGAATTAAGAACTTGCACTTTCCTGATGTATCTATATGGTGGAGCTTGCTGAGCTCAGGTAGACCCTTTAGTTGCCTGTTGACAGCCTATCAATAATGGAAAAACCACCCCTGGACCTCTCCATCAAAGGTTATTACAAAAGCTTTATACTGGGCAGTTTCATAGTCCATGATTATAGTTGAGGATCCAAGTGCTTTATCTTGAGCTGTTTTTTCTGCAGCAAGAGTGGCTTCGTCCTTTTCATCATCATCTGGATTTACTCTAGTGTTATGGCCAGGGGGACTCTTTCTATTATTGGGTAGGGCTTTGATGCCCTCCTGAAGAATTTAAGGCCCTTGTGTAGATCTCTTCTGTTGCCCCAGGAAGCAGAAATTAGGCAAATGGGAGCACCTTGCCTTCAATAAGGGAATGTACAACCCATAGTTGGTAAAAAAGACAGGGGCATACTGCAAAGGTACTGTCACATAACCAGGTCTCTGAATCTCTTAACTGCTCCAGGTTCTGTTGTGTAGTATAGCATATAGTTCTTGCCTTTGCTGTAGGCCCATCATCGTGTAAAAGGAATACCTCATCACCATTGAACATCTTTAACTCCTCTGTCAAGACTAACTCTCCTTGGACCATGGCAGATTTCTTATGGGGGAATAGATCACAGCATTTGTCACATATGTACTTTACTAACTGGTTGTGGTCAGGGATGAGCTTCAGGCTCTCATTACTTAGGTGTGTGGTGGCCTTAACCGCCAGATCAGAAGCCTTGACATCTTTGGAGACTGGGACCTTTTGGTAGAGGTACCACTTTAGAAGCTTTTTGATAAGATTGATTGGAGCATTGCATGTGTGCTCCCCTTTTTCACTAGTGACTTTATCCTATCCTTCTGTATTGATACTGGCAGCACAGCTTCTTCATTCACATACATAATGATTGCTTCTTACTGCTCTCTTTTAATTGTTGTAATTAAAAACATAGCCATCACAGACTAAACTTGCACCTCCTTTGACAGACATTAGAGTGAAAACCCAAGGGAACTTCTTTGGGAGCTTAAACTCTCCTTTGACGTTGCATATATTGTGAACCTTTAGGTATCCCATGGGCCAATTAGTGCTTGATGATATTCAGACAGGTAATCATCAGGATCTTCTTTATTGATACTTGATGAGGAGGATAGAGATGCAGATTTTTTGGGCAGTGGAGGGGAATTATCTGGAGTTGGATTCTTGCGCTTCTTGGACTGGGATGAGCTTGATTCCTTGGGGCTTGATTCCTTTGAGCTTGATTCATCTGGGCTTGACTGGGGTTCTTGACTCTTGGTTATCTTCTTTTCTTTCTTGCTTGTTTAGTGGAACCTCATCTCCTTCTGATTGGTACCAGCTTGGAGAAGAGGAGGGGCAGGAGAGGGCTCTTTGCTTTCAGGGTCTGGGGTCTTCCCCTTTATCTTCTGTTTTATTGAGGGCTCTTTGGCTGGTTTTTTGTTGGGGTAGGGACTTTGGGCCTTTCCAGAGGCTTTGGTTACTTTCTTGGTTGACTTGGGGTTCTTTTGTGGCTTCTTGGAAGATTTGTCCTACAATAATTAGATTAGAGTTTATAAAGTAAGAATAATCATGTGAGACATGAATAAAATTAAATAATAATAACTTGTTTTAAATTTTATTATTGATTAAATAGTTTATAGAAGTATGGAAAGTAAATTTAGAGCTAGTTTATTAGTAAAGAATAGAAAAAACCATTTTTAAATAAAAAGTTGACATTCTGATAGTCACAATAATCAAAAATATTTAATTTAGTTTGTCAGCATAAAAAAGAGCTTTAATTTTGAAGTTGACATACTGACAGTCAGCATTAAAGTGGAAAAACACTATGTAAATCACTTATAAAGCTTGGTTAATATTTTCTGGAGTTGGTTTTTCAAGTCCAAAATTGATTATTTTTAAATTTAAAAAATTTAAAGATTTGCATATGTAGCTTATGAAAACTAAATAATAGGGATTGTAGAGGGAAGTCTAAAGTACAGCCCTGGGTACTTTGGTCTTGATTATCATACCATTGTATGTGATCTTTTTGTTAAGCAGCAGTGTTTTACTAATAAACCAGTGAAGGTGTCAACATTCAGGCAGTCAGCGTTCTTTTATAGCAACTCTCCTATTAAATCTTGCTTAAATGATGTCACTTTGTTTGCTTAGCCAAACCCCTTTGTTGCAATTTAGGCGACACGTCAATTTGACACAAAGTCAATATTATAATTACATATATACTTTCTAGTTTTAACATATGCTTTTTGGCTTAAGTGGACTTCTGGAAATAAGCTATAGTTTATCCAGTGAGTTTAAAATAACAGTAAATATCTAAATAATACAAGAATGCTCTGAAAGTTGGCATGTCTTTGTTCAATGCTTATCTTATTATTTATTTAATAAAAACAGTAGTATAAAAGTTAAGAAATAATTATTTTTAGAATATTGTGTATTTTATTAAGAAACTCATGGATTCTTATTTGGAGTTGACATCCAGATATTACTTACTGTAGTCAACCTTAATGTAAAAGTACAAAGAAAATTACCTTTTCATAGTAAATCACATTGGTTTTTTGGCTTAAAAATAAGCCTTTGTTTAAAGGATGTTGACATTATGCATGTTCCTTTTTAATTTGGCAATTCTGACTTAATAATTTACTATGAAAAATTAGCTTAGTTTTGGAAATGCCCAATTCCGGCGGATAAATACTAAAATAATGTCAACTTACTGAATGTTGACAAATTGTCGACATTCAGTAAGTCAACTTGCTAAATGAGTTAATTCTGGCAGTTGCCCCCTGGTCATAACACTAGAGCCAATCCAGATGATTATGAAAAGGATGAAGCCACCCATGCTGCAGAACAAGAAGCTCATGATAAAGCACTTGGCCCCTCAACTATAATCATGGACTATGAAACTGCCTTGTATAACACTTTTGTAAACACCTTTGATGGAGAGGTCCAGGGGTGTTATTTCCATTATTGATAGGCTGTCAACAGGCAACTAAAGGATCTACCTGAGCTCAGCAAGCACCACTGTCTAGATATATCAGGAAAGTGCAAGTTCTTAATTCAGCAGTTTGTAGCACTAGCCTTTGTAAAGCCAGAGAATACTGGACAAGCCTTTGACCTCCTATGCCAGGATCCATATGCCAAGAAACATGATGGTGCCTTCTACCCTTTCATTGAATATTATGAACCATAGTGGATTGGACATAAGGTCACTAAGCACCAGAGCAAGCCTAGAGCCAAAGCCAACCAGAACTGCTACCAGGCAGTTCTTAAGGATGAGATAAAAACTACTTCATCTTTGGAGGGCTGGCATAAGCATATCAAGTCCTCCTTTATAATCAAGCCCAGATACAACACCTTCTATGAGCACCCCAAAGTCCAACAAGGGAAACCTGTTGCATCCATCAGAGATATTGAGAACCGCTCATCCAAGAAGAAGAGAACCACTAAAGAGAAACAGTATCAAGGGAAGATTAAGGAAGTTGTCAAGGCCAAATATAAGTTTTCAGAGATTGGGGAATACATCAAAAAGATTGTCACAGTTCTTAATGGCAACCAGGTGATCACAGTCTAGCTTTCAATTAAATTTATTGATTATTGTCTAATTTGTATATAGTTCTTATATGTTCAGTATAATATTTTTAAATAAATAGTTATTCTAAATAACTTATTAATAATTTATGATACTGTTTTTATAAAAATCATTAATTTTCTATTGATAGTTTGATGCCTTAGACTGTATTACATAGCCTATATTGGGTTTCTACTAGTAAATTATATGTTTTTTGTAGTTTATTATTATAGAAAAAACTTTATATTACTGTTACTGATTATTATTTTTCCTTTAATATGTAACTTTTTATGTAGTATCTTTTTGTGTATTGGATTTTTTTGTTTTTATAAGTGGGAAAAAATTATTATAGTAAAGATAGCTAATTCCATAGTAAAATAAAATAAAGGTGTATTTTTATGGACTTTTTTAATTGTCATGTATACTTTTTTATGAACTTTTTAAAATCTATGTTGTCACATTACCATAAAAATATCTTGAAGCTTAATTTTTATTAAGTAAAATGTTCAGGAAACAGGTTTCTGCTTATTAAAAAAGTGTTGACATTTAGTAGTCTACATGAGTGAAAACTTAATTCTGACTTTCCAATGCTGTTGACATTAAAGTATTTTTAATTCTGATTATCAACATATAGTAAGTCAAATTGCGGAATGAGTTAATTCTGGCAGTTGCCAAATTGATATGTATAAGCCAATAATTGCTTACTTAAATTGATATATATGTATAATTTGAATTATTTATCTTTAAATTAACCAAGCTCTCTTTTTTGGTCTTTTCAATTCTCAGCAGAGTTTCAACATCTAATCATATAAAAGTAATTTAAACAATTAATTGTGTTCCTTCCAGTTTTAATCCACACATTCAAAAGTTGGATAAGTGTTGCAGATCCTGAATGGATTAGACATTAAGTTGTCCACTTAGGGATTGAGTGACAAAACAATTGCATGATTGATTCTTCTCAACACAGTTTTAATAAGGTTAACTACATTTAAAACGCTCATAAAACGGGTGTTTGAGTTGTCTATTGAATGCACTTCAGACACAGGCTTTACTTACAAGGTTAATTATAGAAACAACATAAATAGAGTCACATGCCTCCATAAGGAAAGCCATGTGAAACCAGTTGTTTCATTGTGCAGGACTTTCTAATGTGCCTGTCCACTCTCCTCCATTAGGAAAGTCCTTCTGTCTGTGCCTCCTTTCCCCTGGTGTAAATTCCCCCACCTTATACTATATAAGCACCTTACTACCAAATAAAGCACTAGTTTTGTCATAATACCTTATATTCTTCTATCCTATCTAAAGGCTGCCACTATAAAGTAGTTTTAAAAGCTATGGCAACAAGAAAAAACAATTCAGATTTAAACAGAATTAATTTTAAACAAATTTATATTGATTTATAATAGAATTGCATTCATTTCAATTTTGTTTAAAGCTGAGTTCATTTTGTTTAAATCTGAATTGTTTTTGCTTGTTGCCATAGCTTTTAAAACTACTGTACCATCTACAGGTATAGTATTAAGAAATAGGTTCCTGACTAACTGTTTGTAGAAATTAGCACCCCTTGCTGCTACAAATACAACAATAAGCTACACAGATAAGCCACTCTGTAATAGTTGAACCATAAATTGAAAATTAAGCAATTAAATAGATATTTATTATAATCTAAGTGGCTTATATTCTCACTTTACATAATTTAGACCACACTCTATCAAATTCAACCTTTGTAATTTCAGCAATCATGTAAGGATATGATTAAAAATGAGCCAAATTTAGCTTTTGGCTTGCTCAACAACTTTTAAAAATAAATTTAAAGAAACATTAATTCAGTCAAATTCCTTACAGCTTGAGCCCACTCAAGGTGATATTAAATCCAGACATCCAGACTACTTTTATATATATTAATCATTTGAAGTCTATTCTTTCCTTGTGTTTTTTGTTCATCATTTGGGCTATAAAGAATTTTTTGGCCATGCAATTCAGGTTGTTCTTTGGTGCTGTTGTGACCTTTAATTTATCTAGGTGTAGAGCCCTCATACTTCTTTGCCAATATGGTTCAGTTGTACTTCTGCTTATCATTCCCAGGTGCAACACCAGGTAATTTCTTAGTGTCTGTTTGTCTTTAGAAATCAGGAATAAGCTGTAAATTTATTTCATGGCTCTTGCTCTTGCTAGGCTTGATATGTACACATCCATGAACACCAAGAAATATTTGACCCATAGGCGCCTTGCACTATAAGCAATCAGTAATAGTCCAATCCCACCTTTTCTTTTACATTCTTGATACTAATTTCAGTCTTATAGGATAACAGGGGCTTTTTTCATAAGGAGGCCCTGATAATTGACCCAACACTTTTCTCATATGCTACTGAGAATGGCGGCATATGTGCTACATATCATATTTTGAAATAGACAAATACATTCAGGGCTTGGGTCTTGGCTGCTAATTCCAATTTCTTGTACCTGTATTCCCCTATTTTTTCCACCAGATTGGATAAAAGATTCTGTTCTATTGCTGTTAGGCTACATCTCCTGAGATGAACAGGATCCCCAAGTGTCTGAAGGGTAAGTGTGGTCAATGATTGTCATCCCATATGGGGGTGGGAAGTTTGGTAAGCCTATTTTAACTTCTAAGGTCTTATTAATATTTGTCTTTTCATTTGATACCCTCTGTTATAGCTTCATTAGTCTTGATAAAGTATATATGTCTTCCCCATCAGCAATAATGCATACTGTGGTATCCACAAATAAAGATGTTTTAAGGGATTCCTGTCCTGGGTGAGCAATACCTTTTATCTTGACCTGACATGCTGCTAGAAGTAAGTTTGCTGTGAAGTTGAACAGTAGAGGGGGACATGGGATCACCTTGGCAAATCCCTTGGCCTATCTCAAATTCCCTGGTTGTGCCATTATTAACTGTGACTTCAGATTTCAGGTTCTGATATAGGGTAGGCATCCATCTTCAGAACAGAGGAGATGCCCACTGCTTCAAGAGGCAGTTCAAGATACGTCTAGGAGACCATGTTGTATGTATTTTACATGTCTAAAAATAGTAGGTATTCAGATGTGGCCTATCTTCTCTCTTGGACTATATTTTGGACTCTCTATATGTTATACTATATGAACCTGCCTTTCAAAAAGCCATGCTGACATCAGTAAAGGATAGAGGCTGCTGCAGTAATCATTCTGTTAGGCAGGATTGATGTGATAAGTTTATAGTCAACGTTTGAGAGGCTTATAGGTCTCCAGTTCTTCAGCTGTTGTGTGGCTCCTTTTTCTAAATATCAGGTATATCTTTACCTTGTTTATACCCAGAAACTGGTGGCCTTCCTTAGGGTATCAATTAAATAGTGTAGTCAGTTCTGTGGCCAGAGGTGCTTGAAAAGTTCTAAACACATCTACTGATAATTTGTCCAGACCAGAAGCCTTGTTCTTTGGTGTTTTTTGAGGGTAGCTCTGAATTTTTTCAGGGTTATTGTTTCACAAAGTCTTCTTGGGATTCAGTGTCACACCTAGATAGTGCCAAAAAGATAACAGTGCAAAGTTCTTTTTAGCTGCCTCTATGTCCACTCTAGCTAGGTATATAGCTTGATATAGAAAATTTCCGCTTCTTGTATAATGCCTTCCTCTTTGATAAGCATTGTTTCATTATCTCTCTTCACTTATGACATTGCTATGTGAGACCTAGCACATTTCATGTATTAGAGCGCCTTTTAAGATGATGTGACCATGTAGTATTGGAGTTAGTATGCTGCACTGGTGTGCGCCTTCCTCCCTCTTTTATTTCCAGATCTGGTTGTGGATCTTGAAGAAATTTCTCAAACCAAGTACTCTCAGGAACCAGATCTTTCTGCTCTGTTATTTCTTTCATTTCCTTTTCCAATCTGGTTTTTTATTAAAATGTACTTTTTACTGTAGATTCAGAACCTGTTGGAAAAAATGCAGGATTGCCAAATTCTTTTGCATAAACTCACCAGCTTACTGGAATATTTTTCATCCTGTAATATAAAAAAGTAAGTTGTTCTGGGATGAAATCACTCCATTAAGTTGGTAAGTTCATGCAAAAGAATTAGATTATCCCACATTTTTACCTTTAGGTTCTGAATTTACAGTATCTTTTTTCATATTTTTACTTTTGTTCTTTATTACCTCTTTGATATCCTCCCATCTCTGTGCAGGATTCTTGGGTGGTTCTAGGCCCATAACCTTTACAAGTTATAAGAATTTAATGGTGAGTTTTAGTCTTCATTATGGGTCTCTTAGTGTGATAGGTCTGATACAGCATTCACACGGTGGCAGTTTCCTTTTACAAATAATTACTTCTACCTGCATATAGTTGCTTATTGGGAAGATCCTAGTACTTATATTGAAGTGATCTTGGCCAACAGGCCTGTGACTAGGATGTAGTTCAGTCTGGAGCTGTGGACCAGCTCACTTTGCAAGCCAAACTCTCATCTAGTGAGGGTGGCTGGACCTTCCGCTTTGGCGTCTAGGTTGAAGACCAGTCCCTTTTCTGCCATGAATGAGAGCATGTTGTTGCTTCTTTAGAGGATCTTGGTCCTGGTAGAAAATGTGATCCTGAAAGGATCTGTCCAGGTGTTGAAATCTCCTACCACCACTGTGTTATTGGGGAGGACAAGTGAATCCAGGATGTCCTATTGGTTGTTGCTTGTTGGGTTGGGTGATAGATATACAGTCGCTACTCTCAGTCTGAGATCAGTAAAGCGGGCGCTCTACAAATTGAGCTACAACCCCATGGAGGTGGCAAAAAGGCACAAAAAGTTGTAATTTTTAAATTTAAATTGGAAATAATGCACTTCTCTTGGCTTAATGAAGCAGTAGATTTAATTAAGCCATCTTGGAGTTGAGTATTTAAAGAAGTCACCTAAAATTGACCTGTAATTATAAGAGTATTGTAAAGCTCCTCTAAATATTCGACATCCTATGATTGAGATTGACTCGTGTATAAACATTATCTGAGTCTATAAATGTGGTACTGAATTAATATGAACTCCTCCTTAAAGCATAATGTTATAATGAAGTTATAGTATGCAAACCAGAATATTTTATCTTTTTTAAGGAACTTAATTCCTAGTTTAGCTTCTTAAGCTCATCAAGACGAATCGATACAGCTCTTGCGTGAGCCTCAAGGCCCTCAACTCTAGCCAAAGTTTCAACCACTGGTCCTAATCCTTGTAGGCCTTGGGGTGTCAATTGCTGAGACGTGATAGATTTACGGAACGACGACCAACTTACACCAGCATACATGCGCGCATAGCCATAGGTTGGTAAAGTGTGATTAGTTCCTGATGCATAGTCTCCACAGCTGAAATCAAGTTAGTAATATAGCAAGAATGCTGCTACCTTTCAGGAGAATAGTGACCTAAAAACACCGAGCCTGCATTCTGGACTTCTTCCAAAAATCTATTGGGTTCGTCTAGCTGAAGGATAAGATGTTCAGGGGCATAGTCATTCGAAAAGGCAAATGCTTCTGCAAATGTAGAAACTTGGAGATGGAAGCTGTGGGCAAGGGATTTCTCAACAATGTCCTTGCGTGGGAGCAGCTTAGCCTGTTTTTCGACTTCACTTAGGATGGCTTGAACTTTGCTTTCCTCAAGACCTACTGTCACCAGTACAGATTGAGAATCTGGGCCATGCTCAGCTTGTGAAAGAAGGTCTGAGGCTACAAAAGCAGGATTTGAAGACTTGTCAGCAATTACAAGGACTTCGCTGGGCCCTGCAGGCATGTCAATGGCAACCATGGCGGTGCTATCGTTTTGCACCAGCATCTTTGCACACGTAAAATATTGGTTTCCCGGTCCACAAATTTTGTCTACTTTGGGAACACTAATCGTGCCATAAGCAAGAGCTGCAACTGCTTGGGCACCTCCTGCCTTGACAATATGAGTAGCACCAACTTTGTGAGCGACATAAACCACTTCAGGTGCGATTTTGCCGCCAGGGCCAGGGGGCGTTGCAAATATGATTTTTTCGCATCCTGCAACCTTTGCCGGGATGCCAAGCATGAGGGCTGTGGATGGAAGAATGGCAGTGCCTCCAGGAATGTAGAGCCCTACCCTCTGGATGGGACGTGAGAATCTGGTACATACTACCCCTGGACAAGTCTCAACTTCAAGAATTGCTTCTGCTTCCGCCTGTGCCAAGTGAAACCTGTAGATGTTGTCATGTGCTACATCGATGGCGTGGCGGGTAGATTCAGAGAGCTCCATACATTCCTCAGGGAAAGGTGCCTCAAGTACAACCTCCTCCAAATCCACTTTATCGAATTTAGAAGTGAATTCTATAAGTGCTGCATCTCCTCTCTGTCGAACCTCTCTTAGAATAGGTTCGACGAGCCCTGAAATCTCTTTGTATTGAAGAATAGGTCGTCTGAGGAGACCGCATCTCTCGTTCTCTGATATTTTGCTGAGCACGTGTGTTTGGATTTGGAAGCTTGGTACGGCAGGATGCGATTTGGTCTTGAATATCTTTGGAATAGCAGGAGGGTTTTGTGTGTTCTGAGACGATCTTCTCGTGATCCATTTGGGTTTGGCATCACCAGCTCTTCTGGTGACTTTGAGTGATTTTTTTTCAAGATTGTTTTGAATGTCTGCTAAAGTGATCCCAAAGCTAGCACACTTGACTAAAGCAAAGTAAATCAGATCAGCCGCCTCCCAAGCCACTTCATCAGGAGTCTTTGCTTGGCAGAGCTCTTCAGCTTCCTCCATTAGCTTAGATGTGAGCAGGTCAGGATCATTGAATAGGCGATGGGTATATGAACCCTCAGGAGCATTTGCTTTTCTATCGCGGATGGTTTTCTCCAGCTCTACAATCCCACCTGCCGCACCGAAACAAGTTGTTGTTCCAAGATGGCAAAACCCTATTGCCGAAATAAGCAAATGCATTTAATTATGACATTCATTAATGTATAGTGCTTACCTGATCCATGCTGAACAACAGAAAATTTTAAAGTATCGAAATCACAGTCAACCGAGATACATTGAGATCTTGGGTTGAGCCCGATGTTAACCCTTTATGCCAGATACCATGTTTTCTTGACAAATAAACCCCTTGGAGAGTTTTTAAAGATTCTCTGATGGAAGAAGTAGATGAATATGCTAAACCTAGACTAGCTCCAATCTCATTAGAAACACAAGTCGGGATCAATCCATCCCCCCGATCAGACTTGATACAAGCTACTATGGCGTTGACTAAGTCGATCTTATCTGTTTCGCTTTCTTCCAAAGTCAGCTTTAAAGCCGGCATCATACATAGAATCCCCTCTTCACTAACTTCCTTTAGATGGTCAGTGGAGCTGTAGTCTTGTAAAAAGCCCCAAGTCCCTCGATAGTTGGTCTTTTGCGACTGAGAAAGCTTAAGAACTTTCACGTGTGCTTCATCCGAGCCAGATGAAGAAAGCGCAATAAAAGAAAATAACGATAATAATGTAGGGAGGTGATTCATAAAACTCTCATTGACAAAACTGATGTCGAACATGCTCCCAAGTCTTTCGACTGGAAAATTTGGGGCACAGTGTAAAAGATCCTTGACATCATCAGGTGTTTTACAGGATAGAATGAGTTTGTGCACTCCGAGATCAAGAAGCGAGACTGCTTCAACAGCATCTCTTGGTTTAATAAGAATGCAGAATTGTTGAGGGCGATATTGGTTCTTCAAAGCCTTTTGGGCAGATTGTAGACTCCAGTCCTCTTCCAAAGAAACAAATATTTTAGGGAGTACCCTAATGGCTCTCTCAACTGAAATCTGAGTCTCGTTAAAGCTCTCAAACTGCTTATAATTAATAACAGGAGCGATCATGATATATCTTGGTACTTTATTTGTGCTTCAAGGTCTTTCTGTCAAGGCCTTTAACCCAATATTATAGCCTATGTAGCAAGCTTCTTGATGACGAAATCTTTGTTATAAAGTGTCATTAGATTACTACTTGGCTTATCCAATTATCAAGGACCAAATGGATTTGTTCTTGTTTTTTGGGGTGAAACTTGGAGTTAAGTCACGCAATTCTGACTCACAGCTTTAAGTTTAAACCAATCAACTACTTCCAGTAAATAGACCTTTCCAAGAGAAACCCATTACATCTCCAAAAAATCATCACACTATCATAAATTCTTAACAAATATAATATTTGGATCAGTGCGGTGATTTTCAAGCAGCCAACCCTCATCAAGCAAACTATATTTTTAAATCACTGGAGCATCAATAACAGCCAACATCTATAGATCATATTTTTAATTAGATTACAGGGGCTTTGTGGTTTACTTGTAAGCTTCAATCTAGTTAACAAGGAAACCGGTTCGGTTTTTGTGCGGTGAACTCTGAAACGTGAAAATAAAACGTAACATGCACTTAGAGGAAGTAGTTTACTTCAAAGAAAATTGGGGCTTTGAGGGATATCCAGGGCGTTTTTAAAAGCGCTTTAGAAGAATGGAGAAATTCAGAGAATCCTTTTTAAAAAATCTGCATCCGAAAGTTCCAAAAAATGGAGAGTCCAAGGAAAAGGTTTCTTGGCTTAAAAATAATGGCACCCACCGCATTTCCAACATTTTTTTTCGAATGCTTTTCTCCAACACCTTGATTTTTATAGGCAACAGTCAGCATTTAAACTGTCTGCATGTCGACATGCAGACAGTTGACTTTAATTTGGCACTTAGGCCAAAGTCTACTAGCCAATTGCTAATTAAACCTATTTTTTTATTGTATCCCATAATCAGAATTGATAATCAATAAGAAAACAAAGCCAATGTCGACATCAATTAAGAATAGGCTTAATTTATTACAAAATAAGAAGGAAATTACTATTAAAAGTGCTAAATTATTATAATAATAATTTAAGCCCAACTTCAATAATGAATCTACACAATGTTGACATAAGTTAACAGTTTCTAATATTTCTTAATAAAAATACACATAATCTGGAATAACTTCACTTATAATAAGTTATTTATATTTATATCTGGCCCTTTGTTTTGTAGTTGTTTGAAATATAGTGGGTAAAAATTTTAAGCTTTGTTGTATATTATATTAGTGGTTTATTATAGCTTTGAAACCATTGGACATGTTCTGGTTAACCCCTGAATATTGAATTAAGCTAGATCATATAGGTTGAAAGTATGATTTATATAGTATCATTTTAAGTTGACACAATAGAAACCTGACACAAAAGCAAAAGTGAGACAATGGGAATAAGTTAAGCAACTACAATAACATAATTAAAGCAAGATTTAATAGTAGCTCTACTATAAAATAAGGCCAACTCCAGCAAAGTTGTCACCTTCACTGATTTAATAAGCAAAATACACGACATAGCAATTTCAACTTACAGAATGGTAAGCTTAGAACCCCAAAACTTCACATAATAATAATAAAACTACTTATTACAATATTTAGTACTTAATTTTTAAAGTTATATGAATATAACTTTATTATAGCCCAAATTTCAGGGATCCAATCTTTGTCACGGTAAATTTCATAATGCCGGGAATTATTTGGCCAAGTAGGAAGGCTCAAAAAGCCAGAAACCCTTGATAAGGAGCGCCTTTTGGGAAAGCTTCAAATATGGAATTAAGAAAGAAGAGAATATTTTATTGGATAATACTTTAGACTTATATAGACTTGACTGTGGCAGGGATTTAGTTGGATCAAACCTAGGGGTTGGTCATGTGCTAGATGGGTTTGAGCCACTGGATACTTGGACAGTCAGGTGATATTGTTTGGTTACCATTCTCAGTATGCCAAACGGTATATTGGAAGGGGACTAAATTGGGTGATGGCTGGATATTAAGTAGGTTGGCGGTAGCCAGAATGCTTGTATATCCAGACCCTCAACACCCCCCTTAAGGGGTTACTCTGGTGCTGTCGTAAAAGTTGCAGCAAAGAGTTGCTAGTTTCTACAAACAGTTAGTCAAAGACCTAATTCTTATTACTATACCTGTTGATGGTATAGTGGTAGCCTGTGAAAGGACAGAAGAATAATAAGGTGTATAGACCAAACTAGTGTTTATTTAGATAGTATTCCACTTATATATTGTGAGGCGGGGGAATTGCCACCAGAGGCAGGGAGGCACAGACAGGAGGACTTCCCTAATGGAGGAGAGTGGATTGGCACAGCTAAAAGTCCCACATGAGAGAACAACCACTTTCAAACGGCTTTCCTTAAGGAGGTAGATATAAATAACTTTGTTGTTTTATTTATAGTTCTGAAAGTAAAGCCTGTTTCTTATGCCCATCCAAAAGGCGAATCAAACACCTGTTTTAGAGGCGTTTTAAACGTCTTTATCACTAATAAAATCATGATACAATAGCGCAATTGTTCCGTTGCTTAATCCCTAGGTGGACGGCTTCACATCTAATTCATTCAGGATCTGCGACATTTCCCTCCACTGGATTAGACAACAGGTTTAAAAATGGCTGGTGTCTCAAGGTGACGGCTATGGTGAACAGTCCCTCTATAAGAGTCACAAGAAGAGTCTTGAAGAAGGTGCAAGTGATAATTCCAAAGAGGCGCAAGCATACCAGGCCAGTAGAGGTGGTGAAGGCAGCAGAGAAGCAGGTAGTCCTGCATGATGTGAACAGCAGCTATCTGGACTTGGGGGTTCACCTAGATCAGCTACTGGTGCCTCAGCTGGCCTTAGGGGGGGACAGACCCATTGTTTGCTGTGCTGTTCCTAGCTTTGAGTGAGCCCTGGGAGGTGACAGGAACTGGGTTGCAAAAGGGTAACAGTATCCATTGGCGGTTCTCCATGCAGGCGGCAGAAGAATACTTGAAGGCTCAGCTGAAGGAATTCCAATTTGAGGGTCAAGGCCTTTCAGTCTTGCAACAGGGGACGGTATCCAACATAGTGAAGTCAGTCCTTTGCGCTTGGGCAACACCTGGGGTTACCAAGGCTCAACCAGTCAGTTGGAAAACCTCTGACAACTTTGAGCAACGTCTTTCGCAATCCTTCCAGGAAGTGTTGAAGTCATACACAGTGGAGGGGACTGCTCATCTGGTACCAATGGTGATGGCTGACAACCTTGTTCTTTGAGGAACCAACCACTGTGATACCAAGCAGGAGGAGAACATGGGGGTCTTCCTTGAGTGGGCCTTGTCTGTATTCTACGGGGTGGGTGGTCAGGTCTCAGGGAGTATGCCCTTTGTGAGAGTCTTCTGTGATACTGTATCTTCTTTGGGGTCGCCTTTCCTGTGGACATTGGGGTCAATTGTGTGTCTCGCTTGGTGGGGGTTTGTTGCCCAATCCTTGGTCATTGGCTTTGTGGATCTTTAGGCAACCAGTTATGTTTCTTGGCTGTCATTCAGTTGGTAGAACAGTTGGTGTGGTACAGGAAGAGTCTTGTCAGTCTCCAATAAACACCTTGTTCTTTTATTCTTATTCCTCATACTTTGGTGCAACACTATCACAAACAGGACAACAACCCATGGAATTTTTTAATTAGGATTTTGTTTTTTTGGGTTATTGTCCTCATTGGGGCTTACTCTTGGTCACTAGGAGCAGCACACATATACTGGGCATGTACTCTAGTGATTAATTGCCCAGAATGAGGCTCCTTAAGGGTGTAGGAGTTGGGGTCAGTCTTCTGGATAACTTGAACTGGGCCTTGCCAAAGGGAGGCAAGTTTGGATTTGCGGCCGTACCCTCTATTGCTGAAGAAGTAGACTGAGTCTCCTATCAGGTAAGTGGGTAAGGCAGGGCGTTTGGATGTAGCTTGTTCTAGGTCCTGCAACTTATGGTTTAAGTTTATGGTGTAGGCCTCTGATTTCAAGCAAATAAGAGTTTGAACCAGCTTGTTGAGGTATGTCTCTGGGGACACAGCCAGGCTGGGCTTTACCAAGGAATATAGTAAAGGGGGAAGTCCTGGTTGCCGGCTGTAGAGCAGTTGGAAGGGCGGCTTGCCAGTGGCCCAATGGTACCCAATGTTATATGCAAAGGTGACCGCAGGCAGGAAGGTATCCCATTCAGTCTCATGTTGGTGACTGAGCTTCTGGAGTATCTGGACCAGGCTCCCATTAGTGCGCTCTACCATGCCATTTGTCTGTGGGTGATAAGGAGTGGATAGTGTCCCACAAATTCTCATCAGTTGGTTGAGGCAGGGGATGATATAACTGGTGAAGTTGATACCATTGTCTGTCAGCAGAATCTGGGGGCAACCATGTTTGTATATGATATTCTCCAGGATGAACGTGGCTGTCACCAGTGCAGATTGGTTGGGAATTGTCTTGGCCTCTACCCATTTAGTCAGATGATCAACCGCCACAATGATGAACTTGTTGTGACTGTTGGTAGCTGGCAGGGGGCCCACTACATCAATGGCTACAGTGTGGAAGGCAAACCCAGGGCGTACAAGTCTGTGTTGAAACTTGGCAACCTTAGGCCTCTCAATGTTGCAGTCATGACAGTTGGCTAGCGTATCTACTATGTCAGTGTGCATTCCTTCCCAGAAGCAGTGCTGCTGTAGCTGGCTAACGTCTTCTGTATGCCACCATGACCAGTAGTCTTGTGAGCGGCCACCACTGAGTCCATGCGTAGGGATGGGCATATGTAGGGTAGCCAAGAGTCTCCACAAAGCTTCAGGAGCTGTCCCTTAGAGACCTTGGTATCAACAGTTAGCTTTTTGAGAGCTCTCTGTATCTCTACCAGCTTCTCCCCCCACAAAGAAGGATCCTCCATAAGCTTGTCATAGAGAATGTCAGTCATAGGGGATACTAAGGCAACAGTGGGAAGGCAGGAGAGATAGTCAGCATTCTGGTGGGCTGCCCTGGCTCAATGAATGATCTCGTAGTCATAAGCCTGAAGTTTAATGGCCCAACGCGCCAGACGTCCTTCAGGGTCCTTGAGGGTCTTCAGCCATTGCAAGGAGGCATGGTCTGTTACAACTGTGAAATGTACCCCATGGAGATAGACTCTGAATTGTTGGTAGGATTATATCACAGCCAGACACTCTTGTTTGGTGACAGTGTAGTTCCTCTTGGAAACATTAAGCGTACATGAGCAGTATCCAACAGGGTGTTCAAGTCTGTCGGAGTCCAGTTGGGAGAGAACACCTCCAATTGCTATCAGACTAGCATCTGTATGAACCACAAACAGCTTGGCAAAGTCAGGGTAGGCCAGCACAGGGGCTGCATTCAGTGTTTCTTTGAGAGCATTGAAGGCAGATTGGCACGCTGGGCTCCAGAAGAATTCCTTATCAGCTCTGAGAAGCTAAAAAAGGGGGTCACCCAGGGATGCAAAGTTGGGGATGAAGCGGCAGTAGTACCCAATCATCCCCAGGAAGACCTGCATGTTCTGCTTATTGGCCAGGATCTGCATTTTCTCTATGGCTTCCACATTCAGAGGTACAGGGCGGAGTCCATCCTGGCTAATGATGAACCCCAAGAACTCAAGATGCTCCTTGAAGAAGTTGCACTTGCGTGGCTTGAGCTTGAGATTAGCTGCAAGTAACCTCTGGAAGACTTTCTCCAAGTGTTGTAGGTGATCATTAAAGGTTTTGGAGAACACATTAATGTTATCCAGGTAGACCAAGACACTGGTGAGTTTGAGGTTGCCCATCATGGCATCCATGGCCCGCTGGAAGATAGCCGGGGCATTGGACAGACCTTGAGGCATCCTTGTGGGTTGGAATAGCCCTTGGTCAGTGATGATTACACGTTTTTCCTGATCAGCGGGGGGGGTAGATCAATCTGCCAGTACCCACTGATAAGGTCCATGGCACTGAAGAACTTGGCGCCACCCAGTTGGTCCAAGGTATTGTCAATACAAGGGAGGGGATATGAGTCCTTCTTGGTAACAGCATTCAGTCAATGGTAGTCAATCACCACACAGTTGCTGCCATCCTTCTTTTTGACAATCAGGAGAGGGGAAGCCCAAGGGCTCTTACTGGGGACCAGTAAGCCAGATCCCAGTAGCTTCTGAAGTTCCTTGTTAGCCACAGCATGATTGGCTTGGCTGTGCCATATAGGTCTGGAGCAGATAGGTAGACTTCCTTGGGTGTCAATATGATGAGCAACATCTGCAGCCTTGCCCAGGTCATAATCATCCTTGACAGACACATCCTTATACTGGGCAAAGAGATCCATAGCTTGATCTTCTGTTCTTTGGAGAGGCTGGATAGAGAGTTGCAACTTATGACCAATAGCACCAGTGGTTGCTCACAGAGTAGACCCAACTCAGAAGTCCGCAAAGGGGGCAGTCTCCTGCAGGTTGTCATGCTCTTCCAGTTGTATATAAGCCAGAAGTTGGTGTTTGGAGACAACCATAGCATCACAACACATGTTGGCCAAGAGTATGAGTACCTCCTTCTCACTTGGCATGAGGATGCCTGGTGCAACCCATGGTTCTAGTCTGGAGGCATTAGGGATGCCAAAGATTTCCCTATGAGTGCCAGCTGGTAGTGCCAGCAAAAGGCCTGTATTGTAGATCACCTGAGAGCCAGGTGGGATAGTCACATTACAGGAGGCGTAGACTGGGATACCCTTGGCTTCCCCAATTGAGAGAGGTAGCACCTTGACCTTCTTACTATGCAGTGTATACACAACCGGAAGCTCTTTGTTGGCATACTCCATATTGATTTAGTGCAGATGGCATAAGGGCAGGTCAGACGGGCAATCACTATGATACAACATGGGTATGGAGTGGCCCAATATTCCAAATGTATGGTCTCCATGGTTAGTCACAGTGCCATACTGAACCATGAAGCTAGTCCCAATAAGAATGTCTTAGCTGTTGTTTTCCAGAACTATAGCAGGAGCAGTGACCATTAGCTTCCCAAAGAAAAGAGGGGGAAAAGAGTAGGCTCCCTTTGCTCTAGTGGTCAGTGGCCCAGCAGTACCAAACTCTTCATGGTAGGCTAAGTCTGGTGCCAGCTTAAGCTTCTTAACCAGCCGTGAGGATATAATGTTCCCAGGGGCACCAGTATCCAGTATGGCCCAGACATGAGTCTTGTTCACTACCAGGTTGATATAGGTACAATCCTGGAGGTCCTCTCTGATCTCCACAATCTTTGAGACCTGGTGTACGCTTAGTCCTTTGAACTTCTCCAGGAAGGTAGCCATGGCAGCTCCCACAGCTGGGCTTACTTCCTTGAGGGATCCTAGCAGTGCTGAGACGCTTACTGTGCAGAGCAGCTTGGCCAGTTGTTCATCACTGTCCTCTTCATGAGTGACTTCAACGCCTAGTTGAGCCAGTTGTTCAGCATAGGGTAAGGACACTGTTCTCTGAGCTATTTGGGGGATAACCACCTCAGGGCAAAGTATAGTCCAATGAGTTTGCGTGTTAACAGTGAGGACTCAATGGAGGAGGTCCTCTTGAGCTCTGTCAGACTCTGCATCCTCATGTATTGGTTGGGAGTTGAAGTCAATCAGAGAGGGTTCATCCTTAGGGTTGGTCCCAGAGGATGGCAAGGCAGCAGGCCTCTGATCTGGTTTGTTGGGGGGCAGTGGTATGGGGGGAGATGAGGGTGTCAAAATTACAAAGGCAGCCAAGGATTTCTCCTTGTCCTGGCTGCTTAGTAGTTTTTTGACTGGTCCTCATTGTCCTCCTCAATATCAGCGTCCTTGGCGTTGTCCTCCTCAGTGTCCTCCATGCCTACATGGTGGATTTTTTGACATGGATTCCTACATTCCCAAGAGAAGTGGCCAGCCATACCATATTTGAAGCAAGTACACGGGCCGTTGTTGACTAGAGCAGGCCCAACCTTGTTAGAAGGCTTGTGCATCTCAACAGCCACATGGGGTCTATGCTCAGATTGCTGGCAAGGACAACCTTCAGGAAAAGGGACTTCAAACTCCTCCTTGTAGGTGCATAGGAGGCAGATCAGATCTGGTACAGTGCAAGCGTTGTAAATGCCCGGCTTAAGAGCCAGAGATAGTTCTTGGTTGACACATACAACATTGAGGAGTGCTGACTGCACATCAATAAACTGCACCGCACTCATAGACAACAGAGTTTGAGCTTCAAAGTAGAACCTAGAAGTGAAGTCTTCTAGGGTTTCCCCCACCTTTAACTTGGTGTTGGCAAAGTCCATCTTGCAACCAAGGGGTGCTTCTTGGCTACCAAATTCTTCTGTCAAGGCTCTGGAGACATTGGCAAAAGTCCAGCCATTCTCAGGGAGATGTGGCAAGATAATGGTTTGAGTCTAAGCATCCAGACAGTTGATGATTGTGGAGTCCCTCATGGCATTGTCTGCGCCATACATGGAGTTCTGGTACAGACGTAAGAACATGGCCACATTGCTCTTGCAGTCAAACTTGGGTAGGTTGACGGGCTTGAAGTTGTTGGAGCCATGTTGGAGGGGAGCAGGTGTAATCCTCACTGGAGAGCGGGTGAGACAGGAACAGCTGAGAGTGGAGGCAGCAAACCTAGCCTCAGAGGCGCGGCAACAATTTTCCTCTTGCTGGGCTTTGCGTTCACCTTCTCTGTTTTGAGCAGCTCCAGAAGCTTCAGGGGTGGCCAGGTTGTCATCCTCAGACTCCATACTGGCTCTAATACTTGTACAGTGTTAGGAGCTAACCAAGTGTGGTCCTCATTGCTTTTGTAGCTATGATAGAACTCAGGACTAGAGGACCTCAGTGGACTGTGGTGACTCTTGGAGTTGATGGACATAGCCTGTAAGTTGACAGCCATAATCTTACTGTCCATCCTATCCAATTGGCTCTGGAAGGCGTCCAGAAGTTGTTGCTTGTCCAGCTCATCTTGGTAGACCTTGTTCTTCTGACGGGTGATATCCAATTCATCTTCCAGAGAGGTGATGCGCTTTTTGTGGGTGGCAAGCTCAGCTTGGAGCAAGGCTATTACTTCCTTGTCCTTCCTGACTTGGGTCTGGCTATTGGCTCTGTCATGTGATTGGCAAAGTTTGAGACAATCCTGAAGTTCTGACACAGTGTGGTAGCCATCAAACAGGAAGGCAAGATTGGCACTCTGCTGGACCAATTCCTTCTGCATCTTCTTGTAGTGATCAAAGAGCTCAAGGATGTCTCAACCAAGAAGGGTGATGGAAGGGGAGTTGTTGGTGGCGGCAGAAGTGGGGGTGAACAAGGGGATGGTGGCAAGGCGGAAGACTAAGACTTCCACCTCATGAGTCAGGCTTCAAACCATAGGGCCAGTCTCCAGCACGTGGTTTGTAACCACACTAATCCAATTGGCGTCTACACCCTGATGGGTGAGGGTCTGTACCACATGCACTGGAACTAGCTTAGCTATACCTTCTTCAATGACATTAACCCAGTGAAGCATGGTGTTCTGGGTGTTGGTAACTTTGGCAAGATACTGATTGACAGTGGTGAAAGTATTGCCAAGCTCAGAGTACAGAACCTGGAGGAACGTCTGTTGGTTAGATACCAGCATTCCCTGGTCATGCACAAGGCTTTGGATGCAGCCCAGGTGCATTTGGTTGTGGCATACAGCAGGATGGGCAAATTGGTGTAGGTAGTCCTTGATATGTTCAACAGTACGGAGGTCACAGCAGAGCTGGTCAGGGTTGAACTGGGAGAGATTCTGAAAGCAACCCAAGGCGTTTTCAGCAGAAGGCTGCTGAATGGCCAGGTGTTTAGAGCAAGAATCATTGCCAGCAGCACCAGCATTCATGGCGTGTATGGCATTACAGATGGCGTCCTTGGAAGGTGAAGAGTTTGCGTCCATCTATAGGGGCAGGGGCTTGTAGGAGCAGTGGTTGGCCAAAAACAATAGCTTTGGGGCGTTGATGTTCTGGCATGAATTGGATTAGGTTGGGCAGGCCATAGGGAGCGCCTGCTCTTTCCCCAGCATGGGCATTAGCAGCAGTAAAGGCCGGTGCCTGGTGGTAAGGAGAAGCAGTGGCAGGAGACTGGGCCAGGGGCATTCTTCTCTCCTCATTGAAAGGACCACAGAGGTGGGGGCTGTTGGTGTTGTAAGACATGAGCGCCAATGTTGTAAAAGTTGCAGCAAAGGGTTGCTAGTTTCTACAAACAGTTAGTCAAGGACCTAATTCTTAATACTATACCTGTTGATGGTATAGTGATAGCCTATGAAGGACAGAAGAAAAATAAGATGTATAGACAAAACTGGTATTTATTTAGATAGTATTGCACTTATATATTGTGAGGCAGGGGAATTGCCACCAGAGGCAGGGAGGCACAGACAGAAGAACTTCCCAAATGGAGGAGAGTGGGTTGACACAGCTAAAAGTCCTGCGCAAGAGAACAACTGCTTTCTTGCGGCTTTCCTTAAGGAGGTAGATATAAATAACTTTGTTGTTCTATTTATAATCCTGGAAGTGAAGCCTGTGCCTTATGCGTGTTCAAAAGGAAAATCAAACACCTGTTTTAGGGGCGTTTTAAACGTCTTTGTCATTAGTAGAATCAGGATGCAATAGTGCAACTACGCAATTATTCCATTGCTTAATCCCTAGATGGATAAATTTTTGTCTAATTCATTCAGGATCTGTGACACTCTTGCTCTGGCTGCTGCTTTATCCCAATTACTGTTGATCATTTTAGCAAGTGGGTGGAAGCTTGCCCTACTAAGGACATCACTGCCAAGACAACTGCTGCCTTTCTGTTACAAGACATATTCTTCTGCCATGGCTGCCCCCAAGTGTTGTTGTCTGAAAAATTGACTAACTTTGATGCCAAGTTAGTAACCTCTGTTGTTGAAGCCTTGGGGTTGAACCAGTCCTTCTATGCCCCCTATAATCCTTCTACCAATGGGGCAGTTGAGCGTGAAAATTTGACTCTGGTTTCTATCATGAGGAAACTCATTTACTCTGACTCTGCAAACTAGGATCTATACTTACCTGCTGCTCTCTTTTCTTATTGTCTTAGCAAGCATTGTGCCACAGGTTTACCCCCCTTTTCTATGCTGTATGGGCATGAGGCCACCACTCTGTCACTCCTAGGAGCTCCCTTCTCTCCTCTGATAAGGCTATAAATCCTCATGACCATATCAAAGATCTAGTCAACTGCATCATTAATATACAGGCTACTGCATACACTTCTGCGTATAAGACCAAGGTGCTTGAGCTCTCTCCTGACAATTCTGGACGCTCTCCCTTGCCTGAGTTCAACATTGGGGACCACATTCTATACTATCAGCATAGATTAGGAGGACGCACTCACAAGCTAGATACATTGTGGGTTGGACCTTTGGATGTGACCTTCAAGCAACGGTCAGAGTACACTGTGAAACTCCTCTCTAGTGGGTGCCCGTTTGCCTGAGTGCATGCCAAGTTCCTCCGCAAGTACTACCCCCTAAGGCCAATCTAGAGGGGGCAATGTCGTGAATGCCACCATTCACCATGTTTTGATTTTGCCTTTGATGGGTTATTTCAAGGACAAATCTATCTCTTTTGCTTTTACCCTTTGAAATGAGTCTGGCTCTAAATTAGGAATTTCAATTGTTCAGTTTCCTGATTCTGCGCAGCTCACTTGCCCCACTCATGCTTGTGGCAAGTGATCCTACTGTCTATATACTGTTTTGTGGTAAAGCTACACAGTATATATTCCATTTCACTTTAACCAATAAAAATTAAGTTCTATTCACATTTTTGTCTTTGTGTCTTCAAGTACTTTGGCGCCTCTCTAGCTTTTTCTAGTAGATATTATTCAATTAGGGCAACAAGGTAATTGCATAGCCTTCCCTGCCATTATAACTGAGACTTAATACAAATCCAATTCTAAGGTTAAGATTCCCCGTTGTGTATCTGTGCCGCGCCTCAGAACACGACACTTGTTCTACTCCTGCTAGGCCATCAGGAGTCCCAAAGCCCAGGGCGCTGGGGCTGAACCCTGTACTAAGATTGATTATAGCTTGTAAGATAAGTTGAGTGGTGGGAAGATGTTTGGTTCAGGCGGTATTTGGTTGTTCCTGAGATAGTTTGGCAATTAACTGCACCAGGAAGCCATTTAGGCGCTCTATGCGTCTATTGGCCTGAGGGTGGTATAGTAATGTGACTACTTGTCAAAGAGCGTTTTTGACACAGTATGCTTCATAATGCTACCTACAAGTTCAAGCTTTTCATTGGTGATGAGAGGCTTGGGGCGTCCAAAATTTGCCACAACCTCTTTGCCAATGAACCAAGTGATGGTGGTGGTAGTGTGATTAGTGGTTGTCCATGCCACTGGCCAACAGGTAAAGTAGTCAATAGCCGTGATGATGTACTTCTTGCCCAATTTATCTTCAGGCAGGGACCCACAATGTCAAGAGCCCATTGTTAGAAGGGCTCCATGGCCTTGATTGACAAGACTGACTTGAGCAGGGCAGGTTTAGACGTGTTTTTCTCACACAAAACACACATCTGGAGGAGGTCCAGGATGTCCTGACACATTTGGGGCCACCAAACCTTACATTTAATGATTTTGAAGAGGTAAAGCCCTCTGACATGACCCAAGGTGCAGTGGTAGTGCAATATTGTGTTTCCTTGTTGTGTGGTGGGGATGTAAGGCATCTTTTCACCTGTCTCAGCCCGGCAACAGATGTCTCCAACATCAGTGGTGAATTGGCTTTAATTGATCTTCAGTTTGGAAATGATCACATAATTGAGGCCTTTGTAACAGGTGGCCTCAAGGTGCAGGTAAAGCATGGGTCAGTCCGGATCTAACCTGTCATCCCCTGTGATGGATGCTACGTACAGCCTGAAGAGTGCATCAGCTGTGACAAGTTCCTTCCCAGGTTTGTACTAAATGTGCATCTGGTACATGGACAGACACTTGATCCACCCTTCCTGGCGCTGTATCAAGTGTGACTGAGTATTGAACTACTGAAGGGATTTGCAGTACTTTAAGACTCAGGGTGAGAATGTGGCATCTTCCAGGTAACAGCGCCATTTCTTGACACAATGCACCATTGTCACTAGCTCTTTATTGTGTATGGAGTAGTGTTGCTCTGAGTTGGTAAGCTTCCTGGATTTTTAGGCCATAGGAAGGAAAGCACCCTCATTGGTTCCCACTCTTAGTACACCTCCTATGGCCCTATCAGAGGTGTCATACTTGAGTTTGTATTGTTGATTCCAATTTGGGAATTGCAGTACAGGTGCAGTTGTAAGTCTCTGTTTCAATGTCTCAAAGGCCTGGTATCTAATGGGTGTCTAATTGAAGCTCTGCTTATTGTTTAGGAGCTTAGTGAGAGGTGCAATTAGTTTTCTGCAGTTGGGGATAAACTTCTGTGTATATGTGATAATGCCCAGGAACGTATGCACCTGACTCACATTGGTGGGGGATGGCATGCTTGTGATTGTCTTTATTTTGGCAGAGTTGGGCTTTATCTCTTAGGCAGATATGTTGTGCCCCAGGAACAAAAGCTCTGATCAAAAAATTCACATTTGGAAGGCTTTGTCTTTAACTGGTGTTTACAAAGGGTGTCAAGTACATTGCAAAGGTGTTAAGATGTGTGATTTGGTCTTGACTGAAGACAATAATGTTGTCAAGAAACATAACAACACATTTTCTAATCAGGTCTTCAAAGGCTTTATTCATCAACATGGCAAAGGTAGAGGGAGTGTTGGTCATTCCAAAGTTCATGATGTTACACTCAAACAACTCATAGTGTATGTGAAAGGCAGTTTTTCCTCATCCCCTGGAGTGATGCAGACATGGTTGTACCCTGCGGTGAGATCAATCTTACCAAAGACCTTTGCACCTGCAAGCATATCAAACAGGTTTTCAATTAGTGGCAAGGGGTATTTGTTCTTGACCAACACCTTTTTTAGTGCACAGTAGTTGGTTACAAGACAGAGGGCTCCGTCTTTCTTTCCTATAAAGAAGACTGTAGCCCCATATGGTGAGAGAGAGGGGCGTATGAAGCCCTTATAAAGCACGTCTACAAGGTGTTGAAAAAAAGGTTTTGTCTTCCTTGGGCATCAAACAATATAGAAGCTGTGCCTTGGACAGCAACCCTTGTAACTGGACAGCATGTTGTATTTCTCTTGGAGGGGGAAGTTGATCTTACATTTCTATGAATACATCATTGTACTCCTCAAGAAGTTATACTAGTGCTGGAGGTGATTGCATGTTCAAGAGGGGAGATGTTGTGGGTTCAGAGCAAAAACTTACACTGAAAACTGGTTAAAGGTCAGCTTCCCCCCTTGAAATCATACATACCCGTCTCTGTGATTCTGAAAAACATGGTATCATGGAATAACTTGCTCATTTTGATAGGATATATCTGGAAACCCACCCCATTCCTGTTAAGGGTGATGACAGACATATTCCAGTTGATATAGGGACAGTTGTGCTGTAGCCAGTCAAGACCAGCAATGATGTTGTGGCTGAGCCCTACCATAATTGGACCAGAGAGCTTAACCTGGATGTTCCCATTCTTACAGAGAAGGGTACCGTCTTGTGAGTGATAGTTACTATGTGGGAGATGGCCACATTTACTGCTTTAAAGCGGCTGAAAACTCAGTTTAATTGTTGGGGATTTGCAAATTCCTGGTTGACCATGGTGTGATTGGCCCCAGTATCTACCAAAATTCTGTGAGTGTTCCCACAGAAATGAAAGGTATAGAGCAAGTGGATGATTTTATTTGATGAATGACTGTATTGGAGGATGGGGTTGTCACTGTGCACTTGGAATACATCTAGGATCTCTACTTTGTGCACATTATAGTTGCAGGGGTTCTTGGCAAGGAGATATTGAGAGTATGAATCAAGCAGGGTTGCAGAACCTCTCATATCTACAACCCCCAGGCTTTTCCCAAGTCCTCAATCTGGGCTAGTTGGAGCTCCCCCTAACAAGGGCGTTTGATCACATTTCCCTACTGACAAGGCTGGTGGCAGCCTATTTGGTTGTGGGCGTTGTCAGGTGCAGGACAAGGTTAGGGGTGCATAATTAGATCTATGGAGGCCCATTGAAGCCTGGTTATTGACCTCCACAATGGCCTTGTAGCAGTTTTTGATGGAGGTACAGTGCCCTACAGGCACCCATTTACAGATGTTGGGCTTTAACTAATTGAAGATTAGGTGAGTAGCATTGCATTTCTGTTGGCAATAGCTTTGGGGGCGGCAGCAAGTGCTTGCTGCCAGGCAGTAAGGTAATCATGGACGTTGCCTGTCTGTTTGATAGAAAGTAGAGGTGTCCCCAATATGTTGAGCAAAAAGGTTTTGCTATAGCAGGACTTGGAGGCATCCTTAAAGATTGCCTGATTAACCTCGTGTTCTTGGCTGGCCAAGTTGATGAACCATACTGCAGTGGGCCCTGTGAGGCGCCCAGACACAGTGGCAACCAATATGGATTCTGGTACTTGACAAATATGGAGGCATATTGCTGTGGAGTGTAGCCAGCTTACAACATCATCCCCCTCCACACTGCCTGCAAAGGGTTCCAGTTGTAGGTTCAGCATATGTTGTGACAGATCTGACTAGGGTAGGGTGACACTTGCGTCACAAAGTCCCAGGCAGAGTTGGCTATAGACGCTGGTGAGAACTAACTGGTCTTGGTATAGGTCTTATCCCTCAGGGATGTCCCCATCAGTGATAGGGAAGAAGGTTTCCTGGTGTGGAGTAGCTATACAGCCCATACTCTGTCCTTTCTTGGGGGGATTTTCTTATAGGTAGGTTGTCAACCTACTTCTTCTACCACTGCTGCAACTGAACAAATGATAGTTCATTATTTGATTGGGGGAGACTACAGTCCAATAGAAAGGATAAGAATAAGAATAATATGTAGTTTATTGAGGAATATTGTAATTAATATACCATATCAAGAAGTTACAGGTTCACAGGGGGTGGCACAGTGGCAAGTTTGATATAAGGTTTGGGTTGTGAAATAACTTGTGCAGGGATCATCAATTTTAATTGAAAATGCTCCTAATTAGGAGATAATGCCTGCAATTTGACATTGTCATCAGATTGATACATGCTGCTAGACACGACATGGGGTAGCTCTTTGAGTGCCCCCTGTGTATTTTAAGATACATTGGCAGGCAAGGATGGGACCTTGGTTGCAACAGTTGATGTGAATGATATGCATTAGGACAAATTGTACTAATGTCAAAACAGCAGGCTGAACCTGCCAGCAAGGTTCTGAGTAAACAGGTTTGCGACCCACAATCCAATTATCCAGTCACTCAAAGCCAAACTAGGAAGTTGACTCAAATTTTCAAATCCAACAACCTGAACAAATGGTGATCCCTTATGATGGATACCTTGTTTGGCGCTTGACTCATTACTAGGATCAGGCCACCCCCTTCACTATTCCACTGTGTGATTAGCGCTATCATGTTACTGTTATCCAAGATTCACAATGACTATATAATATGTATCTCTCAATAAATATTACTATCTAGTTTCTAAACATTTTCCCTTGTAACTCTGCTAAAGCAGCACAGTTACAATATTGGTAGCAAAGTAGGTTCTTCATTTTACTTTATTCCCCAAAATTCCGCCTGTTGCCCGTACTTGCTGCGGTCAACAAATCTACAAAAGAATCATGTCTGGCCTCCTGCTAAACTGGACACCATACCTGCCAGGTACCAAGATACCAGAAGGATTTATACTATACCAGAACATGCTTGTACTGGTGCCTGCCTTCAATTCCATGTCAGTGCAAGGGTTCTTTCAGGCACATATTATTCTGTCCCAAGCCCCAACTAAGGAAGGAAGCATGCCTGCCTACGTGACCCAACAACTTCAAAGTGCTGCTTTTGACCATTTGTGGGGCCAACAACAACACCGCAGCCTGGATTCAATCTGCCCAAAGCAAACTGGCGCAGATGAAGTGCCCACAACGTTTCTGGATTGCAGAGATATCCATCCAACTCACACACAATGCAGGCACTTGGTGCAATAAGTGACACAAAGATCATACTGTGAAAGACTGGGACACATAAAGCAAGACTTCTTGGAACAGTTTGTACTAAAGGACACCACCCTCATGATTATTTGCCAAAAAAGAACCTGACCCAGACAGGCACTATAAAGGAACTCACACGTGCTTATGAGGAACTCTGCCTATGTGCCCCTTCAGATATGACATTTGACACTCCAGTCACACATATCATGTACTACAACGCCCTTAAGTCACATGTGATGAGACACATCAACCTGGACCAAGTAACTAATCTGCAAAGCCTATATTGCAAGGCAGAGAAAGCTGAATAAACATCCAACGCTCTACATAAGGCACAAACTGGAAAGCAAGAGAGACCCAAGGACTCTCACCCAGCCAGGTGTTTCAATCAACCACCTCTGGGAACAACGGCAGTAACGCAAACCACAAACCTTCAGGTTCAAATGGGCATGGAAACAGGAACAATGGGCAGTCAAATTGTACCCATTTCTGTATCATTACCACTCAAGATAATCACAACAAGGGAAAAGCCCAGGGAGAGCATTAGGAAAGCCAAGCTCTCCCCGCACAATTCCTGACTCATCCAACAATGAGTACCACCCCAAGGACAGGGACCAATGCCCAATGATCCAAGTACCCTTGGAGGACCTGGTACTCTACACCATTGCCATACATCCCAATAAACTGATGTCCTATAATTTCTGCTTTTGCAGTTACACAAGCTCAGCCCTCCTGGACTTAGGCACAGACCAAACCCTAGTCAACAGCAGCTTTGTGGATAAGTTCAAGCTGGCCACTAATCCTTTGCGGATTAAAAACGTGGTTTTACCCAATGAACACACATTGCTGTGACACAAGAGACTGCCCCCTTCTCTGTCATGCTAGAGAACCTGCATTCCACCATTCAGGGTCCTGTCATTGATCTTCTCAAAATTGATATTGTACTGGGACTGGACTGGTTGCAAAGGAATAGCCCTCATGTAGACTGGGCAACTTCAGTATTAACCATCAAGTGTGAAGGTGTCAATCACCAGATCTACCCTGACTCAGTAGATCAACTCTTGCGTGACCATGTCTTTGTACGCATTACTGAAACCCAGGACAAAAAGAAGAACCCCAAGGCAATTGGTCGTGACTCCTTCCAGTACAAGATCATAAACTTCAAGGATCACCAGGATACCACTACCCTTCAGGACTGTTGCAATCAAGTTTCCAGCCTTGCCTGCTAAGGTATCTTACAATACACAGGGGGCACTCAATGAGTCGCCCCTTGACGTGTCTAACGTTATGGATTAATCTGATGGCAATATCAAATGGCGGGCACTTTATCCTAATTAGGAGTGCTACCAATTCAACTTGCTGATCCCCGCACAAGTTATTCCTTGGCTTCAAACCTTACATGGAACTCCCCACCATGCCACCCCCTTGTGGCCTTGTGGCTTTCCCCATATAGTATATTAATCACTATATTCTACAATAAAGGATACCTTGTTCTTATTATTCTGTCCTTTCTATTGGACTGTTGTCTTCCCCAATTCCAAATACTGAATCCTCATTGGTTCAGTTGCAACAGTGGTAGCAGCAGTAGGTTTACAACCTACCTAAAACAAAATCCCCCCAAGAAAGGACAGAGTACGGGCCGTATGGCTACTCCCCAACAAGAGACCTTCCTGCCAATCCCCAAGGGGACATCCCCGACAGGTACATTATCTATCAAGACCAGCTAGCTCTCACCAGCGTGTACAATTGGCTCCACCTCAGTCAGCGTGACGCTAGCGTCACCCCGCCCCAGTCAGATCTGTCCCAGCGCATGCTCAACCTTCAGCTAGAATCCTTTGCTGGTGGCGTAGAGGGGGCCAACATTGTCAGTTGGCTCCAATCTACTGAAACCCGCCTTTGCATCTGTCTGGTTCCTGAGCCCATGTGGGTCCCCACTGCATCTGGCCGCCTCACAGGGGCTGCCGCTGTGTGGTTCACCAACTGGGCTAGCCAGGAACTTGATGTTACCTGGGTGGCATTCTGAGACGCCGCCAAGTCCCGCTATAGCAAAACCTTCTCCCTCATTGTTGTGGGGACTCCTCTTCTGGCAATCAAACAAACTGGTTCTGTTCCTGAGTACCTTGCTTCCTGGCAACAAGCTCTTGCTGCCGCCCCCAAAGCTGTGACTGACAGAAATGCAATTCTACTCACTCTCATCATCAATGGGTTAAAGCCCCATATCTGTAAGTGGGTCCCTGTAGGTTGCTGCACCTCCATTGACAACTGCTATAAGGCCATTGTGGAGGCTAATAACCAGGCCTCAATGGGCTTCTGCCGTACTAGTGACGCTCCATCCAAACCACGTACCACACCTGGCAATGGCCACAATCAAGTAGGCTGCCTCCAGCCCCGTCAGCAGGATAATGGGACTAAATGCCCCCGCAAGGGGGAGCTTCAGCTAGTGCAGATCAAGGATCAGGAAAAATCCTGGGGGTTGTAGCAACAAGAGGCCTTGCAACCCCACCTGTCCCATCCTCTCAAGCCCTGCTCGCAAAAAATCCCTGTGACTACAACATTCATGAGGTCAAAACCCTGGACGTCTTTCAGGTTCACAGTGACAACCCCGTATTGCAAGCAAGCCACTCCTCAAATAAAGTAATACACTTGTCCTATCCCTTCTTTTTCTGTGGGAACACCCACAAATTACTGGTAGATACTGGGGCCAACCACACTATGGTGGACCAGGCGTTTGCCAACTCTCAGCAATTAGACCAAGTGCCCAGCAGGTTCAAAGCAGTACAAGTAGCTGACTCCTGCAGAGTTGCCATCACCCATGAGACAGTACCCTTCTCTGTGAAAATGGGGAACATCCAGGTTAAGCTCTCTGGGCCCATCATGGCAGGGCTCAGCCACAACGTAATTGCTGGACTCAACTGGCTTCAGCACAACTGTCCCTACATTGATTAGGATACTTATGTCATCACCTTCAATAGAAATGAGTGGGATTCCATATCTACCCTGTAGAAATGAGCAAGTTACTCTGCAATACTGTGTTTGTCAGAATAACAGAGACAGGCATGTACAATTTCAAGGGGGGTAAACTAGACTTTAATCAATGCTCAGTCAAAGTTATCCACGCCGAACCATCTGCGGTCCCTCCCTTGACCTCCTCACCTCCACCAGCACTTGCTGCACTTGCTGCACTCCTCAAGGAGTACAAATATGTATTTAGTGAGACACTTGAACAACCACCTCCTCCCTGGAAGATCCAGCACGCTGTACAACTTCAAGGGTTGTTATCTAAAGCATGACCATTATATTGTCTTACATCAAAGGAAGATGAAACCCTCTGCCAGCACCTTGTGGACGCGCTCAATAAGGGCTTCATTTGTCCCTCGCTCTCTCCATACAGGGTGGCGGTCTTCTTTGTAGCTAAGAAGGACGGGTCCCTTTGCCTGGTCACAGACTACTGCGCCCTAAATGAAGTGATGGTTAAGAACAAGTAACCCCTGCCGCTGATTGACAACCTGTTTGATACACTTGCAGTTTCCAAGGTCTTTAGCAAGATTGATCTCACTGCAGGGTACAACCAGGTCTGCATTGCACCAGGGGACGAGGTAAAAACTGCCTTCTGCATGTGCTACAGGTTGTTTGAGTGTTGTGTCATGAATTTTGGAATGACTAACGCTCTCTTCACCTTTGCCATGTTTATGAACAAAGCCTTTGAGGAACTGATTGGAAAGTGTGTGGTTGTGTACCTTGACAACATTATTGTCTTCAGTCAGGATCAAATCACACACCTCCAACACCTCTGTGCTGTCCTCAACACCCTTCAGAAAAACCAGCTAAAAGCTAAACCCTCCAAATGTGAGTTTCTCAAGTCAGAGCTGTTATTCCTTGGGCACACCATCTCTGCCCAAGGGATAAAGCCCAACCCTGCCAAAATCAAGGCAATCACCAGCATGCCATCCCCCTGATGTGGGCCAGGTGTGGACATTCCTAGGCATGGTTGCCTACGTACACAAGTTCATTCCCAATTGTGGAGAACTAATTGCACCTCTCACTGAGCTCCTCAATACCAAACAGCGCTTTCATTGGACTCCTGTCAGAGATTGAGCCTTTGAGATGTTGAAGCAAAGTCTCACAACAGCACCAGTACTGCAGTTCCCCAATCAAAACCGACAGTACAAACTCAAGACTGATGCCTCTGACAGGGCCATAGGGTGTGTGCTAATGGTAGAAACTGACAATGGCATCTTCCTCCCTGTGGCATACAAATCCAGGAAGCTCACTGACTCATAACAATTTTACCCCATACATGTTAAAGAACTAGCAGCAATTGTACACTGTGTCAAGAAATGGCGCTGTTACCTGGAAGGGGCTACCTTTCCACACCGCGTCCTGACGGATCACAAGTTGCTCTAGTACTTCAACACACAGTCCCAATTGACATGCCTCCAAGCAGGCTGGGTCAAGTGTCTATCCCTCTACCAGCTATGCATTGAGTACAAGCCTGGGAAGGAGATTGTCACAGCTGTTACAAAAGTAACAGCTTCAAAGCCCCGGGCGGGAATTGAACCCGCTTCTAGCCACCAGGCGGGGCTAGCAGGCGGGGAGATTTGCCTGCACCTGGATTTTTGCTTTTCAAAGAAAATCCAGGTGTGGGAACCATTCCTTCCCTGGTAGCAGCTGAGGGGCCCACTTTGGGCCCCAAAAGCTATGCCCAAGCCTTGGTGGGTTTGGCTGGGCCTGGGCAGGCTATTCTTAGCTGCCCAGTAAACCCAGACCAAGCCCACACTCCATTAAGTAATTTGGGGTCCCCAATTGGGGACCCCTTTTTTAATCAAGTTCTTTGGGCTCAAGAGAGCCTGTCAAGCCATTCCAAAAATAGTGATCTAATTGGTTTAAAACCCAAAACCCCAGAAGCCAAACCTGCCAAAATCAATGACCAGCCAAGCCAAGATGAACCATCAAAAAGCCAAACAACTGTTCATGAAAACCCCAAAAATAACCATGAAGCAGCCAACCAAACAGCAGAACCTGAAATGCCAAGCTTTGCCACACAGATAGCATCAGAAGAATACCCAGAGGCACCTGCATGTGAGTAAGTATATAAATCAGAAGCACTTGAAAAAGTTCTGTATTGTCATCATTACCAAATAAAGTTGTTATGAACCTTTGGTTCACCAATTTGTTTCCATACCTATTTTTGATACTCTTTCATCTGCATACACCCCAGCGTCAGCACCCCTCTACTGGGATAGATAGTCAGACTCCTGTTGATAAACCTGAAGCCTTTGACTACTACTGCCCACCCAACACTCCATTTGGCCCTGTGCATTTCACTGATTATCCCGCTAATCCTGACCACAAACCCTGGACATTGGAAGACTTGCAGTGGTACACCCGCCCAAACGCTCCCAAGGAACCCTACCAAATTGTCCAAGACAGCAAAGCAATCACCATCTACCCTTTGATCTTCAACGGGAAGTACAACAATCCTGCCGCCTACTTGGTCCCCATGGAACCGTCCCTGACACCCAAACCAACCATCTCAACCCCCCCATTTCTGATGCCTCTGGCCAGAGTAGTCAATTCCTGGGAGTGCTTTACCTTGCGCTCACAGGATTGATTGACTCTGCCTTGCCAGCAGCTGGACCTTGGGCTGTGGCTGGGAAGGCTCTTTCCTACCTGGTAAAGTTAGGTCCCATCATCTGGTGGGCCATGCCAGTACCCGCTTCAACTCCTCCATCACCTGCTGGAGCCCCACGGTACTCCTGGTATCCTGACAACAGCAGACGCTCTCTCTAGGCTCTATGTAGCGTCCATCACCGGGGAAAATGGCTTGGACCCAGATTGGCTAATTATTTACCTCTGCCCTGAGGCAACCTGTTACAAAAGCCTTAACTTGGTAACCATCTCCAAGCTAAAGGACAATGAAACTCTGTTCATCACCAATGCTGGCAATGTCTTCTGCTGGGCAGAGACAGGTGAAAAGACACCCTATATTCCCACCACACAACAAGGCAATACCATACTACACTACCACTGCACCTTGGGTCATATCAGAGGATGTAACCTCTTTGAGATCATGAAACGTAAAGCTTGATGGCCATGTATGGGTTAAGACATTTTGGATCTCCTCAAAACATGTGTGTTGTGTGAAAAGAACATGTCTAAACCTGCACCCCCAATTCTGTCTTGCCCATTAAGGCCATAGAACCCTTTGAGCAGTGGGCCCTCAACATTGTTGGACTGCTCCCCAAAGACAGATTTGGGAAGAAGTACATCATCACAGCCATTGACTACTTAACCTGTTTGCCAGTAGCATGGGTGACCACTAATCATACCGCCACCACCATCACCTGTTTCATTGGCAAAGAAATTGTGGCCCACTTTGGGTGACCCAAACGCCTCATCACATATGGTGGTCCCAAGCTTGTTGGGCATTTCATGAAGGTGTACTGCACCAAGAATACCCTTCAACAAATAGTCACGACTCCATACCATCCGCAAGCCAATGAACATGTGGAGCAATTGAATGGCTCACTGGTCCAACTGATTGCCAAACTCTCACAGGAACATCCTAATACCAGGTGGACTGAACACTTGTCCACTGCCCTACTCATCTTACAAGCAAGGATCAACAGGGGCACCAGGTTCAGCCCCAGCACCCTGGCCTTTGGGATGCCTAATAGCCTGGCGGGGGTAGAACAAGAGAAATAACAATCCACAGTTCCCGGGAAACCTCCCTGTTGACTACTCCTTCCCTGAGCTAGTGGCGCTCTAAAGCCTAGGATATTAAACACAAGCAAATTGAGGGAGGAACAAGGCACCTTGAAGCCAGATACACTGTAGGTGACCCTGTTTACACCCTCAACCCCAATTCAGCCAAATTGGAACCCAACCACCTGGGGCTCTTCAAGATAGCCATGGTCTATGACAACCACACCTACCAACTTGAAGATGCCCAATGAAACACCAAGAATCTTCACCACAATTGCTTGCGCCCCTGCCGTAACATCCCCACACAAAGGTTGTTTGTGCGGACCTTCCCAGATCTCCCGCAAACTTTGATCCTGGTGTCTGACAACAAGCAGGGGCAAGGGGGTACTGCAACCAAGTTTCTAGACTCACCTGCCAATGTATTTTACAATACACAGGGGGCACTTGATGAGTTGCCCCTTGACATGTCTAACAACATGAACCAATCTGATGGCAACGTCAAACTGGGGGAACTTTCTCCTAATTAGGAGCGCTACCAGTTTGACCTGCTGATCCCCGCACAAGTTATTCCTTGGCCTTGAAACTTACATGGAACATGTCACCCCCTTGTGGCTCAGTGGCTTTCCCCATATAGTATATTAATCACAGTTTTACTATAATAAACAACATTGTATTCTATTTATTCTTGTCCTTTTTATTGAACTGTTGTCTTCCCCAAATCAAATACTGAATCCTCATTGGTTCAGTTAAAGTAGTGCAATCAACACTATCATGTTCCTGTTATCCAAGATTCACAATGACTATATTGATAAGGAGCACCTTTTGGGAAAGCTTCAAATATAGAATTAAGAAAGAAGAGAAGTGTATTTTATTGGATAATATTTTATACTTATATAGACTTGACTGTGGCAGGGATTTAGTTGGATCAAACCTAGGGGTTGGTCATTTGCAAGATGGGTTCAAGCCACTGGATACTTGGACAGTCAGGTGATATTGCTTGGTTACCATTCTTGGTATGTCAAGCAGTATATTGGAAGGGGATCAAATTTTGCAATAGCTGGATGTTAAGTAGGTTGGTGGTAGCCAGAATGCTTGTACATCCAGACCCTTGACAATATAATACATATATCTCAATAAAAGATTATTATCTAGTTTCTAAATAATTTCCCCTTTAACTCTGCTGAAACAGCACAGTTACAACACTAATAATTGGGATTGTTGTACAGCAGGCTGACGGTAGGACATACAGCTCATGTGATGAAAATTGCAGGATAGTATGAAGCCGTGTCTAAGCAGTGAGAGATAAACACCCAAATCCACATAGAGTTGATAATTAACCATCAACATTGCTCCAGATATTATTTGATAAAATTTACAAAGGAAATACTAGTAATTAATAGAACTATTAAAGCTGTCTAGAGTAAACCCAGATAGATTGCAAGGGACAAGATTAACAAGTCTTTGGAATAAAACTCTGGACATTAAGAGTTAATAAAGTCACAGTTTTTATTTTCACAAAAAAGAGAGCAACATTGGGAAGTATAGGAGTAACATTGGGCAGACTGGAAGGAGTAAACCCCGGGATGGGACCCCATCTTCCAGTCACAATAAAATTTAAAATCAAACTGTAAGGAATCTTTTGAATCATGCCAACTACTGTATGCATTGGTATATGTTAAAATTAAATAGATAAGTTTTTGGGTTCATTAAGAATTTTGGAGGACTCAACTCTTAAGAGTTGGATAATGGGAAATTTTCAATATGTACAAAATTTATCAACTCAGTAATACCACCTGATTATGGCTCCTAACCTGTCTCATCATTGCAACACATAACTAGTCCAGCAAGTGAAACCCCATTGAATTATTAATTTTTTATGACCTTTCTGATCAACAAGGTTGTATCAGGTGACCCTTGGATTGTGTCTATTTGTCAGTGTCAGTTTAGTGAAGATAATCAGATCCTGCTGATTAGCTGAGGCTGCTGTAACCCACTTTCAATCAATAGTTTGATTCAAGTCCTTTAATTACAGCAATTTTTTCAATGGTTTCCTGGATTTTCTTGCCTTCCAAATGGGACAATTTATTCCCGGCACTATGGAAACTACTGTGACAAGAGGGGCCAGTTGACCCTTAAAGCTCTGATTTCCTGACAATATTGAAAGAAGTTTTAATTGTAAAAAAAGTTAAACCATATTTCCTACTTTGAACCATGAAGCTGCATTCTAACTGATCAACTTTTGCCCACAGGTTCTAATTCTACTGTATAATTTGAAATTTAACTGCTGTAACGCTTTTGACAAAGAAGCGTCAATAACCTGATTAGTTGCACCAGTTGCAACCAATAAGAGACAAGGTGGGAATAAGAGGAAAGATTTATGAAAACACATTTTATTAAAGCAATCTTGATTGAGCTTATATAGCTGCTCAAATGCACACTTGGCAATTGAGGTGAAGTTCCTTGCATTTGCATAGCTGCAAGGTTTAAGTCACAATATAAACTCACATTGGATAGGGAACTAAATCCATCATTTCTATGAATAGAACATTATGTGGATTACTTCTGGATATTGCATTGTTGACGGTCAACTTCAATTAAATGAAGTTAACTCCTTTAACTTCATCACACTGCCAACGGATCCAATTAAGAACGGACAGCTTTGATTGGGAATCTGTCGGTGGATTCATTCTGGAGGAATAGGCTGATGAATTTTCATCTCTGACATAATCAAATGAACATTTATGTAATGATTGGATGGTTGAATGTTCAAAATCAGCTAGGGTATTGATGAGGAGGCAAATTTGGAAAGGTTTGAAGAGTGATTTGGAGAAGTATGTTTTATTGAAATAATATTTTAGCCTTGTAGCCAAGTAGATTGTAGTGAGTACAAGCGAGATCAATTGATGGGAGATCAGCAGGGTGGCTCAGATCAGGAATGGGCAAATAGATGGACAAGCCATTGGGAAATTGGCTTGGTGCCAAATCAGGTGATGAGTGGATGTTAACTAGGTTGGTGACAATTGTAATAGTTGAACATCCAAACCCTCAGCTTTATATTATTAGCTAAAAAGTCATAGGACTTAATATTTTATTTATTTTATAATTATATATTTGGTATCAACTTTGTTGGTGCAAATGATGCCTGTTTAATGGCTAGATTATGATTTATAAATATTTGAAATCAGATTAAATCATTAGTTGATTTTCAATAGAATAATTTATTGCTCTTTAGATAATATAAATCAAATATAACAGAGGCTGATTGTTGAATGATCATATTGTTTTCTTGTTGCTGCTGGGAGGCAGCTTTCTTGTGGTATCAAATTTACTCCCTAAATAGGGCTGCGTCGTCCCACCCCTGGACAAAGATCTTCTTTTTTCCGGCATTCTGGAAGATCGGATTTAAAATCAGCTTCAATTAGAAAATATATTACCTTCCACATTTTCAGAAACTTCGGACAGAATCCGGGTTTTGTCCGGGGGTGGGACGACGCAGCCCTATCCCTAAAGCATGCCACAGTTAAGAATAATGAGCTCATAATATCTATCACACATCTTAAATCGAACCTGATTTGTTGCATTGATTTAACTAATGATAAGTCGGTAACTAAGGGACCAAGTAGGAAATTGATTGTACCAAAGGAATATTGGTGTGCAATATACAATAAGCCAAGCTCCCTGCTCTATTTCATCCTGTAAAAGGGCTAAGCTGCTTTTTCATTTGGCCCTTTATAAAAGTAAATACTATTGTTCTTCTTAATATATGTTATTTTAGTTTGACTTAACTCGCTGTTATCATCCGGTTTTTATTACAAGCCTTAATTTTTTGCTACACAAGCTTCCTCAGACTAACTTTACCAATCTAAAGGGTCAAATAAAGAAGCTTGGATTCAATATGGCTGGAAACGTCGAAGCCAATAATGAAATAATCTACGGTAATATTTTTAACTTTTTTGTGGTGCTTCTGTTTATTTTCCCAAGTGCGAGCTAAAGCTTTCAAAGTATTCATTTCTTTATATTTGTAAGATCAGATTTACTAGCAAGTTATTTTTTAAGTGCTCATGTGAGCTCTAGTATATAAGCTTCGCTAAATTAGATAAACTATTTTTTCCATGTAAATAGCTTTAGGGCTTTTAAAGTTTATGTTCAGACTAACTTTTTCAAGAGTTATTTTTAAAACTTTGTACATATATGAGGTCAACTATCAAAAGGCTACTATGAAACTCGAATAGGTTTTAGGCTTCACATATTTTTATGTAAACACCTTTTCCATTTATGAAAGCTAAACTCTATCAAAGAATTGAATGGCTACTAATAGATCAATTAGATTCTTCTGGAAGCCAAGATAATTTATCTTGGATCTCTTGGTTCTGCTCTATAGCTGGGCGTGAGTACTTCAGTGAGATCTCAGAAGATTACATTGAGGATGAGTTTAATCTATGTGGCTTAGCAAGTAACTTTAAGAATTATGATCGGGCCATGGACATGATCTTGGACAATGAACCCCGTAAGTTTGTGCATGGAATTAGGCTAACCAAGAAGCTGATGATGACTTTGCCGATAACGACCAGGTTATTAAAGAGGAAGAGGAGGCTGAGCAACTTTACAGCATGATTCATCAGCGATATATTCTTACCCGTCACGGTCTGCAGCAGATGGTACCATCACACCACAATTTTTAATAACAAATCAGTATGGAAAATACCAGCGATCGGATTTCGGGCTTTGCCCACGGGATCTTTGCTTTGGAGCTCACACGCTTCCCGTCGGAACTTCTGATGTCCTTGGGATGGGCACAGTGAAGCTTTACTGTCCATCCTGCATGGATATCTACAACCCCCCTAGCTCACGATTCAATTCCATTGACGGTAATTGTCACCTCTTTCCTGGGCTTACTGAAATTAGGCGCTGGGTTCGGGACTACTTTTGCTCACCTTTTTATGCTGACCTACCCTGAAATTCTCTCATGCAACCGTACCAACGAAGAGGTTCCTTTCATCCATGAAGAGCGCATCTTTGGGTTTCGTGTATCGCCACTTGCTATTTCTGGCGCCAAAATGAAGTGGTTACGGCGATTCGTAAGGCCCGAAGATTTCAAGGAGGGTGAACTTGAGTTTGCCGAATTCGACAAGCAGCAGATGCTTGAGGATGCCATGGACGATGAAGAGGAAGACGATGATGACGGAGACATTTTCCAAGAAGTTGCTTCTGCTATGGAGGATGAGGCACAGGACTTTTCTGGCTTAGCTGACCCTGACCAGCCAGCAATGAACATGTCGCCTTTGAGATCAATGGCCATGGGAAACTCGGACTCCACTATGTCTGTTAATCCTGTTGCTGGAGATTCCAATGTAAATGGCAACTAGCTGTTGTATTAAAGGGATTCATTATAGAAATGCGCTTATATTTATTTTGAGCCTTGGTCCAAAAGCAATTTACTCAATCACAGGAGATTTTTTAACTAACTTACATGGTTTAATAAGCATCTATCTTGACGGCGGCCTGAAAATCCTATCAAAGTGAGATTACCGCGCTAGAATATTTTCAGAATTCATTTGACTGAGATAGTTGAATTCCATCGACCGGTTTAAACTGTCACGAAATTTGATCCTTTTGCTTTAATTTCCAAATCTGCTTAGATTCCATCACTTAACTGCATATTCGCTTGTTTGTGTTTTTGGTTGATGATAGAATATCAAGGAAGATATCACGTATTCACCTGTAAGATAAACCGATGACATTCTACTATATTTATAGCCATTTATGGCTTAACACGGAATAAAACTGTGTTTCAGAGTAGGAAGTATATTTCTCCAATCACAACCTTGCCTTAAACGAGGTCGAAAAGAAACGATCTTAACGGATCAATTGGCCGGATATGATTTAAAGGTCAGAAGAAAGTGATATCTGGAATCAATTTAGAAATGTCCCTTGAGACGAGAGTTGATTAAGAGCCAATGAATCCAAACTGAACTCTGTAAATAAAATTTCAACCATTTAACCAACAGATTGTAATAGCGCCTGAACCAATCGGATCAGGCTCTGGGTCGACTTACTGCTTAAGGTTATGTTAATCTGGATCAAATAGCCTCATCTTAAACACTCAACCAAAGTAATCTTAATTATACTTACAAGTCATAAGATTTTCAAAAGATATGCATTTACTTATCCTGTTTCAGAGATTTTCTTGTGATTGAACTGGCGGATGTGACTTGGACCTATTGCAACATCGATGATTACTCCCTCTCAGGTGTTGTAAAAGCGCCATTCACACTATTTTGATATTACCTTCAAATCATGATACCTGCAAAGATGTAACTGGTTTTGTGTTTGACTCCAATAACAATCCCCTTTCCTTAAATAGGGCCTTACCAATGTCCACACATTGTGGGTTGCATCACATGATGTATTCTGATCCTGGTACCATGGCAGGACCTTACACCCCCCTCCATCTATCTAATGAGTGATGAGCGCTCTGACCAACTATATAATCATTGATCCTCTCTCCAATAAAAATAAGTATATCCATATCTGTGTTGGTTTTATTTACTTCAGCTCCTCTTTTTATTTTACCAAAAAGAAAAGCTCTTCTTCTTTAATCTTTTCAGGAAATTAAGGTATGTCCCGTTAATTTTGCCCTGAAGGCTAACCCAAAGCTAGCTTCAAACCTCAAACCTTTTGTAATAAAGTCTTCCACCATGCTCTCTTGGATGTTGTCCCCAAAAGCCAAACACAATAGTCCATATAAGCTTTAAGAGTGTTATAGCAATAGAAAACTTCCATAACATCAACTACCCAAGTTCTGGGCAGGGAGATCTGTATATAAAATATTTCAGGAAGCTTGCTCATAGTCAAGCAATTACCAAGAAGTGGACCAGAATGACCAAAGGGTTGAAGATTACATCAAGAGGGTAAGAACTTATGTAAGGCAAATTTAGAGAGATCTTCTAAGAGTTGTGCATCCCCAGAATAACTTACTCAGGAAGAGGTTATGATACATGGTGCGGATGTGTTGGATGGCAAGGTGCTAGAAAATTTTCAATTCTGCAAGCACAGTATAATACTCTAGAGCTGGAACCTTTTTCACTCAAAGGATGTCACCCCAACCCATCCAGTCCCTGACTTTGACCCAGAACACACCTTGGTGGCCTCTGAAATCCCGGCGCAACACATTACCTGTTTTTTTCTTGCTTTGGAAAGAGCCTTGGTGCTCATCTGACCAGCTTTGTACTATAGGATCCTCCTCTAGGATTGAAGTTGGTAGGAATGTTGACTTTATTGTTAGGACAGGTTTCTTTTCTAAATGCAGCACTCTCCCTGGGCTTGGCAGCCCAATTTAAGTCAACAGACTTCCAAGCAGTGTGTTTCCCTGATAAGAAAATCTCTTGCAAGCTGATGCACTTGCTTTTTATTAAGCTATAACATGGTGTGTTAAATAATCCCGTTGTGAAAGTCCAGTTATGCTAGAGGGTCATCAAGGCCCATGTTGTTAGGTGCTCAGTCTTTAATGCCCTCATATGCCGTAAAACATCCATTGATGGTTCCTATCATCTTGAGCTTCTGAGTTCTTGAGTTATCATGAAATCAGATCCTTAAGTGCAAACACTTTGAGGATGGATGCTTTTAACACCTCTTGGTTCTTACTCTGAGTGGGATTGTTCATCAAACTACTTGTTTAAAAATTGAGAGGTTATCTCTGTAACTCAAGGAATTATTTTTCTTACCCAGAGCTTTTGGGAATAGCCAAGCTGTGTGAATTTATTCTGTGTACTTTGAATTCAGAGGTGGGCATTTTCTTGATAGAGTTCTGCAAAGGTCCCAATTTCAGCCAGAAAAAGATGTTGAAACACTATATTGGGTACTTTGGGGTTGGCTGCTGCTGTAAGGGGCTTTAGAACTTTTTGTGTGCCAAGAAATCTGAGTCTTTTCTAGGTAAAAGTATGTTTTTAAAGACAGTGTATGCCACAGGGATGTCTTGTCATTTTTTGTATTTTTTCTAGTTGGTAGAGAGAGTCATATTCTGGGCTATTTTTTTGAAGGAAATTTTCTTTAAGATGACTAGGTGTAAATAACCTACTTCTTCTACCACTGTCAAGTATAACTTCTGGGAAGTATATAAAAAATAAGGCTGTAAATTAAGAAGAGGATGATGCTATATTTGATATAAAACAAGGATGTTATATAGTATCATGAAAAACCCATATTGTTCATGTACATCATGAAAGTCATGAGGCTTGTCCAGGTAGTGCTTTTTGTAGGATTCAAAATTTCTGATCCTTGTACAGTAGTTTTGAAATCTTCTGAGATAAACAAAATTATTCCAACCCAGAGCAAAATTATTAAGACAAAAAGTTACCTCAGCTTAAAACAAAATTAAAAATCAAGGGTTTATTTTAAATACAGTATATTTGGATTACATTCTATGTGTTTTAAGCTGGGCTCATTTTTATCAGATGCAATGATTTTTCTTTAGTTTAGAATGATTTTTTTTGTTTCAACAGGTTATAACACTACTTTACAACATGGGGGTGTGGTAATAAACCACCAAATATTTAGTGGTTGAGTCATTTCTTGGGAAAATTACCCAAGAAGAAGCTATAAAAGATGTTGCAACACATCTGAGTTGATCTTGTTTAAATTTGAGTTGATTTAGTTTGCATACAAGTTGATGTTGCTTATTGTCAAAGAAATGAAAACTACTGTAATGTGTGTTGTGTCATCATTTGACTAAAGAAAAATAGGCATAGAACCTGGGTATAGCATTCAGTGATTTTTTCAAAACCTTATGCTTATTTATAGCGCAGTAGAACTTGGACTCTTTCTTCTCAAAAGTATCACTGTCACTAACATAAGGCTTGTAGCAAGCGTCAAAGACAAATTCATACCTTTTACACATAACTGAACTAGGTATATCTTTTCATTATTTGAGTGATTAAACTGGAGAAACATACTCAATTGTTTTATCATTGAAATCCTGGATGTGACAATCTTTTTTCTTTTTTACAAGCTTTGAAACTTTGAAACTGATGTACTCTGCTTGTTTGGCATAAAAAGCCTGGTAGTAAAGCAATTTAATTGGTCTAAAAAAATGGGTATAAAAAGCCTGGATTTGTGTTTGTGTTGCTATGTTATCTTCTTTGCTGGACATATTGTTTGTTGCTTTTCTGTTTACTAATACAGGGGTTTGTTAGTAGACCATTTGATGACTTCAAAAACTTCACTATATGCCACTAGGTACACATAATTGTTATTCTAGTTGAGTAAAATTTTTCATTAAAGTAAAAATTTACCATTTTCAACATCTTTATTTTGGATTTTTTAGACTAATTTGGATACCAAATTTCTTACATCTTTTCTACACTATATGTCTTATGTGTATTGTGCTTCTATATCTGAACTAATTGGTGCCAATTTGTTATTTGTATCACTTTTAAGATATTCCTTTAATTTTGAGAAAATTTTACACCCAAAAAAAACAATGAATACTGTTAATTCAGAACCTGAACGTAAAAATGTGGGATTGTCAAATCCTTGGTCCAAATTTTGAATCACTTTTGCGGGATAGTCTTTTTTAATTAAATTGAATTCTTTGTATTTTTATTTGGATTTTTAAAAATGCGGGAACTCATAGACACTTTGCAAAGTTCAAGTTGACCTGTATATTTCCAATGGAAAAAATGAATTAACTGGAATCAGATTTGAAGCGTTCAAATCCATCAACCATTTTCATTAAGTTTACTATGTTTTTTTTGGAAATACAGGATTCTCAAATCCAAGAACCGAATTTCAAATCACTTTTGAATGCCACTAGTAAACTCAGATATTAATTACAGGAACTGGAATCCAAATGGAATGTGCAGTAAGAAACCAGGACAAATTAACATAAATCAAGAAGCTCCACTCTGGATAAAATCAAATGAAAAACCCAATCTCAACAACCATGTTTAGACATGAAATTAAGTAAAATGTAAAATTGTCTAAGCTGGAAAAGATGTAATATTCTGCACTCTAAATCACTAATATAGCAACCACAAATCCATATAATGATTTATGAGCTACCCTCCTGATGATGCAAATTTTTTTAAAAGTTTTTTGGCCCCCGGGGTAGCCAGGGGCCATAAAACTTCTTTTCAAGGAAGAAGGAGAGGTGGGAAAGAAAAAACTCAAAAGTGAAATATCACAGGATTACTACACTATGTGTTGATGTATTGCTATTAAGGATACTTGATTACAGTAAATTTTAAAAACACTAATAATAAAATAGAATTATATATTACAATCTATCTTATCATGTTGTCTTTTCCTTGATGTGTTGATAGTTCATTTTTTGTTGATAATGTGCTTGCATTTAATTGGATATTTTCATCTCCAGTTGCCTTGGCAATAGGAAATCAAGTTGCCTCCGCAACCACAGCTGGTCTCAGGGAGGCAACTGGAGGTGAAACTATCCAATTAAATGCAAGCACATTATCAACAGCAAATGAACTATCAAAACATCAAGGAAAAGACAACATGATAAGATAGATTGTAATATATAATTCTATTTTATTATTAGTGTTTTTTAAAATCTACTGTAATCAAGCATCTAAATTTTAGCCGCCCTAAAATGGAATAGGGTGATTTTTGAGAATGCCTATGATTCCTAAAAAAATTAGCACAAATCCACTCTAGATCCTTTAGCATCCTTTATGAGACACCCATAAATTATATTTATTTTGAATTCACCTCATTTTTGATTTGAAATTTGGTTCTTGGATTTGAAAATTCCCGCAATTTCAGATTTGCTAATTTTTACATGATGTCTATGATTTGTTTGACATACAGGAATTCTCAAATTGTACATTAGAATCCCGCGTTTCTGATTCATGTATCCTGCATTTGTTTGCTGTGTTTTGTCTTTTATTAGTTGAGTTATCTGCTCAAGGGATTCAAAATTTGCCAATTTAAATGGTTGATTTTATTAAATATTTTAGTTTTCCCTCAGCTGAGTTGCCCGCAAAAGTGATTTGAAATTTGGACCAAGGATTTGAAAATCCCGCATTTTTAAGTTTAGGTTCTGAATTTACAGTATTAGCTCCTAATATTTGTGTCAGAACCATCATTTCTGATGCTCCTACCACCATTTGTACAAATACTTTATTTTTGAATAATGCTAGAATAGTTGAAAATCAATAATTAGGCTCAGGGATTGATTCCAATGTCACTGTCAAATCCTTGGAACACCGGACAAAAATTGAACCCACAATCTTTTCAGAACAAACCATGCAATCAAGTCCAACAATGAATTCTAATAGCAATACCAGATCCATGCGTAAAGTTGAAGATCCAAATGTCTCTAGTCAAATAGATGTTTTGGAAACTACTGCTGACGTTAAAAGCTGCTTACTTAACTTATCAAGCTCTGTAAATCATTTTATTAAGTCTATAGACTATACTAATAAGTTTAAAGCTTATGCAGAATCTCTAACAGTTTTAACTGTGATATTATGTGATATACAGGATGATAAGTAAGATAAAGCTGTTAAAACAACAGTTAAGTGTTTAGGTTAAGTTTGAGAAGGTTGAAATGCACTTCTTTAAGTTGAATTCTCTTACATAACAGTATATTTCCTGCCCAAAAATTCTATTTACTCCCTATATAAACTTTAGAGCCTTGGTTATAACTATTTCTCAATCAATAAAGACTTTAAACCTATTATCTTCTTTTATTTTTTGTAAGACCTTAGAGCTCCAGGAAACCACCTAATCTGCCTCCTCCTTGGGGAATTAGTGTCAGGGACCCACCCACTTGGAAGTAATCTTCCAAGGTGGTGAATGATAGCAGAGGGATTAAGACCAGTAACTAAGGAACCCATGGGTAGGAACACCATGTCAGGATGAAAGAGTTCCCCAACTAGGCAATAGTGGCCTAAGAGCGGATTGAAATGGCCAAGGAAAAGGTACGCTCCTAGTTAACACAAGAGGAAGGCAGAGGCCAATGAGTGAAAGACCTGGGGTTTGACAATTGAGTGGGCAGACTTGTAGTTCTGAGGCTTTTCCTTCCAAGGCGGGTTGTGAGACAAAGGTGTGGCAGTATACCATACTCCAGGGATTACTCTGCACCAAGAGCTATCTAAATACTGAGTTTCAGGAAAAGTGCCTGAATCTTCATGCAAACCTATCAAAATGCTGGAAAACACAGCCGGCAACAGAACCATCCAAAAGACCCATTTATACCCAAGAGACTCCACAAGCAAAATCTTGGGTAATCTCATGGTTAGGATTAGGAAAGGTTTAAGTCAAACTAAAAAATAGGCAAATACTTCACTTGGGTGAATGTAGAATTTACTGATTGAACAAGTAAATAGATCATAGCTTACCAGCTTTATATAGCATGGTAGTGAAAATAATAATCCATAGATAGCATAAAGGAGATCAACCTCATGTGGATGAAATTGGAGAGATTTGGAGATCCTGGGCAGTTGGAATTAAAACTAGAATTATTTGAATTACTGAAGCCATTATACTGACCTCAGTGTTGTTAAAACAATTTTTTGATTTAATTTAGCCACCTAAAAGTCCAGGCAAGAACAGGAAATTCCCAGCTATTCCTCAGTTAAAATGGGGAAGGAGAGCAGGAGCTAGCAGAAGAATCAGAGGCCAACATCCAAGCCATCACAAAACCAAGGTCAAAACAGCTGTCAGCGTCATTAGTCTGTTTAAAAGGAACATTTACTACTAACTAACCCAATAATTTTAGGATACTCAGTAGAACCCAAAAGAGGAAACCTTTCTTTTCCTAAACCAGGGAATAATATGTTGTCAGGATTTACAGAAGGGACATTTATGATAATTAGGCTCAAATGGATTATTCTATTCTTGTTGTGTACTATAGTACATTCTACCGTGCAAATGGAAACTTGCCCAGGATCTGGGGCTAGCACTGAATTCTGTGATAATGAGAAATGGGCCCCAGCTGTACCAGGGAAATGGTATACTGTATCCTCGTTTTCCTTGAACCCTCCCACTAAGCAGAAAGATCAAACTGCATCATCCAATCCTGCTTTTACTAGTCTCTTCTGTCTGTTTGCTTCTGTCTCCTCGCTCACATATCTAGGAGCCTATGCCTTCTTGGGTTGATTCAATCTGTTATTGAGAAGATACAAAATTCCTGAGGAATTGGTACACTTAGGAATGGTTTACGTGACAATTGGTTTGATGATTACAGGTTTGAATCCTTCTGCATTAATCTGTCATGTTGGGAAGCTGTTTTCAGCATGATGAGTTCCTGACAATTTGTTTCATATTACATATATTAATTTAGACATCTAATCACTAAGATAGTGCTTGAAATGAAATATTATTATTTAGATTATGTGCACTATAGATCTGATTTGCTATTGCCCTTGCCCTTGCTTTCATGCGTGAGCTTTGCAATATAGTGTGTGACTTCTGTGTGCCCTGCTAAAACAGTTAAGATGATAATTTTTTGATTTGCACAAGTTGATTTTCTTGTGTCTTGAGGTCATGATCTTACTGTATGACTTTGATGTGTTTTAAAATTGATAAATTTTTTTAGTGATTCAACCATTAACACTCACAGTAACCTCTTTAAGTAATGGGCCAGCAGCATTTTTTAATGTAATACAATATTTTAAAAATTGAAAATGAATGAAATTAGCATGAAAATATGCAACACATTTTTTTACACAAGGCTTTAAAAAATATACAAAAATAAATAAAAGTGAAATAAATATAAAATAAAATCAAAAAAATACATATTATTATCATATTTAGATAACTTATAATATTAAACATCTCAAGTACTTAGTACTCTGTTGGTCCTCTTTTGGTTTTGATAACTGCAAAAAGTCTTCTGGGAACCAAGTGGACAAGATTCTTGAAAGTTTTTATGAGATTGCCTCCCATGCTTTTGCCACTCCAAATTTACATCCACTATGGATTGTTTGTAGCCTTCTGGAAAATTAGACTTAATAACATCCCAATGATGTTCAATATTATTTAGATCTGGGCTTTGAGGAGGCCAATCCAAACAAACAATCTGTTTGGAATTCAAATATTCTTTAATAATATTGGCTTTAAATTCCCAGGGGCCCATTAGTGTAAAGTTATGCCTCCCTCTTAGGCCTCTGCTCTAATTCCCACTAAATATAAGGTCTTGCCCATATTGGTGCAAGTTATAAACTAAAGTGTGTAAAGAACTAGGGTTAAGATTCAGAAGGTATAAAAAGGTAGGTAATGTCTGTAATATAATTTTACAGAATCCTGCTAAGAACTTATACTGTGTTAAAAAAGGAGGGATAGAGTTTAAGAACCCTAAACAAAGAAGATAAAACAAGGTATTTAATAGTGAACAATTAGTAACTAAGGGAATGTCAATATTGGGATACTCTCCATTAGCAAACTGGTACATGTAACTATTAAAAGATTTCTTAAGGGAAAAAAATGGATACAAAAAGCCTAAGGCTTGTTGTTTTACAACTTCCATTTATTTAACTAAGGAGAAAAGGAAAGGAAAAAATGAAAACTTAGAATGAATTGCTAAAAATTAAAATTCCTAAAATTTAAGATCTGAAGTTAAAAATTGATAAAGATTGAAGGTAAGAAATAACTTAGAATTTTGGCTTAAAGTATAACCTTCAAAAACTCTTTATTTATAAAAAATCTTTTCCAGTTGAGATTGTGATGGTCAAGGAGAAGCAGCCAAGAGCAGAAGAAAATGGGAGAAAGTTGGAAAGAAACCTGGAGCAGAAGGGGAAAACAGAAGCCTAGGAGAGACTGCAAATCAGCCCGTAAGCTGGGGAAGGAGTAGGCACTTACACAAGCGTAATTGCAAAAAGGTAAGATTGAAGTTAGGAATCTTCTAACTTAAAATAGAAAACATAAAGATATTGAGTAACAAAAAGAAGCTGGAGACAACAACGGCAATTTGAACGCAAATTATTATAAAAAGAAGGTAACTTAATTTAAAATACTTAATTATTAACTCTTAAATTAATTTCAATATTTTTAAAAAAAACAAAGAAGATTGAATCAAGCAAAAATTAAAAAATATAAAACTAAAAAGCCTGCCCTTTGGGGCAGGGCATGACACTAAATGCTTGGGAATCTATACCAAGTTTTGTTTAAAATTTATCCAAAAAGTTACTGGAAAAGCCTAATAAAAGCCCTAAAATTTATACTTTTGGAATTATTCTTAAGATGCCCCCACACAAACCACTCAAGAGCAACCCTGGTTAAATATCATGTGCAAGAGCAGCCAGGAGCAGTAGTAATTGCATCCAAAGAAGGTTTCTCAATTTTAGTTGAGTCAGTTTTCTTTTTGATTCAGTCCATTCAAAAAATTTCAAGATTTTCCTGTCTCAAGAAATGCACTCATATTCTCTCAGGTGGGATAAACCATATAGAAAGACACTATCTAGAAAATGTCATCTCAAAAGACGCCATCTTGTACTGTAGATTCAGAACCTGCTGGGAAAAATGCGGGATTGTTAAATTCTTTTGCATAAACTCACCAACTTACTGGGATATTTTTCATCCTTTTATATTGAAAAGTAAGTTGTTCTGGGATAAAAATTACTCCATTAAGTTATCAAGTTCATGCAAAAGAATTTGACAATCCCGCATTTTCCCAGCAGGTTCTGAATCTACAGTACCCTATCTCAAATTTCTGGCTAAACTGTGCCAAATAACTTGAAATATTGATAAAAGCCCAAAAAAATTTCAGAAACTATAAAAAGTATATGGATAGACTCACAATCATCCAAGAACTCTAAATCTTTAATAAAAATGTGGGGTCAGCTAATATCAACTATAGTGCACAAAGCTCCAAAGTCAACACATCCCAAAATGGTGATATTTTTGTATTAAATTTTAACTCTATATTAAACATGTATATACTAAAAATAAAGTTAAAATAAAATATTTGGAAGAAAAATTTTTATTGGTAAAAAAAGTGGATTGTAAATTAGGTCCAAGGGCTTTGGAAATGTCTTTCAGATGGGTAAGGCAGATTTTTCTGGTGTAATAGGCTAAAACCTCCTTGGTAACACTTGTGAATTTGACCTGCTGGCCAGCATTCTTGGATACAACAGCTTTGCCTTTGACAACCTGGGGGTATAGCTGGTCTCCATGAGCATTCTGAATCTTCATCTTGTTGACAATCACATTAAACATGGGATTTTTTACCTTAACTAGGCGGTAAAATTGATTGTGCCAACCTTCAAGTAATGAGGTGGTCTTAGTTACACCTTATTTGCCCTGATTATAGCAGTTCCAATTAATTGAGTCACTGCCCTTGCAGATGTGGCAATGCCCCTGGAATACACCCACCCACTGGTGCTCAAAGTACTGGGTGAAAGGAGCAAACACTTTTTTGGTTCTCAATAATTTAATTATCACTGAGAAGCTTGTCATAAAAAGGTTAACCTTTTCCTTTCTGACCATGGCCAGAGCAGAAAAGCAATTGAAGATCTTTCTGGCCTCCTTTATGCCATTCTTGAATACCAGCTTATTGAGTGCTGGATTTTTCATCAGGCACTTGCTCAGAGCCTGGAAGTAGTGAAAGAAGAAGCCTTGGGGCCTGCTCCTAAATACCTTGATAAAGGTGTTGGCCTGTGTAGCCTCAAAGTCAACCATTAATATGGTATGGTAGGAAAGGGACTCTGGCAACTTTTTGGTTGTGGCCTTTTGCTTCTAGGTGGCCTCTGGGCTGGCCTTCTTCTTCTTGCGGCCCCTTTTTTCAGTTGGCTCTTCTTCAAGTGTGGGCAAGATATCATCCAGTTTTTGCTTGAGTATATCCAAGGCATGAATGTAAGTCTCCTCCCTTTTATTAGGGAGAAAAAAGGAGGTAAAGCGGATGGTGTGTTCATTGACCTGATCATGGATGACCCAAAGCTGATAAAATAGCTTTGGGCAAGAGGCAAAAGTCCCATTGGCAAACCAGGTATCACACTTTAGAAGGCGTATGAGATCCTCTTTTGTTGAAAAGCACAAAATACGGTTTGGTGAGCCTTGTCCATCATTGTGCAGCAAAAAGGGCTTTCTGAGCATGGTAGTCTTCTGGACTTCTGAAAGTACAAGCTCATCAATGCTTCTAGCGCTGACACCAATATTGGCATCAATTGACTGTTGATCAGTCACATACACTTGGAGTCTGGTCTTTTCTTCAACCTCTTCTCTCTGATCCTCATTTAGGTAAAGGAGAGCATGCGTTACCAGTTAAGTTGAAGTCAAGTCCTTGTTGAAAGGAATGGCTTGGCAAAGATACCAGCACATAAGATAATAAAGGATAATATCAGAGCCCAAACAATCATGCTCAATGGTGAGCTCCTTGACTTGGGTAAACCCAATTATAGTTAATTATGCGGGGCAGCTTGGACTATCACAGTGGTAGTGATGGTGCACCATATTTTTTCTCTGGTCATTGCAGATGAAAAGGAAGCCATCCTTGACAAAGCTAGTAATCCCCTTCTTGGTCATAATGGGAAAAGAGTTGATGAAAACAGCCAGAACTTAAAATTGCCCGTTGACATTGCAGATATTGGCAACTGTATGTAAGTCCCACTCTAGGATGGGCTCCTCCTCTGAGGCTGCAAAAACATGCTCACCAGAGTTGTTTTCAGAGTCTCTTTAATTCTCATCTTCATCATTAAAGTGGACATGCTTCTCCTGGAGATTAGAGGAAGAGTAGACAAAGGAAGAGTGGGGTGGGGTGAGGCTATCAGCCTCAGGCTTGAGAAAAGCCATGGAGGTCTTGGAAGGTATTGTTTCTTTAGGAGGCTGCTTGGAGAGGGTAGCCTTGGTCTTTCTTCCCTGGGAAGGAGCAGCTGTGCTCTTGAGAGCCTTTGAGATAGCGTTGGTGGTAGGCTTGAGAGGCATCTAAGAGTAAATTTTCATCAGAAAAGTTTGAATTTGGGGACAACTTTCAAAGTAAAAATGAGAATTTCTGCAATATAAAAGTTAAATTTAGTTTTTACATCCTCTTGTAGAAAAACTCTCAAATTATATACCATCAAAATTATTAGGTTTTTTATTATGTAAAGATTAAAATTTTATTAGTAGCGCAAGTATACAAAACTTTGAGTTTTGACTGAAAACTTGCAAGAAAAATTGGCGTTTTCAAGATGACATAATTGAGATGCTGTAGCTCAAAAATATAGTGATTTTAACCATTTTTTATATTAAATGAAGAAATCTACGGTGGAGCTACCTCAACTGGGCCAAAGAATAAAACTTGAATATATTTAAAACTAGCTTATACAACTGAGCTTAAAAATTACCCAGTTGTTTAGAGGTAATCAATATATATATGGAAAGTTTCAGAAGTTTTCTTACTTTTTTTTAAGTGAAATTTGGCGCTTAATTGTACTTTTTAAAAGTGGAAACAGTCAATTTGTGATGGTGTGTTCTTTGTAGCGTCATATGACACCATATGTTAAAACAGGTTAATTCTTAGTGCTGCATTAGTGGGTGCCACTCTTATTGGACTCTTAGAATCTTAGTAGATTTAATGGGCACATTTTGCACAACAGAAACACCCTCATTACTAAATAAAATCACTAGTAACACATTGTGTTGTTGAAACCCAAATAGCAAAGTCCATACTATGATAAGGAATAAGGCTAGCATATTAAACATGGTTTTTTGAATGGCTGTATTATAGGGGGTAGTACTATAAAAGTGGCTCTAATTTAGGTTGATTTATTATATGGAGTCTTAAATTAATACCATAATTAATTCCCATTTAAAAAGGAAAAGGCTTGGATTTATCACATAAAAGTATGATTGTATAGAAAACAAAATCAAAGATAGCACTGCTGCACCGCTTTAGTTAAAACCTAGGTGCTGCTACGCCAACTGATAAAGGTACCAGGTGCCGCAGCGCCGCCTGTCAAATATTTTAGTTGTCAGGCGCTGCTTTTTATTGGGTTGGATTTTGTCAATTCAATCATAAATCTACTACTGATTCAAAATATTTTTTTGATTATCCTATTGAGACTAGTGCTTATAAATATGATTAATAATTAGATTAACAAAGAGGGGATTTGAACTTGGCGCCGCGGCAGATGCTGCGGCGCCTAAGTTTTTTGTGGGTGGCACGGCGGTGCTAAATGTATGATTAGGACGGCACAGTGGTGCTTGCCATTGGGTATTCTGCAGTGATGATCCAAAATCTACTGCCAATTGAATACTGTAAATTCAGAACCTAAACGTAAAAATGCGGGATTGTTAAATCCTTAGTCCAAATTTCAAATCACTTTTGCGGGCAACTCAGCTGAGTGAAAATTAAAATATTTAATAAAATCAACCATTTAACTTGACTTTTTTGATTTATTTAAATTGGCAAATTTCAAATCCCTTGAGCAAATAACTCAACTAACAAAAGACAAAACACAGCAAATAAATGCAGGATACATGAATCAGAAATGTGGGATTCTAATGTACAATTTGAGAATCCTGTATGTCAAACAAATCATAGACATCATGTAAAAATTAACAAATCTGAAATTGCAGGATTGTCAAATCCAAGAACCAAATTTCAAATCAAAATGAGGTGAATTAAAAATAAATATAATTTATGGGTGTCTCATAAAGGATGCTAAAGGATCTAGAGTGGATTTGTGCTAATTTTTTTAGGAATCATAGGCATTCTCAAAAATCCCCCTATTCCATTTTAGGGCGGTTAAAATTTAGATGCTTGATTATAGTAGATTTTAAAAAACACTAATAATAAAATAGAGCTATATATTACAATCTATCTTATCATGTTGTCTTTTCCTTGATGTTTTGATAGTTTATTTGCTGTTGATAATGTACCTGCATTTAATTGGATGGTTTCACCTCCAGTTGCCTTGGCAATAGGAAATCAAGTTGCCTCCGCGACCACAGCTGGTCTTGGGGAGGCAACTTGATTTCCTATTACCAAGGCAACTGGAGGTGAAACTATCCAATTAAACACAAGCACATTATCAACAGAAAATGAACTATCAACACATCAAGGAAAAGACAACTTGATAAAAATATATTGTAATATATAATTCTTTTTTATTGGTGTTTTTTAAAATCTACTGTTTTCAAGCATCCTTAATAGCAATCCATTAACACATAGTGTAGTAATCCAGTGATGTTTCACTTTGAAGTTTTTTCTTTCCCACCTCTCCTTCTTCCTTGAAAAGAAGTTTTATGGCCCCAACATAGCCAGGGGCCAAAAAACTTTTAAAACATTTCTGTGTAATCAGGAGGGTGGCTCATGTATCATTATATGGTTTTGTGGTTGCTATATTAGTGATTTAGAGTGCAGAATATTGCACAATTTCCAGTTTAGACAATTTTACATTTCACTTAATTTCATGTCTAAACATGGTTGTTGAGAAGGGTTTTTCATTCAATTTTATCCAGAGTAGAGCTTCTTGATTTATGTTAATTTGTCCTAGTTTCTTACTGCACATTCCATTTGGATTCCAGTTCCTGTAATTAATATCTGAGTTTACTAGTGGCATTCAAAAGTGATTTGAAATTTGGTTTTGGATTTGACAATCCCGCATTTCCAAAAAAAACATAGTAAACTTAATGAAAATGGTTGATGGGTTTGAACACTTCAAATCTGATTCCAGTTAATTAATTTTGTCCATTAGAAATATGCAGTTTGACTTGAACTTTGCAAAGTGTGTATGAGTTCCCGTATTTTTAAAAACCCAAATAAAAATACAAAGAATTTGATTTAATTAAAAAAGACTATCCCACAAAAGTGATTCAGAATTTGGACCAAAGATTTTTAATCCCGCATTTTTATGTTCAGGTTCTGAATTTACAGTATATATAAATTATATATTATTAGTTTATGACAATGAGGTTGCAGTAATTATATTCTGTGAGCCCTGTCATTATTTGGCATCATTGATTTTATACTGCTAATTTATGGAGTTGGCCACTGAAATCCTAATCTGTGAGCTCTGTCATAATTGGCCTCATTGCTTGGTCAAAATTTCCAATATTTTCCCCCACTTGGCCAAACACTACTTCTTTCTTCAACAGATGAATTCCAACAACAGCAACAACAATATGCGTCAAGCCTAAAAAATAATGATGGCTTCAATGGACAAAGCAGAGTGTGACGCCTTTTGAAAAATGTTATGCTCAGTACATATTGGCTTCTTGAATCAGCTTTGAGCTAGTGACTCCCAGTTTTGCAAACAGGACTGCCAACTACTATGGCTGGCTCTGAGAGTAGTACTGCACCAAACTCCAGAGCTAGGGATTTCCCTGATGAAGACTCCATGTTTGAGGAGCCTCTTCCTGTCAGCAGTGTGCCCCCAGTGGCAATCCTTCTTGTGCTCAGCACCCCTTTCCTCAACACCTTCCTTCCACTGGCGCGCCTCTTCCTACCCCATCTGCCATGCTTTGCGCCTGCTGCAACTCTAATCATGTGGTGGTGGACTACCCTGACTTTCTTTGCAAGTTTGGGATCTGCCACCATGAGGAGACAATGTACAGCTTTGTACAGGCGCTGCATTCTGATGAAGATACAATGGCCCCAATTTGGGCAGACAATTTAAACCACGGCTGATATGATGCCTCCTGTTTGGCCGCTGAGGTGCATCTAGGGCTTTAGTCAGCTATCTTAGCCCCCAGTGAGATCTCCGCCCAACATGCTCACACATTTGCTATTCAAAATGAGTACATTGATGAGGTGGCTCAGGTTTGGGCTCTAGATCTTGCAAAAGATCCCAGCTTCCACCAGACCTTGAACTTTCCTGTCCAAGCCAACATCAACCCTCACTTCTACGCCACATTTAAGGTGTTTCTCCAAGCTGTTACCACTGGCAATGCTTCCCTGTACCTTTCTTTGACTGCTGCAACTTGCCACTTCATGTGGCATCCTCCTAAAAGTTGCCAGCCTGGCCAGTCCAGGTATTCTGGTTGTTGCTTGGAGCATTACTGCTCCTTGGCTTATCAGCTCTGCGTCTCCCTACCTATATCATATTCCTACATGGAAGATGTGTTGATGGACTGCTTCACCATAGGTGCTCCATTCTCCGCTTGTGGTGGCTGGGGCTGTTTGGTGCCAGTCAGTCAGATTGGCCTTCCCCTCTGCAACTGATTGTCAATGTCCCGCAACTCCCAGTTGGCCTGGGCCCAAATGTTGGTAGTCTTGGCCCACATGTGCCAGCGCCTGGACAACAACCGCTACATGACGCTCACCCACAAACGCCCAGTAATTAACATTCAGTGCCCTGCCAAGCATCTCTGCCCTGCCAAATGGCAGCCCTTTTTTTAAAAAAAACCAAAACTGCCAAACGTCAGCCCTCTTCTTCCAACATGTCTTCTGCTCAGCAATGTGGAGGCACCCACAACACAAGGGACCAATCCCACTGAGCCTTTCTTTTCTTGCAATAAACTTACTTTTGCTTATTCTCTCTTTTATTATTTCTATTATTTTTTAGCTCTTATTTTTTATTATATTAAGTTTTTAATTATTGTAGTTATCTTCTAAATTTAGTGCTTAAAGAAATATTTATTGATTAGTGGATTTTGTATGTTGGGGATTCAAATCTGGCGCAGCCACGGCATAAAAGATATTTGCAAGGCAGCGCCCAAGACTTTTACTAGTTGGTGCAGCGGTGCTTTTTGTTTGTTTAAAGCGGCACGGCAGCACTTGAAGATGGGTAGTTATGCAGTTGAATTCACCAAGTTTTGGTAACCTTATTTTGATAACACACTTTTTATTTTGATTCAGGATAGCATTTTTGTGATGCAGTTTTTTGAGATGTTGTATTAGAAACCAATATGTAGAAATGAGCTATTTAATAATTTTTATTAGTTTTTTTTAATTTTGCTGATTTAAATCCCAACACCATCTCAAAAAAGTTCAAGATGATGTCAGGGATCCAGTCTTGGGTGGCCAGCTTGTTGTTTTCTGGGTTAATTTGGGTCAGGTTTTTTACGGGTAGAGCCTACCACAAGAGAGGAGCTAACTTAAAAAGGTAGGAGAAAGATTTTCTCACCCATGATCATGGGCTGGTGACCAGGGTTATAGTGTCAATCTCGCCTGTGAGGGTGATATACACAATTCAAAATAGCTTGCCCGTGTGGTCAGTTGGGAGGTCAGGTGAGGAGGCGGGCATAGGCTTGGGGGTCACAGGCAGTTCCATGCGGAGGTTGTAAGCAGGAAGGTAGTTGAATTCCCCTCTAAACAGTTTTGGTGTTGAGAATATCCACAGGCCTTGACAGTTGTATCTAACTGCAAATTTTCATGCAGGCCAAAGGATCTAGTTCAAGCATTTTCTCTGGGGTGTAGTCCTTATATTCAGGCTTCAAAGGATAATCTGTGAAGTGGACAGGGCCAAAGGGAACACCTAGAGGATAGAAATCTGTGGGCAGAGGGGCAGGAGGACCAGAAGATTTTGTACTGAATTTATAGATGACAAATACAAAATAAGGCAGTAGCTGGATAAGCTAAAATAACATACAGTAGTTTTAAAAGCTAAGGCAACAAGAAAAAACAATTCAGATTTAAACAAAATGAACTCAGATTTAAGAAAAATTGAAATGAACCCAAATCTATTGTAAATCAATATAAATTTGTTTATGTTTAATTTCGTTTAAATCTGAATTGTTTTTGCTTGTTGCCATAGCTTTTAAAACTACTGTAACCTTTATTCAAAAATGGCAATAAGGTTTGAGTGTGACATCTATAGGCATATATAGCATCCTGCCTCTAAACTTATTATTTTCCATAAGGGTTCCTTCAAAATATCAGGAAAAATGCAGGCAGGTGGCCCAGAGGCGTGGGTGCAGGAGCAGCAAAATGGCACCTCAGTTGGGTGTTCTCTCATTGGTTGGGACGTCTAATTGGTCACTTGATTTTCTTGATTTTGGGCTGTGGTCACGGGGTTGGGCCTAAAGCCTGTGTTTTCATTTGATGATTGAATCTGATTAGTTACTCAAGAGGACTTCAAGTTCATGAAGTTCACAGAGGAACTTTCTCTGCCTCCATTAGGCAATTTGAGAAGCTACTCCTTGGGTACCACCATAGCCCAACTTGCGCTGGTATTCTGACTTCAGGACTTAGCAGGGGCTTCAGCTTGCAGAAGATCAGTCTCAAGAAAATGCGGGCAGGTGGCCTGTGGAGAGTCAGGGTTCAAATATCACTCCTGGGCCTGGGTTCCTAGAGGAAAAGAATTGACAATCCTGACAGATGGCGTCTTTTGAGATGGCGTTTTTGAAATGGTGTATTGAACCTTCTCTAATACCATTGATTAGTCTTATGATATTCAATCTCCCACCCCAATTCCATCCCCTCCCTTAAATGAATGTAAGAGTTGTAAAAGATCTTGCTTTACTATTCTCTAATCTAATAAAGTTTGAATTTTTTTTTGTAAATTTGGCCATTTGGTTTTGCCTATTGCTTTTTGTGTTCAGTTGATTACATGCCCCTTTGGCATCCCTGAAAGTGTTAGTGGTAACTGTTTAGTTGTTTCTTAACCCATGTGTAAATCCATTGCCACCTTTGGCCTTGGATCAAACTGTTTTTCCCTGCTGCACCAAAAAGGCCCAAAAATTGCAGCCAAGCCACTTAACTCTCTAGGCAATTTAGCTCATACTGTCAACAAGAGATTTGTTCTAGCCTACCCTGCAGACCTCCTGGCTCTGGTTGTTTCCTCTGGGAAGAAACGTTAATTGATTTGGACTACTTACTGGCCTGGTGTTGCCCACTTTTAAAAGCTATCAGATCCAACCAATTGTTTGTTGCCACATTGATACCCAAAAGCTCAAGTGAATTCCAAGTCCCTGAACGCCCCTCCAGCCAATCAGGAAGTACTGCAGAACTTAAGATGAAACCCTCCAGTCTCCCTGGCCCTGACCTGCAAAATTTATCCCCCACCCAATCAGATTCAAGCCCTGCAGTCATGTGATCCTTTCCCTTGTAGCACACTCCCTTTTACACAGCAAGGGGACTTTCAGTCCCCTGCTTGTCTATTTTCAAATTTATTAAAATTTTGGAATTTGTTGCACTTTTATTTTTAAATACATTGGTTTGACTGGAACTCTGTTTTGAGTCCCTATGATCTAAAAATTAAAGTTTTAGTTGTTTTCTCAACGCTTACCTTATACCCTCCCATTTCAAACCTTGGAACTCTTCTGGAGTCTTCTGAAGAGGTCTCAGTGCATAGTTGTTGCTTCCTTTTGCTTTTGCTTTTGAAAGAAGAACTTGAGCCTAAAATTCTATTTAAATTTCAATATAATACCTATTATTATCTTGAATTTTTTTTAAATTTATTGTTTCCAAACCTACTTTTGTTTTTGTGAAGTTCAAGACCCCTGAGACTACGCCCAAGCTCTCTGAACCCACTCTGTTGCTTCTTTTGCCTTACTGCTTGTGGTTGCCCTTGTTTACCTATTTTTTATTGCTTGCCATTTTAAAAACTTTGTCAATCTTCTCCAAATTTTGAGGAGATTGCAACCATGATAATTCCAGTCCTTAAATTTGTTGTGTTTTCCTTGACCCTGTTTCTGTTACTTCTGTGGTCAACCTTGCCAGACTTGTGATCTAAAATCACCTCTTCTTCTCAGCTTTTGAGTGATAACCCTTCCAGCCTTCTGAATTTTCCTAGTGGTCTCCTCCTCTCTGGAGAGGCAGTGGTGAAAAGTTTGATGTGTGATGACCTGGATTTGGATGTTGTTGATTATATATTGCCCTCCTCTGAGGGAGAGTAAATGTCAATACCTCCCCTCCCCAGCCTGGAAAAGAGTGATTTGGTCCCCCTTGAGGTTCTGGAGGTGCCCCCTCCCGCTCCCTCTTGTGCCCCTTGGTTGATCACTGATCTTGTGTTGATGGAATTGAACTCCTACTTCCCTCAACTGTCCCCAATGTCCTCCCTCTGGTCCCCCCTTAGAGCAGCCCTCCCAGTCCTCCACTGGGTGGCATCCTGGTGGTTTGTTTCACCAGGATGGGAGCCAAACTTAGTTAGTTTAGCCCCCCTTTCTCACACCATGATTATATTATGGTTGAGAGAAAGGGTTTATTTCTCCATAATCTGTTCCCCAATTCTCACAATTGGTCTTGGATAGGGATATTTTCCCTAGGCCAACCAAAAGGGCAGCCTGCATTTAGGCGCAACCCCTGCATAACTTAGAGGATCTTGAACACACTATCAATGAGAAGTTTGTAGTGGCTTTTGCACTAGAAAACCTATCCTCAGCTTTGAAATATCCCCAACTACAGAGAAACACTGATCTGCCTGGACAGCCTGCTATCTTGGTTTAGACCCTATTTATTTCAAATTGCAAATCACCAGGAAGCTGTTACCTTTCTGTATTCTTTAGGCATGTCTGTCTCACAGCCCAGAAAGTTTGGTTGAAATATTTCATGCATATTGGCATTTCAGTCAATTAATCCTTCTGGTATGTTGGTTCCTTGGCCCACTGAAAATTTCTCTACAGATGTGCAGATTGTGACTTCAGTTTTGGCCAGCAATCAACCCATTACTCCTGTTTCCCCAGGAGATTTTCTTTAGCCAATCATGCCAGTTTACCCCAGCTGGCCCATTTGCCTCAATTTTAACTTGGGTCTGAACCATTGAAAGATTGGTCTGTCCAATCAAAATGATTTCCTCTCATTGCTTACTAGACCCCCTCCTGAAATCCCTGTTGCTGTCACTCACTTTATTAGCATGAAAAAGAAGCAAGGGCCATCAGTTCTCTTGATTACCAATTCTCACTTATCAAATAAAAATCCTGTTTTTAAAGCTTGCTTTGAGCTTTGTATTTATTTATTTTATAACAACTGTTGATCTTATTACCACCCACCTGTTGTCTCTTGCCTCCCTCTGGTATGCCTGTCCCGCTACCTGACTGTCTGTGTTTTTTGCTGAAAAAAAAATCAGGGCTAGTTTAAATCCATTTTAAATCTTTTATCTTGGTATGTACCAATTTGACTTCTTACTTCAATCCAAACCTACAACTTCTTATGGCCCTCTGTTTCATTGACCCACCCACTCATAGTTTTTATTGAATAAGTCCTTCTGAATGCTGTCTCTCTTCTTGAAGCTGTTAGTTTTAACCTTGGTGCCTGTGTTTCTGTTGTTGTGGACTACTTCCCTGGATTTATGGGAAAGCCTCTCTCTAGCAGCACATAATTTGGTTATTAATCCTGGGTTGTTCTTAAACCCTCTTTCACATTTCATCCAGGCTCTCTTTATTGTGAACCTTTTTGTGAGATCTACATGAGTGTAATAACCAAGGGTAGTGGGTACTAGCTGCAATAAGTATGATACAAGGTTGTAAAATTGGAATCCTGTCAGGGCTGTGACAATGGGGTAAATGATCATCATCCATTGGAACACTTTAGCAGGAGTGTTGTACTAGATGAAGCTACCAGCAAAGTATGTCAGTATGTAATATGTGGAGGTGTACAAGGCAAGGAAAGGGTGAAGTGGGATTACACTAGGGGAGACCAGGACCCACTTTATGAAGAGTTGAGTTATGCCAACTCTTCATAATAGGTTTTTCCAAGTCCTTCTTGGGACAGCCCAAAGGTGGCAGGACCAGGTTGGTACCCTCCAATCTAAAGGCAAGCTGTGAGCACAGCTGTAAAAATGAGATGGTTCATCTTCACTGGGGTGAGGATTAAGAGTTGGTTAAGACTAATCCAGTGGTTTAGGTAGGAGTAAGAAGTAACTGATATAATATAGGGGGTATTCTCTCAATGATAGCATAACCTATCACTGAGAGGGAATTATTTATTTATAGTGTCAAAACCGCAGGCTCAAACCGCCATCAAGGTTTCAAATAAGCAGGTTTGTGACCTGCTATGTGATTATCCAGTCACTCAAAGCCATACTAGGAAGTTAACTCAAATTTCCAAATCCAACAACATGAATAAATGATGATCCCTTATGGTGGATACCATGTTTTGGCACTTGACTCATTACCAGGATCAAGCCATCCCTTGCACCATCCCACCATGTGATCAACATTATCATGTTCCTGTTATACATGACTCACATTAACTATATAATCATTATCTCTCAATAAAGAATATTATCTATTTTCTAAATATTTCCCCCTTGTAACTCTGCTAAAATAGCACAGTTACAACATTGGCAGTACAGGTAGGTTTTCCATCCTACCTTATCTCGCAAAATCCTGCCTGTTACCCGTACTTTCTGCAGTCAACATATCCTTGATAGAATCATGTCTGGCCTCCCACTAAATTGGGCACTGTACACACCTGGTGCCAAAATAACCAACATCTTTATGCTCTACCAGAACACAGTAATCCTGCTCCCTGCCTTCAACACCTTGTTGGCACAGGGGTTCTTCCAAGCACCTGCCATTACTCCTCTAGAGCAACTGATGAAAGCATTATGTCAGCCTATGTAGCCCAAAGACTTTGAAGCACCGCCTTGGAACTTTTTTTCTGGAGCCAACAACAACGCACAGCATGGATTCAATCTGCCTAGAGCAAGTTGACATAGATGAAATGCCCGCAGCAGTTCTGGATTGCAGAGATCTCCATTTGGTCACCACATAACGCTGACACCTGGTGCAACAAGTGGCATGAGGACCACACCAATAAAGATTGGTACACCTTCAAGAAGGACTTCTTGGCAAGTTTTGTGCTGAAGGATAACACACTTATGATTATGCGCCAAGTGAAGAATCTCACCCAGACAGGCACAGTGAAGGAGTTCACCCAAGCATACAAGGAGCTTTGACTATTTCCCCCCTCAGATATGGCCTTTGCCACCCCAGATACCCATCTCATGTACTACAACACACTCAAGTTGAACTTAATGAGACATGTAAACCTGGCCCAGGTGACCAACCTGCAGAGCTTATATTGTGAGGCAGAAAAAGCAGAACAAACGTCCAATGCTCTTCATAAGGCGCAAACTGGAAAAAGCAAGCAATCCAAGGATTTTCATTTAACTGGACACTCCAATTGCCTGCCTCCTGGGAGCAACTCAAACCAAAAAACTGCAGGTTTTAATTGGCACAGAAACAGGAACAATGTACAAGAATTGTACTCATTTCCGTATCACTGCCACACAAGACAATCACAGCAAGGGAAAAGCCCAGAGAGAGCATTAAGCAAGCCAAGCTCTCCTTGCACAACTAACAACTTGCCCAACAATGAGTACCTCCCTGAGGATGTGGCCCAATGCCCAATGATACAAGTACTTTTGGAAGACCCAGTACTTTACGCCATTGCCAGATATCCCAATAAACTGATGTCCTATCCTTTGCGCTTTTGCAGTTATACAGGCTTAGCACTCCTGGACTCAGGTGCAGACGGAACCCTAGTCAACAGCAGCTTTGTATAAAAGTTCAAGCTGACCACTAATTCTTTGTGGATTAAAACGTGGTCCTAGCCAATTATATCACATTGCTGTGACAAGGGAAACTTCCCCCTTCTCTGCATGCTAGAGAACCTGCACTCCACCATCCAGGGCCCTGTCATTGATTTCCCAAATTTGATATTGTACTGGTGCTGGACTGGTTGCAAAGAAATAGCCCCTATGTAGACTGAGCAACTTTAGTATTGACCATCAAGTGTGAAGGCATCAATCATCAGATCTATCCTGACTCAGTGGATCAACTCCTGTGCAACCACGTCTTTGTACGCATTACTGAAACCCTGGACAAAAAGGAGAACCTCAAGACAATCAGTTGGGACTCCTGCCAGTACAAGATCATACACTTAAAGGATTGCCAGGATACCACTACCCCTCAGGATTGTAACGTAGTAGCCTGCCATCTAAAAATCTTCAAAGAAGCTCTACCAGGGTTGCCACCAGAGAAGCACATACAACACTCCATCCAACTCAAAAGAGCCGTACCTAAGGCGCAATCCATCTACCAACTTACCCCAAACAAAGACATTGTCCTATGTGCTTACCTCAAGGATGCGTTGTAAAAAGGACTTATCTGCCCTCACAGTCTCCCTTTGATGCTGCTTTATTCTTTGTGGCAAAGAAAAATGGTACCCTCCAATTAGTCATGTATTACCAAGCCCTCAACAAAGTCACCATCAAGAATTGTTGCCCACTTGCACGCAGTGACAACCTCTTTGATGCCCTAGGCAGTGCCTCAGTCTTCTCCAAGATTGACCTGACCACAGGCTACAACCAAATCCACATCAAGGAGAAAGATATACCCAAAACAGCCTTCTGCACTAAGTACAGATCATACAAGTGTGTGATGCTCAATTTTGGAGTGACAAACGTCCTATCAACCTTTGTGACCTTTATGAATGAGGTGTTTGCCTCCCACATTGCCAAACATGCCCTGATATACCTGGACAACATCATTGTCTACAGCCCTTTGGTAGAACAACACCACAAGGACTTGGAATCAGTCTTTGCGATCCTGGCACAACACAAACTGCTAGCCAAGCCCTTTGAATGCCAATTCTTCTGAAAACAGTTGCCCTTCCTGGGACAAATAGTTGTAAAAGATTGCATTAAGCCTGACAACCAGAAAATCCAGGCCATCTGCAAAATGCCACCTCCAAAGGACAAGTCAAAACTCTGCATGTTCCTGGGAATGGTTGCCTACGTATGACAATTCATCCCCAACTGTGGTGTCCTGACTGCACCTCTGACTGCCATAACTGGCATCAAATACAAGTTTGTATGAGCCCTCAATAATATCTTTGCTTCAGATGTCTTAAAGAGAAGCTCACAAACGCATCCATCCTGCAATACCCCCAAACATAATGGGGAATATCAAATGGAGACAGACGCCTCTGACGCATCCATTGGGGGAGTATCACAAATCAAGAACAATGATGATAATTTCCTGCCTGTAGCCTATGAGTCACGTAAACTGAAAGACAGTGAGTTTCAATACCCCATACATGACAAGGAATTGTTGGCAATTGTACACTGTCTAGTCAAATGGAATTGTTACTTGTGACGCCAGGAAGAATTCACAGCATTAACTGTCCACAAATCACCCATATACTTTAAAACACAGGCAAACCTTTCCTGCCAACAAGCACGTTGAATGGAGCCCCTAGAAAGATTCAATATGCTCATACAGTATAAACCTGGTAAAGAACTTGTCATGGCAGATGTATCTTGCCCCTGTACGTTAGAGATATAAGAGGAAAGAATGGGCTCAACCCAGGCTGGCCTCTCCTGGTACTTCAAACAAAGGACAAGGGTTTCCCTCCTGGCACCACTGACATTACAAAGGAGAAAGTCATCAAGAACAAAAATCTATTTATTAATGTGTATGGGACCTTACACCGTAAAATGACACGTGTAACCAACATCCCTTACATCCCTACATATTAGCAATTGGACACCATCCTACGTTACCACAGAGACCTAGGACATACCAAAAGCCGCAACCTCTAAAAATTCCTTAAACAAAAAGCATGGTGGCCAACCCTATACCAGGATGTTCAGGAAGCCCTAGATCAATGCAAAGTATGTGAAAAGTTTTCAAAAAGCAACACCCCACCTAAGTCTGTACTACCTATTTGTTCACAACTGCCCTTCAAAGTGTGGTCCCTAGATATTGTAGGACCCATGTCAGGAAAGCACAATAAAAAGAAATACATCATCACTGCTGTTGCAACATCTTCAATTACTCCCTCTTGGGGAATTAACGCCCCAAGTACATCACCAAGCGGCTCACCAAGTGGTTCACCGCCCAGTCAATAAACTGGTGGCACCATTATCAGTTAACCATCTATGCCAGGGATCACTCAATCCAGGTCCTAAATGGAACACAACTTGATTAAGCCTTGTGACTCAAGAGGAAAATTACTCAGATAAGCCCCATGACCTCCATGAAATACATGGACAACATGTGGCTTGTCATGATACTATATAATATCCTATATTCATATCAAATAAAGTATCATTCTCTTCTTAATCTTCCCCTTTATTTCGTTTATTATACTTCCCAGAAGTATAAACTTGACATTGCTATCAACTTTGCCACTTGCTGGCCAGTGGCGCAAGCAGTGAGAACTCATACAGGCAATGATGTGCGGCAGTTCATAGGAAAAGAAATCATCAGTAAGTTTGGAAAGCCAGAACTCCTGATAAACAGCGGAGGCAAGGAACTGACCTCTGAAGATACCAACTTATACCTCACTAAGAATGGGGTCCAGCTCACAGTGACAACACCTTACCATCCTCAGGCCAATGAACGTGTGGAGCAACTGAATGGCAGCCTAGTGCAGGCCCTGACCAAGCTCACTGCTGGGAGACCTGAGGACTTATATAAGAAGCTATCAACTGCATTGCTTGTATGCCAGACCCGTGTGAACAGATCCACCAGGAAAAGCCCCTTTGAGCTAGTTTATGGCACACAATCCAATATCATCCAAGCGCTATCAGAAACCAAGCTGGAAATGCCCAGTAAAGTTCCACCACACTCAGACCCTCAAGTCACAAAGGCCAACAGCAACCAGTCAGAAAGAGAAGAAAAATGCCTACAGAATACCTTTATCCCCATCTAAGACAGACATGAGGTTGGTGACAAAGTCTGGGTAATAAATACCAACAAGAGTAAATTACAGCCAGAGAAAGTGGGGCCAACAATCATTATAAAGGTAAACAGCAATAACACTTACCTTGTGCAAGGGCTTGGAAAACGTAAGAAAGACAAGACCCTACACCATGATTGCCTAAGACCCTGTAAAGCAAGAAAAAACAGTGTGAGACCGTCCTACCCACCACCAAACAACAGTTGGTACAATATGGTGTCTGGGCTCCTGACAACCTGCCCCCAGAGGAGGCTGACCTGCAGTCAGAGGGGGGGTCAAAACAGCAGGCTCAACCCACCAGCAAGGTTTCAAGTAAGCAGGTTTGTGTCCTGCAATCCAATTATCCAGTCTCTTGAAGCCAAACTAGGAAGTTGACTCAAATTTTCAAATCCAACAGCATGAACAAATGATGATCCCTTATGATGTATACCTTGTTTGGCGCTTGGCTCATTACTAGGATCAGGCCACCCCCTTCACCATCCCACCGTGTGATCAACACTATCATGTTACTGTTATCCATGACTCACAATAGCTATATAATAGGTATCTCTCAATAATAATTATTATCTAGTTTCTAAATATTTTTCCCCTTGTAACTCTGCTAAAACAGCACAGTTACTGCAATAGTATCTCTCACTGTGTAAACTTTTTCAAGTTAGATTGAAAAAAGGGAGTGGGGGATCTCAAAAGCCTGGATGGTGAAGGGTGAAATTGGGCAACTGGAATTGGGTCAACCCTTTGTTCTTCCACTATCTGTGGCTGGGTCAACAATTCCTGGTTGTGGCCAATGAGCTCTGGTTGGAGTACTGTCACAAGGGAAAATGGTCCCAGGTTTTTCCCAATGTCTAATTTTAGACTGAGTGGTTGGATTTGGCAAGATTCTGGCCCCAACCATGTGATCTGGGTCCCAGATCCCCATTGGCTGGGATCAGAATTGATTGCCAAAGTTTGGAGTTTATTCTTGGCTTGTTCAGGGCTGCATACCCTGCCCTCTATTTTTGTCCCCATTTTCTGTGACTTAATTGATTGGTTGATTTCTTGAGTGGGATCTGATTGGCTGGAGGGGATTAGGGCCTGGGATCTGATTGGCTGGAGGGGATTGGGGCCTAGGATCTGGGCTCTGGGTGGCTGAGTGGCTGGGACCCAGGAGGCAAGCAGGCTGGCAGGAGGCCCTCTGGCAACTGGCTGGACGCTGGAAGGCTGGCAGGGGGTTGGCAGGTGCCTGCCTGGATGATAAATTATTCCAGCCCAAATTAAATTCTGTTTGGACTTTAATTTCTCCATTTTTGCCCTGATCTAGGGATGCAAAATCTTGTTAGTACTGGGGGTCCTTAGAGTGAATTTACCCATTCTTTTTCAAAGCTAAAATAATTGTAGCAATTTGGTTAGTGTCAGGAATATTCCTGACATAAGTGGGACTTGATCCTGAGAATTTCCCCTTATTTAGAAGATATATGCTAAGGTCTTCTCTCCCAAAACACAGGCAGAGACTAGTATTATATTCTAAGAAGCACACCAACCTGCTCCTATCCTACAGTACCCAATGACATCAACTCTTGCCCCACCCATAACAGATCTTTTTGGATGCTGGCAGGTGCCTTGGTTATGGGCTTGAATGCCTACTTCCCACCACTTTCCCACACTGCTTCCCCCTGGAGACCCCTCAGAGCAGCCATTTCAGTCTTGCACTGGTTGGCATCCTGGTAGATAATTCTGCCAGGATGGGAGCCATACTTTTTAAGTCTAGTCTTCTCTCTCACATTGGCACTGTTGACAGTGGTGCTATCTTGCATGAAGATATAGTTGGCTCGATCTCGCAGATCACTCATAAAACAACAGAGATTGCAATCAAGGATCCTTTTTTAGACAACAGCAAATATCTTCCCAGTAAGTGGCTGGATCTCTCCTCTTGTATTGGCTGTAAAACAGCCCCAAAAAATGGCATCCATGTGTCTATTTTTCACAGTACCTTTTAAACAGCAGAGCTTGAGGTATTTTCTTGGTTTTAAATAGCAAGTTTTGGGTCTCTGAGATCTACTGAGAAGCAATTTGGTCTCAACAGGCCAAATAACCTAGTCCCAGAAAGATATAGGGTGGTTAATATATTGACAAGCTAGGCCAACCTTTTAACCATATTTTTGGGAGTAATAAAGGGTTTTTTCTTGCAATGTGCTCATGCAACCCTTGATCATGTAGTCTTCTACCCACAGTAGTCCCAGAAAAGTAAAACTTTTAAGGAGTTTTTATACATCTTCTTAATGTTTCTGGCTGATAAAGGGCAATTTTGCAAAACCTTTCTAATCATCAGCTGATCATTTCTCTCATTAGTTTTTTAAGGCAACTTGATTTTAGACATTCCTTCACTGAATTGGTTTTTTAGGTACCTTAGGTAAATTCATTGGGCAGTTTAGCATCAATCTTAAGTTTGTTGCTTACTTTTTATAATATAACCTGGTATCTTTTGCTAGGATAACTTGATCACAAATATATTCAGGTATTTATATTTTTTAGCTATTTTTTCTGTTCAAAATATTCTCTAGCCTCAATAATATTGTCTAGGTAAGTTTGGACAATATGCTCTGTTTTGTAAGCATTTTGTGGGCATAAAAAATATGCAAAAATAAATCAAAGTGAAACAAATATGAGACAAAATTGAAAATAAACACTATTATAACTTTTTAATCTATATAAGAGTTAAAGCCTTGTGTAAAATTTTACAGTACATCTTTTCATACCAATTTTACTCATTTTTGATGCGTAAAATTTTGCATTATCTTGCATTCTCTTAAAAGATGCTGTTGACCCATTACTTAATGTTACTGTATATCTTCCTTAATATATATCAAAGCATGTGTTTGATGCTATATTTCATCCCATATGCAACTTTGGTTTGTTTACTTCAACAGCTCTGAAAAGTACAGTATATCTTTTTGGCTTTTTAATTAAGGCACATTTTTTAAATCAACAGAGTCAGATTAACATAAAACTTTAGGCCTTAAGTTTTATTAAGTAAAACATTCAGCATCAATTTTCAGCTGATAACAAAGGCTTGCACCTAGTAGTTCATATAAGAATAAAAATTCAATATTTTCTAATGTCAACATGGGTTTAAAATCTATTTTGGCTATTGACATACAGATAGTATAAATTCTGGTCTCCCATCTTTTCAAGAGCAATAGCAATCTCTACAAAAACCAAAGTACACTAGCAACACATGTAGCTCATTTGGTTATTAATTTACGAAGAAGCCAATCATTTAGAAATGTCATCAAGTTTTTCTGTGAAATAGGAAAAATTTCATTTTATAGAAATTTAATGCTCATAAGTTCAATAATTCATGCTTTAGAGAGTTAAACCCACTGAGGATTAGGGGGATTTCTTAACATTAAAAAATTTACCTGGCGACTAAAGAGGGGATGCTATCATTCGGCTGGTGTAAAACAGTTAGTTAAAATATGATGCAAATGTCGATGTACCTGATTTCACTGTGGGTAGGGCTGCTTCAACCATATCTGGCTAACTTCCAGCTCAGTGCCACTTTATCAAAAAGGTTTTAAGATTATTCAAATATATTAAAGACCAGTTGGCTGTGGCGGCCCAGAGCCGGCCCTAGGCCGAAGATCCCTAGATGTGGGCAAGGGGTTTATTACAATATGGACCAACACGAAGCGTCAGACCACGTCAATAAATAAAGTGCAAAAAAACAAAAATCAAACCATACTTTTTCTTATAACTACTTATGGATACTTTAATCCAAGACGAATCTTTGTTTACAACCTCTGCATCCTTGGTTGATAGTGTCGACAGTAATAAATGATCTAATTTATTTAGGACTTTATATCTTTTACCCTTCAGAACTAAAGGTTTGGCTGTCCTTTTATTAATCTTCTTTGGTAGAACGCGTACTAGTTCTCCTTAGAGATGGCAAAAAGTTGATCGGCGTTTTAAGAAGCTACGATCAATTTGGTAAGTGCATTTTGATAAAAATTTGCTTTATTGACCAAGCATTTTAATTTGTCATTCCTGAATTAGACAGATAAGTTAGTTTTACCTGTACTCACATACATCATACAATCTCCGATTTACTCGTTATTTTTCGGCCTGGATTTCCTGGAAATAACAACTTATGTTATTAATATACGCAAAATAGTATATTTCTTTTCCCTAGGCTGCCCTGTATAAAATTTCTTACACCCTGTTCAAAAGAACAGTTTGAAATTCCACTCGTGTTTTTTTAATTCTATGTGAAGTACGTATATGGCTTTAATAATTCTTATTAGGATTGATTTGCAAATTTCTGTCTTCTAAGAAATGCAGCCTGGGTGCTAAGGCTAACACATAGTATTAATATGTTACTTTATTGTTTTCACTTTTAAACTACATTTGGCGACCAATTTTTTTAAGATTTTTATAACTACTTGTACCCTGTTATCATTTAGTATTTTTATTTTATCTAGACTAGTAACATGTCAAAATTAAGCAATTATATTAAAACTGAAATATGTATTTAGCCAATCTTGTTTTACAAGAAACTATTGAACGTGTGTATATTGGCGAGGCATTTGGTGATATTGAACGTGGAGTATTCATAGTTCGAGGTGAAAAATGTTGTCCTAATGGGAGAAATAGTAAGTTTGGATTTTAAACTTTCCTTCTTTTATTTGTAATAGCTTATGTTTTCCTTTACACAGATGATATTATACTCAAAGTTTAGCTTTTTCCATTTCATTCTTTTAAAATTAAACCCCTCTCTATCTTTCTTTCCCAACGTATTACAAAAAGCCCTTTACTAGAAGTGACACTTTGGTTTATCTTTAGGATGAAGAAATTGAAGATCTCCTTCCACTGCACCAGCTGCCAGTTGGAACAATCCTTGCTGCTCAGAAAGATGAAACAGAAAGATCCCGCCGTCTTGAAAAGATGAGGCATCAGGCCTTACATGCCCAAGGATTCTCAGTAGATTTTGTCGATACTGACTTCTATTAAATAGCCCTCTTCATGTATCTATGTTATTCCTACTTCACCTAAAATAATAATTTAAGATATTTCTATTTTGAATCTACTCATTTTCAGAACCAATCAAACTCTTTAATTTTATGTACTAATTAAGCAGTTAAAAAGCTATTTACAACACTGTATTTTTCGGAGCTGTTGAGATGGAGTAATCAAAGTCGGATCAGAGCAAACCAAAGCTACACATGGGATGAAATATAACATCAAGCACATGATTTGATATATAAAGCAGTGGTATAGATGTTAATAGGCGGAAACAAATCAAACACAACACGTATATCAAGCACACAACATATGAAAGTCATGCAGTAAGACCAGGATCTCAAGATGCAAACAAATCAACTTGTGCACATCCTATTTTCTACAATATTTACTATGTTTTGAGCAGGGCACACAGAAGTCACGCACTATATTACAAAACTCACTCTTTAAAACAAGGGCAATCAAAAATCAAATCTATAGGGCACAAAATCTAAATAAAAATGTTTCATGTTGTTGAGGATCTGGATGTACAAGCATTCTGGCTACCGCCAACTTACTTAACATCCAGTCATTGCTCGATTTGGTGCCCTTCCAATATACAGTTTGACATACCCGGAATAGCAACCAAGCAATATCACATGACTGTCCAAGTATCCAGTGGCTCTGTACCATCCCGCACATGACCAACCCCTAGGTTTGATCCAACTAAATCTCTGCCACAGCCAAATCTATATAAGTTAAAAATATTATCCAATAAAAGATACTTCTCTTCTTTCCTAATTCCATATTTGAAGCTTTCCCAAAAGGCGCTCCTTATCACTGGTAGCGGCTACAGTTTTTTGACCACACCCACGAAAGAGAAAATGACTGACCGAAATCTGCCCACCTTTGCTCACGTACTCAACCAGGCCATATCCCAGGAAACCTGGAAGACATACTTCTGTGCCCACAACATTGACGAAGATATACCTAGTGGATGCACCATATTTGAAGGTCTGGTCATGCCCAAAGCATGCACCAAGATAATTCAATACAGTTGCTCTTTTCAACCACAAACAAACACACAACTGCCTATCACAGGTGAAGTTACCAACACCAAATACATTGGTATTGACAAGTTCTTTGGTAAAAACAAAGAAAATATCATCAACTGGCTAGACCACTCAGCTGCTAAACTCCGTGCCAGCCGCATTTCCCACAAAAAATGGGTCCAGGAAGCCAGCAAGCGCCTGTACAAGGCTGCAGCTAACTGGTTTGCCACCTGGGTTGGCTCACAAACTGACAACCAGCTTGAAAACTGGGAAGAGTTCAAAGCAGACATCACGCACAATTTCCGTGTCACCAAATCCCTCCAAGACATTGCAATAAGCTCAGTGATCTTCCTCAGAAGACCACTATCACAGCTTATGCCAACAAATTTGAGGAAATACACTGCAAAATCCAGAACCTAGTGCAAGCTGACAACGTACATACCAGAGCCTCATTCATCAACAGAATGAAACCCTCTGTTGCTGCCCTCATCCTCCCAGAGGCTAACACCTTCATGCCTGCGCTCATTACAGAAGCCAAGTGCGGGAAAAATGCGCAAACATGGAATATGCCACACATAATGGCAATCACTCCTCAAACGGCAATGGCAGAGAAAACTCCAATGGCAACAAACGCCAAAAAACCAATCATAGCAAAGGTAACTCTAATTGCAACAATGGCAATCTCAGCCAAAGTGTAAACCACTACGGTCCCAAGAAGGAAGACACCACCAAAGTTAACAATGCTGAAACAGCAGCCCACTATGAATCTGACCCCACATTCTCTGACCTCAAAGGTCTCAAAACAGAGGAACAGGGAAAAGAGGAGGGGAAACAGGCTTAAGTGCCCCTGTCTTCCCCCAACTTGACAAGAAACTGTACCAAGGCACAAACTTTGCTGCTCGTATCCCACGTGTCCCGCAATCCTCCATTTTTATGAACGTAAAAATTAAAGATCACTCACAACTTCTTGTCTACCCATGCACTTACAAATCATATACACATAAAATTTTATTTGACTCTGGTGCATAACATACTATGGTTAGCAAACCATTTGTAACCAAATACAAAATACCAGTTACCAAATCCAACTTCAAATATGCCAGAATGACAGACAAATCAAAGGTTCTACTTGAAGGCAAAACAACTCCCTTCATAATTGACTTCCAAGGCATACAAACGTCCATTAAAGAACTCATCATGAACAACATAAACTACAACATTGTAGCAGCCATGGACTGGTTCACCTGAGTGAACCCCAGTGTATGTTGGAAAACAAAAACCATGACCATCAAACGCAATGGAGTCAATTTAAATATCCTCAAAGAACTCAACAAACTCATTCTAAGAGACACACTATTTTTCCAGGTCATAAACCAAGATGACTCAGAACGCCTAACCAAATATAGTACCCTCCACATAATGAGGTACACTGAGTTCAATAATATGCAAACAACCAAAATCCAATGCCCAGAACTTACGGCACTTCTAAACAAATACACACATGTATTCAAGGAAGAACTCACAGAGTTACCACCCAAACAAGAAGTCAAACACGGCATCAACCTATGTAAAGCCATGCCTAAACCTGCACCCCTCTACAGTCTCTCCCACATGGAGACCCAAACCCTCAAAACCCACATTAAGGACAACCTAGCCAAGGGATTCATTTGCCCATCTGAATCCCCGTGGGGGGCAGCAGTGTTCTTTGTAAAGCAAAAGGAAGGCACTCTGCATCTAGTAACTGACTACAGAGCACTAAATGCAAGCACAGTAAAGAATAGTATCCCCTTCTACTCATAGAGGATCTGTTTGCAAGACTCTCTGGAGCCAAATTTTTCTCCAAAATTGACCTCACCTCAGGTTATAACCAGGTTGAAGTGAAGGAAAAGGACATACCAAAGACTGCATTCTGTACGCAATTTGGATCCTTTGAATGTAGGGTAATGAACTTTGGGATGACAAACGCTCCCGCAATGTTTATTACCATGATAAGCCAAGCGCTGAATGGCCTTTCAAATAAATTATGTTACCTTGACAATATCATCATATTCTCAAAAACAAAAGAGAAATACCTCACACATGTCTGCAAAACACTCAATCAACTTGCAAAGCACAAACTTTATGCAAAACCAACTAAGTACCAATTTAGGGAAAAGGAACTCCTGTTCTTGGGCCACATTGTCTCTGACAGTGGCATCAAAGCAGATCCAGACAAAATAAAAGCCATAAACAACATGCAATGCCCCACCTCTGTTAAATAAGTTAGATTCTTTCTTGGAATGGTAGTGTAAATTCACTGCCACCTCTGGCTTTGGACTGCTCAATCTTTCCCTGTTGTACCAAGAAAGGTCCCAAAACACCCGCCAAACCCCCCCCATTTGTTGAATAATTTAGCTCACACAGTTGATGAGAGGTTTGTGCTGGCTTATCCTGTGGAATCCCTGCCTTTGGTTGCTCCTTCCTGGGAAGAAACCCTGGTTAATTTGGACTACCTATTAGCCTGGTGTTGTCCGTTTTTAAAAACTATCAGAGCCACCCAATCAGGTGTTGCCACATCAACGCTTGATAACCCAGTTAACCCCCAAATGTCTGGCATCTCTTCCAGCCAATCAGATTTGATTTCGGAAATTGGATTAAAACTCACCAGTCCCCCTGAGTCCATCCAGCAAAGTTTTGTACCTAGCCAATTAGGCTCACCCCCAACTGTCATATGACCAGTTTTTTTGCAACCCATTCCTTTTAACCAAGCAAGGGGCTTTCAGTCCCCTGCTTGTCTATTTTCCACTTACATTAAAGTTTGGAGTCACCTGCACCTTAATTTTCTTAATTTTGAGTTGCCTGGAACCAGTTGTGTCCCTAAAGCTCAAAATATTAGAGTGTAGCCCCTGCCCTAAGCTTACCTTTAGCCAGCCGGTTTCAAACCTGGCTTCTCTTCTGGCTCCTTGTACAAGTGTTCTTTCACTTAGTTGTTGTCTCTTTTGCTCTTGCTTTCAAAATTAAAGTTCAAAGCTCAAAATTACAATTGAATTTTCCTATAAATTCTATTATTATCTTGAATTTTCCTGTAAAAATCATTGTTTTCAAACCCGCTTTTGCTTGCAGTTATAATCCAAGGGCCCCAAGACAACAGCAAGGCTACCCAAACCTGTTCTGCTGTTTTCCCAAGGATTTTCCAAAGACTACCCTAGTCTTGCCATTTTATCTCCTTTTTCTCCAGAAACTATACCATCCTACCCCAAATTTTGTGCTGGTTCTTTCTATGATACTGCTGGCTCTTAAATTTGTTGTCTTTTCCCTGGCTCTGTTTCTCTAATGCTTCTGTGGTCCACCTCCCCTGACCTGTGGGGGAAAATCTCCTCATTGGCCCGTCTGGTAGGTAGCAAACCTGCCAGTCTCTGGGACCTCCCCAGCAGTCTTCTCTTTTCCGGAGAGGCTGTGGTTAAGAGCCTGATGTGTGACAATCCTGACCTGGACGTCGTGGAGCTTGCTTTGTCTAGTTCTGAAGAGGTAGTGCCCCCACACCTCCTCTCCCCTCCATGGTTCAGAAGCATGTAGTACCCCCTGGGTCCTCCAAGGTGGCCTCCCCTGCTCCTACTTGCACTCCCTGGTTGCTCACTGGCCTGATTCTAATGGGTTTGAACGCCTACTTCCCCCAGTTGTCCCTGGTGTCCTCCCTGTGGTCCCCTCTCCAAGCAGCCATCCCAGTTGCGCACTGGATGGCATCCTGGTGGTTTGTTGCACCAGGATGGGAGCCAAACTTAGTTAGTTTAGCCCCTCTCTCTCACAGGTAGCTTACCTAAGGAAATACATCAAAGACTGCAGGAAACTCACTGCACCAATCAATGACTTAACCAAGGGTAATGCCAAAAAGAAATTCATCTGGACACCAGAATGCAATAAGAATTTCTAATTATTAAAACAAGATTTGATTGAAGCGCCAATCTTACAATACCCTAATAACAACAGGCGCTACAAGCTTGAGTCAGATGCCAGTGACACTGGCATTGGCGCAGTCCTACGCATACATCAGCCAGGGTAGCAAGACTTCCTGCCTGTATGTTATAAAAGTAGAAAACTAACCAACACTGAGCAGAGGTACCCAATACACGATAAGGAATTGCTAGCAATATACCATGCATGCAAGAAATGAAGATGTTATCTAGAAGGACATTTAAATGTCTGAGTACTAACTGACCATAAATCCTTAATCTACTTTAAAACTCAGAACGCACTTGCATGCCGACAAGCCAAATGGATGTCCCTGCTAGAGCAGCTCAATTTGGACATCCAATACAAAAAGGGGGCAGAGCTGGTCACAGCTGATGCTCTCTCTAGATTATGTCAGCCTATAGAGGATCACCCTGACCACCTGGACCCTGACTTGCCAAAACTATACAATACTGAGTATAAAACCAAAGGGAAAGACCCCTCAACACATCAACTAACCCACAATACATTAGTAAGAAACAAAAATTATTTCCATGTATCAAATGTCACTGTATACCGGATCATCAATGACAAACATGTTCCCTACATCCCACTTGCATAAAGAATTGATACCATATCAAGACATCACCACCTACTAGGACATACAAAGGCTAACAACCTATACCTCACGTTAAAAGAGATAGTATGGTGGCCCAATCTCACACAAGATATAATTAATGTTCTGAAAAAGTGCACAGTGTGCAGGAAATACACCAGCACAAAGGCTCCCCAGCCAACGGTCAACCCAGTACCTGACCCTGAACCATTCAAGGTTTGGGGGCTGGACGTAGTGGGCCCCTTTCCAGAAACAAAGATAAAACAACATTTCCTAATTGTAGCCATTGACTTTGCCACACACTGGCCCATCTGCTGGGCAACAAAGGACCACAAAGCAATAACCATAAACTAATTCATTAATAAAGCAATCATAGCCAACTACAGCACTCCAGACTAAATCATAACCAATGGAGCAACCAAGCTATCAGGTCACGTAGAAAACAACAACTTAAAATCCAAAAACATTAAACATTCCACAACCTTGCCCTACAGGCCACAGGCCAACGGCAGAGTTGAACACCTAAAGGGCACCCTTATAAGAACCCTCAAGAAAATAATGGATGGCAAAGCCAAAGACATATGGCCACTTAACGTGAAACATGCATTACTAGTATCCCAAGTCTGCACCAATCAAGGAACAGGCTACTCACTGTTTGAACTAACCTACAGATACAAACCAGAAATAATTACCTGCAACAAGCAGCCATATATAAAGATCACCCGGTGAAATCCACCACAGTAGAACAAGTACCAAATCTACAACACATACGCCTCAAAGCTAAAATAGCAGAAATAAAAAGGCTCAAAACACAAAAGATAACCTCCACAGAGGAACCAATTCCTATCAACTCCCCTGTCTGGATCCTAGCTGGAAACAGAAAGAAGCTAGACTCATTAAACAGAGGACCAGGAAGAATCATCAAGTACAGACCAGACCAAAACACTTATCTAGTGAAATTCCAAGGTGCCAAAACCCCTGTTGTCAAGAAATACCACAGAACCCATCTCCGCCTTAGCAAAGGGGAACACTCACCCAGACTGGTAACAACTAGCAAACAACTCCAGAAACATCAGGTGGCAGCCATTAAGACAGAGCCTCCTCCTGATGTAACAGAGCAACCCCTTAAGGGGTGTGTGTGTCAAGGATCTGGATGTACAAGCATTCTGGCTACCACCAACTTACTTAAGATCCAGTCATTGCCCAATTTGGTGCCCTTTCAATATACAGTTCAACATACCAGGAATGGCAACCAAGAAATATCACATGACTGTCCAAGTATCCAGTGGCTTGAACCTATCCCGCACATGACCAACCCCTAGGTTTGATCCAACTAAATCTCTACCACAGCCAAATCTATATAAGTTAAAAATATTATCCAATAAAAGATACTTCTCTTCTTTCCTAATTCCATATTTGAAGCTTCCCCAAAAGGCGCTCCTTATCAATGTCAAGCACAATCTCAGTGATGTGATGTTAAAATTAATGCATGTAATCTGAAACAAATATTAGGAGCTAATATTCTTTGTCTTTTTTGGGTGTAGAAATTGCACAAAATTAAATGACTATCTTAAAAGTGATACAAATAACAAATTGGCACCAATTAGGTCAGATATAGAAGCACAATACACATAAGACATATAATATAGCAACAGATGTAAGAAATTTGGTATCCAAGTTAGTCTAAAACAATCTAAAATAAATATATTAAAAATAGAAATAGTAGATTTTTACTTTAATGAGAAATATTACTCAACTAGAATAACAAGAATGTCTACCTAGTGGCAATTAATGGAGTTGTTGGAGCCATCAAAGGGTCTACTAACAGAACCCCTGTATTAGTAAAAAGCAAAGCAACATACAATATGTCTAGCAAAGAAGGTAACATAGCAACACAAACACAAAGCCAGGATTTTTATGCCAAACAAGCAGAGTACATCAGTTTCAAAGTTCAAAAGCTTACAAAAAAGACACAAAAGATTGTCACATTGTTGTAACTGTGCTGTTTTAGCTGAGTTACATGGGGAAAAATATTTATAAGATAGATAATAATCTTTATTGTGAGATAGTGATTATATAGCTCATGTGAATCAAGGCTAACATGAACATGATAGGTGATCACACGGTTGGATGAAAGATGGGGGTGGCTTGATCCTGGTAATGAGTCAAGCGCCAAAACAAGTTATCCACCATAAAGGATAATCATGTGTTCATGTTGTTGGATTTGGTAATTCAAGTTGACTTCCTAGTCTGGCTTTGAGTGACCAGATAATCAGATTGCGGATCACAACCCCGCTTGGTTGGAACCTTGCTGGCGGGTCAAGCCTGCGGTTTCAACACCCCCCCCCCAACTGAAGGTTGGCCTCCTCTGGGGGCAGGCCATCATGGAGGTTGTCAGGATCCTGGGCGCTGTATTGGACTAGTTGCTATTCTGTGGCGGGCAGGGAGGTTTCTTGTTGTTTCTGTCTTGCTTTGCAGGGTTGTAGGCAATCATGGTGTAGGGTTTTGTCTTGCTTACATTTTCCAAGCCCTTGCACAAGGTAAGTTTTATTGTTGTTTACCTTCAGAATGATTGCTGGCCCCACTTTTTCAGGTTTTAACTTGCTCTTATCAACATTCTTGACCCATAATTTGTCCCCAACTTCATGTCTATTGTGGATGGGGATAAATGTCTTTTGCAGACGTTCATTCTCTTTTGCTGTTTGCTTGCTGTTAGCCTCTATTACTTGAGGGTCTGAGCGTGGAGGGACTTCACTTGGAATTTCCAGTTTAGGTCCTGTCAATGCTTGAATGATATTTGGTTGTGTGCCGTATACCAGTTCAAACAGGCTTTTCCCAGTGGATCTGTTCACTCAGGTTTGACACACAAGTAGTGCAGTTGGTAGCTGCTTATACCAGTTTTCAGGTCTCCCAGCGGTGAGTTTGGCTAAGGATTTCATGAGGCTACTGTTAAGCTGCTCCACGTGTCCATTGGCCTGGAATGGTATGGTGTTGTCACAGTGTGCTTGATCCCGTTTTTGGTGAGGTATACATTGGTGTCTTCAGAGGTCAATTCCTTGCCTCCATTGGTTATCAGGAGTTCTGGCTTTCCAAACTTGCTGATTATCTCCTTGCCAATAAATTGCTGTATATCATTGTCAGTGTGTGCCTTAACTGCTTGGGCTACTGACCATCTTGTTGCAAAGTCAATGGCGGTGATGATGTATTTCTTGTAATTGTGTTTTCCTGGCATGAGACCAACAATGTCAAGAGCCCATACTTTGAAAGGTAGTTGTGTGTGGATGGGAAGTACCAACTTTGGCGGGGTTTCACTTTTGGCAAACTTTTTGCATACCTCACATTGGTCTAGAACTTCTTGAACATTGCAATATAAGGCTGGTCACCAGGCTTTATGTTTTAGAAACTCATATAGGTTTTGGATCTTGGTATGTCCAAGGTCTCTGTGATAGCGTAGGATGGTATCAACTTGCTGATGTGTGGGGATGTAGGGAATGGTTGTGCTGTCAGTCATCTTTCTGTGAAGAGTCCCGTATTTGTCAACAAAGAGGTGTTCATTCTTGATGACTGTTTCTTTTGTTATGTTGGTGGTACCAGGGGGGACCCTTTATCTTTTTTTGTAGCACTAAGAGAGGCCAGTCTGGATCAAGCCCATTCTCTCCTCTTGAAGCACAGACATACAGGCAGAACAGGGCGTCTGCCATGGCAAGCTCGGCCCCAGGTTTGTACTGGATGAGCATGTTAAATCTCTCCAATAGTTCCATCCACCACGCTTGGCGGCGTGACAGATTTGCTTGAGTCTTGAAATAGATGAGTGACTTGTGATTGGTTAATGTCATGAATTCTTCCTGGCGTTCCAGGTAACAACGCCATTTGACTAGGCAGTGCACAATAGCCAGCAGTTGTTTGTCATGGATAGGGTATCAACACTTGCCATCTGTCAATTTTTGCTATTCATAAGCTACGGTCAGGAAGTCACCATCACTATTTTTGATTTGTAGTACTCCCCCAATGGATGCATCTGAGGCATTGGTTTCCATTTGGTATTCCCCATCATGTTTGGGGTATTGTAGGATGGGAGCCGTTGTGATTTTCTCCTTGAGGCGTCTAAAACAGAGGTCACATTGGGGGGTCTACACAAACTTGGACTTGGCGCCTGTTATGGCAGATAAGAGGGCAGTCAAAATGCCACAGTCAGGTATGAAGCGTCGTACATAGGCCACCATTCCCAAGAAGCTGCAGAGTTCCGACTTATCCTTGGGTGATGGCATCTTGCAGATGGCCTGTATCTTTTGACTGTTGGGTTTAAAGCTGTCCTTTGAGACTATGTGTCCCAAGAAGGGTAGTTGCTCACGGAAGAACTGGCACTTGGAGGGCTTGGCCAACAGTTTGTGCTGTGCCAAGGTAGCAAAGACAGCCTCTAGGTCCTTGTGATGTTGTTCCACCAAGAGGCTGTAGACAATAATGTTGTCTAGATACACTAGGATGTGTTTGCCTATGTGGGGCGCAAATACTTTGTTCATGAAGGTTACAAAGGTGGACGGGGCATTGGTCATGCCAAAGTTGAGCACCACACATTCATATAAGCCATATTTAGTATGGAAGGCCGTTTTGGGAATGTCTTCCTCCTTAATAAAAATCTGATTGTAGCCTGCAGTTAGATCAATCTTGGAGAAGACGGTGGCTCCTCCCAAGGCATCAAAGAGGTTGTCAATCAGTGGCAGTGGGTAACAATTCTTAATGGTAACTTTGTTCAGGGTGCGGTAGTCTGTGACCAGACGTAAGGTACCGTCCTTCTTAGCCACAAAGAATATGGCAGCCCCAAAGGGAGACTGTGAGGGGCAGATAAGTCCTTTTTCCAATGCCTCCTTGAGGTAGGCGCGTAAGGTGTTGTCTTCATTTGGGGTCAGCCTGTAGATGGGGTGCGCCTTGGGTACAGCCCCCTTGAGTTGGATGGAGTGCTGAATATGCTTCTCAGGGGGCAGCCCAGGTAGGGCTTCCTTGAAGATTTCTGGATGGTGGGCCATAGTGTCGCAGTCCTGAGGTGTGGAGGTATCCTGGTGATCTTTGAAGTGTATGATCTTGTACTGGCAGGAATCCCAGTCAATTGCCTTCAGGTCTTTCTTTTTATCCTGGGTCTCTGTGATACGTACAAAGATGTGGTTGCGTAGCAGTTGGTCCACAGAGTCAGGGTAGATCTGGTGGTTGACACCTTCATGCTTGATGGTCAACACTGAGGTTGCCCAGTCTACATGAGGGTTGTTCTTCTGTAACCAGTCTGGTCCCAGTACAATGTCAAACTTGGGAAAGTCAATGATGGGACCTTGAATGATGGAGTGAAGGCTCTCAAGCATGACAGAGAAGGGGGAAGTTTCCTTTGTCACAGCGATGTGGTGTTTTTCATCCAGGACCACATTTTTAATCTGCAAAGGATTAGTGGCCAGCTTGAACTTATCCACAAAGCTGCTGTTGACTAGGGTTTGGTATGCGCCCAAGTCCAGGAGTTCTGAGCCTGTGTAACTACAAAAGCAGAAAAGATAGGACATCAATTTATTGGGATGTCTGGCAATGGTGTACAGTACTGGGTCCTCCAAGGGCACCTGAATCATTGGGCATTGGTCTACGTCCTTGGGTCAGTATTCATCATTGGGCAAGTCAGGAGTTGCGTGGGGAGAGCTTGGCTTGCTTAGTGCTCTCCCTGGGCTTTTCCCACCTCTTGGTTGCCTTGTGTGGCAGTGACATGAAAATGGGTACAGTTTGACTGGCCATTGTTTCCATTTCCATGCCCATTTGAACCTGTGAGTTTGTGGTTGGTGTTGTTCCTGTTGCCTCCAGGAGGTGGTCAAGCAGAGCGCCTGCTTGGATGAGAATCCTTGGGTCTTTCTTATTTCCCAGTCTGTGCCTTGTGCAGTGCGTTGGATGTCTGCTCTGCTTTTTCTGCTTCACGGTACAGGCTTTGCAGGTTGGTCACCTGATCCAGGTTCACATGTCTCATCACGTACAACTTAAGAGCGCCGTAGTACATGAGGTGTGTGGCTGGGGTGTCAAAGACCATGTTGGATGGTGCACAAAGACAGAGTTCCTTGTAGGCGCAGGTGAGTTCTTTTACGGTGCCTGTCTGGGTCAGGTTCTTCACTTGGCGTATGATCATGAGTTCTGTATCTTTAAGCACAAATCTTGCCAGGAAGTCTTGATTAAAGGTATCCCAGTTCTTGTTGGTGTGCTCTTCATGCCACTTGTTGCACCAGGTGCCAGTGTCATGGGTCAGGCAAATGAAAATTTCTGCAATCCAAACCCCTGTTGGCATTCCATCTGAGCCAGCTTGCTCTGGGCGGACTGGATCCATGCGGCGGCATTGTTGTTGTTGGCCCTGGTGAAAGCTTCCAAGGTGGTGCTTTGTAGTCTTTGAGCTACATAGGCGGGCATGGTGGTTTTGTTGGTTGGTTGCGGCATTGAGTAGAGTGCCTGAAAGAAACCTTGTGCAGACATGGCATTGAAGGCGGGTAGTGGGATCAACGTGTTTTAGTATAGGACAAAACCATTGGGTATCTTGGCATCAGGAGTGTATGGAGTCCAGTCAGGCAGGAGGCTAGACATAATTCTGTCAAGGATTTGTTGGCCGCGGCGTGTGCGGGCAACAGGTGAAATTTTTCAAGATAAGGTAGGATGGAGAGCCTACCTATGCTACCAATGTTGTAACTGTGCTGTTTTAGCAGAGTTACACGGGGAAAAGTATTTAGAAGATAGATAATAATATTTATTGTGAGATAGTGATTATATAGTTCATGTGAATCAAGGGTAACAGGAACAGGATTAGTGATCACACAGCTGGATGGAAGAAGGGGGTGGCTTGATCCTGGTAATGAGTCAAGCGCCAAAACAAGGTATCCACCATAAAGGATCATCATCTGTTCATGTTATTGGATTTGTTAATTTGAGTTGACTTCCTAGTCTGGCTTCAAGTGACTGGATAATTGGATTGCGGGTCACAAACCTGCTTGGTTGGAACCTTGCTGGCGGGTCAAGCCTGCGGTTTTGACAACATTCAGGAATTTCAATGATAAAACAGTTGAGTATGCTTCTCTAGTTTAATTAATCATATACTGCAAAGATGTACATAATGCAATTCTGCATAAAAAGTGTGAATGTGTCTTTGATAATAGCTACAAGCCTTATGTGAGTGACAGTGATACTTTTGAGAAGAAAGAGTCCAAGTTCTACTGCATTATAAATAAGCAGAAGGTTTTGAAAAATCACTGAATGCTATACCCAGGTTCTATTCCTATTTTTCTTCAGTCAAATGATGACACAACACACAATACAGTAGTTTTAAAAGCTGTGACAATAATCTAGATTCAGAACCTAATGGAAAAATGTGGGTTTTTTATATTCTTGGTCCAAATTTCAAATCACATTTCTCCAACTCAGGTGAGTGAAAAATAAAATAATTAATAGAATCAACCATTTAGCTCAAATTTTTTGATTTATTTAAATTTGAAATTTTTTGAATCCCTACTGCAGATAATTCAACTAAATAAAAACAAAACCCAACAAAAAATGTAAGATACATGTATCAGAAATGCAGGATTCTAATGTACAGCTTGGTATTTTATGTAATTCAAAAAATTTGTAGACAATATGAAATTATATACTAACATGAAATTTGGAAATGTCAAATCCAAGAGCTAAACTTCAAATAAAAAATGAGGTGAATTTGAAATAAATTTAATTAATGGTTGTCTTGAAATAGAATCTAAAGGATCTGAGGTGGATTTAAACCAATTTATTTGGAAATCACTGACATCCCTGGAAAATCTTCCAATTCTATTTTAGGACAGCTAAAATCAGATCATAATATTCACCAAATTAGACAAACTGTCATGTTTAGACTTTTTGTAGCTCTGGGTGAGAGTTAGTCCCTTATTAATGTTCTATCACTGTTGTATGTTTGAACTGTTGGGTATAGCTAGAAATAATTAGCCCTGGTAACTGTTCAATTACTATACCTGAATGCAGGGTAGTAAAACCAAAATAGAGTGAACAATATATAGAGGTAAAAACTTATATTAATTTCATATAGAAACCAAGTATATATAAGGAGGTGGGAAATTGGTAGAGGGGAAATTGTTGGAATAGGAGGCTGGAGAATTAGGCCAGGATTGACATCAATGCCATAAGCAAAATACCAATAACAATATGGACTACTGATTTCACACCCAGAAGTAGAGATTGATTGAGCAATCAGATTGTTGATATTACTTTCATTTAGCTTTCTGGACTCAAGTGCCAAATATGCGCTTTGATTTTGGAATTAAAGGCCTTATTTGTTTCCCCTTGGTGTAACCTCCAAGTTGCTGAATTACTGAGAGAATTTGAGTGGAATCCAGAATGCTCTTAGATCCACTAATTCTCAATCAATTGGTTGGGTGGTCGCCTATATGTAATTGTGTTCCAGAATCTAACTTTGAACCCAATGTCCATCAAATCCATTACATTCTAGAACATTGCAACAATTACTATACATGAATGAAGGGTAATATAATCATAATATGAATTGAATAATATTGTGAGGGTAAAAAATTAACATTTATTAGGATATAAACCAGGTATATATAGGTGTGAGGTGAGTAATCATGTAGGAGGAAAATTAGGGAATTTGGCCTTTGCTGTTGAGCATCAATACTAATAGTAGACCTTAATACTAATATTAGGCATCAACAGTAACCCAAAAAAGCAGATCAATTAGTGAATTGAATAATTGCTTAACCCTTCCTTTTGTATTCCATATTTAGAATTCAATAGCGCGCTTGGAATACAGAATTAGTGGCTCTGGTATTTACCAATTAACCAGAGCCTATAATCTTCATTATTTTCTGGGAAAATTGAAGATTATTCTAGAGCGTAATAATGTCTACTAGTTCTTGATTGCTTGGTCAAGCAATTCCCTATAGCATAAGTGAATCTGTATCTGACTTCTAATTAAATATCAATCAAATACATTATCCCTTAGCATATTTGTGACAATTATCTCAAATGTGGGTGTTCACAGAGAGCTTCTGTAAGACAACATGGGTTACTTCTGTTTTGGCATCTCATTCAGATGGATACCCAATAAGTTCATACAAGCAATCAGCCTTGGCAAGGTGGATATTCATAATAGGCATGCATGACAAGTCATCAGCATTCTGATGTTGAGCACCTGGGTGATGAACTACAGTGAAATCATAGCCTTGTAGTTGTACTGCCCATTGAGCTAGATGTTCCTCTGGCTCTTTTAGTTTCTGTAGTCATCAAAGGGAGGAAAGGTTAGTTGCCACAGTTAAGTGAGTCCTGTAAATGTAGTGACAGAATTGCTTTATTACGTTCAGGATAGACAGGTACTCCTTCTCAGTGACAGTGTAGTTTTTCTCACACTTATTCATAATACTCAAGGAATAAGCTACAGAGTGATCAACCCCTTCATCTGTAAAAATAAAGTGGTGTGCCAAAATATTTAAAGATAAGCTATTAGAGTAAATCAAGTGAATTTGCAACTGCTTAACAGTAATAGGCCAAATTGGGATAATGGACTGATGATTTTTGCGCCAAAGTTAGTATAACAGAAATCTGGCATGATTACAGAAAAGAGAAAGTACATTCTGAGAGATAAATTATAAAAATAAGTTGACAAATAGATTTGGTACAGAGATGAACACTTCACCGCCAGAGACTCTGAAGAAAATGTCAGTAATGATGTGATTGAGCTATCAACAACTGGGACCAGAAGGATTAAGTGTTTAAGAATAACAGAGTTATAGGAAGTTCAATTATTTTATTTTCTCAGTGATAATAAGCTATCTAGAAACAAGTTTCTAGTGTGGGGGTTGAGAGAGTTTTAAGGGAATTTGATTTGAGGGATGTCAATTTCACAGCTTCTGATTGGTCAACAAGAACATTTTCATCCTTAGGGGGCCCATTGTTGGAATTCAAGTGAATGATGTCACAATTAAAAAAATTGCCGGCTAGCAAGTCAAGCACTGACCTCCTTTGGTAGTAAATAATGTGTGACTAATTTGTTGTAGTTAATGGGCAAGAATGAGGGGTGATCCAGAATTTTGAGAGGCATCTTAGAAACTCCAGCATTGACCTATTTTTTATCTATAACAACATTTAATCTGTCTAACATTTTCAAGGGTTTAGCAGCTGCATGGCGCTGATTTCTAGTCTTGCAACACTGCACTATCCCTACCATCTGATTTTCTACTGTAACATAATCAACCAGTTGATCCAGGATGGTGCCTAAAGTCATCTCACTTGTGCCATTATATATGATAAACTCCTTGTTGTAGTTGGGGTAGACCATAATAGGGCTTCTTTGGGCTTCTTCTTTAAAGCCTCAAAGGCTTGCTATTGGCTCTCAGTCCATTCAAAAGGGACCCAGCAAAGTAGCTACACTAGGGGTTTGCTGAGTTTAAAAAGTCATTGATAAACTGACAGCAATAACCATCATCCCTAAGAATACTTGGACTTCTTGTAGGTTGGTAGTAGGGAGAATATTATTGATTGGCTCAACCTTATTATTCATGGGTTGAATACCTATCTGAGTTACATCATGATCTAAGAACTCTAACAACTCTTTGAAGAAGGAGTCTTTTTAAGCTTCAACTTGAGGCCAGCCTCACAGGTCTTAGTAAAGACTGCTTTTAGATGGTCCAAGTGACCAGTGAAAGTTGAGCTAAAGACCATGATATTGTCTAAATATACCAATAAACAGGATATTGTTAGATCTTTTAAAATGTAATCCATGACTTGCTGAAAGGTTGCCAGGGAATTTCACAATCCTTAAGCATGCTGTTAGGCACAAATAGTCCCTCATAGATGAATAGTGCAGCTTTCTCCCTGTCAGCAGGAATATATGTCCACCTGCTAATACCCAGAAGCTAGGTCCATAGCTGAGAAGATTTAGATCCTCTTAATCAGCAGAGGGTGTCATCAATTCTGGGTAAAGAATAGTAGTCTTTTTTAGTGAGTGAGTTGAGATATTAATAATTCATCACAATTCTATGACATCCATCTTTCTTTTTGAAGATCAGCAAAGGGGAGGCCTGCATGCTCTGGAATAGGGCTAACAGTCCATCATCCAGGAGCTACTTTGTTTTCTTGGATACCTTTATATCTTTTAATTGACTATGTTGGTAAGGTTTATCACAAAATAGGGAAGCATACCCAGTATTAACCTGGTGAATGAACCCTTTTGCTAACCCATAGTTGTTAGGCCCTTGGGCAAAGATGTCAGGGAAATGGTCCAATAGATTAAGCATCTCAGTCTGATGCAGATTGAGTTGAGGGAAATACTTGACAGAGAATAGGAATATAAATAGATGATTTTTTTCTGGTAATTTCAAATTGTTAAAGGTGCTAAAAGGATGCAAGGATTAAACAGCAGTGGCGCCCAGAAGGTGTCCATGCCCAAGTATTTGTTCTTTGATAACATGTGTTGCGCTTTTTGAAATACAGTGCCACAATTATTTAATATTATAGGGCAAAGGGCATTTTCTGAATAAATTCATATTTGAAGATATGAGTAGTATGTATCAGAAGAGCCAGGATCAGATTCAAACATAATTACTGTCAAAGACTGGCTCCTGAACACACAGAAGTACTTGCAGATTAAAAGATGATTTTATTGTAATTCATTAATTCTTCTTTTACCTTCTTAAAGGTCAATCCTTGAGCTGCTAGCAATGTCTTCTAGGACATTCTAACATGCCCCTATTTTGGGTAATCAGTAATCTAGGTTTGGCGCTTATTATATATCAACCAATAGAATATATTCATCTACAACCAGCGCAGGTGACCCTTGCTGACGTGGAATGGCTTAGTAGCTTCATGATCACTTCCTTCTATCCTGAACCTAATTCAGGTTTGGTGCTTAATATAATTAATATGGTAATTTGATATTATGGGGAATCAAACCCAGCGCCTCATGCTCAATGTAAAAGTAAGGCGGCGCAGCAGCACTTTATGTATAGTTAGTTTGGTGCCTAGTGTCATGAATGACATTCAATACTTGTATTAAAAACCTGGGAATCAAACCCCAGCCCTCAGGAAATGCCTTCTGTCAACCAGGGTAAACAGGAGTCTGCAAAAAGTCAGTTGGGTTAAACCCTGGCCCGCCAGAGATGCCTTGCCTCAACCAGGAGGAAATGGAACCTGGCAACCTGTCAAGTATCAAGACTGGTGGTTTGAAATCAACATTTTAAGCCCTGGAATCAAACCCTGACCCTTCAAAGGCAAATTGAGTCACTCAGGAAGGACAAAAACCCGCCAAGTCATTGAGTTGCAAACCCAAGTTGTTGAATTACTCCAAGACCCGCTAGACTCTTAAGGATGATTCCCCAAATGGTCAATAGATTGCTGTTAATCATGTGCCACCAAAGAACTAGACCTACACAGAAGTTGTAGCTTGCCTAAATAAGGTTAAAACAAGGCCTACTGCTAGCCCTGCCAATGATCACCCGCTGCTGCCAGTCTCCAGTCTAGAATGAGTAATGCAATTGGTCTTCTCAGGTGATATGGTGAACAGCAGCGGTGGAACAAACCATCACCACTTCTGTTCACCAGAGCAAGCACAACCAGGATCCACTGCCTTTGGAACCAAAAGCCAAGATCCATGTCCTGCCAGTTAATTGCCCACTGACCTGAAGTCTGTGAAAAGCAAAGTAGCAAAATAATCTGGTATAAGAGTTCTAGCACTATGGGGATGACCCTATTGTCATTTTTGATAATTAAGTTTTATGAACCTTTGGTTCAAACAAATCCTACCTTATCTAGTTTTAGTGATCTTTCATCTCAACTCCGGTCAAGTAGACAACCAGGCAACCGCCCCCTCTAGTGACCAACCTGCCAATCCTTCTCAGGCACTACACTGTCCCCCTGGAGCACCCTTCAGGCCTGTGCATTTTACCAAATACCTGTCCAGCCCCGCCTACTCAGAGTTTAACTTGGAAAATATCCTCATTGCTGACCCCTTGAAAAGAACTAGAGAAATCAAATACATAGGACACAAAAGAAATTGGTACGTGTCACAGTAAATTCCATAATGCTGGGAATTATTTGGACAAGTAGGAAGGCTCAGGAAGCCAGGAAACCTTTAACAAAATTGATCAATTTAACAGACTTGAATCAAATGATTGATTGAAAATGGGTTACAGCTGCTCCAGTTTGCCAGTTGAATCTGAAGTCCCCTTGTAAGCTGACGTTGATAAATTGATGTAATTTGAGGGTCACCCAATATGATCTGATTTATCAGCATGGTCATCAGAAGTTGTTCACTCAAGGGTTCTTTGCAAACTAGACCAGATACTTACTTTACAATGTGGAAGGAATAGGAGCCCAGGATCCAGGCAGTATTGCTTAGTTAATTCTTGATAAATATTAAATAATTTTCACTGTTTCAACTCTAAGAGTTGAGTCATCCCAAAAATTTACTCAATAAAATCAAAAATTCCTTGGTTTGATTTGTATTTTAAATGCATCCTGTAGTTGGCCTTTTGTGCTAGATTCCCTACAATTTAATCCTTAGCTGTATTATTACAGGAAGATGGGGCCCTGCTGTTAATACTTTGTTGTTGCCTCCACCAAATTTTAATTCAATGCCTGTCAATCTTGTAGCTGTTCCTCCTACCATTGAAGATGAAACTCTGGTGCTATCTCAATGTCCTGAATTTTATGCTGAAGACACTCTGATTCTCTTACAGGCCATTTATCTTGGGCTCTTTTGGTTAGGGTTAATTATTTTACTTAACCCTAGTATCTCATTTGGAAATTTCACAAAACGGTATCTAAAGCTGCTTGGTGGTTAATCATTAACTCTATGTGGATTTGGTGGGTGATTCCCCACCACATGAAGACAGCTTATTATTATCCCTCAATTTCCGTCAAAGTACAAGAGGCCACCAAGATTGTTCAAAGACAAGTACACTTATCTGCCTGCCTACTTTGTCCCCATTACTCCTCCCTTAACCCCACAACCCAACCTCTCAATGGAACCCTCCACCGCCTCCAAGACCACTTCCACTCAAATGTTTGAAGTACTCTGCATTACTTTGACAGGATTGGTGAACTCTATGATGCCCAACTCCAGGCCCTGGTCTTTACTTGGTTGATCTTTATCCTATATTATCAAGTTAGCACCCATCCTATGGTGGGCATTACCCACTGACCTGGATGTACCCTATACTGAGCCATCTAATGCCTCACCTTATACCTGGCTTTCTGACACCTAGGGTAATAGTTGGGCAGCGCTGCAGCGCCTGCAGATTTTCTTAAGTGGCACAGCAGCAAATCATGTATCTATAGGTACCACAACAGCACTTATCATTGATTGATTTTGTGGTAAAAGTCAGAAGACTGCTGCTGGTTCAATATGCATACATTTTATAATACTAATTTATGGCATTGAGCTGCTATAATCCTTATTTGTGAGCTCTTTCATAATTGATATCATTGATTTTTATACTGTTAATTTATGATGTTGGCTGATGAGATCCTAATCTGCAAGCTCCGTCATAATTGGCATCATTGCTTGGTCAAAAATACCAACAACATGCATGAGGGTAGCCGTGAGGTTGGCAAGCAGCAACTTCATAGGTTCTTTATGAGTTACGTCTAGGGCATCTGGGCATAGTCAAGACTTGCTTTGACCCAATGATTCAGGGGCATATAGTTCCATGAATTTTTTATACATCAGCTCATAGGAGAATTGATAGTCTACCAAAGATTGAGATCCTGAGGGGATGGAGAAAGCTTGAGGTGCTATTAAGGGCACTCCTTCTGCTGTAGGGCATGAAGGCAGGAGAGATCTCAAGTTAGAAGAGTGCATTTGAAACTTAAGGGATAATATTTCTGTAGGATATACAGGAACACATGTCTTCAAGCATTTACCAGGGAGTCAAATGGGTTCCTCAAAGATGATGGACATGGTATAGCTCAACAAGGAAAGGTATCCTTCCTTCAGATTGATAATATTATTGTATTCCCATAAAAATTGAGTGCCAATGAGCAGATCATAGCTCTCATTCTCTAGTACCACAGAAGGAGAAGAAAAGAGAATTTTCCAAAAGCAAAAAGGCAGAGCAGAATAGGCCCCAATATCTTGAGTGGTAGACAATCCTGAAGTCTCATAGGTTTGGTTTTATGTTAAGTCAGGAGCAAGCTTGAGTTTCTTTATAAGTTTAGAAAAAGCTACATTTAATTGAGATCCAGTATCCATGATAGCCTTAATTTTGACTTTTTGCACACCCATCTCTACCCTCATGGTGTTACAACCAAAAGGGGGTAAGATGGTTAAGATCTTTTGTGAGGCGGCAAGCTCTTTCTCCCACTTTTCCAGGGTACAGTGTAGGGCAGGAATATATTTGTAGACCATTTGAAGTGGCAGAGATACCTGAACATTCTGGAAGATAGCTTATGATAATTCAGCTGCCTCAGTGGAATAATCTACCAGCACTGGGGCATGTCAATCTTGTGCAAGATAAGGACAAGCTACTACATCTCTAGCAGGGGATGAGTCAGGTGTAGGCTTTGAGGTGACCATTGTCTTTCCTAATCCTAACTTGTAAGAGACATTAATGGTGTCAGGAATAGCAAGAACAGAATATTAATGCCCATCAGGATCATTTTCCTCAGACTCCTCATAGTCTAAATCACTGGAAATGTTATGAAAGAGGTGTAGGATGGATATATTCTCTGTTCTAAAAAGAGGTAAAGGAAGTTGAGATAGTGTGACAATAGAAGAATATGAGGGAGTGTCTTCACCAGAGAGTGTCTCTGGCTCTAAGTTGACTAGGTTTTTCTCAAATGACTTCTAGAATCAGCCCCTTCCACCTTAGGATTAGTGTACACTTGATATTGATGACTCACTATTCTAAAGTTATGACACTCTTGCTGTTTAGGAGGTCTGTTACCATCCAACACCATGATTTGAGAATTATGGTTATCTCTGCTGGAGGATGGCTAATTTTCCATTACTACTGGACTAGTGTGGGTCAAATTCATATCCTGCAGGAATCCTTAATCCCCTTCATGGAAATTGAAATTGGCTTGTGTGCTTTGAAATGAAAATACAGCAACTGATTGACCTTGAGAGCATTGGCACAGGAAATATAGGCTCCCTTGAAAAATTACTGGCAACTATTAATAAGCAGCTGTACCTTAATGTAGAAATGGTCAGAAAATTTATCAAGTGTTTCTTTAGATTTAAAGACAATGTGCATGAAGTCATTATTTTTAACCTCTAAGCTCATATCATTGCCAAGCTTATCAATCAACATCTCTTTTTTCTGGGCCCAAGAGGTTATGTTCTCAAATTAAGTGATCACTACTTCTTGAAAAATGGGATTATGACAGGTGATTATGTATTCTCACTTCAATTTTTCAGGAGAATATCTCATTTAAGTTTCATAGATGGCCCAGAACGCAGCAATAGTGGAGGTCTTAGGATTGAACACTTGTTTAAAAGCTGGTTTGTAATCAGGATCAATACCATTGGAGGCCTTACCACCTAATCTTTCTTGGGAATTACTATTGATCTCATGTATTTCACCAGAAAACTTGGCCTCACTCTCAACAGGGGTTTTTTGCACCCACAACTGCCATAAGCTTTCCTTGGGTGTGGTGAGGGAGTCAGCTACTTGGGTGCTAGTCTCTACTGCAGAAGCAGTCATGCAAGAAGCATTATCCAGGTTGATCTTCTGGACAGCTTCAGTGGCTCATATCCCTTTCATCTGCAGGGTTACCTCTTTTATTTGAGCAAGGAGGGGACAAACCAAGAATTTGTATCCTTGATAAGTTTGCTCATCTCCTTGAGGCTGTTGTCTAATCTATCCTGATTCTTGTCTAGCTGTCTGATGTCCTGAGCAAGGTTACTCAAGGCAACAGCACAGAAGATTCTGGGGCTTCCTTAAAGACCAGTGCAACATGAATTATCTTCACTAGAAGGAGGCAAAGGGTTTCTGGATGCCCTATCTGCACACACCTTGTCTAACTCAGCCCGCAGTTCTGCCACTTGATTGATGAGTATGGCAATATGTGGGTCAGGAGTAGGTGGAGGATAGGCTTGTGCCTCTTGAGCAGCCTGTTGTCTGATGATTGCCTTGAGTTTCTGGATGGTAGCCCATATCTTCTTTAACTCAGTGGTACTATCATTGGTAGGAAGAGTGGGTGGTACAACAGGATTATGCTTTCATTGAGTGTTTACATAGGTTTGTAGCTCTTGTAGAGAAGAAAAAATCATCATTTGTGGTAGTGTACATGTCAGGAATATTCCTGAAAACAACTTGTCAAAAGAAATTTTTTTGATCATAATTGCACCCAGAAATCATGAGAAATATTTGCAGCAGTTCCCCCTGATTGGGGAAACTGCTGCAGAATAAGGAGCCAAAGAAAAATAAATTAAAAATTCTAATTCTTTTAATTGTGGCTTTTATAGTCCAACCACAGACCACACTGCCAGCTGCCAGCTGTCTGCAGGCCTCATGCCCATACTGGTGGCTTGCCTGTGTGCGCCTGCTGCCAGCCAGCCAGCAACAGGTAGCACACCCCCCATAGAGGGCCGTCCACTCCCTCTAAATGGGGAAATTACCAAAAAAGTAAACCAAAAAAGGCAATCCCCCAACACACAATTTGAGGGAAACTGCTGCCCAAATTTAGAATTTACCTAATCTAGATGGGGCTGACAGGCTGCCCTGCAAAACAATTAACACAGTAGCTGCAGAAGCTGAATTTGGATGCATGAAAGTATCCAAAATGGCACCAAACCAATGCAAGTCAGAGATTAACAATTCCTTGCCTGCAAATTCCCTCCACTCCCAAAAGGGAATTCCAGACAACACCAAGTGTTTGGGGTTCCCTGTTCAATTTTTTTCACTATTCATGCCTCATCAAGGCTGACAGTATATAATAAAGCTCAATCACTTAATGATAGTTTGTGCTATCATTGAGCAAATCACCCCTCAAATTTTATCACATAAATCATCCAGACTTTAAAAAACAGAAAGTACAAGACTCTAAGCTTTGTCTGCCCTTCCCCAGGACTAAGGAGATGAACCACCTTATTTTCTTGGCTGTATCATGGCCTGCCTTGGGATCAGGGGCCACCAATAACAATATCAACCACACAGGCCATTCAACAATCCTTCTGATGAGTACTTTTACAAGGAGCCAGCTCAGCTAAACTCCTCTGATCAGTACTCCTGACCCTCCCTGGTTTTGCCCCAATCAACTCAGTCCATAGCAATATAAACCATGGTTTACTATTGTCATGAATATTCCTGACAACACCTTGTGTCAAGATAAACCTTTGAGCGCAATTGGACTCAAAGAGCAAAATAAAAAATTACAGCAGTTCCCCCTGATTGGGGAAACTGCCGTAAAACACCAAGCCAAAGAATCAGAAATTAAAAATGGAATGTTGGAAAGAAACGGGTTTTATACCCCGGCCGTGGACCGCACGCCAATCCTGGCGGCTTGCCTGTGTGCGCCCGCTGCCAGCCCAGTGAATGGGGAAATTGCCCAATTGGGAATCACCAAAAGGCAATTTCCCCAAACCCAAAAATGAGGGGAACTGCTGCCCAAATTTGGAACCTACCAAATTTGGAGGGGGTTTACAAGATCCCTAGTATGACAATTAATGCATCAACAACAGAAGTTGAAGGTGATTGCCTGTAAGTACCTGAAGAAACTCCAAAGTCATGCAATGCCAAGATTAACAATTCATTGCCTGCCAATCCATTCCCATCCCACTTCCAAAAGGGAATTCCAGACAACACCAAGTGTTTGGGGTTCCCTGTCTAATGTTTTGCACTATTCATGCCCCACAAGGATGATAGTATATAATAAAGTCAAATCACTTGATGATAGTTTGTGCTATCATTGAGTGAAATTACCCCTCAATAGTATCACATAAATCAATTCAAAAAACTTCACCTACAAGAAGTTAAACAAGACACTAAACTTTGTCTGCCCTTTTCCAGGATCAGAAGATGAATCACCTAATCTTCTCAGCTGTCCTCACAGCATGCCTAGGGATTGGGGGCCACCAATATAACCAACAGCATGGGCCATTCAACAAACCACCTGGCAAGTATTACTACAAGGAGCCAGCGCAGCTCAACTCCTCTGAGCAGTACTCCTGGCCCACGCTGGTATTGCCCCACTCCACCCAGTCTGTAGCCATATACACCTGTATATACTATGTACTCACGTATTTTGCCAGTAATTTCAGACGCTATAACGTGCATGCCAAAGTCTTTCAATTGATGATGACAGTCTATCCAATTGTGATGGTGCTCACAGGCTTCCAAGTCGCCAACTTGGTCCCTTATTTTGCTAGAATACTTCCCCAATTGTTGGGTCTTTACAACTATGTACTTACATATTTTGCTGGTAATTCCAGTCAATTTAACGTCCACGCAAAAGTGTTTTAATGGGTGATGACCGTCTACCCAATTGTAACAGCGCTCACTGGGTTCCAAGTGGCAAAATTGAGGCCATACTTAGCTAGAATACTTCCCCAATTTTTGGGTCTTTACAGTATAATATCTGAGTGGCAGAAAAAGATGTAGAGATGAACTGCTCCAAAATGTGAGCTGTTGATTGAAATGCTCTTGAAACTGGTTGAGTTGCTCTATCAACTTTTCCACACCAGCGTCTTGAGAGGTCAAAATGGCTTTCACAGAGGTACACCAGGGAGCAAACCCTTCTTTGTAGGCTTTAAGGCGCTCTTCAATGTGAATGGGGATTGAGGCACACAGAGATTTGGTGGTGCTCTGAAGATGCTGCTGAACAGCCATCAAGTCACTTTGGTTCTGTGAGAGAGGGGGCTAAACTAACTAAGTTTGGCTCCCATCCTGGCAAGATGAACCACCAGGATGCTACCCAGTAAAGTAATGGGACAGCTGCTTGGAGGGGGATCAGAGAGAGGACATAGGGGACAGCTGAGGAAAGTACACATTCAATCCCATCAACACTAACCCAGTGAGCAACCAGGATGTGCAAGTGGCAACAGAAGGCAACTTCACAGGTTCTTAGAGGGGTGCCAAGTTGTCTCTGTCCAAGCTAAGGATGGTAGATGCCAGTACCTCCTCCAGTGAGGGAGCTGGCATGGTGTAGTATACAGCGGGAAAGTCCAAATTGTCACAAGTTAGGCTCTTGACAATTGTCTCTCCCAAAATGAGAAGTTCACCAGGGAGGTACAGAAGACTATAGGGATTGTCTCCCACAAGGCAAGCATAAGTGGAGAATTGTGACCACAGATCAGGGGCAGTTGTCCAGAGAAGAATTACAAAAGGAGCCAAAGTAAACATCATAAATTTTAGAACTGGGAGAACCATAGTTGCAAAGGCCACAAAATTTGGGATCTAAAAGTGCAATTTTTAAGTCTCAGAGCTATAGAAATGTATATGGGTGGGGAAGTCACAAGAGGAATTAGGTGGGAGACAGCAGGAACCACTTGGGGGCCTAAAATGGTTTTGGGTAGCTTGGGTGGAAGTAAATCAGAGAGCGGGTTCAAAATCAATAAAATCAACTAGAAACTCAAAATAAGAGTAAGTTTTATAAGGAATTTCTAAATTGAATCTAGAGCTTGAACAGTGCTTTTGAAAGCATAAACTACTGGAATAACAATTAATCAAAAGGCCTAAGCTCCAGGGCTTCAAAAAGATGACCAGGTTTGGACGGGCAACATAAAGGTAAGGTTTGTGACAAAAATGACTAACACTTTGCTTTAAGATCAAAGAAGACTCCAACAGAGAGTTGACTACTTCTAAAAAATTAAAAAAGTGAAAGATAACTGTTTTAAAGTTTAATAATTTGAAAAATTGACAAGCAGGGGACACAAAGTCCCCTGGCATTGTTAAAAGGAGAGAATTGTTAAGAAATGATCACATGACTACTTTGGCTTGCATCTGATTGGCAGGAAGAGAAATTTTGCTGGACAAGACCAGGGGCACTGGAAGGTTTCAAGTTAATTTCTGCAGCTCCACCTGATTGGCTAGAGACAATCCCAGGCATTTGGGATTTACTTGATTTTCCGGCTATTGATGTGGTGTTGTTTGATTGGGCGTTTCTGATAGTTTTTAAGAGAGGACAACACCATGCCAACAAATAGTCCAAATTGATCAGTGTTTCTTCCCAGGCCGGGACAACCAGAGCCAGGGGATCTGCAGGATAGGCCAGGAAAAATCTCTCATTAACAATATGAGCTAAATCTCCTAGAGAATTAAGTGGCTTGGCTGTTATTTTTGGCCCTTTTTGGTGCAGTGGGGAAAACAGTTTGATCCCAGGCCAAAGGTGGCAGTGAATTTACAGGTTCATAGAAAGTAACAACAAAATATTATGGGTACACTGTTAGAATGTCAAAAACTGATCATAGTTATTTCAAGAAGCAAGATTCATCTCATTGAGCTGATACAAATATAAGCCTAATGCAAGTTGGTGGTGGATTAGTACAGGGTATACAAAATGCTGCATCCAGTTGCCCATAGTGTCCAGGGTGGCAAAATGTGTGCAGATGTGTTTACCATCCACCAACATAAGGTATAATTATGGAATTAAAATGTTGATATCCTTTCCAGAGGGGCTCCCAGAAGCAGGGGTTGTCCTCTAGCCAGGAAAAGGGCAGAATCACAGATCTGATTAAATATGGGAACCAAGGAAGAGAGAATCTATCTGCAGCCTGGGAGTACCTTGATGATCCTAGGTATTACAGGCATGTCTGCAATATTCTCTTTGAGAGGCAACTAGTTATGGTGGGCAATAAGGACCAATAAAGTTAGTGGTGTATGGCATGAGAAAGGGGCTTAGCTCCCCTGTAGTGAGCACCATTTTTGTTAAGTTGTTCTCTACTATATTGAAATAGGAGATAACTTGGCGTAAACTCTTTATGAAAAAAGACTTGGAGTTCAAGCTAAGCAGGAGTTAGCAACCTGGGCGTTGCAAAAAGATAAACTGTATTACATTTTGCCCTGTTTTAGGATAATTTAAAATACATGTCTCCCTGGTACCAGGAAAAAACTGCTTGAAACTTAAAGATGTAAAAGCATGATAAAGATAAACTTAGATTTATTTAGAAAGGAAATTTCTTTTAAATACTTGGTAATTGATCTTTGTATCCTTAGTGGAGTCACAAATGTGGCATATTGCTGATAGAGATGCAGACAACTCACTAATTAATATCAGTTCAAATTTGGGAAAACTGAATAATTCAGTCTGAAAGCAAATCCCTCTATTTTGAATTCAGAAGTTTGTGCTGGACCATATACTAGTCTAATTGAAAGTACCTGTGAAGTTGGTTTTACAACAAACATTATCCAACACAATGATATTGGTGAATCCTGAGCTAGTGATCCTGAGATAATCACAAATCAATTAGATAAATGTGATAAATGTTTTTTTATTATGAAATACTTTGGTCATTTGATACAGCTTGATCACTTTTGGACCATGGAGAGCCACTGTAGAATAGGCTATTTCACTAGCTGGCATACACCAAGATACTCTGTCCTCAACATCCTTGGGCGCATATACATATTCATTTTTCATAGACAGTGAAAAAGAGCTTTTTAAGTAGTAGAATTATACTACTCCTCTATCCTTGAGAGCAGTGTATGTCAGGATTCCCTTCTTCTACCTATAGCTGCTAGTATTTTTATTTCTGGGACACCAACTTGTCTTTATGACTCCTCTCCTGATTATCTTCACTCAATTTACCTGCTATTATCTTTCTGCCTTTCCCCCCTTGCTTGAGTAGCCAGATCCTATCTATTATAATGATTAGTTAAGTTTCAAAGCTTACCTTTGTTCACAAACAAGTTTTGAACCCAGAACCTAATGATGGGTTAGTTTTAATCAATTCCAAACCTGCTTACCTTTTTCTTTTGCTTTGGCTTACGCCAGCAGTCTTTGGAGCCTGTTTTTCTGCCTTTTTGCTTGCTCTCTTGCCCAAACCTAAATTTTCCAAGCAACTGCTGCTCCCTTACCATCTCCTTTACCTTTGTGCTTAACTTTTAAGTTAAGTTATCAGAAAAATGTGTTTGTGTTTTTTTTCACCACTAAGATTACCTAACTACCTTTGGTTAGTTGTTTTCTCCCTCTAAGTCACCTCAATAACCAGACTTCAATAAAAAGCCTGAGTTCATCCAGTCTCAACTTAAGTTGAGATTGTTTGACTTGCACCCCAAAAAGGTACTTGTTAGGTTTTGTGGCTTGTGTTTCTCTTCAATTTTAGTTTTAGCTTTTAATCTTTGGTCTCATGATTTCTTTTGACTTTATTTTTCACTAGTTAGGTAGTTTTTTATACTGTAAATTCAGAACCTGAATGTAAAAATGCGGGATTGTCAAATCCTTGGTCCAAATTTTGAATCACTTTTGCGGGATGGTCTTTTTTAATTAAATTGATTTTTTTGAGTATTTATTTGAATATTTGAAAATGTGGGAACTCATAGACACTTTGCAAAGTTCAAGTTGACCTGTATATTTCCAATGGACAAAATGAATTAGCTGGAATCAGATTTGAATTGTTCAAATCCATCAACCATTTTCATTAAGTTTACTATGTTTTTTGAAATTGTGGGATTGTCAAATCCAAGAACCAGATTTCAAATCACTTTTGAATGGCACTAGTAAACTCAGATATTAATTGCAGGAACTGGAATCCAAATTTAATGTACACTAAGCACACTAGGAAACACCAACCCAAATAAAGAATCTCCACCACAACTAAAATCAAACTAAAAATTCAATCTCAATAACCATAATTAGACATAAAAATTTATTAAACTTTAAAATTATCCAAATCCGGAAAGTATACAATATTATAAACTTCAAAGCACAGATATAGAAATTCTGTTACTATTCAAGGCTAACTCAAGAGAAAATAACTAACCACAACTAAACCAATAACTCCAAATAAATACATATTTAATCTAAAATATATTTTTTATTTTATTTTTATGGACCATCAATTGCATTCTCAACCCGCTCCTGTACCAGCCTGCGGGGCAGCCCATCCACAAGGGCGCCCCAGAGGGTCCAAGAACAGACCCAGAACCCAACTCAAGGGGATTCATGCCAATACACAGGCCTCCCAAGGTGTCAGTGCCAGTCAACCAATCACCTCCTGTGTCACAAACCAGAAACAGAAGCTTATATCCCAGAAAGAAGTCACTCTCAAGGCCTACCATCAAAGCTCTCATACCAAGGTCATTGGGAACAATGAATTTACATACACCTCCACTGTATATCCAGTTGTCACCTGGCCCTGCACTCTTGACCCAAGAGTTGCTACTTCTTGCCCTCACATCTTTGACACCTCCTATCAGCCATTGGCCACAACTGAGGAACCATCTGCGCCTATTGTGTATTCAACCATTGACAGCGCCACTGCAAGCAAGCGTGATCCCACCTTCTACATGAAGGTCCCCATCCCCTGTGTCAAGCCTGGTAGCCAGTATGCTGTGGTACCTGCCAAGGGCCGGCATCAGTTGACAGATACTGAGTGTGAAGCTCTCCTCAACTGCTTGAACAGGGAAATGGCGGTTTGGGATATTGCGTCCTGATTTGGTGTCATGGCCAGATACATTGCTTACATTAACACCAAGTATGGTAACACCGGGCAAATTGCCAAATCCACCAAGGCTAAGCGGCAGCCCAAACTCCTTCAGCCTGTTCATATTGATGCAATGAAGCAGTGGGTAGCCAAGGATTGCCACCTGGACACACTTGCTGTTCAATCAATGCTTGTCATAGAGTTTGGGCTTTCTGTTTCTAAAACCCTTGTTTACAAAGCAATGGTTGATTTGGGCTTCTTGTGGAAGGTGCTCAAAGTTTCTCCATACATTAGGAATAGTGAAAAGACCATTGAGGATTGACGCATTTATGCCAAGACATATCTGGCGCTAAAGGAGACTGGGAATATCCAGTTCTTCTATATCAACAAATTGTCGTTTTCTTCCTCACTCAGGTCTAGGCATGGGTGGGTCAAGAAGGGGTCTAAGGACGGCGTAGCCCATTGTGCAGCTGTCTGTTCCCAGACCTATTCCATGGTTGCGCTTCTTGGTTCTTGCGGGTTGGACCAGTATCAGATGATTAAAGGCTCCCATAACAGCAGGACCTTTCTCAATTTTCTCCAAGCCAACAAGGAGTACCTTTAGATAAATTACAGCGGCACAACCAACATTGTTGTGCTTGATAATGTTGGGCTCCACAAAGTGGATCTGGTTGTGTCTGAGTTCCCCCCCATCAACAAAAACAGCCATTCTGCCAGCCACTGCCTTGCAGACTGCCCAATGAGACTACTCTTTCTTCTGCCCTATTCTCCATTTCTGAATCCAATTGAGGAGGTGTTTGGTTGGATCAAGAATAAGGTGAAACAAGGCCTTCCTCAGGACACTGAGGATCTCTTCAACATTCTCAATATCAGCCAATTTGCAATGCCACCTGATGTGGTGGCGGCTTTCTATGAGCACTCGTAATCCTTCCTCCCTAAAGCCCTGGCCTCCAAGCCAATCAGATAAATGAGCGCTCTGAGTTTTATTTAGTTTTAATTTTATTTAGTTTGTTTTTATTAGGACTCAAAAATTATTATTTATATATAATAACATGACTTTGAATGTATTATAGACATATAAGAATATGTAGAACAGGTAAGTGAAATTAATTATACTAGGTATGAGGAATATTTTTTTATTATAATGCACTGAATATTATTATTGGCTTTTGCACTAACAAATAAATAAATTAAAAAAAGATAGAAATAAATTAGTTTATTTAAATAATTTTGAATCCTTGATGGGACTTTGGCTTTTTTAAGCCACAAATTGGACCTTGCATGTCATCATCTGATCCTTGTTATTTCAGTGCCACTAAACCACACAACATGGCAACCAATGATTTTCATGTATTGCTTACTAATTAGTACTTAGGACGCGGGTCAAGTATATCAAATATGTTTATCAAATCACATTACAAGGGAAAGGTAATTTGAGTTCTAAACAATCATTTGTTTAGAACAATAGTGGAGCAGGCCGCACGATGCAGATAAATTAAATTCTTGTTGTTTATCTATGTGATAAATAAACCTGTACTCGACGAGCTAGCAAATAAAAACATTTTTAACTTAATTTTAATATTTGATGTGGTCACAACTTTAACTAATGTCTTGTAATATATTTAGATATATTAATATTATAATTTACATACTAAAATTTAAAATTAAAATTAAAATATTGAAAGTAAAATTATAATTATAAATCTTAAAAGTTAAATATTAAAGTTTAAATAATCAAAATATAACAATTTTATTAAATCGTGATTTATTCAATATCAAAATATTTGATATTAAAAATTTTAATATTGTAATATGTATTATTAAAATTTTAATATTGTAATATGTATTATTAAAATTTTAATATTAACTTTTAGATACTAAATTTTTTAATATTTAAATATGTAATATTAAAATTTTTATAGTAAAATGTTAATATTACATATTTCAATATTAAAAAATTTAGTATTAAAATATAAAAAGTAAAAAAAGTTTAATTTGCAAGGGGAAAATATTTATTAGGGAGATGCAAATTGCAAAGGAAATGCAATTATTCTGGAGAACTATACCCTGAAATTAAGTTTTTGGCTAAAGCATCTAATTGGATCCACATACTCTTCTGTACGTGGTGGACAACCCTGGATGCAATTGCTAGAGGGGTGGCGCCCTGTACCCCAGTGGTTGTTGATTGTTTGATAAAAGGCAGGCGGGTGAGTGAATCAACTAGTAGGGTTTTTTCAGGGGGCACGTAGTACCCGTATAGTGTTGCCAATGCAAATGAGTCATACAGGACGTGCTCAACTGTCCTATATCCCTGTGGTGTCTTCTGGCAGTTGAGGGCTACACGGCAAATATCCATGTGAATAGGTACATCCTCCAACTTTTTGACGTTGGTTTTTAACATGCAGTGTAGGAGTATTCCCAGGTATACCGTGACGTGGATTCTCTGCAAGGTATACTTTTACAAGAACAGGCATAATTTTTTGAAAGTTTGAACTAACTTATTAACATAGGATGTTTGATTGAACTTGAAGAGGGTTCTGGGGGGCGCCTGACTTGAATCAGCCCCCCAGGCCTTGGCAAACAATATTAATAAAGGTTTAAAATTATTCACGAGGACTGCATCCCCGACTTTATTTGATAGTGCCTTAAATACTTCATTAAAAATTGCAGATTTCAAATATTTATTTCCTATTTGAAAGTCAGTTTTTATTAAATTCTTTTCATATTTGTTGATGTTTGTGAAGGGGAATCTTTGAATGCTTTTGTATGTGTATTCATTAAAGTTCAGTTTGATATCCCTGCAAATTTCATTCATTTCTTTGATTTTGATATTTGATCCTAGTTCATATGCTTCCCTTATTCATGGCAAGCACCCTGCAGGTGGTGAATATTCCCTATATTGAGCTTCAATATTAAAAAAATTATTCATATTATGTTGAATTATTTTATTTATTTGGTTTTTATTTATTTGTTTTACAGGGGCCACCAGTGACTGGTAACCCCCCTAAAACCAACTTGGCGTATAAGCCGCTACTTCTGCAACCTCATCCCCATTCCTAGTGATGACTAAATAAATATAAGTAAAACATAAAAAGACTTACTAATTCTTTCCCCTGTGGCCCCCTCAGCCACAGGCGCCACTTCAGCAAACTTCATGAGGCGTTGGATGCTCTTCATTAATTTTTCTAGGCTGAATTTTTCTTATATTTCTTGCAACTTGTGTTTCTTCTTGGTTTTCATTTGATAAAGCTTCTGTATTTCTTGAAGCGCTTCTGCTTCTTGCTTGTGTTTCATTTTCATAGGTTTCCATTTGGTTGGTTTCCTCTTCATTGGTGTGGATTTCCTTTTGAATTTATGTTCCTTCAATTAGTTTGATCTTATTGTTTTTTTGGCCCCCTGCCAGAACTCCCACAAATTTTAGGCCGCATTGTTGAACTTCAGACTTGATAAAATTGTTCCCTGTAGATTAAGTAATGCTTGTTTGTTCTTTTTATCTATAATATTTCCCAATTTATCCAGAGCATCTTCTTTGGACTGGATTAGTGGCTGGCCCTTGTTACCCAGCTTTCCTGTCACTATTTCCCTGATATTTTTTTCTATTTCAACAACATTTTGCAGGTGTGCTTCTAATTTGTTGATCAAATTATAGATTGTTGACATTTTGTTTGAATTCCATCAAAAACTGGGTTTTACAGTACTATCTTCAACACAGACATATTTTTCATCATCATTAATAAATTAAAGACAATAAACATAAATATTGCATTAGAATATTGCAATTAGACGTCAACTCTTGATATTTTGATATTATGTGCATAACTCAATGCATTTTGTTTAATAAAATCCATTGTAAACTTAGCCTTTTTCATTCCAATTTAAAATTAATTGACTTTATTTATATTAGAGAGCCATTAACGCTTAGTAAAAATATTGAAAATTAGTGCAAGTTACAGCCTGTATATTTACCTATTGGTAATAATTCTATAAACTTTTTAGTTGGATTTTGCAAGGTAATAATGTAATGTGTTAAAGAGTACTGTTTATTGTCATTAATTGGCTGATTTTCTTTGCTGTGGCAATTGTGCATTTTTTGATATTTACGCACTAGTATCCAATTGGTTAGTTTCACATCCAATCACACAGGTGATAGGAAAACAAGCCGCCACCCTGAGACTGGATGTGGCCGGGGTGGCGGCTTGTTTTCCTATTGCCTGTGCAATTGGATGTGAAGCCAACTAATTGGATACTAGTGCATAAATATCAGAAAATGCACAATTGCCACAGCAAAGAAAATCAGCCAATTAATGACAATAAACAGTACTCTTAACACATTACATTATTACCTTGCAAAATCCAACTTAAAAGTTTACATAATTATCACCAATAGGGAAATATACAGGCTGTAACTTGCACTAATTTTCAATATTTTTACTAAGCGTTAATGGCTCTCTAATATAAATACAGTCAATTAATTTTAAATTGGAATGAAAAAGGCTAAGTTTACAATGGATTTTATTAAACAAAATGCATTGAGTTATGCACATAATATCAAAATATCAAGAGTTGATGTCTAATTGCAATATTCTAATGCAATATTTACGTTATTGTCTTTAATTTATTAATGATGATGAAAAATATATATGCTCATAATTTTAAGCTATTAATAAAATGTACAACATTGTATTAATTATGAGAAATGTTGATAATGTAAAAAGAAAATATTATTAATTATGAATTGAAAGAGAGATATCAATTTTAATAAGTTGTCACAAAGAAAAGATTTATTTGCTAATCAAAGGACAGGAAGGGGAGGGAATGGGCAGAATGAACATTGTCTTCATCTGCGCCTGTGAAAGAGGCGGCATCAGAGATAGTGGGGAGGGAATGGGTGATGGTTTGGGAGTCAGGGTTGGAAGGCAGGTGGCTTGATGGGGGGTTGGGGAGGCAGGGTTTGTTGACTGGGAAGGGGAAGCAAGAGCTGATTGCTTCAATTGCTCAAATTCTTCTTCTGTCACATATACTGGCTTGATAAAACAGATGGACTGACGTGAGGGGAGACAGGGGGTCTTTTCCAGACTTATCACTATCACTTGCATAGAAGATGATGAGATCAAATAAGTCCTGGATGGACGCGGAAGGGAAAAGCTCATACCCCTTATCAATTTAGGTGCATAGTTTGTTGTAGGTGGCAGGCTTTAAACACCTGAGGGCAGAACCAAAATTGTAGAGACATACATCTGCAAGATGCATGTTGGCGTAGTTGATGGGGTAGCATCAGCAGGTATGCCCTGCAGCCCTGATTTCTTGGGTTGCCCATTCCCGCTGCTCCATCTCTGCACTCACTACAACTGTGTGCACGGTGTTTTGTGTGGCCCACTCCTCCAGCATGGCCTTGAGCTCTGTCTGGTAGGCAGACCCATCTGCGGTGTTCAATATTGCCAAGTAATAATTGACACCCAATGGGGAAACTGTCAATAAAACCCTGACAAACCAATACAATATTGGGACATGCTTGTACACCTCAGACTGGATACGCTTCTCTCCAAAGTCTTGGATACTTGCAGATATCTTAGCATACAACAGGAAGATTACGTCATTATAGGCCCTCATTGCCCTCCCTTTGATAAAATTAATATTTGAATTGTAGGGGTCAGTGTCCACCAAAATGGGGCCCCTGAGAACTTGATTGGACAAGATTCTAGCAGCAACCACAACTCTGTGCATCCACAAATTCACTGTTCTTTTGTTGGTGAAGATGCTGTGGAGTCCCAACTGGAGACGTACCTGGACCAGGGGCATCTGCAGGTCACGTTCAATAATGGCCATCATAAGGGGATGGGCTGTATCACCTTTGGTTGAAGTACAGGCACCAGCCAGGGTCTTCTTGGTAGGGGGCACAGTTGGCGTGGGCTCGCAGGGTTGCAGCCACAGTGGACTTTGCAAACCTCATTGCGGCCGCAATTTCCCCAAGGAACATAAGCTTCCCTTGCTTTTCAACCATTTCAAGAACAATCTCCGGAGTTATTAGTTTTCTTCTGCGTCTTGCAGGCTGATTGGCTGGGGGAGAGATGTGTTCATCTTGGGAACTGGTCCATGCCATCTGATTGGCTGTTTTAGGGTCCTGGGCTCTCTGGGTGACCCCATGGCTAAAATGGCTGGTTCTGAATGCCATTGCTGATAAGGAATTTGGGTTGGCAGCTGCCTGTGCATGGTGGGCAAACAGGGCCATGCTGGAAGTTGCAGGAGAAAGAACAGACTCATGGGTGGGGCTTGCAGAGGGTCCTGTGGGTTGGGAGTGGTCATAGACAGAGGCTTCACTGTTAAGAGACCCTGCGTAGCCCTGCATGATTTTGTCAAGGCCAGGGAACAGCTTGTTGACTTGGTTGTTATTGAAAGAAGACATAATAAATTTTTATTAAAATTTTAAACTCAAGAAGAGGAATGTATATTTTAGTCAATTTTATTGTTATATAAGTTAATTTTGTGAATATTATGATCTAAATTTTAGCCGTCCTAAAATGGAATAGGGTGATTTTTGAGAATGCCTATGATTTCTAAAAGAATCAGCACAAATCCACTCTAGATCCTTTAACATCCTTTTTGAGACGCTCATAAATTATATTTATTTCAAATTCCTTGCAATTATGATTTGAAACTTGGTTCTTGGATTTGACAATCCCGCAATTTCAGATTTGTTAAGTTTTACATGATGTCTATGATTTGTTTGAAATACAGAAAATCTCAAATTGTACATTAGAATCCCGCATTTCTGATTCATGTATCCAGCATTTGTTTGCTGGGTTTTGTCTTTTGTTAGTTGAGTCATCTGCTCAAGAGATTCTAAATTTGCCAATTTAAATAAATCAAAAAAAGTCTAATTAAATGTTTGATTTTATTAAATATTTTATTTTTCACTCAGCTGAGTTGCCCACAAAAGTGATTTGAAATTTGGACCAAGGATTTGACAATTCCAAATTTTTACGTTCAGGTTCTGAATTTACAGTAGTAGCACACACAATTTAATTGTTGATAGCTTTAATCCTCCCACTAGTGCAGACCATTTCCCAGACTTAGAGATTGACTTTTTTAACCAAATCATCTATCATTAAGACTGGTCTCTATTTTATCTTCTTAGGGTTAATAAACTGTCTTAGTCCTTATTTCACCTTGTATAATCTTTTAGGAGCCTTAGTTCAGTTGCTATTGCAGACTTTGCCCATCTTTTTTGTATTTGACTAATATGAATATCACTGGGTTAAAAGCTTTAGTTTATAATCATCTTCCCCAACCATGAGACCTTACAGTGTATGCCTCTGCATATTTTTATGGGTCTCAATATTAGCAATTCTGTTACAATTATACAGTGATACTCATGGTTTTTTCTATAAAAACTTCAACCCCCTGACCACACAGTAGAAAAAGAAAATTGAAGCCTCAATCCCAAAAATTGGACTTGACCATAGAATGTATATTTTTCAGTTCAAGATAACAGTCTTGGTTAGTCCACTGATAGATGGCCCATTTGTTCTCTTTGGTGAGCAGGGTTGGCAGGTGCTTGGGTTTTTCATTTGAAGAATTTGACTTGTGTTGAGATACTGGTGTCAAGGAGCTAGATGTACTGGTATTCTGGTTGTTGCCAACACACTTAACATCCTACCATTGTCTGGTTTGGTGTCAGTCCAATATGCAGTTCAACATACTGGAAATGGCAATAAACCAATATCACATGACTTGTCCAGGTATCCAGCAACTTGAATTCATTCTGGACATGTCCGCCCTTATCTTTGATCCAACTTAAATCCTTGCCACAGCGCAAGCTATATAAGTCTAAAATATTATCCAATAAAATATACTTATATTCTTCTTAATTCCATATTTGAAGCTTTTCTAAAAGTTGCTTCTCATCACATCCTTGGATTCATGCTCTGTGCCCTCTCACCCTATGCAGCTCAAAATGGTTGTTGTGTCTGTGTGACCTCAACAGTATACATTGCTCTCATTCCTCCTTCTTGAGTAGGCACTTTTGTTGCACTCACTCAATTTTTTTATCTATGATGATTCTCCTGACCACAGCGCACACTGGCTGTGTTGCCACTCTGTTGTTGTATGCCTTCTATTTTACTATAAAATGAAAGGCTACATCAGGCCTAATTAAGTTACAAACCTGGCTTTGAGTTTTGCTATTTATCTGAATATGGTTATTCAATTATAATATACACCACCCAACTACATGTTTATAGATTTTCTATATCTTAATTAGTTGTTTTTGGTTTTACATAGCCCATTTTAGAACCACTAAATTGGTTTACACCCATTTTTCTCAGATTTTATGCTATACTTAAACACTCAGAACAATTTTTTATGTTTTATGTTTCAGTCCTGTGATTCATTTTAGATAGATAGGTATCATTTTTGTTTACATCTCATTTCACATAAAAACTGGGTATTTTTGTTTACTGGTTGAGTTGTTGTAGTGCTTTGTTTTTGAATTGAGTTTTGACACACTGTGCCTGAGCATATTTTGTCACCAATTTATACAGTAAACATATGTACACCAAAGGGCATCTCAAACCATTTTTGGTGATCCTGTGTATTTTGTACTGTATTTTGATTGTTTTGCTTGTTGTTGGGGTCGTTTGTTGTTGTGTTGAGCCATTTTTCCTATCAATGCCCAAAATCCCTGTTAACAGAGAATATAATTTACACTGATGCTTAGATTTCACTTAAATCTGAGTCATTTTTTTCTAAGTATGAGTTATTTTTGCTTAGCGCCATAGTTGTGAAAACTACTGTAATGAAATGATTTACAGGTTTCTGACGGCAACAGTGGTAAAATTGACTGTAGGGATGCAAAAGTGAGAATCTAAAAGTGGCCAAGTTGGCACTTTTTAAATTTTCAAATGGCTTTTTATAATAAAGTAGCTACTTTTTCTTGACTTTTTTAGTTGAGAGAATGAATAAAAAGGATTTTATATGGCCATAATAATTTCTAATTCCGGATGAGTTGTTTTAATTTAATTTGAAATTTTAAAGTTGTTGGCCTGGCCACTTTTAGATTCTCACTTTTGAATTCTCACTTTTGCATCCCTACAGTCAATTTTGCCACTGTTGCCTTTCTGATAGAGGATGTTTATTTAATTCATCATAATATTGTCTGGAACATCTGATACAAACCAAGTTTGCAAGAATTTGGTAGGACCAGCCCCTCCCATAAACAGATTATCTGGGACCATGTTTGCCAAGCCATGAGTTCAAAACTGATGTGTTGGAACTGCTTTCTGTTCATAATGGTCCCAGCAAGTTGGATAAAAATCCCCTAGTAATGGATTATTCAGGATGCTCCTGGAACATTTGTGCCAGAACCGTTCCCTATTCACAGGAATTTATAAATAGGTGTCTTTGTGAAAGCTGGTGTTGTGACAATGGTGGATTTCTCACTATTCTATTTCCAGCTCCACTTGTCTGAATCTAATTCCACAGGTTTGTTTATTTGGCTCATTTTCATTATTTCCATGGATATTGTTATTCTCTTCTATTCCTGAAGGGTATTTAAAGAGTGCAATTCCTACATTCTCATTGTCTTGGTTTCCTGTGCAATAAATCATTATCCAAATAGATATATATTTCCCTTAGTGCTTTCTTGTTTGATTTATAGATATTTGCCCCCATTTGAGGTTTCCAACTGTGATGCTGAATATCTGAGTATAGGAGATTTCAGTGATGCAGGTGGAGGAGCTTTCTAAATGTTATGATTTTAAGTCGTCATAACACTAGAGTCATCGCCAACGGTTTATGCTGGATTTGCAATGGGTGGGGCTGCTTTTATTGTTATAATAACTTTTAAACTAGATTGATTCAAAGTACCCAATCAAACTACACCTCTATCTGAATCCTATTAAATAACTGCAACTTAAGTTAAAAATTATGGGCTTCTAGCCCAATTCCTAATCAATGCATACATATTTTATTACAAGTTGTGTCTCTTCGCTTAAAAATATCAATCAAAGCAAAATAAAATACTTCGAATTATATATTTTTTAAAGTGTAAAGTATATTATTTTAAATTTATCTGATTGGTAAATTACCATCTGCTTTGAACTGTGCCGTGAGCGCCACATCGCAATCCGTGATTTGGGCTTTTTGACTTTTGTAACCACGTTGATGTGCTCAACTGAGCCTGTTTTCAACATAAATACCAAACCAAGATCTTGATTCTGTCATTAAACTTAGAGTCATTACTGTTACTTGAATATTGTTAGCGAATTTCAAAGCGTACTTACCTGAATAGTCATTATCAACTTTCAATTTATTGTATACTAGCATGCCTAGAAATCACAGCCCCCAGGGCAGTTATTCAAAACGAAGCGACACCAGAGACTCGTATTTAGAGCCTAAGGGGACAGATGAATATAACCAAAGAAAAGCATTCCACAGAGAGGATATTAACTTGACGTAAAGAACTATCTTCAATCTGGCCTTTTCTATCTTTACGACTTTGTCGACTTGTTTTATAAACCTTTTGCTACTTCGTTGATTGTTTTATTGTGAACATACCTTTGGGATATTTTCTACGTACAATGTTTACACGTTTTTCTTTTCGAAGTTATAATTGATACTTTTTGTGATATAAAGCTTTATTGGTAAAGTAAAGTATAAAATATTTGTAGACGGCTATTGTCTCACAACTTTAAGCGCGTAAATTTTAGTAGCATTTATGTTTAACCTTTAACTTGTACTTGACTGAACCTTTGGATTTTAGTGCAACTATAGACCCGGGAATAAAAAGATATCAGTCCTCTCTTTTTGATGCTTTGCAGCCGTTGGCAACTCAGTTCATGATAAACTAAACTTGTCTAAAAATTTAGGTCGGAAACAAGAACTCAAAGAAATAGAGACAACAAAAGATATTCTAATAATTATTCAAAGAATAACCCCTCGAGTTCCCGATATGAAAGTGACAGCCGCGATATAGATTCTGAAGAAGAAGGCTACAGAAGCGGCTCAAGAAGTAGATATGGGACTTATTCCAGAAATCGAAACTACAGTCCCCCATCCAGAGGAAGAGCTAGTCCAGAGTATCGTTCCAAAAGAAATGGAAGATCTCGAGACTACTCTCCAGTCCGTTCAAGGAGCGAAAAATATCAGAATTCTCGCTCACGGAGAAGTAGCTCTGCCGAAAGCCGGAACGCTTCTAGGAACTCCCGGCGGAACGAGCGAAAAGCGGTTGATTATGGGGATATCAATTCGGACGAGGGAAGAGCTGGAAGGTAAGAAGCTCATCTGCCTGAAGCTAAAATGCAGAAAACGTAGAGAAGAGCCGCACGAGCCTGAACCCGAGTTCCCAAGCCGCTATCTTTACAACCAAGAAAGCGGGCTTTGGTTTGACCAGGAGACAGGAACATACTCATATTACGATGAAACCCTTGGGGGCTACGTGCCTTGGGAAGAAACTTCACACGGCGACGCCAGCATGCGTCTTGTTATTATTGAATCCGAAGTTCTTGAGCCACAGAAGCTAGTCATAGTAGATTCAGACGGACTGACAGTAGGGCGAGATCGGGGCACTGACAAGCGGCTGCGACTAGCTGAAATGTACACCTCAAAATTCCACGCCAACATCTACTTGCAGACTCTTCCCATGGATAACCTCGAATTCATCAACTCAGAGCGCCTCGACGAATCACTTGCGTATATTTTCTGCATTGTAGACTGTGGTTCACAACACGGCACGTTTGTTAATGAAACCAGACTTTCGGAATCCAAGGTGGCTAGCCAACCCTTCATCCTGAAGCATTTAGATTTAATTAAAATCGGCACCACCACCATGCAAGTTCACCAGCACTCCTCAGGCCTTGTCTGTGATTCGTGTGGCACTACAGAAACAAATGTAGTTGACTTGGCACCTGTCCAGCCCGCCCCAGTTGAGCCACAGCCCATCACCCTTAAAGGTGCAAACAAACGTGAGGCACTTGAGGCAGCCAGAAAACAAGAACTTAGGCGCCTCAAGCGTCAGTATGGTGGCTCAAAAGGCGGCCAATCAGAATACACTGATAGAGCTGCCCTTCGTCGACAGACACAACCAGATTCCCCTCCTCCATCAGCCTCTGCAGCAGCTGAGATTTATGCGCCATCAAATCATGGGGAAAGGCTTCTGATGAAGCATGGCTGGGAGCGAGGGCAAGGTTTGGGTAGTCAGGGACAGGGGATTGTTGAGCCAATTGCTCTTCAGGGCTCAGATAACCGTATGGGTCTTGGGTACGGCCAAAGTAGCGCCCCCAACGCTATGCCTGCTCAGCAAGAAACTCTCCAGCAAGCTACAAGACGTATCTATAGGCAACGATTTCAAGATCTTTAATTGGAATATCTCGCTATTTGCTTATGTGTTCTTTCTTCACTACTAAATGGTTGTCAAATTGCTTTTTTAAAGCTAGCCTACAACTAAATAGCACATATTACTTTTTGCATGTCATGAAGTGAGGAATTTATATATGTTCTTTTCAAAGTTTAAGATAAAACTTCTTCACAACTTCTGAATATATTAGCCAAGAAAATTCTTAGCCCTCACTCATTAGTCTACATGTGCACTAATTCTTTAAACACAAAGCAGTAGATTACATTTTCCAGAAGATAACTTTAATGTACTGGCTTTAAACACAAGATTCCGCACTGATGCTCGTTTCAGAATACAAGGAGAACAAGTACCTTAGATCAGCGCTATCGTATAACACCAACTTTTATTAGCCATAACCCAGCAACCTTATTTCAAATTAGAATAAATATACAAACTACAATTAAACCTGTCTTTGGTTAAACAGATCCAATGATTCTATTTATGACATTTTTGAATATGCTATTCAATAAATGTATCCTCCTTGAATTTTAAAGATATACATATGTATCATTACTTTATACAGTCGTTTTCACAGCTATGGCCGGTGGGATTTGTTGGCCAAGCAATGATGGCAATTATGACCGAGCCCGCGGATTAGAATTACAACAACCAAACTTCATAAAACAATAGTATAGAAATTTTATATATGGGATCAGCAGCACATTTTCAACCATTGCAACAAACCCACCCAATGATAAGTGCCGCCACACCACTGAAAAAAGCTCCAGGCGCCGCTACCACTTTACATCAAGTGCTGCGGTGGCGCCAGGTTTGAATCCCTGAATTGCATATCTCACTAATTAGCTTTTTTAAGAAAAAAAATTGAAGCTTGGCCAGGATAGAAATTAGTGATCCCAAAACTACCGAATCCCGCACCAGCAAGGGCTACCTGTGCTGGGTGAAGAAGATTACATCATATTGGTTGACGAGCGTTAAATGCAAACCCTGGATTATCAGTTAAGCAAATAGGGGTGTGCTATAATGTCCTAGAAGCCATTGCTAGCAGCCCAGAAATCAATCCTTGAGAAGGTATAAGAAGAATCACTTAATTACAATAAAATCATCTCTTAATTTGCAAGTACTTCTGTGTGATCAGAGGCCACACTTCAGAAATAATTATGCTTTCTATCCCTCCTAGCTCTTCTGAACAGTACCAATCTTATCCTCACATACAACAGTATTCAAGTTAGTTTGCTGTGCCCTACATTTCTAAAGAAATGTATGGCTGTAATACCAAAAGCGCAACAATGGTGCAAAGCAAACATAAATCAGATTTAAGCAAAATCCAAGTACAGTGTAAAATATACACCCTATTAACAGTGATTTTGGGTGTTAGTAGGCAAAGTGGCTCAACACAGCAACAAACAACACAAAATCCCTGCTAACAGAGTCTATATTTTATACTGTACTTAGTTTCGCTTAAATCTGAGTCCATTTTGTTTAAATCTGAGTCCTTTTTGCTTAAATACAAGCTTTTTGCTTTACACTATAGCTGTGAAAACTACTGTATTGATTTTGTTAATAAACAAAATATATTTATAGTTCTTATACAAATGTTAAGTTTGTCTTTTTTAGTTAATAGTAGTCATCTAAACTTTGGCCACCTTAGAATGGAATTGGACAACTGTTCAAGGATGCCAATGATCCCTAAAATAATTGGTGTGAATCCACACTAGATTATTTTACATCCTTTTTAAGACGTCCATTAATTAAATCAATTTCAATTTAACCTCAATTATGATTTGGAATTTGGTTCTTGGTTTTTACAATGCCACAATTTTATATTTGTTAGTTGTTTCAGGTTGTCTTTGATTCAATTAAATTAAAGAAAACATCAAACTGTAAATTAAAATCCCACATTTCTGAATTATAACCCCACATTTTTATGAGTTAGATCTTATGATAGTTTGATTAGTTGCAATAGGGATTTGAAATTTAAAAATTTAAAAAAGCAATAAATGTCAAATAACATGATTTATTTTATTAAATATTTTATTTTTTTTGGCTGAGTTGCTCACAGATGTGTGTCAGAAATTGTGCCATTAATGCTATTTTGATATGGCCTTTGAATAATGATATGTGCAAATATTTGGCCAGTTTTTCCTTCAATTTTAGTTTTTCTTTGCCTTCCGTAAATGGGTCTGTTCCAATGTTCACCCATTCCAGAATACCATACCTGCCCTTGTATGATACTGGTATGACCTCACCCCAACATGACCTCCTCAACCACTCTGTCTATCTAATGAGTGATTATTGACCCTTGTCTACTATTTAAGTAGAATCTTTTCTCCTAATAAAGACAAGTTTATCCATGTTTGTGTTGGCTTTAATATTCTTCAAGATTTTTCCTTTCCTTTTTGCCAAAAGGAATTCATCGTCTTGTATTCCAGGAAATTAATGTACATGTCCTTAATTTTGCCCTTAAGGCTAACCCAAGGCTAGCTTCAAACCTCAAATCTCTTGTTATATACATTTTCTGCCGTGTCCTCCTGGATGTTGTCCCCATGAGCCAAACACAACAAAATGGTGCTCACTACAGGGGCTGCAATTCCCTTGGTTACTTTGCTCCCCCGCACATTCTCTGATCCTTTGCCTTTTGTTTCTGAAGTACCCAAACAGCCTAAAGTTTCTAGTCCTCCTCTAGAAGAAGATATCATCAAAACCCTCAACTCCCATGGTAATGATGTTGTCTCCTGGGCCTGCTTGGGCCCTCTTCCAGCTTTCTCACTCAATTATGGGCAAGCTTGTGCCGCTGCACGCTCCCTATTCCACACAGGCACTGTGGCAATGCACACTATACCTGGTCCCCATCTTGGATATGCTTTCAAAGATCTGTATTCCTTCCTCTTGGACTTTGGTCTTCTACCCGCATTGATGGAGTCTATGGAGACTATTGGCTTGTTAGTTAACTAATTTATCCAACCCACCTTGGTTCATCATCAATTGGCGCTAGGATCACAGAACCAGCTTCTAAATGCTGTAGCCGCTGCTGTCTCAAACAACCATGCTCAAAATATGTCACATCAAGAATGGTCCCACAGCCTCTTTGTGTGTATTTCAGATAACCAGCGCAACTTGCTGGCCTCCCAGAAGTACCTAACCTCCTCACTGAATTCCCTTCATTCCTTGCTCCCTGGATATATCAAGGATTGACTGTGCAAATTGGATGAGCATCAAGCAACATGGCGTGGACAAATTGAGGCCTCTCTGCTAAAACATTACCAGGACTTTGAGACTCTGGTTAGCAAACTTAACCAATTCCAAGAACATATTAATTCTCAACTTGAATTGGTTGGGACTCACATTGATACTTGGGGCCACCATCTGCACCATCAATATGGTCTGGATAATGCTGTGTTAGGAGACACTCTGCATCAAGTGCAAAACTACGTTGACAATGGAGTAGCTTCCATTGAAGTGACTCCTCCCGCTCCTTCTGTTGAGGTCCCGTCTGCCTTTGAAGCTAAGGTATGGGAAGCTATGGCTGAACTCAAAGCCACTACTTGAAGTCAAGCCTCTGTTACAAACCCTCCTTCAGCAGAGCCTATGCCTGACCCTTGCATTGCCTTGCTAACAGACCAAGTAGCTACCTTGCGAGGTGAGATTGAGTATTTGAGACAACGTCTCTCTGACCCTGATGATTTGTCTTCTGACTTTGATGACAAAGGGGAGACTGAGGTCACTGGTACTCCTACCCATATTGATCATGGGTGTTGTCCTGGCTTGGCAGGCCAACCCTGTATTAACTGCACTCTCACCTTGGATCATTTGGCGGAAGTAAAAAATGACATTGTGGATAGGCAGGATGCACTGGAAAGGGAGGTACAGAACCTCTCTTGCTTGACAGAAACAATAAATGGACAGGTTACCTCTTTGAATGCTCAAACAACTTCCCTGACCACTTGTATCAATGGGATTGCTGGTACACTAACAGTGCAATAGATTAAGATTGATGAATTTGGAGCTGCTGCTGCTACTGCCAGAGATATTAGTGGACAAAACAGCTCTACACTGGATACCCTGGAAGAGAGCCTTTATGTTGAACAACTTGGGTTATTGCTGGTATTTTCAAAGCTACAGATAGATGTTAGCCTTGCCAATGTACTCTACCTAATCCTATGCAAGAGCACTACAGACTACAATAGAATAGAACTTTGAAGATAATTACGTTTATTGAAACTGGAGTACAATCTAGCCAGCAGCTGCAATCTATCCAGGTATAACTAAGAACTTGTTTTCATCCTTTCAGGCATCTGTATCAATATATACTGCAACAACTCTTGTACTTGTCCTTTCAGACAGTTCTCAGCGGCTACCCTTGCAATAGGTCCATCTTTGCTGGCTGCGCCTATCCTGATTGGCTGTCCTTGGCACATGTGTTGCTACTGGCCTTAGCAGGTGTACATGGCACTTAGGCTATAGCCTACGCTCTTCTTGAGCTAGCATACTGTCATTTATTGATTGGCTGTATCTTAAACACCTATTATTGCGCTGGGAAACTACGCTGTATTTAGTTGACACTTATAAATGGTCCTTAATCTGTCCTCCAACATTGGAAGGTAGAATTACGGTATTCCATTTGTAGGGCTTAATCAGTGATCCTTTTCTGGCTGGCAAGCCTTCTGCTTATTAATGCAACGGGTTAAATTGGGGATTATACACCATATAATAGCAGACTCAATCCAATATTGACTCATAGATTATCCGCCGTGTAGTGCTGACCTGAACCAATAAGGAACCCAATTATACGCCATGTAATGCTGATCTGAACTCAGTATTTCTTAGCCATATGAGCATCACTTGTTTGATATAATCATATATGTTCATCAGGTTGTGTGGGACTTAGTTGATACAACGGCCAGTAGGATAGGATAGGCAATATACAGTTGATGATTTCAAGACTACACGCTGTGTAATCAATGATAAACACTATATTGGCTAATGTTTATATGACGTATAATGCTAATATCAATTATAATAAACTAGAAATTATACGGTGTATAATCAATATACATAGAAATGATGATCTGTGATAATATGGCATATAATTGTTGCATCTTTCATAGTAAACTAACAATTACATGGCATATAACTGCCATATCTATTATAATAAGCTAGTGATTATATAGCATATAATTACTACACTTAATAGAATATTGACCTAGTGATAATACAGCGTGTAACTGATAAAGATCTGTGTGCAATGATTAGCCTGATCATTTGTGGTAAATCAGCCTAATCTCACACTTTGACTTCTCTGGGCTAGACAAACTGCTGCCAAATCTGAGTTTGAGGGCAACCCCCACATCAATGTCCTCAACCCAGGTGACAACAGTCAGTCCACCTCATTGTCCATTGACCCCAACTATAAGCCTTTCTTCAAGCAGATATTTGACCCTAAAACCTCTACCATTTCTGCCTTTCTGAAAATCTTCAAAACTGCAATGTGTAGGGCTACTGACGAGCTTAAAAAGGAGCATATTCTTACCTGCCTGCATCCTACGTGCCAAGAAGTTGTGGTCCCCGAGCTTCCATCCATTGTCACTTGGGAAGACATGAAACACCTCCTTATTGAGAAATTTGGAGAAGATCTCAGCTTGGAGGTCAAGAAAGATGCATTTATTCACATTGCCTTTAAGCCCAAGAAAACCCTGGCTGAGTTTGCTGACTGCCTCTATATTGAAGGACAACAGTTAATCACCAGTCAACAATTAACCCCCCATGAAGCCTAAACACATGTTCAAACGCTTTGAAGGTGAATCAGCTTCTGTGCCTGCACTTTAAGATGCAAAAAGCTTCTCTTACGTCCATGAAGAGTATTAAGACTCTATTGCAAGACATGCATTTGACCCACAGGGGTACTGTGATTTGTGAGAATAAGGCCAGTAACGCTGGGATCACCTCCTGTACTCTGTGCATTATGACTCTGGGCTCATGTGGACAATCTAAAAGGCAAGGATGTCATAACTGCAGTCAAATAGGGCACCACTTGCGTACCTTCACCAACCCTTGGATAGAAGGTTGCAACCCAAAGGAGCAGACAGGAAAAGAGATGTCAGCTTAGAGGCAGAGACGCTCTCTGCTGACCAATCTTCCCTGTCTCCTCCTGATCCTCCCTCTGACAAGGAATCTCCTCCTTCAGCTGGCCCAACTATCCTTCACCTGCTCCACAATCTTTCTAGTGATTCTGAACCTAAAGATTTAGACTGCAATGAATCAGATAGTTATGACTACTCTGTTTTGGCTGTCCTGTAAACTGTGCCAGTCCCTTACAAGCTTTGCTCAGGAAGAACCACAACTACAACTTGCCCACCATCAAGTGAAGCCAAGGCCATGGTGGCTTGCCCTTACCTAGCCCAGGCTCATCAAGCTCCTGTCCTGGTAGACTCTTCTGAAGAAGCTGCTGAGCTAGCTGAGGCTCTCTTCCATAATGTGACCATATCTCTCCCGTTGCAGACTGTGTATAAGGCAATTCCTTCCTTAAAATGCATGTTAGCAAAATGGGAGAAAGAGTTGGAAGCTGTGCAAGACGTTCTGGCTGTCTTGCCCCCCTTTGGGAAAGATACTACCCACATGGAAGTGTTGATCCAAAAGGTTAAGATCAAGGCAATTCTGGATACGGGTTCTCCAGTCAATGTGGTATCATCCAAGCTAATGAAGAAGCTTAAGCTGGCCCCTGACCTCAACTACACTCAATCATATGGTACTACTGGAATGGCTCAAACTCAATACATTGGTGCCTACTCTGTCCTGCCCATGAGATTTGGAAAGCTCCTCATTGTGTCCCCTGTTGTTGTCCTAGAAAACAAAAGCTATGATCTCCTGGTTGGTACACAATTTCTTTAAGAATATAATGGAATTGTAAATATTTGAGATGGATACCTATCACTCTTAGGATACGAGAGCCCTTGAATTTTTGAAGAACCTCCACGTCTCCTGGGCAAACACCTTAAGACTTGTGTGCTCAAGTATCCCACAGGTATCTTCTTGCTTAAGTACAGAACTCATTCCTCCAATATGTGTTCCCCTCCTCCTTCCTGTCCTGCAGAAGAAGATGTGTCTTTTCTTGCGCCCACAGCCGTTACAATCCCTCTTGGATCTCAGGTGATCAACTCCCAGATATCTTATGAGTTGCCTGAAAAGTCTTTCCTGGAGCTATACTCTCCTGAATTTCTAAGCCACAAAGAGCCTCAATTATTCCCAGGAATCATAGATTGGACTCATAAGGAGCCTGTACAGCTGTTTCTAGATAACCTGACCTATTTGCCTATGCAGGTATCTTGGGGCCAAGTTGTTGGGTATGGTCGCATATTAGGAGCAGAACAGGTGGCATTCCTCTACCCTTTTGGGACCTTCAGCAACTTTAATTGACCTGAAGAAAAACCTCAGGTTCTCCCCTTGTTCACCGCTGTCAATTTCCCACAACTGTCACCCATGCAACAAAAAGATGTACTAGAACTGCTTGGTCAGTTTAACAATATCTTTGCCTCTGGACCTACAGACTATTACCTAGTCAAAGGGGTCATCCATCAGATAGATACTGGTGATGTGCCACCCTTTTGTGCCAAGCCTTACCGCCACAGTAGGGTAGAGGATGCCCAGGTTTCTGAGGAGCTTAAAAAACTCTTGGATGCTGGGCTCTTGGCTCCCTCTCAGAGCCCCTGGACTCCCCCTTATTGATCCTCAAGAAGAAGGACAGAGGCCACTGCATTGTGATGGATTACTGTTGTCTGAATTTGCTCACAAAAAAGGATTTATATCTATTGCCTAGGATTAATGATGCTCTCAGACAATTAGGAGGCTCAAAATTATTCTCCACTATGGATTTAGCTTCTGGGTACTGGCAGGTTGACTTCTCTCTAAAAGACCAGAAAAAAATGCCCTTATCACTTTGGAAGGCCTCTACAAACCCACTCAAATGCCCCAAGGACTCTGCAATGCCCCAGCTATGTTTCAAAGAGCTATGGACTCTATTCTACAAGACCTGAAGCTCTCCTGTGTCCTTGTATATCTTGATGATATCACTGTGTTCAGCTCCAGCTTTACCAACTATTTGGACTATCTCAAGGCTGTCTTCATCAATATTTGAGAGGCTGGCTTGAAGCTCAAACCCTCCAAGTGCTTCTTCTTTAAATAGCAACTCAAATTCTTGAGCCATGAGGTCACTCAGACTGGAATACACCCCATGAATAATAAGGTGAAAGCCATTGACAAGATGCTTTCTCCCACAAACCTACGGGAAGTCAAAGTATTTCTTGGTATGATGGGGTACTATTGACAGTTCATCCCTGACTTTTCTAAATTGAGCAAACCTCTTGTCCAGATCCTTTGCAACATATCCTTTGAATGGACTGACAGCCAACAGCAATTCTTTGACGTGATGAAGGCCAAGCTCAAAGAGGCTCCCATCCTAGTCTACCCTGGTTATGATAAGGAGTTCATCTTGTACACTGATGCCAGTGAAGTAGCTGTGGGTTACATCCTAGCCCAGCTCAACAATGAGGGCGTGGATCAACCCGTGGCCTATTCTTTGCGAGTCCTCAACAAACAGGAGAAGAACTATATTGTCACCAAAAAGAAATGCCTAGCAGTTTTACATGCAGTGAAACAGTTCCCACACTACATTTCCAGGACTCAATTTACTGTAGTCACAGACCATTCATCTCTTAAATGGTCGCATAAATTAAAAGAGCCTGAAGGTCAATTAGCACTTTGGGCTCTGCACTTGAAAGGATACAATATCACTGTAGTAAACCTTCCTGGTGCAAAACATCAGAACACTGATGGATTGTCAAGGATTCCTATACTAGCTATTCATCCTGCAGACGCCAATTGCCTATAAAAATTAATAGGGTACCCTGACTCCTGGACCACTGAGCCAGAAGACATCTGCTTGGCACTACAGACCCTATCTAAGGATACTGTAATTTGAGATTGACAACTCTTCAAGAAAGTCAACAACACCTATCTGCCCTATGTTTGCCCTAGTATGAGAATAGTTATTATCCTCCAGGCTCTCATTGATACTGGACATGGGGTTATAGCAAAAACTCATGACTGGTTGTGCAAGAACTTCTATTGTGAAAACATGTGCCTCTTAATCTCTGACGTCCTTGCCTCCTGTCATTCTTGTCAGCTCTAATGACCCCAACCTTCCCAACATTGATTCAAGATTATACTCCCTAAGCATACCTTCCTGACTGTGAGTATTGATGCTGTTGGACCTCTCCCTTGTTCTAGGTCTGGGTGTCTATTCATCTTGGTAGCTGTAGACTATTTTAGAAATTGGGTCAAAGCCAGAGCTACAAAAGATATAACTTCTAAGACCACTGCTAATTTCTTGCTACAAGATATCTTCTACCAACATGACTGCCCTCATTTCCTGCTTTCTGAAAATGGCACTAACTTTAATTCTTGCCTCATAACGTCTATTGTAGAAGCTATGGACATTCACCAATCCTTCTCTGAGCCATATAATCTGTCAACCAATGGGACTGTTGAACAAGAAAATTCCTCCCTTGTGTCCATTATGAGGAAAATCACCCTCTCTGATGACACCAATTGGGATATGTTCCTCCCTACTGCTCTCTTTGTGTATTGACTCAGTAGACACTGAGTCACTGGTCAGTCTCCCTTTGCCATGCTGTACGGGCGTGAAGCCACAACTCCCTCAATCTTGGAACCCCCTTTGATTGAAGTTGATGCATATGCCAATCCTGAATCTTATGCCAAAGACTTGACTAATTGTATCATTGACATTCAGGCAACAGTATATTCAACTGCCTATAAAGTCAAGACTTTAGAGCTCTCTCCTTCCAATGCTTCTAGAGCCCCCTCCCTGAGTACCAAGTAGGTGACCTAGTTCTCTACTATCATAATTGTACTGGAGGCAGAGCTCATAAGCTTGACTCCCTCTGGGTTGGACCTTGTGAAGTCACCTTCAAGAAGGATATCAAGTATACTGTGAAGCTGCTGTCATCTTGCCATTATTTTGCCTGAGTTTATTCCAAATTCCTCCACAAATATCAACTCCCTGTGTCTAATCTTGAGGGGTTATGTTGGAAATTGCGCCATTATTGCTATTTTGATATGGCCTTCAAATAATGATATGTACAAAGATTTGGTTGGTTTTGCCTTCAATTTTGGGAATTTTTTGCCTTCTGTAAATGGGTCTTTTCCACTATCCACCCATTCCAGAATACCATACCTGCCCTTGTCTGATCCTTGTATGACCTCACCCTAACGTGACTCCCTCAACCACTCTGTCTACCTAATGAGTGATTGTTGACCCTTGTCTACTATTTAAGTAGAATCTTTTCTCCTAATAAAGACAAGTTTATCCACGTTTGTGTTGGCTTTAATATTCTTCAAGATTTTTTCTTTTTTGCCAAAAGAAATTCCCTGTCTTGTATTCCAGGAAATTAAGGGATGTGCCCTTGATTTTGCCCTTAAGGCTAACCCAAGGCTAGCTTCAAACCTCAAATCTTTTGTTATATAGATTTTCCGCCGTGTCCTCCTGGATGTTGTCCCCAGGAGCCAAACACAACAATGTGATTTAAAATTTGGATGTTGGATATGAAAATCCTGCATTTTTCCCCACAGGTTCTGAATCTACAGTAAAGAAAAACCAAAAGCAGGGATAAAAATAATGCCTGGTGAAATTTTCAAAAGTAAACTTAGGATTTAGTAAAATGATAAGAGCCAACCACAACACAGCTAGATATAGAGCCTGGGAGAGGATTAAAATATTCTCTGAGTAGAACTCAGGACATTGGAAGACACAAGTGTCATCTAGCTCCATTTCTTCATGGGGCTCTCAAATTGACATAGTTCAAGGACAGTGTTGCTAGACATTCTCCTACCAACCAGTGATATGTGATTAACAATAAAACCAACAGAAAGGTGGCTTAAAAGCCCATAAGAGGATACAATCTTGAATTTTTAAACAGATATCAATAAAAGGGTTTACTTCAGAATTTTTTAGACCTTATAGGAAGGGCTCAAATCTTAGTATTTGATTGAAAGAAAAACCTGCATATATAGCAAACTCAACTCAGCTTTCTTTTTCCATGATTGTCACCTGAGACCAAAAAAGTATGTTAATTAGTCATTGCAACTATGTTGAATCCAATTAGAAAATAAAATATTGGTACTCAATTTTTGGGCTCTTTTTTGTATAATGATAAAGTAATGTTTGACTTGAATATTACAGCTGTCAGGGCCTGGTGCCAATATTTCCAGCTTTGGAGCTGATAATCCTGAAAGATACCCATGGTTTCATGTGGGAAGAGTGAGAGTGTGAGAATACTCTACAGCATAAGAGATAGAGGATGTCTCTTTTTAGAGAAGTACTCACTGGGATCTGGTAAGGCTCTAGCAGTCCCTGATACCAAGGGGGAAGGAAATATATCATAGATATGTATATCAGAATATACAGTAGCTTTCAAACATGTTGAGATAAATGTATATTATTCAATTTAGAACGCATGAACTCAGTCATAAAATGTATTTCAACTGGAACCAGTTAAAGGTTAATTTATTCCATAAAGCTTCCATTTATCTAAGGCCAAAAAATAAAAATAGTCAATCACAAAACAAAAATAAAGTCAAATACTGAATTTCAAAAATGAGATACCAAACACATGGAACTCAAATTCAAAATGCACTCAATCCAGTCACTTCCTGAAGCAATCTACATCAAATTTGATAATGAGTGTGTGGCAAATATGATATAAACAGAGAAAACATGAGGTTCAGTCACAAAAGTGATGAATTCAAACACAAAACAACTCATTTTTTGAAAATATTGATTACTTTTGGGAGTCAAATTGGAAATAGTGGATTTTAGGAGTGAATCCACCAAAATCAATTCAGGGAACTTTAGCATTATTTTAAATGTACACACATCCAAATTTGGGCATTTATATCTGAGAGAATGTCTCAAATAGGAGCACTCATTTAAATAAAATTAGTTTTCTAGAAATACTTTGCTTTTCTGTTTTTAATAGAATTTTTATTGCTTTTAGTTTACAATGAGTTTCACAAGTGAAGATAACTTTGATGTTATTGAGGAGCAGTACCAGGAGCTACTCCAAGCTCAGGCTACTGATCAAGGGAGCATAACCACTATGTTTCCCGTGTACACCCAATTCAATGCAAGCTGTGAGGAGGCCAAGTTGTATGTGTCACCAGACCCATTGATGGGTGGCTTTTCTGATAGCCAATATGGTGCTCCCCAAGACCAGGCCCAATCTGTACCTGTACCACATTCTGGAGACTGGGCAACCATGGACCCCTCCAATCAAATCCAGTCATCACTTGAGAGTTTGGGCCAATCAGAGAAAGCCCTTCCTAACCCTGGTCCACTTATTCCTGAAGCCCGCCAAAAACGTTAAATTATAACCAATGAGGTGATAGAGGAGATTGTGAGCCTAAAGCAGAGTGGCATAAATTTTGCAGAAATTGCCACTTGGATTCAATTTATCAAGGCAGTGATCAAGCGAGAGTTCTGAGGCCTCTTGAAGAGAGGTGGTACCAAGTTGGTCAAGAAGCCAAAAAAGTAGGTCAACTCCCAGATCAAGGAGGTGTATCCTCTGATGCTTGCCCTACTCTAGCAGGATCCTTACCTCTGATTGACTGAGGTCCGTTGTCTACTCAGGCCCCAGGGCATATTCATTGCCAGCTACACAGCACAGCTCTGGATACATGGGCTTGTAGTTGGTGTTCTAATTATGACCAATTGGCCAGCTAATGAGCCGTATGATGGATCTTATTTGCCCTATGGCCCTGTGATTGGTACCACCCTCACCCACTGCCTGTTCTCTATTTTGGACAATTTTGTATTTATATCTTATTAAAAGTTGTCATTGTAATTCCCCAATTATGGCACTATGGGCAAAAAGAACGCCCCCAAGGGCAAAAAGAAGGAACCAGAGGGGAGTGTGATTGGTGAATTCCTTGCAGTTTCCCCAAAAGAGACTGTGTTTTACTGAACTACAACCAGGTACACTAATGGTTACTGGTACAAGAAATTCCTCTCTGACCTGCTTGTCACCTGGAGCTTGGCCAATTCCAGCTTCAAAATCTTCCTGAGTCACCAAATGGAGTGTGCTGAAGTGGCATCCAAGAAGATTTAATCAGACAGCCACAAAGTTTTAATTTTCCCTGCCAGCCATGCTGATCTTCACCTGGGTAATGTATTGTTCTTCACCATTGGGGACACCATCTGTGGGTGCAACCCCACAACCTTCAGCCAGGTGCTTAGAGAGGCCAAGAACCCCTCTGTGCTGTCTCCCTGTCAGAAGGTTGCTGACATGTTTACAAAGGAGGCCTCCAATGCTCTTGGCAGCAGCCAATCAGCAAAGGATCCCCAGCTGCCACCCTGTGTCTCCCACATGTACAAATAAATCACTGTCCTCCCTGAGTCAGAATATAATGTTATATATAATGAATTCCTCCAAGCCAATCATGGCACTCAACCACCTCTGGGCCATCCAGTCACCCTAGTCCCCAGCCAATCAATCCAGCCATTTGGAACCCACTCCCCAAGCCAATCAAGTCCTCTCCCCTCAACCCAGTCTGTCACCTAATTTTCACTGCCAAATCCCGTCCCCCCAATAAAACTTGCCCCCAATAATTTTTATTTTTTAATTTATGTTGGTTTAATGTTTACAATTTTTTATATTTATAATAAATCATTTATATTTAAATAAAGTGAGTATTGATTTTTATCATGCCACAAGTTAAATTTGGCTGCTTTAATAATTATTAATTATATTGTTTTCTATTAGAACTTTAATATGTTTAAAGCACTACAATAAAGAAAATTTTAAAAACTACAAGTGTTACAGACCAGCCAATTGGAATGGGCATACATGAGGTGTCTTTATGCTTGGCTTAGACCAGATATGCCTTAGTTAGTGCTGGTCTAAGCCAAGCACAAACACACATCATGTACACCCATTCCAATTGGCTGGTCCGCAACACTTGTAGTTTTTAGAATTTGCTTTATTGTAGCGCTTCAGATATATTAAAGTTATAATAGAAAACAATATAATTAATTGAAATAACCCATTACAACACATATATCCCTAAAATAAATGCCTACATATACCTGTTAAAGTGGCTATCTTTAATAAATATGTACTTTGGGTCAAACTTGGCATATTGATTCAAGAATACATTATATTGTACTTGGAAAAAACATATACATGACAAAATATGTTGTTCATGATACTAAGATTGGGTTGTTTTACACACTCTAAAATATATGATCTACATATAATCTATGAGAGTGGCTATCTTTTAATAAATATGTACTTTGGGTCAAAATTGGAATATTGATTTGAGAAAAAATCATGTTTTACTTAGACAGAACATGTATATAACAAAATATGTTGTTAATGATACTAGGAATGGGTTGCTATATACAACAAATATACATATTATCAATATCAAATGATTAGTTGCATTTAAAGCTAATAAAAAATCATAAGTAAAATCAAGATATATTTATTTAAACTCTATTAGCTACAATAGAATAGATATAGTTTATTGAGATATTTTATGGGTGTAAAAAGGGCTGGGATAAGTCCAAGGAAAACATGGCAGAATTGGAGGCAATGATAAAGGAATTGAACGCAGCAGTGGCTAAAATCAAGGAGGTCACATAAAAGGTCAAGGACATTCTTGTCACAAATGACAAACTCCTGTTGACTATGATCATAGGAAAACCTCAACTACATGATTTGAACCCCAATACCCTGCAGGCCACCAGCCCACAGATTTTTGGGTTCAAACCAGAGCAGGATTTGACTTCAGGGAATCTCCTAAGGCTTGATGAACTAAAATTACCTGCATTGAGGCTCCCCATGTCAAAAGTTCCTATTAAACCAACCAATGAGAGTGCAGGCCAATCCAAAGATCCCAGAATAAATTGGGCCACCACAGCAGGGGAAGCAAAGAAACTTCCTGTGGAATGTGGGCCACCCAAAGATGACCAATCCCACAACCAGAAAGGGAAATTAAGTTTTCTCAGTTCAAGCCAGTCAATGAAATAACTCCTGCAATGGATGCCACCAAGAGCCGTAAAAACCTGGTAGACGGTAACACCAGGCCCAAAAGAATTTTTAAAAGTTTCTCCATGGCAGATGAGTATACTTATACCCTGGGACGCCAGGAAGTTGCCCATTGTCATTCTTGCAATAAAGTGACATGAACCTTTGGTTCAACCAGGTTATCACATACTGGATTTTAGTCCTATTTCATTTTCAGTCCAACTCCTGCAGTTCTGTGCCTCCCACTTATCCACCCCAAGAAACCGTGGACCAGCCACCCAAACTATATTGTCCACTAGGCGCTCCCTTTGACCTGGTATATTTCACAGAATATCCACCAAACCTGGTATATTCAGAGTTCACGCTAGAGGAAATATTAATCTACGGCCCAGAGGCTAGAACTAGAGAGACAGAGACTGTTTACAGAGAAGGGACCAAAATCACCAGACCTCCTCTGCTATTATTCAACAAGTACAACTACTTGCCCGCCTATTTAGTTCCAATGACACCACCTCTCACCCTGCAGCCCAACTGCCCATAGGAATCCATTGCAGCCAATGAATCCACCTCCACTCAGATATTTGGGGTGATGTATATCACTCTCACCAGCCTTATTGATTTGATGGTACCCGCAAGCAGACCCTGTGCCCTCCTGGGAAAATTGACATCTTATATTATAATGTTAGCACCAATCTTGTGGTGGGCCCTACCTGCAGGACCTGCAAGCCAACTTCCTGCAAGTTCCCAAGAACCCCCACAGGCTGGATCCCTGACAATTATAAAGGAGGTGGTGTTAGAAGGCAACAAACTAGACAAACTTATTGTGAAGGCTGTGAAGAAGAAGCTTCCCAATGCTACTGACAAACTTGCAACCAGGCTCCTAAACGTACAAAAAATGTTCTTGCCAATCTACAATTCAAGCCACAGGGGTTTGTAACTTCAGAGGCATGATAAAAGGACCCTGAGATGTTTGAGCAGCCAAAAAATAAAAATAAATAAAAACCAACAGAAGACCAGTTACAAACTAGTGACAAGTCCCATGAAGAAGCCCCTGTCAAGGGGACAACAGGTAAAGATATAGAAGAAGGTAAAAAATATAATATCAATTAAATAAAAATATTTTACTAACTTTTTTTAGAAGAAATAGAAGGAGAAGTCCGCCAGTATCTGAAACCGTACATATCACAAACATTCTACAGCAACTATGTCCCCCACATAGGGCGTCAGCTGGTCCTGACACCAGCTGCTGTCTCTGAAATGATCAATAAATTGAAAATTATCCTATGAAGCAAGAACAACTTACATCACTCCAACCAAAGCAAGAAGACACTGAATGGTGGGTCTTGGCTTTGGCTGCGGCCCCCAACCTGCAACTTGACCACTATGTTCCACTCCCTGGCTTCTGCAAGCTCTTTGTCATGCTTGTCTGGGATTTTATCCAAACTATGCTGTACCAAAACCTACCTGAGATGGAAAGAAGACAAGAAGAAGTCTGTTTCTGTTACCCCACCAAGCACACACTATTGTACATCATAAAAAAATTCAATGAAAAAATAACAAAACTTAACTATAGTTCTGTTGCCGTCATGCCTGCTGTTGTAGGCGTCCTTGGAGATTTTGAGGCCTCCTGGTACTCCAAAAACTGATATACCAAAAAATATAAAACCTTTGCCACTACATCCTTTAAAAATAAAATTAGTACTCCATACAATAAATTTTGTGAGTCTTCTGCCCTGTTTGCGGGGAAGAGACCTCACTTGATTGTTTACCTAGGTCTTGTTGTACTGATTTTTCTTAAAGCAGAAGCCTGAAACAGCTCTGATGTGATAATAAAACTGGATTTAGTGTATCATTTATTAAACAGAAAAAGATTTCCCCTGGATACAGCTCAATAGAGCATGTTATTCAGGATTTAGTTATTCTTGCTTCCACTTATGGGATGGCTGCTCCACCAGAAAAGATCCTCCTAGCCAATTGTGTCACAATGTTCCTGTATTCTTCCTGACATAATTTATTTAGTACAGTTCCAATTTCAACATACATGCTGTCAATAGAAACTAATAGTCTATTTCAATGCAATGTCCTTGAATTCTGCCGCTCCCATCCCCAATAAAAGTCTACACCCAAATATTATTTTAACTTATATATATATAATTTTTTATTTAAAAATTATCTAATCAAACCATCTATATTCACCAAATAAATACATAATAAAAAACATTCTGTGTATTCATTTATGCACCCTTATTGATTTTTTAATTTTTATAAACATGACAGTATATAATTGGAATCATATAAAAAATGTGAAAACACTAACCTAAATAAAATCATAATAATAATATAAATATTCTTGTGTTTTATTTATCCATTCATTCATTTAATTGGCTTTGCTTTGTTAATTTTTATTATACCTGACGCAATATGCAGAATCACAGAAATAAAGTTGAAATAAATTAAACTAAATAAAAACAAATATTAAAAAATTAAATCCAAAAAGACATTGAGAACAGCAAAGCCTTTAATTGATTGGCTGCTTTTTTGAGGCACACAGGGAGAAACAAATCTGCATGACCATATAATTTGGCTACAGTTTCAGCTGGGAGGCTGTGGATACCAACCTGCAGCAAATTGAACAGATTATTGGGCCTGGGTGGTGCCCCTTTCTTGAAAAATCTCTTGAGCCACCCAAAGACCTCCTCAATTGGGTTGAAGAATGGGGAATAGGCAGGGAGGAAGAGAAGACATAAAGGCACTGTAGCCAATCATTGCAAGGCAATGGCAACACCAGGCTCAATCACCTGAAATTCAGCAAGAATATCTTCCACCTTATGGAGGACAACATTGTCCAGACTATTACATTGGTGAAGCCTGGGCTTGTGCACCTCAGGTGCTCCTGAACCAATCAGAGAAATTCCAGAAAGGTTGTACTGTTGTGGGACCCCTTGATTATTTGATAGAGCTCAATGCCAAGTGGACCAAGAAGGGCTACCATTGAATAGGCAACAGACCAGACAGCTGCACACTGTGACATGCCATTCTTTTTGCCTTTTGGGACATACCCATACTTCTTGTGCATTGATGATGCAAAGGAGGACTTGTAAATATAGTAGAACTTGAATGTCCCTTTCTCCTTGAGAGCAGTAACTGTCTTGGTGTATTTCTGGCGGTAGACAATGTTGTCTGGGCTATTCCAATTGTACAGAGATACACTGAGTTTCTTCCAGGAGAAATTTAATTTCTTCACCGCACGGTAGCAAGTGAAAATCAAAGCTTGGATTCCAAAAAACAGACCCAACCATTGACTGAATATTTTCCAGTTCAAGATGACAATTCTGCTCAATTCACTGTTAGATTGCCCACAGGTGCTCCTTAACCAATAGGATTGGAACCTGCTTGGATTTTTCCAAAAGGAGAACAGTCCCTGTTTTCAGGTAAGTTGCGCAGAGTCTGTGTGCAGATTTTTCTGAAATACTGACAATAGCCACAGCCTTTGTGTAGTTGGTGATCTCCTCCATGAGCTTCATGAAGGTCTTGCAGAGGGTGTCAGGGATGATGTGGTGCTTGGGCTTTTTGGCAGTGGGGATTGACTTATTGGCATTGGGCACAACACAGGGCATAGGCACTTGGCTGTAGAATGCAGTAACCTTTTTCAACACCTTCTGCCCTTTGGTGGGTTGGAAATACTGGGGTGGTTTGTTGTTCTCTTCCCCTTTGGAATCACTGACGTAAGTCTCATAAGTTGTGTCAAGCACAGGCTTAATCTTCTCCAGTATGGCTGCAGAAACACCATTGCAGCAGTATACAGGGCTGTACACCAAGGATACCCTCTTAGTGGCAACGTCATTTACTGTTTTAGTGGTGATGACCTTGGTGAATTTTTAGGTCAGCCTTTGGACCCAGGGGTTGATGCTTTGCCCCCCTGCACGTTGTGCTCCTTGAACCAGCTGTGTCAGTGAAGAATCACTATTGAACTCTTCTCTCCTGTCCCCTCTTGAATAGGCACTTGGGTTGCACTAACTCTGTTCTTTGACCTGCAGGGGTGAACGCAACCACGGCGCACAACAGGTCCATTGTTACTCTGTTGCTGAGGTGTGTCCATTTTGGTATAAAAAATAAATCAAAATTAAAATAAGTTTATATATAATTTATTTATTGTAATTTTTATCTCTTCATATATAGTAGCATGTAATCTTATAGTCACTACTGTTTATTTCAAATTAGATTTTTAGATTTCTATATTAATTATTTTTGGTTGTAAATGTGCACTGTTGATCATGAGTTTGGATAAATTTGATATTTTTATTGATTCTAATCCCAAAACAGAAACTCAGAATATTTATTTCCTTTTTTTATTCTAGATTCCATTCTTGATTAGGACAAGTTGGTAATAGTATTATAGATTCATTCATAGTTTTTGATATTCAATATTTATGTTTTCTGTTTCAGTTGCTATTGAGGCTTGTTATTGGATCAAATTTGCAACTTTTGTGACTGAGTGGCATGCGTTCACCAAAACATAATAAACATAGTAGATGTGTTCTGTGACTGAAACTCATGTGTTCTAGTGTTTGGTACACTCCTTATTTAATCATTGTACATTTGTCTCCAATTTGAATAGGTTTTTGTATGACTGGACATTTACACCTAAAGCGCTCATTTTCTGTGAAATTATCTTCTATTTAGATCTATCAAGTTGAAATATGTTTTGTGACTGAGTTCATGCATTCTAAACTGAATAATATATGTTTTTCTCAACAGGTTTGAAAACTACTGTACAGGGAGAATCACAGTGAAATAAACTCTAAGTCTTTATTAGACAATGACTGACATTTGAGGAAGGGGAGAGTACTGAGAATTTATAGTGATATGTGGGATCAAGTTTAGACTTGAAATGGCAGTCAAATTAGGGAAGTTGGGTTCCTGCATCTGAATATAGCCATCTTCTGTAATAAACCCACATATCATGAGCTCTTTGGAATCTGGCACATAGAGTGGGTGCCAGGGTCTGGATTTCACATCAATCTTGGTAGTTCCTAAGTCCTGGTGAACTAGTGTTGATATCTGGCAGTAGTTCTTTACTAGGTGGCTGGCTATGCTTATGTCATCATAATTGTGTGTGAGGACTTGGGCCCTTACAATCACAGCTTATCTCAACCAGTTCCAATTTAACAGACAAGACTTTAACTGATACCAAAGTAGCTTAAATCTATTATCAGAATCACTTTCCTGCCAAAAGTTATCCAATAGATGAAAATATATTCCAACTTTTAAATTTGGATGATCTAGGTTCCTGCTGCTCAATTAATTGCCTATTGATTGTCCTTATACCCTACAGCAATGCAGATGCAAGTACAATCTGCAAGGAATTTAGTATCATAATAAATATAAAAATAACCTACATCATGATTCCTGAAACTTCATGTGAAGCACTAATCCTGGTTTCAGACTCATTAAGACTGTACCCCCAATTTCACCCTCCTTAGTATAAGGACACCCCTCTAAATCCCAAGTTAATTGTTTAATTAACATTTGATTTCCTCAATAAAATTATCTTGCCCTATTATTATCTTGCTTTATTAATAGTATATTCTCATTTCAGATGGTTTTCAGACCTCTCTGTAATTCCTTGTTTACCTTATGGCTCTCCTTATTCCCGTCACATATTCTTTCTACAGAGTTAAACTCATGGTGCTGTCCTGATTCTTGTTCAACTCCCACCCTACAATTGGAAGAGATATTGCCTGTTGTAGAAAGTAAAAGACACTTGTTTTTTGTTGATGCTGTATCTTTTAGAGTGAAATGTAAGCTGCATGATTCAAGGACAAACAACAAGGGTACAGTAAGCAAATTGTGAGTTGCTTGAGCAACAGGAGACCAGATTGAGAGGACAGCTTAACCATCTTGGCCCCAGTGTTGGTGTAGCAGAATATGGAGGTAAAAATTTTCTTAATGAAAATGATTTGCAGGGGTAAATTAGAGAAAGAATCCAAAGGTGTCAACAGGTAAAGCGCGGGCCAGGGTGCAGCCATGGAATCAATGGCAACCTTGAAGATAATAAACACTAATCTTTTGAAGACCGGCAAACAGCCCTATATGATACCACATTTTTCAGGAAAACTTTCTTTTTATTTGAATGAAAATAAGCTATCTAGAAACAAGTTTCTAGAGGGGAATGGGAAAGTCTTAAGGGAGTTTAGTGTTACAACTGAACCAATTAGAGTTCAGTATTTGATTGAAGAAGGCAACAGTCCAATAGAAAGGGCAAGAATAAATAGAATAAGGTATTGTTTATTATAGAATATTGTGATTAATATACTATATGGGGAAAGTCACAAGAGGGTGGCATAGTGGCATGTTCTATATAGGGGTTGAAGCCAAGAAATAACTTGTGCAGGGATCAGCAGGTCAAATTGGTAGCGCTCCTAATTAGGAGAAAGTTCCTGCAGTTTGATATTGCCTTCAGATTGCTTCATGTTGTTAGATACATCAAGGGGCAGCTCATTGAGCGCCTCCTGTGTATTGTAAGATATGTTGGCAGGCAAGTCTGGAAACTTGGTTGTAATACCCCCCTTGCCCCCTGCTTGTCGCCAGACACCAGGATTAGAGCCTGCAGAAGATCTGGGGAGGTCCACACAAACAACCTTTGTATGGAGATGGCACAGCAGGGGCGCAAGCAATTGTAGTGAAGCTTCTTGGTGTTGCCTTGAGCATCTTTAAGTTGGTAAGTGTGGCTGTCATAGACTGCGGCTATCTTGAAGGGCCCCAAGTGGTTGAATTCTAAATTGACTGAATTGGGGTTGAGGCCGTAGACAGGGTCACCTACTGCGTATCTGGCCTTGAGGTGCTTTGTCCCTCTCTCAATTTGCATGTGTTCAATATCTTGGGCTTTGGCACGCCACTGGCTCAGGGAAGGAGTAGTCAACAAGGGGGATCTCCCAGGAACCGTGGATTTTAATTTCCCTTGTTCTACTCCTGTCAGGCGTCCCAAAGGCCAAGGCGCTGGGGCTGAACCCAGTGCCCCTGTTGATTCTCGCTTATAAGATAAGTAGAGCAGAGGGCAAGTGTTCAGTTCAAACAGTGTTGGGGTGCTCCTATGAGAACTTGGAAATCAATTGGACCAGTGAACCATTTAAGCGCTCTACGCGTCCATTGGCTTGCAGATGATAGGGAGTCATACCTATTTGTTGAAGGGCATTATTAGCGCAGTACAACTTCATGACATGCCCAACAAGTTTGGGGTCACCATCTGTGATGAGACGTTTGGGCCGTCCAAAGCAGGCCACAATTTCCTTGCCAATGAAGCGGGTGATGGTAGTGGTGGTGTGGTTATTTGTTGTCCAGGCCACTGGCCAACAAAGTGAAATAGTTGATGGCAGATATTATGTATTTCTTCCCCAGTCTGTCTTCAGGGAGGGGCCCAACAACATCAAGAGCTCACTGTTTGAAGGGTTCCATGGCCTTGATGGGCAAAACAGACTTGGGGGGTGCAGGTTTAGATGTATTCTTTTTGCACAGCACATATGTTTTGAGGAGATCCAAGATGTCTTGACGCATACACAGCCACCAAACCTTTTGTTTCATGATCTCAAAGAGATTGCGTCCTCTGATGTGACCCAAGGTGCAGTAGTAATGCAATATTGTGTTGCCTCGTTGTGTGGTGGTGATGTAGGGCGTCTTTTCACCTATCTCTGCCCGGCAGCAGACGTTGTCAGCATTGGTGGTGAGCTGACTTTTGTTGTCCTTTAGCTTGGAGATGGTTACCAAATTAAGGCCTTTGTAACAGGCCGCTTCAGGACAGAGGTAAAGCATTGGCCAATCTGAATCCAAGTCATTGTCCCTGGTGATGGACATTATGTAGAGCCTTGAGAGGGCTTCAGCTGTGACAAGTTTTTTCCCAGGCTTGTACTTGATGTACAACTGGTAGGGAGATAGGCGCTTGACCCAGCCTGCTTGGCAGCATTTCAAGTGGGACTGCATGTTGAAGTACTGCAGTGACTTGTGATCTGTCAGGACGCAGGTGGAAAGGTGGCCACTTCCAGGTAACAGCGCCATTTCTTGACGCAGTGCACAATTGCCTTTAATTCTTTATCATGTATGGGGTAATGTTGTTCTGAGTTAGTGAGCTTCCTGGATTTGTATGCCACAGGGAGGAAGACGCCCTTGTCAGCTTCCACCCGTAACACGCCCCCTATGGCTCTGGCAGAGGCATCAGTCTTGAGTTTTTATTGGTAGTTGCAATTGGGGAATTGCAATACAGGCCCATTTTTAAGTCTTTGCTTCAATGTCTCAAATGTTTGATCTCTGTCAGGGGCCCAATGGAAGTGCTGTTTAGTATTTAGGAGCTCAGTGAGGGGTGCAATAATGTGACAGAAATTGCAGGATAGTAAGAAGCTGTCTCTAAGTGGCAGGGAATTACCACCCAAATCCACATAGAGTTAATGATTAACCACCAATGCAGCTTCAAATATTGTTTTGTAAAATTTCCAAATGAGATACTAGGATTAAGTAAAATAATTAATCCTAACCAAAGTAGCCCAAAATAAATAGCCTGTGAAAGCATCAGAGAATCTTCAGAATAAAATTCTGGACATTGAGATGCAGCACAATTTTTATTTTTCAAGACGGGGGGAACCACTCTAAGATTGGCAGGCATTAAATTAACATTGGGAGGAGCCAACAACAAAATATCAACAGCAGGGCCCCATCTTTCTGTAATAATACAGCTAAGGATTAAATTTTAGGGAATTTAGCGCAAAAATCTAACTACAGGATGCATTCTTAAAAGTAAATTAGACCAAGGAATATTTGATTTTATTGAGTAAATTTTTGGGATGACTCAACTCTTAGAGTTGAAACAGTGAAAATTATTTAATATTTATCAAAAATTAACTAAACAATACCACCTGGATCCTGGGCTCCTATTCCTTCTACATTGTCAAGTAAGTATCTGGTCCAAGTTGCAAAGAACCCTTGAGTGACCAATTTCTGACAACCATGCTGATTAACAAGCTCATATTGGGTGACCCTCAAATTACGTCAATTTATCAATGTCAATTTGCAAGGAGGAATTGGTTTCAGCAGGCAGACTGAAGCAGCTGTAATCCATTTTTGATTGACTGTTCGATTCAAATCTGTTAATTCAGTCAATTTTGTTAATGGTTTGTTGGCTTTTTGAGCCTTTCTACTTGGCCAGATAATTCCCGGCATGATGGAACCTACTGTGACATTACCCTCTGCTTTAGCCCTGGGCACAATACCACCATCCAGGAGATGGGATAAGGAGAAGTTCTTGTGGGCAGGCAGGAGTTTCATTGCAGCTAAGGTGAGCTTGGGGTGGCCAACAGCAGTGGTATTGCACTTTAAAACTCTTGAATCAGGTCTGGGGAATTGGAACAATCATAGTGAGAAACCCATGAGTTTTTGGAATCAGGATAACCCTTCCATGACACCAAATATTCCAAGCGGTGTCAATTCTTATGGGAAGCCAGAATACAATTTAGCTCATACTCAGGTTCTCCTTCTACAAAAATGGGTTGGGAAGAAGGAGTCTTTTTACCCTTAAAGGGAGTCAGAAGGCATTCATGAAAGGTGTGGAAAATCTTGAAAGCCGGGGTAAATCCAGCCAATATGCAGAGGGACTAATTTGATGTTCAACCTTGAAGGGACCAACTTGCTTGGGATCTAATTTGCAACAGGGGACCTTCAGTTTCATATCGCAAGCATCAACTATGACTAGATCATCTGGCCTGTAGGCTGGACCTTCCTGGTGCTAGCAATCTGTGTATTCCTTGTAAGTTGTCATGGCGGCAGCAAGAGTAACATGGAGCTCCTGATGAACCTGCTTCAATGCAGCAGCCTGATCAGTTACAGCTTCCACGTTTCTAACCAAACAAGGACCCATATTGGAAGAAGGATTGTAACCTATATTGGCATAGAAGGGTGATACTTGATTTGACGTGTGAGGGGCGTTATTATATGTGAACTCTGCCATGGGTAGATTATGACACCAGTCATCTTGTTGCGCATTAGTGTAGCAGCATAGGTAGACCTCCAAACTTTGGTTTACCCTCTCTGTTTGTCCATCAGATAAGGGGTGGAAAGCCATGGAATAACACAATTTGATACCTAGAATTTCAGTAAAAGCTTCCCAGAACTGAGCAATGAATTTGGGCCTGCAGTCACTCACAATCTCTATTGGGATGCCATGTAAGGTGAAATTCTATTCAAAAACAACTGAGCTGTTTCCACTGAAGTAATTGTGGCTGAGAAGGGAAAAAATGTGCCATTTTTGTGAAGCAATCAACCACTACCATGATTGCATTAAACCCATTGGATTTCAGGAGTTCTCCAATAAAGTCTACCAACACCAACGTCCATGGTCCTGCAGCTGGCTGCAGCAGAACCAAAAAAACCAGTTGTCTTGTTTTTACTTGCCTTGGACCAAACACATACCAGACAGTCTCAAACGTAAGCCGCCACCTGCACCATCAAATCTTTCCAAGAAAACTGTTGGCAAATTAACTACACTGTTTTATTCTTCCCTGGATGGCCTGTTGTGGGGCAGGTGTGATTGGCCTCCATGATTTCATCCTGAATAGTTCCCTCTGGAACCCACAAGCAACCTTGATGATATAGAATTGGCCCTATCTTGTGATAACCCTGCGGCTGACCAACCAGATGAGCACATGCTAGTTCCAGTAACCTATCATAACCTTTGGACAGGGGCTGCAAAAACTTGACTTTGGAATATAGGTCTAAGTCTGCGCCTTTGGTCAAGGACATGGTAGCAAGCGTAGCTGGCAGAGGTAATACAAAAGGAACCACAGCCTTGTCTGGAATCATTGTGTGCGTGTTAAACTCAGTGTTCATACCAGCATCTGGGAGATGAGAAGGATTTCTACTCAATGCATCCGCCAGGTGATTTTCCAAACCCTTAATGAACTTGTAGTAGAACTTGTATCTTGTCAAATCACCATGCCATCTGGATTGGCAACCTGATAAAACCCTGGGTTGTTGATAGTAAAGAAGAGCTTTATGGTTGGTTCTTACTACAAATGGGTAGCACGCTGACATGAGATGTTGGTGCCAATGCTTTAGTAATTCCACAACTGTCAACAATTTCTTATTGTAAATCATGTAATTGTGTTCTTGAGCCTCCATTTTCCGGGAGAAATACCCTACAGGTCTCTCTATCCCATCACCAGCAGTCTGCAACAACACACCAGCCATAGCATATTTTGAAGCATCCGTGGAAACCACAAAAGGCAGCTCAGGATCCATATGTCTTAACAATGGATAGGATAACAAAAGAACATTGACTGTTGTAAATGCATCTGCACACTCAGGCGTCCAGACCAGAGTTGTTTTCCCACTGGCTGAATATAAAGGGGCAGCCACTTTGGACAAGTGAGGGGTGGATTTCTTCAAGAACGTACAGGTACCCAAAAAAACTACAAAGTTGGGATACTTTCACAGGCGTAGCATACTCTCTGACTGCAGCTTCCTTGTCAGGAGCAATGGTGTGGCCATCCTCAAAGATAATGCTACCCAGAAAGGTAACCTTACGTTTAAATAATTCACATTTACTCCTTTTAATAATCAAGTTGGCCTGGAGAATTTTCTCTATCACTGCCAACAGATGGTCCTTATGTGGCTCCTCATACAGAGATAATACTAAGATATTGTCCATATACACAATGGCACATACACCTAAGAGATCCCCAAGACCAAATCAATTAACTGATGAAAGAAAGCCAGAGCATTCTTCAATCCAAAAGGCATTACACAGAACTGGAAGATGCCCTTCTTGGTTCTGAATGCTGTTAACCATTCCATTCCTTCTGCAATCCTGATTCAATTGAAAGAATTCAACAGATAAAGTTTTGAGAATACCTTTGCCTTCTCAACGCGCCAAGAAATCTGAGCTTTGTGAGGTAAGGGATAGGGATCAGGAATTGTAATGCTATTCAAATTCCTCTAGTCAACACAAGGACAAAGAGACCCATCAGACTTTTGAACAAACAACAATGGGGAGCAGATTGATGAGGCCTTCTTGAAAATGCATCCCTTTACCAACATGTCTTGATTCCACTCCTCTAAACATGCGTCTTCCTTCAAGGTTAAAGGGTAAATAGGAGACACAATACAAATCAGATCAACAGTAACTTTAAAGTCAAAGTTAAACTGAGTGTTCTTGGGAAATACCTTGCCTCTAGTAGTGTCAAATGTTGTGGACCAGGGGTGCAAGCATGCTGGTAAATCCAAACTTGCAGGGATGGAAACAGGAACCAATTGAATGGTCTGAAAAGACAGCTCTAATTCAGACATATCTAAAAATGGAATACAGATAGATATGCCTGAAGAGTGTTCCACTTGCAGCTCATTTTCTTTCAGCAAGGTTGATACATTATGGTCTTGCCACCAAACCACCCCCAAAATAATAGGATACATCAGGGAAGAGCAAACAGAGAACCTTGCAGTAAAAGACTGACCTACAACTACAAACGTCACTAGCTTCTTAAGCTGGAAAGAGGGAAAGGTTTGACAGTTTCCACCTCTAACAAGCATACCAGGGTGATACTTGATCTGTAGCAAGTATGCAGTTTCAACACTCATAAAGTTCTTGAAAGCACCAGTATCAAACAGAATGACCAGGAAATAGATAGTTTGACTGTTATTAATGCTACCATAAAACAAGAATTAACCAGAAGTAGATTATTTGCAGCAAATGTTGCAATATTGGCAGGATCCTGCTTCTCTTTGGTAGTACAGACGGCGGCTAAGGAGGCAGGGTGCTCCTGGAAGTATTTCTCAATCATTTCTTAGACAGCAGCAGGAAGGATGAAATGATCACAATCAATTGGAACAAGGGGCAACTATTCAGATTTGACTGCCAAAGACTTTGCAGGCACAACGTGCTGAAGCATAACCAATGAACTATCAGGGCCAGACACCACTGGTGATTCATTCACCTTGACGGGTTTGTTCACCACTGCCAATTGCAACTGAGAAGAAAAGCAGGGAGAACAATCCTGACTTTGGCTGGAGGACGCTACCGCAGAATGAGTCCCAGAAAACCAGGAGCGTGCAGCAGGTTTGGCTTTAACTTCCATCAAACCTTGTTTGGAAACCAACAGATTTGAGACCAGAGAAAGAATTTGGCTTACCAGGGCCTCAGTTGTGGTTAACAGGAAATCCCAAACTGCCAGATCCTGGGAAGTCTGGTCAACTGCTAACCACAACGCTGAGAGTTTATCAACCTCAGGAACATCAATTGTACGGCAGTAGGCAAGAAACTGAGGAAGGAATATCAAAAGTGGAGTGGTACCCTGTTGGAAGGCATAAAACTTACAATATACTTTGAGCTCCTCAATAGATACACACAAATTTTTTAAAAAAGGGTACAGTGATGCACTTTCAGTTAAAACACGTGGGTTGCGCTCCACTGCGGACAACAACCATTCACAAGCATCCTCTGAACCTTTGTCATCACATGGTAAACTTGGAATTTGTGACTAAGGCTTGATCCAGAATAGAATGATAAAGCTGACAAAATTTCATGCAAAATTTCATCAGTAGATGGAGCAGGAAAATAATCCAGGCACCAAAATGACATAGCGTGGCAGAAATAGGAAACAGAGGACCCAGTCTCAACAACTGCAACTGGAGATGGAAACCACAAATTAAAGAAAAGTCCTAACTGAAACCTCAGAAAATAACTGATACAAATAAACATGGTAAACACAGATATCTCAACAGAGCAGGAGAAAAGAAACATGAATTCATGACAAACTGCTTCCAAAAACTCAGATGTAGAAGAGTTGAGTAATGTGACAGAAATTGCAGGATAGTAAGAAGCTGTCTCTAAGTGGCGGGGAATTACCACCTAAATCCACATAGAGTTAATGATTAACCACCAACGCAGCTTCAAATATTGTTTTGTAAAATTTCCAAATGAGATACTAGGACTAAGTAAAATAATTAATCCTAACCAAAGTAGCCCAAGATAAATGGTCTGAGACAACATCAATGAATCTTCAGAATAAAATTCTGGACATTGAAATGCAGCACAATTTTCATTTTCCAAGACAGGGGAAATCACTCTAAGATTGGCAGGCATTGAATTAACATTGGGAGGAGCCAACAACAAAGTTCCAACTGCAGGGCCCCATATTCCAGTAATGTTCTGGCCTAGAATAAGATTTTATGGAATGTAGCGCAACAATCCAGCTACAGGATGCATTCTTAAAAGTAAATTAGACCAAGGAATATTTGATTTTATTGAGTAAATTTTTGGGAGTACTCAACTCTTAGAGTTGAAACAGTGAAAATTATTTAATATATATCAAAAATTGACTAAGCAATACCACCTGGATCCTGGGCTCTTATTCCTTCTACATTGTCAAGTAAGTATCTGGTCCAAGTTGCAAAGAACCCTTGAGTGACCAATTTCTGACAACCATGCTGATTAACAAGCTCATATTGGGTGACCCTCAAACTACGTCAATTTATTAATGTCAATTTGCAAAGAGGAATTGGTTTCAGCTAGCAGACTGGAGCAGCTGTAACCCATTTTTGATTGACTGTTTAATTCAAATCCGTTAATTCAATCAATTTTGTTAATGGTTTGCAGACTTTTCTAGCCTTTCTACTTGGCCGGATAATTTCCAGCGTGATGGAACCTACTGTGGAAAATAATTTCTCCATAATTTGGGATGAACTTGAGCACTTAGGCAAACATGCCTAAGAATGTACGCACCTGACCCACATTGGTGGGAGGTGGCATGCTTGTGATTGTCTTGATTTTGGCAGGGTTGGGATTTATTCCTTGGGCAGAGATGGTGTACCCAAGGAACAAGAGCGCTGACTTGAGGGATTCACATTTGAAAGGCTTAGCCTTTAACTGGTTTTCCAAAGGGTGTCAAGGACAGTACAGAGGTTTTGGAGGTGAGTGGTTTGATCTTGACTGAAGACAATAATGTTGTCAAGGTACACAACAACACATTTTCCAATAAAATCCTCAAATGCTTTTTTCATCAATATGGCAAAGGTGGAAGTAGCTTTGATCATTTCAAAGTTCATGACCTGACGCTCAAACAACCTGTAGTGTGTGCAAAAGGCAGTCTTTTCCTCATCTCCTGGTGCAATGTGGACCTGGTTGTACCTCATTTGATATCAATCTTCCTAAAGACCTTCACACCTGCAAGTGTGTCAAACAGGTTGTCAATCAACAGCAGGGGGTATTTATTCTTAACAGTCACCTCATTTAGGGCGCAGTAATCTGTGACTAAGTAAGGGACCTGTCCTTCTTGGCTACAAAGAAGACTGCATCCCCATATGGAAAGATCAAGGGGTGGATGAAGCCCTTGTTGAGTGCGTTTACAAGGTGCTGGCGGAGGGTCTCATCTTCTTTTGGTGTCAGGTAATAGAGGGGATGTGCTTTGGGAAGCAACCCTTGCAGTTATACAGTATACTGGATCTCTTGGGGAGGGGTTAGTTGGTCTAGTGTTTCACTGAAAACTTCCCTATATTCCTCAAGAAGTGTGGCAAGTGCTGGTGGAGGTGGAGTGGTCAAGGGAAGGGCCTCAGGTGGTTCAGTGTGGATAACTTTGACTGAGCATTGGTTAAAGTCTAGTTCCCCTCTTGAAACCATATGAGCTCATTTTTGTTATTCTGAAAAACATGTTTTGCAAAGTAACTTGCTCATTTTACATGATATATCTGAAAGCCCACCCCATTTCTATTGAGGGTAATTATAGATGTATTCTAGTCAATGTAAAGACAGTTGTGACAAAGCCAGTCAAGGACAGCAATGACATTGTGGCTGAGCCCTGCCATTATTGGCCCAGAGAGCTTAACCTGGATGTTCCCCATTCTCACAGAGAAGGGTACTGTCTCATAGGTTATTGCCACTCTATGGGAATCAGCCACTTGTACTGCCTTGAACCTTGTTGGCACCTTGTCTAATTGTTTAGAGTCAGCAAACGCCTGGTCAACCATAGTGTGATTGGCCCCAGTATCTACTAATAGTTTGTGGGTGTTTCCACAAAAACAGAAGGAATAGGCCAAGTGGGTTACTTTATTTAAAGAATGGTTTTCTTAGAGAACAGGGTTGTTGTTGTGGACCTGGAATATGTCAAGGGTTTCAACTTCATGCACATTGTAATTGCAGGGGTTCTTTGCAAGGAGGAATTGAGAGTGAGGGTCAAGTGGGGTTGTAGAACCTCTTGTAACTACAATCCCCAGGCTTTTCCCTCATCTTTAATTTGTGCTAGCTGGAGTTCCCCCTTGTGGGGACGCTTAACCCCATTTTCCTGTTGGCAGTACTGGCGGCAGCCTACTTGGTTGTGGGCACTACCAGGTGTGGGACAAGGTTAGGGTGGTGCATCATTAGATCTTCAGAAACCCATTGAAGCCTGATTATTGGCCTTCACAATGGCCTTGTAGCAGTCATCAATGGAGGTGCAGCAACCTACGGTAACCCACTTGCAGATATGGGGTTTGAGCCCATTAACTATCAAGGTAAGGAGCATGGCATTCCCATTGGTCACAGCTTCTGGGGCAGCAGCAAGAGCTTGTTGCCAGGTGGCAAGACATTCAGGGATGGACCTGGCCTGTTTGATGGCCAGGAGGGGAGTTCCCACCACAATGGGTGAAAAGGTTTCACTGTAGCAGGACTTTGCAGCATCCCTGAACAACACCCAAGTGACATCTATCTCTTGGCTGGCCCAGTTGGTGAACCACACTGCAGCAGGCCCCGTGAGGCGCCCAGAAGCGGTGGCAACCCACATGGGCTCAGGTACTTGACAGATACAGAGGCGGGTTTTGGTAGAGTGGAGCCAACTGAAAATGTCAGCCCCTCCAACACCACCCGCAAAAGATTCAAGCTGGAGATTGAGCATGCATTGGGAAAAGTCCAACTGGGGTGGGGTGACACTTGTGTTGCACTTCCCAAGGCGGGTTCAATTATGCACACTCATAAGTACCAGTTGATCTTGGTAGATGATATACTTGTTGGGGATGTCCCCCTTGGGGATTTGCAGGAAAGTCTCTTGATGGGGACTAGCCATATGGCCTGTACTTGGTCCTTTCTTGAGGGATTTTTCTTTTAGGTAGGTTGTGAACCTACCGCTGCTACCACTGTTGCAACTGAACCAATTAGAGTTCAGTATTTGATTGGGGAAGACAACAGTCCAATATAAAGGACAAGAATGAATAGAATAAGGTATTGTTTATTGTAGAATATTGTGATTAATATACTATATGAGGAAAGCCACAAGGCCACAAAGGGTAGCATAGTGGCATGTTCCATTTAAGGTTTGAAGCCAAGTAATAACTTGTGCAGGGATCAGCAGGTCAAATTGGTAGTGCTCCTAATTAGGAGAAAGTGTCCGCAATTTAATATTGCCATCAGACTGGTTCATGCCGTTAGACACGTCAAGGGGCGGCTCATTGAGTTCCCCCTGTGTATTGTAAGATATGTTGGTAGGCAAGTCTTGAAACTTGGTTGCAACATCAGGATGGGGGAGGAGGAAATTCTGAGGCATTTGATTGGTTGGAAAGAATATTTTCAGCAGTTGGAGGTCCTGCATTGGAATTTGAGTCAATGATGTCATAACTTGAAAAATTCTGGCAACCAGCAGGCCAAGCACTGCCATCACCAAATAATGTATAACATGTGATTTTCTTGTCATAATTATTTGGAAAAAAATATGGCAAGTCCAGATTTTCCAGGGCTATTTGAGAAACCCTAGCTTTGACCCTTCTTTTTTTCAATGACAGCATTTAAATTGTCTATTTCTCCCAAAGGTTTGGCGGCAGTTCTTTGCTGGTTTCTTGTCTTTCAAAGACAAACTATTCCTTCCATTTGGTTTTCTACTGTAACAGTATCCTTCTTTGTAAAGAGGGCCCCTAACATCTACTTTCTATTAAATTCTGATTTAAGTTGCCTGACTCTGTTAGCTTCTGAACCACTTTCTGTTTGCCCTTATTTTTCTGATTGGGACAAAAATACCTGGCATTATAGAAACTACTGTGACAGTCATGGGGCTTTTGCAGATCATTTTTCTGTAGAACTTATATGTCTGGTCCTGATAATATCTAGATGAAATATTGATGTCATCTTTTCACTTGGTGTCAAGTCATTTTTTGAGACTATGAATTTCCAAGAGGGAGTGATATACCCCAACTTGCAAGGGATTAATTTAGCCAAGTGAGGGAGCAGGTTAGAGAACTGGAACCTGGTGACAGCTGTGATAATTAGGTAGACTGTCATGACCAGAAAAACACCTTGATATGCACATTAAAATGGCTGAAGTTTCTGCAAAGTATGTGAGGGTTTAATACACTGTAGTATACAGTAAGGGAGGTGGTTGATCTGAGTGACACCAGGATAGGCCAGGAATGTACAATGAAAGAGTCTAGTTATGGTTGCTCCTTGTAGTACATGTTCTTGGCAGCTTCTGGTATGATCTCATACTGTGTGAAGGTTTTCTGAAGCCCCCAATCCTAAGATATGTTGTTAGTGCAGCAAAGAAGATAGGATGGTTCATCTTCTTTTCTGGGTAAGGAAGACTAAAGCTTAGTAGTATTTTACTTCTAGTTGTAATTAAAGGGTTGGTTTATGTTATATTGATTGAGGGGATATTCATCTCAATGATAGCACAACCTATTACTGAGAGATTATGGTTTGTTATATAGTATCTCTGGTGTGAGCCAGGACCAACTAAAATCATTAGACTGGGGTCCCTAACAGTTTGTATATGGTTTTTATTGCCTTTCTGGGGGGATCCTGGAGCTTCTCATGTCCAAATATTTGGCTAAGTGATCAATTGACATCATCTTAGTTATGATGGGCCTTTTTGATGCACTCAAATTCTACCTTATTTGGTGGATTTAATTTGGTCAACCCTTTGGACTGGGAACTGGATTTAGCCACTTGCTAAATTGGGGCAGCCTTTGGTGTTGTAGAATTAATGAGGATGTTTGGAATTATTTTTTGTCACAATTTAGAAATCTATCACATTTGGGGTTCCCAGGGTTGCTCCAGGAACTGCCAGCTGGACAGTGGGCCCTGGGGCAGGCAGGGCTAGGGATCAAGCTGAGGAGGAGGCAATTGACTGTCTGGGGAAGGAGCATGTGGGGCCTGGCTGGACAGCTGGTGCACAAGCTGCGGAGACCTGTTGATTGGATGTGTGGCCCATAGCTGGCTGACTGGCAAAGCCTATGATGTGTCACAGTAGTTTTCATAATTCCAGGAATTGTCCTTCCCAACCAAAAAGCCAAAAAATTGTGGAAGCAGTTAAAAAAGTTGACAGAGTTGATGGATTTAAACCAAACTGTTGACCAAAAATAGGTTACTGCGCTCTGGTTTGTCAGCATAATCCAACTATCCAGAGAAAATTGACACTGATAAATAGACGTATTCTGAGGGTCACCAGATACAGCCTCATTTATCAGAACAGTCATCAAAAAATAACCATACAAGGGTTTTTTTTGCATGCTGGACAAGCTACTCTTTGGAAGAATGAGACAGAATAGGAGCCATGAATTCAGGTGGTATTGCTGAGTTGATAATTTTGGTACATATTGAAAATGTTCCCATTGTTCAACTCTTAAGAGTTAATTCCTTCCTAAAAAATACTCAATAAAATTTAAATTGTCTCCTGGTTTTAACATCCTTTAAATGTATCCTGTAGTGGGGCTACTACACTACATTCTCTGCAACTTGATTTTAAATTGAATTGTAGTGTGAAGATGGTGTCCTGCTCTGGGCTCTACATTGTCTATGCCACCTAATGTTACACCAATGCTCTCCAATATTAGAGTCTTTGCTACTGAATCCAAAACTGAGACTGTTACTACCTCCCAATGTCTCAAGTTTTATTCAGAGGATTCTTTAATCTTGTTGTAGGCTATCTATCTAGTACTACTTTGGTTGGGTTTAATTATCTTATTAAATCCTAGTGTATCCTTTGGAAATTTCACTAAATGGTATATGAAGCTTTGGTGATGGCTAATCATCAACTCCTTATGGATTTAGGTGGCTATTTATCATTTCTTGGATACCTCTTCATACTACCCAGTAATTTCTGTCACAGGGTGGGGCCCAGCTTGGACAAATTTTGGATTTTAAAATTCTTTTTTAATCCTAATTGATTATTTTAGATTTTGTGACAGTTTCCTTGATAGGGGAAAACTGCTGCTCATATTTTTGATATGTTGTACCATCAAAATCAACAGTTAGGAGTGGTTGGAGTTCCTTGTTTTTCCACAAAATATTGGAATTGGTTGTTTTTGATCTAATATCAGGAATATTTCTTACAGGGATTAATCAAAGATGTTGCAATAAATTTAGTAAGAAAAAACATACATGTATCTAGCCTAAGACAAAAGGAAGTGTGGTGATCCACATGTGTATAGTTCTGCAGGAAAGGGTTGATTTGGCTTCAAATAAAGACAATATGCTGAAGAGTGACAATGTGTGATTAGCTGATGATGCTGTGAGCAAGTAGGTAACATAGGACTACTAGGGGTAAGTAAGGTGAGCCTAGTAGGTAACATAGGACTACTAGGGTAAGTAAGGCCTGGCTGGTAGGTAACAAAGGACTACCAGAGGCGGGTGTTGCCTCCACCCAGCAGAAGATATTGACTGCTTTGGGCTATAGTTCTTCACCTAGCAGGGAACTGTGGTTGCGGAAGGGTGAAGACTGAGATAGCAGGCAGGGAACTTTGTCTGTCTGGGGGGGAGAAGATTTTGGACCCCTGGTGGGTAACACAGGCTGCCGGGGAGGGGAAGAGCTCTGAGGGCTCTATGTACCCTGATACACTTACAGGAGGTCTGTGAGCAAGCATCCTACCTAACGGACTGGTAGGGTGTCCTTGTTTATGCCCCTATGGGAGATTTAGGGAGAACCCAAAGTGAGCATTGGAGGGTATAGATTTGCTTGAAGGTGTCACCAAGACGGTTTGCTTGGGGAAGCAGCTGCAGAACTTGGTGTGATCAGGCCTCTGGGAATTAGAGCTGATTACTCTGCAACTGAAAGCTCAGATTTAATAACCTGGGTGAGTAAAGACAACACATAGACATTGATCTATGGTTGAATGGCCTAATTGGAGTACCACTTGCAAGGGTCCAGTCAAACGCCAGTTCAATGCAGACTCATGCCTGGGTCTACAAGTTCTGGTAACAGAGACTGAGATAAAGAACCAAGGTGGTTCACAGAATTAACAGAGAAGACTAGTGAGAGGGACTGTTTGATCACAGTGAAGGCTAGTTGACGGACTGTTGATTCATATTGAATTGTGGGAACCAAGATGGTTCATTGTGCAGAGGGAACTAAGGAGGTTCCTAGTGAGGATTTATTGAGGGACTGATTGAGGATAAGCTGAAGGACCAGAAGATTATGATGCAGGACTAGCTGATCATGATGCAGGTTGGCCAAAGGACCAAAAGATTGTGTTGCAGGAGTAGCCAGAGGACTGATGAAGTTAATGGAATAATGACAGGATAGCTGAAGAGCTAAGAAGATGTGAGTACAGGACCAGGAGATAACATTAAGGAACTAGTCAGACTGGATGCAGAGGCTGGAAGAGCTGATTTTAGTGTCTTTTGAGAGGAAAATAGATAAAAGGAAGCAGTTAAATAATAATTAAATACTGCTTGATTATGATTAAAAAAGGATTAAATATCATATAATTAAAAAGAAAGAGGAGAAAAAATGATCTACAGTGTGTTAAAACTTTAAATTTATCAGAAGGAAAATTGAGTAAGAAGGGAGCCAGAAAGAGGCTGGAAATAGGACAGAGAAACTGTAAGGGCAAAGGAGCAAATTTTGCCAAGAATGACTAGGAGAGGCGAGAGGACAAGCAGCAAGCAGGTTTGAAGTCACAAAAAGTTAAGAAAAACACAGAGAAACACAGAGAAAAATTGTAAAACCAAGGGGCCAAAATTTGCCTAAGTAAAACATATGCAGAAGCGCTCAAGATTTGCTGGGGAAACGTGACAGGAATCATAGCAAAACCATTTGAAACGCGGAGCAGTTGTTTACCCAGAGCAAGACAGCCTCAGGTTTGAGCCAGGGTCAAGAGCAAGTCATCTGGGAAACCCTTTTTGGCAAAACCGTTGAATCAAGGCGTATGATTGGCTGCAAGATGAATTATGTTTGATCAGTGTTTTGAGGGCTTTAACTTAAGAGTTAGAGCCTAAAAAATGAGGAGCAGAAGCAGAAAATTCAGGGCTTTCATTGGCTGAAGTAAGTTTTGAAGTCTAATATATTGTAGAGGGAAAGAAAAAGGATAGTTTAAGCTCTTGAAAACCAGAGTTCTAAGAGAGGTTTTTGGTCTGAAACAAGGAGCTATAAAAGGGGGAGCTATCTGAGACTCTTAAGGGACTGGGAAAAGTGGATTACAAAGGCCACAAGAGCTACATAAGGAGCCAGAGACCAAGAGAAGGAAGCCTGAGCTAGAACAGACTGCAGAAGCCCAAGACCAAAGCGCAGGAGCCCAAGACCGAGGTTCAGGAGCACAAGATTGAAGTACAGGAGCCCAAGGCAAAGGAGCAGAAGCCAAAGACCAAGTACAAGGAGTCCAAGAGATTATTGAAGGACTCCAAGTATTGGCACAAACCCTCATTGTTCCCTATAATAAGGCCATATATCAGAAGGTTTCTAAGGGGATCTTCCTTCTGACCATGAATAAAAAGCTTATTATGACCCATACCCAAATTTCCCGTGATAAAAGGATATAAGCTCTATGAGTAAATTACCCCGCATCTTCTACCCCAGCCTAGGGGAGGAAGAATCCTATTGCCTAGGTTGCAGAAAATTTGCCTCTAGTAAGTCTGTCCAGGAGGAGTGGGAAAAGGTGACTAGGCATCTTGAAATGACAGATAGAGGAAGGGAGTTTATCAGGGGAGAATTTACTAGACTATTACAGGATTGGTATCAGCCTACAGAAAGGCTAGCACCTGCTGAAGTACAAGTGTATGGTGGAGACGCTTGCCTGGTAATTGGGAAGGTACTGGAAGAGTTTGCTCTTAGCAGGCCAAGTATAAGCTCCCAACCAACCACTCACCACTGTTAGGAAATGACAACTCCTCCAAGCTGGTCTCTGGCTATGACCCAGGACACACTTTGGGGACTGGTGACCAGGAACCCCACAGGAAGTATTGAGGAAACCAACCTCAAGGAAAAGTTAATTCCTGTTTTCAGTTGTGCCCAAAAGTTAATTTATGTGCCATATTCATAGAAAGTCCAACATACCACCTGTTTCACTATTCTTTATACTAGCAAGGTATCAGCCAAACATTCACAGTAAAGGGCCCCAAGAAGGCAACAGTTCATATTCACCTCCACTAGGGCTGTGTCAGCCCAAAAAAGGGGCAATTATGGCATTTGCTGTAATTGTCCTGTCCTCCCTTCCCCGTAATCTTCTTTCAGATTCCCCCAACGTAGGGGAATCCAAAATTTCAAAAAAAGAAGAAGGCCTTGGAAGGCTTTCTGTTTTCCAGATTCCAACAATATCTAATATATATTCAATAAAAAAATTTGAAACAAAATTTTAATTCAAAATTTTATTTCTTTAATTTTTGAAAATAAGAGAAAAAATATATTTTTTATTATAAAAAAATTCCGGGAAGAAAACCCCGTCCACACTTATGTGTGGGAACAAATCCAAGAAAATCTTCTTTGAGAAGATTTCTCAGATTTGTTTCCGGATTTGAGACGGTGGCACCTTTTTAGAAAAGGAGCCACTTGTCTCAAATCTGATGCAGTCCTAACCTCCACTGGCACCCATCTTTCACTGTATAGAATTTAAATAGTAACAAAAAATCAAAAAATTTCAATTGATGCAATTAATATTAATCCTTATAGTAAACAGCCTTTGAGGTAAAATTATAAAATTAAGCTTAAAAATAGTGATACTTTATTTACACTGTCAGGGCCTAGAAAGCCCTGGACAACCAATTGTCTCCCAGAGCAAGAAAAACCCCTTTCAATTAACAAATGGCCCAGGATTTGAGAGGCACACAAGCCTCAAATCCCTGGCTTTGATTCCATTAACAATTTCAGCCATCTTAATTATCAGAAAACAAGACATCAGGAGCACAATTGTTCAATTGCACAATTGGGTGCTTGATTGCTTGCGGGTTCTATAAATAGCAGTGGCGCCTTGGCTTGCTTCAGCCCAAGCAAGGTTCCTGTTATAGCAACCAATGAGCATTCACCTCCAGGCCCAAGTACGCAAATTCCAGTCAAAATTGTAAGTTTAACTGAAATTGATGCCATCAGTTCTCTGGTGGCACAAAAGGCCACCTATTACCAGTAAGTATAAGTAGTGAGGAGGAGAAGCCCTCCTCACTGTTGACATCTTAAAAATAAACAATTTTATGCTCAGGATTCATTATTTTCTTGCAAGAACTATCTACTTTTGCACCAATATAACTATTATGTTGCATTTATTTGTGACTCCACTACACTTTACAATCTCATGTATCTGCTCCCTCCTGGCCACAAAGAGTTATCATTTTGCCTTCCATGCTGGAGGTTCCTCCTACTCCCCCCTGCCTAATGTGCCTCCTGCCCAGGACTTCAGTAAGTTGGGGCTTGTCTATATCACAGTATTGAGGCTGGTCAACCAGGTTGTGCCCCATACTGGGAGTTGGTATCCCCTAGCTACTGCAGTCAACTATCTGGTCAGAATTGCGCCTATTGTGTACATGGCCTTCCAGGCCTGGCCTGCCTCCCCTGTGAGAGTCCAGCCGGACTCTGGTATGGGCCATGACATACACAATTGATAAACATATATGTGAATAAAGAATGAATATTTATTAAGAATGTTAAAACCATTAAATTATGGCACTCTGAAGCAATTTCTAACTATATGTAGATAAGACCAGGTTAAATTTAAAAAAAATATCTACCCTTTGCACTTAGTTAAGTGATGTTTTAGTGAATGCAGCTTTATGTCCACAACATCATGTAAATCATTTTGTAGGGTAGAGATTATTCCCAAAAAAGCTATATTTATAGCAATTAAACCAATTTTTCTTTGTGTTTGACTTTGCGTCTCTGTTTATATACTTTAAAGCCTGGTAGATACATCATTTTATGAAGTTGATTTTTCCTTTACAAAAGGTTTATCCCAGACCTGGGTTAATATTACATTGCTAATAGGTGTAAATTTTATTGAATAAAAATTTCTATTATACTAGATATTTATGCTGTATGGCAAAACCTGATAGTTATTTTAAGTGTGGGTAGTGGTGAGGAGCTTTGTCCTTTGAAATACATTAAAGTCAAACTATATATTCAGCTTGACTTGTACCTTAAACCTTCAAGCAGTAAAAACATTTTCGATGTCAGTAAAAGGGCTGGGAATTCGACTCGAATTCAAGGTGAGCCACAAATATAAACGCTTTTAAGTCTAATTAATTATTAATTAACAATTAATTAACAATCAATCATTAGTAATTAATCAGAATTTAGATTTCAGGCCTGCATGAATTATAAACTGTAGGTATATAAACCATTACTAGTGAAGAAAGATATCATTTTCTCCAAGTATGAGTGGAATATTAAGGTAATTTATTTGTTGAGCGACTATTGACCTGCCTTTAGAGGTCGGTACCCATCTTTTATCGTCACTAACAAAAAGAAGGATATTCTTCATTAGTGCAAACAAACTCTGTTGGTAAATTCAAACAGAAAGGCTAAATCATTTAAGGGACAAAGTTTTCGCATATCTTTCCCTATGATAACTTCAATAGAATGCAATCTGAATGCTTTGACAATGTGAGTGACAACTAAAAACTAATCCCAAAAGCTATTTTTAGGGGAGCAAAACGTTGTTGTCAATGGTAAAATCATTAAAGTCGTGTATTTTATCAGTGATAGCCCCTACGGGCTCAGGGAAAACATGCCTATTTGAGTTAGCTATTTTAAAAGCTTCTTTGAAGCGCTCTAATTTCCGAGCAATCTACATTGCCCCAACTAAGGTAGGTTTGTAAAACTTGCCTCATCTCTCAGGCTTTGTGTTCAGAACGTACTCGTGACTGGCAAAACAGGCTGGGGTCGTTAAATATGAAGTGTAACTATTTTTTGCTGATGGTTAATATATAAGGCATGGAATTCACTGGAGATACAACAGAAAGTACTGATAACTTAGGCGATAACAACATAATGTAATTAAATAAGCAAGTCTCACTAACCTCAGTAAGAATAACCACTCCAGAAAAGTGGGATTTTTTCACTCGCAAAAAGTAACCATAAACAAACTACTAAACAAAAATAGGAAACTGGCCAACATCAGTGAACATGTTGATCTCCTTATGGTAAGCTCGTTAGAAACAAGTAACCTTCAGATTGATGAAATCCACCTCTTAAATACAAGTCGTGGATCAACCTTAGAAGTCATTGTATCCACAAAAAAGCATATATACTAAATCTATAGGTCAGCCGTACTAAAATGGAAGGGGGAAAGACCAGAATGGTGGTGGTATCAGCAACAATATCCAATCCCAACTCCATTGCCAAGTGGATTGGGTGGCAAGGCTTGGCCACAGTTAAAATCTTTGGAGAAGAGTACCGTCCAGTCAAGTTGATAAAGGATGTGATTGGTTACCAAACTCGTGGGAAGAAGGATTTTCTTTTTGATCAAACGCTCGACTACCATTTGATGGATGTTATACAAAAACACTCTGATAATAGACCCACTTTGATAGTAACCCCAAAAAGCCTCTAACAAAAAGTTCTGTAGTACAAAGAAATCAACTGTCCATGCTGCAGAAATTTTGGCAAAAGATTCTTCACAGCGTGGAGCTCCTTTCTTAGAGCTGCATGAGATAGAAAGGTATGCTGACAAAAAATTCTAAGTCTCGCAGGAAGAAAACATTATCACACAATATCAGTGACATCAGACTAAGAGGTAAAGAGTTCAATATTTTTAAACAGAGAAAAGGATTGGTCATCCAGGGTGTAGCCTACCACAACTCAGGATTAAATCAAAACGACAGAAAAATCATTGAAGAAATGTTTGTTCTGGGATTGATTAAAGTGATTTGTAGTGCAAGCTCTAATAGCCATACTTACATTTAGGTTCGACCTCTACACTTGCGGTGGGAGTAAGCACTATAATTAAATATTAATCCAAAGGTCAATTTACCTGCTCATTTAGTCATCATCAAATCCACCAAAGGTCTGATTCCTTTGACTTCTAACCTCTGCATTTAGGATATTCAGGGGCAGGGTATGCAGAGTATTCCGATATCGATATCCTACAGATGATTGGGCGTGCAGGACGCCCTCAGTTTGATACGCTCGGGAAGGCAGTTATCATGACCGAACAAACATTGGTACCCAAGTATGCCTCCCTTATCAATGGGATGCAGGATATAGAAAGCTGGTAAGCTCTATTGACCAACTAAACCACAGTCTTCATGAGAATCTTGTTGAGCATTTGAATGCGCAAGTATGCATCGGCCAAGTAAGAAGCAATATGGACGCCATCAATTGGTATTGCACCGTAATTACTACTCACTTTAGGCTTAAATCCACATATCTTTATATCAGAATCCAGGAGAACATGGCCCATTATAAAATAGGACCAGTGAATAGAGAAAGCATTGCTCCAGAGAAACAACTTGAATGTATAAACTACCAATACATATTTACCATATTAGTCATCTGTGCAAATGATTTAGAACTGCTGGAGAAAAACAGAATGCTTGAAAGGAAAGGAGATGTCTTCTACGCCACAGGTAATAACCAAGACACAACTTACCTTAGAAATCGGCCAAACAATGGCCCGAAACTATGTCAGATTCAAATCTGTCGCCCTCATCGTCTCAGGCACCAAGGCTTGCTCTATGCAGAGGATGGTAGCTGTGCTTTGGAAGCTAATCTTTAGCTGGAATTGCTGGTCCAATGTGAGGAATTTTCTGAAGTTAGATTCCACTTGGGAGAAAAGACTGCTTTGAACAACATCATAAAGAGCCCTGAAATCCGATTTCCAGTCAGCTTAGAAAAGCCCCCCAAAGCAAAAACTATTCCCCAAAAGGTGAATTTAGCCATCCAATGCGCACTCGCAAACATCACCTACAGCAACTTCAAAATCAACCCAAACCATGCCATTGAAACAAATATGATTCTGAAAGACAGCTCCAGGCTATGCAAAGGTAACCACAGCCCCGCACACTGACAAAAAGCAATGGTGGATATCTGTAAATTCCTCAAGGATGGAACCTCTCTATACAACACACTGCTACTGTAAGAATGTATTGCATCTAAACATGAAAGGTTTAGAGCAATCAATATGCGAATGTGGGAAACATCCAAGTTGAACCTGATGCAGCTTGGCAACATTGGTAAGCCACCGTGTTATAGTTTAACTTCTAGGCGTCCAGTATGCAAGATCATTGAAAGATATCGGAATCGATTCGCTGGAAACCCTAGCAGCTGCTGACCCAAGAAAAATCGAATTGGTAATTTAAACCCAGTTATCCTAAACCCAAGAAACTCAATCGGAATCCACCATTTGGAAATCAAGTAAAATAGCTATTCCCATCTCACCTTAAGATCATCAGAAGAGCACTCACTGTCCCAAAATTCTCATTAAAGTTATCAAAGATGACCCGCCTGAATAATAACCGCCAACAAATATCATCCCACATGAAACCTTCCTCCACTGAAATATTTATTAACCTCAATTTACTTAACAAGGAACATGCATCGCATATAAAGGATAGATTCCCTACGAACTTCTATTTGATTGCTGTGGCTAATTCAGGGAGACTGGTTCATTTCGAGAAATTCAAGTAAACCGAGAAAGCCGAGACTAATGTTAGCCTTATAAAGCCTGTGAGATCACATTCATTTAAACTCGAAGACCATTCTAATGAGTCTTTTATCGACGTGAGACTTTTATATGAAGATTATGGTAAATAAGCCTATACACGCTATAATCTTCAGTTGGCGCCGATATATCTGAGATACTACAGCTTGAAAAAACAGATGAACCACTATCGCTGCATATTCCGCAAACAGTCCAAAATTACTTTACTAAAGAGAAAACAAAGCCCCAAAGATCGATCGATAGACTACCTGTGATCGACTTGGACGCAGAAGAGTAAGTGTATCTAAATAGTGCTTAAATGAAGCATCATTGATATCACCTCTGAGGCTGGTGAAGAAAGGTTACAAGTTACTTTAGGTCGCTTAAAAAAATAGCCAAGCACAAGAAGAGAATAAAGATATTATAAGCAAAGAAAAACCTCAAAAATATCAGAATGGAGAAGTTAAAGATGATTCAGTAGGCGACTTTCCTTACAATGATATCTTCTTTGATGAGTATGACTTGGTCAAGGCATGTATACACTATTTAACCTCTTTTATAGTGAGAATCAGGAGAGTTACATTGTTGGGTGTGAGAACCTGACCTTTGATAAAAGTGTTGAGGTAGCAGAGCTTTTGTAAACACTTAAAACCATAGACATCAACCCCAAATAAACCTATATCAACCCAGGATAAAGATATATTAAAGTAAGCATGTCTTAATCACATATCCCATATCAGTGACAGGGAAGAAGAAAACGACCGTGAAAGAAAGAGATTTAAAACATACTATCAGAAAAGAAAACATGAATTTTTTTCATGGCTAGATAGTTTAAGCGTTGAGAGCTCTGATTGAAATCTTTAGTAGGTATAGAAACATTGACCTTATACTAAATATAGTTAGACGCCTTAAAGCAAATGATCAAACGACATATTTCAATATAGCATTAAAGTTAATTTGGCTGGCCACGATTTGAGAATTAAACTTTTAATTTCTCTTTTTGTAAATCCTGCCTAGGGCTGCTTCGGTCAAGCCTAGGGCTGCGGCGTCCCACCCCCGGACAAAGATCTTCTTTTGTCCGGCATTCTGGAAGATCGGATTTAAAATCAGCTTTAAATAGAAAATATACTACCTTCCACATTTTCATAAACTTCGGACAGAATCCGGGTTTTGTCCGGGGATGGGACGACGCAGCCCTAGTCAAGCCCCAGGTAGCCATGGTTAGTTTCTGGCTCTGGGACACTTTGTCAAAGAATTATTTAAGGATGTTTAAATATTGCTTAATTGCATTTTGGAATAAGCGGCCTAGACCCAAAGTTAGCTGGGACTGAGCCGAAGCATCCCTAATCCTGCCCCACAAATACCAAATTCACCAGCTTCAATATTTTTCACCTCTCATTTTGTTGCAACCAGAATGGACACCTCACTTGCCAACATATAGGGCATTATTTTTGTGATTACGCCAAGGGGCCAGATCAAATATTTTATTAATTGATTGCATTTTTCGGTTCAATCTTATCTTGGATCCTTTGAATATTTTAAATTGACAGAATATTTCATTTTTTAATTGGAGAAATAAGAAATTACTGAGCAAATAATCAAAAATTTGAGATACTCTATAATTAAAGCCTTTAATATTCTTTGAGGGAGCACAAATTTCATTAGGGTTCAGAGGTTGGGTCAAAAAGAGATGCTGTCTTGGGGGAGGGAAATTGTCAGGGCTGAGGATTTAAGTCTCAATTGATATCTCATATTTTGTTGATATTTATGCCAAGACTTCTGTTTTGATTGCTTGTCTCTCCTTTACCATATTTAGTTGCCTACATCCCTACAAATAGTGAACTATTTCAGCCCAAACTTGTGTCAGTCAAAAACCTCAACTCCAGCCTTCAGAATCTGACTCCTGACAATATATTTCTGGTTCAAAATGATGGGTTAATCTTGCTTAAACATAATTCTCCCATCAACTCCTTTTCTTAGAATTGGGTACAGTAGGTTTAAAATCTATGGTGACAAACAAAATGAACTCAGATTTAAACGAAATTAAAATGAATCCAAATCTATTGTAAACCAATATAAATTCATTTATTTTTAATTTTGTTTAAATCTGGATTGTTTTCACTTGTCATCATAGCTTTTAAAACTACTGTATAAACCTCCTCACAGCTCTATTATTTCAAGCAATCCAATCTCTTTCTGTTTAGGCACATCAATAAAACTATTGTCTCAATCCTAGCTATATATTTTTTTACCTTGGGAAATAGTAATCTATTGGTGACAGTTGAGCCTAGGCTTTGATACAACAGCAGCTGTTGTTAAAAAAGTCTGAAGCCTTACAGAAATAGGGTTGCTGACAGGGTGCATAGCAGAGGCCCTTGGTGTTCCTGTCCTTCCATTGAATGCCTCCATCTATTATCAGCTGGGAGGGCTCAACAGTGGTGGCTGTGTGGTTCCTATTACCTTGGACCGTGTGCCTAAACTTATCTGTTCTCACCATTGTATTCTCCACCAGGATTTAATTCTCTCTCATGATGGCCACCTGATTAGGCACATTGTCAGAGATAAAACTTATTCTGGTGGTGTGGATGGCTCACAAAGCCAGGTGACACACTACTGCTCTTACCACTATTGTTATGAAAGTAAATGTCTTGATGACCTTGCAGGAATCAATCCCGTGTCCTGCACCAGGCAGGGCCGCGCTCCCACTTGTATTTGCTTTTGTAAATAGAAAAATTGAAGTTTGGGAGCCAATTCCTCTAAACCCAAGCTAGTGGGCCCCAGGATGGGTCCCAAAAATCTATTCTCAAGCCCTGGTAGGCTTAGATGCCACTTGTCAGGCTATTTTTAGCTATCCAGTTGCCCCTTTTGTGCCCTCTCTATTAAGCAACCTGGGGTTCCAATTGGTAACTAGTTGGAGAATAATGCAGCCCACCTCTTAGCAACCAATGATCAACTAGAAAGAGATAAGCCACTGGTGGGCCAAGAAAATATGCTTGAGAATGGTATTAATAGCAACATGCCTTCCAACCAGATGACAGAAACCTGGATGCCCAAACATGCCACCAAGATAACCAGAGAAGAGCATGAAGACGCACATGCAGGTAAATAGCTATAAAAGACCAATAGGTCCATTGAGTTGGTTATTGTCATCCTTACCAAATTAACCCTTGCTATAAACCTTTGGATTACCAACATTTACTGTATTTGTTTCCTGTACTCTTTTATCTGTAACTTCTCAGACACCAATAAACTCAAACAGGAGTAGAGTATCAAGCCACAGCTGGAGACCCAGAAGCACTTGACTAATACTGCCCCCCTGCTGTCTCATTTGGCCCTGTGCATTTCACTGAGTACCTGCTCAACCCTGACCACAAACAGTAAAACTTGGACAACTTACTTTGATATATCATACCAAAGTCTCTCAAGGAGCCATACCATCTGGTCTATGACAGAAATAGCATCACTGCTTATCCCCTTGTATTCAATAGAAAATACAAAAACACTTCTGATTATCCTGTTCCAATAGAACCCCCTCTGACACCCAAACCAATTGTCTCTTCCCCGCCCATTCCCAACGCTACTGGTCAGAGCAGTCAGTTCCTTGGGATGCTATACTTGGCACTCACAGAACTGGTTGACTCTGACCTTCCAGTAGCTGGCTCATAGTCTGTAGCTAGGAAGTGTCACAGTAAAGTCTATAATGACAGAAATAATTTGCCCAAGTTGAAAAGCGCGGAAAGCCATTGACTAAATTAACTGATTTGACGGATTTAAATCAAACAGTTGGTTGAAAATGGGTAACTGCCGCTTTAGTTTGCCATTTGGATTCAATTCTCTTTGCAAGCTGACACTGATTAATCTTTGTAATCTGAGCGTCACTTGACACAACCTTATTTATCAGAACAGTCATCAGAAGCTGGTCACACAAGAGTTCTTTTCAAACTGGACTAGGTACTCACTTGACAATGCAGAAGGAATAGGAGCCAAGGATCCAGATGGTATTGCTTAGTCAAATTTCGATATATATGGGAAATTTTCACTGTTCAACTCTTAAGAGTTGAGTCCTCCCTAAAATTTTTACTCAAATAAAATCAATATTCCCCTGGTCTAACCTTATTTCATCATGCATCCTGTAGTTGGTCTACTGCACTACATCCCTTATAATTTGATTCTCAGTGGAATTATTATCAGAATGTTGAAACAGCAGGCTCAACCTGCCAGCAAGGTTCTGAGTAAGAGGGTTTGTGATCTGCAATCTGATTATCCAGTCACTTGGAGCCAGACTAGGAAGTTGACTCAAATTTCCAAATTCAACAACATGAACAAATGATGATCCCTTACGGTGGATACCTTGTTTTGGCGCTTGACTTATTACTAGGATCAAGCCACCCCTTAATCATCCTACCATGTGATCTACACAACCATGTTCCTGTTATCCATGACTCACATTAGCTATATAATCACTATCTCTCAATAAAGAATATTATCTAGTTTCTAAATATTTTTCCCCTTGTAACTTTTCTAAAACAGCACAGTTACAACATTGATAGCACAGGTAGGTTCACCATCCTACCTTATCTTGTAAAATTCTGCCTGTTGCCCGTACTTGCCGTGGCCAACAAATTCTCAATAGAATCATGTCTGGCCTCCCAGCAGACTGGACACTGTACGCACCTGGTGCCAAAATATCTGATGGGTGTGTCCTCTACCAGAATATGGTGATACCACTCCCCATGTTCAATACCCTGTCAGCACAAGGGTTCTTCCAGGCCCCCTCCAATATGCCTTGTGCAACTGATGAAAATACCATGCCAGCCTACATAGCCCAAAGACTTTGAAGTGCTGTCCTGGAATCCTTTGCCAGGGCCAACAACAACAACGCTGCTGCATGGATCCAATCTGCCCAAAGCAAACTGGCCCAAATGGAATGCCTGCAGCAATTCTGGATTGCAAAGATCTCCATCCAACTGACTCATGACGCTGGCACCTGGTGCAACAAGTGGCATAAAGAACACACCAAAAAGGACTGGGATATCTTCAAACAAGACTTCTTGGCAAGATTTGTGCTTAAGGACACTGCACTCATGATCATACGCCAAGTAAAGAACCTAACCCAGACGGGCACTGTGAAGGAACTCACCTATGCCCACGAGGAACTCCAACTATGTGCACCCTCTGACATGGCTTTTGACACCCAGCCACACACCTCATGTACTATGACACTCTTAAGTCACATGTAATGAGACATGTGAACCTGGATCAAGTGACCAATCTACAGAGTCTGTATTGCAAAGTGGAGAAAGCAGAACAAATGACCAACACTCTTCACAAAGTGCAAACCAGAAAACAAGAGAGACCCAAATACTCTCACCCAGCCAGGCGTTTTAATTGACCACTCCCTGGGAACAACAGAAGCAGCACAAACCATAAACCCGCAGGTTCAAATGGACATGGAAACGGGAACAGTGGCCAGTCAAACTATACCCATTTCTATATCACTGCCACACAAGGCAACCAAGATGAGAGAAAAGCCTGGGGAGAGCATTAAGCAAGCCAAGCTCTCCCCGCACAACTCCTGACTTGCCCAATAATGAATACCAACCTGAGGACGTAGACCAGTGTCCAATGATCCAAGTGCCCTCAGAGGACCTGGTGCTTTACACCATTGTCAGATACCCCAATAAACCGATGTCTTACCCTTTCTGCTTTTGCAGTTACACAGGCTTGTCACTCCTGGACTTGGATGCAGATTGAACCCTAGTCAACAGCAGCTTTGTGGAAAAGTTCAAGCTAGCCACTAATCCTTTGCATATTAAAAACGTGATTTTAGCTGATGAACATCACATCACCGTGACAAGGGAAGCCACCCCCTTCTCTGTCATGCTTGGGAACCTGCACTCCACCATCCAAGGCCCCATCATTGACTTTCCAAAGTTTGACATTGTACTGGGTTTGGACTGGTTACAAAAGAACAACCCCCACATAGACTGGGCAACCTCAGTGTTGACCATCAAATGAAAGGGCGTCAACCACCAGATCTACCCTGACTCAGTGGATCAACTCCTATGCAACCACATCTTTGTACGCATTAAAGAGACCCTGGAAAAAAGAGAGAACCTCAAGGCAATTGAAAGGGACTCCTGCCAGTATGATATCATATATTTCAAAGACCACCAGGATACCACCACGCCTCAGGATTTCAAAATTGTAGCCCGCCACCCAGAAATCTTCAAGGAGGCTTTACCCAGATTGCCTCCAGAAAAGCATATCCAACACTCCATCTAACTCAAGGGAGCTGTACCCAAGGCGTGGCCCATCTATTGCCTGACCCCAAACAAAGACAACTCCCTATGTGCCTACCTCAAGGAGGCCTTGGAGAAAGGACTTATCCATCCCTCACAATCTCCCTTTGGGGCTGTCGTATTATTTGTGGCCAAGAAGGATGACACCCTGCGCCTAGTCACAGATTATTGAGTCCTAAATGAAGTTACCATCAAGAATTGTTACCCACTGCTGCTCATTGACAACCTCTTTAATGCCCTGGGCGGCGCCACAGTCTTCTCTAAGATTGACCTAACTGCAGGCCACAATCAGATCCGTATTAAGGAGGAAGATATCCCCAAAACAGCCTTTTGCACCAAGTACAGCTCATACAAGTGTATGGTGCTCAACTTTGGAATGAAAAATGCACCATCAACCTTTGTTACTTTTATTAATGAGGTCTTTGCTTCCCACATTGGCAAACACATCCTAGTGTACTTAGACAACATCATTGTATACATCCCCTTGGTAGAACAACACCATAAGGATTTGGAGGCAGTCTTTGCCACCCTGGCACAGGATAAGCTACTGGCCAACCTCTCTAAATTCCAGTTCTTCCACAAGCAGTTGCTCTTCCTGAGGCATATATTTTCAAAGGATGGCATCAAGCCTGACAATCAGAAGATCCAGGCCATTTGCAAGAAGCTACCGCCAAAAGACAAGTCTGAACTCCACACATTCTTGGGAATGGTTGCCTACATCTGACAGTTTATCCCTGACTGTGGCGTCATGAGAGCACCCCTATCAGCCATAACTGGCGCCAAGTCTAAGTTTGTATGGGCCCCCAAAAAGACCTCTGCTTCCAGTATCTAAAAGAAAAGCTGACAACTTCTCCCATCCTCCAGTACCCTAAACAGGACAGAGAGTATTGAATGGAGACAGACGCCTCTGATGCCTCCATTGAAGGTGTACTCCAAATTAAGAAAAAAATGGCAACTTCCTGCCTGTAGCCTATGAGTTGCTCAAGTTAACAGATGGTGAGTGTTGCTACCCCATCCATAATAAGTAACTACTGGCAATTGTAAACTGTCTCATTAAATGGCACTGCTAACTGGAGCTTCAAGAGGAGTTCACCGCCCTAACTGATCATAAGTCCCTCATATATTTCAAAACACAAGCCAACCTGTCCAGACAACAAGCGCAATGGATGAAGCTTCTTGAAAAGTTTAACATTATTATCATATATAATCCAGGACCCAAACTTACCATGGCAGACACACTCTATTGCTTGTATGTCAGAGCCATGAGAGAGAAAAACGGCCTAGACCCAAATTGACTCCTCCTGGTTCTCCAAACTAAAGACAAGGGCTTCCCCCAGGTACTACCAACTTCACTAAGGAAACAGTCATTAAAAATGAACACCTCTTTGCAGAGGTATACAGGACGCTTTACTGCAAGATGACTGATGGAAGCACTATCTCATATATCCCCATGCACCAAAGAGTCAACACCATTCTACACTATCACAGAGATTTAGGCCATACCAAGAGCCACAACCTCTACAAGTTCCTCAAGTACAAAGCATGGTGGCCAACTCTATATCAAGATGTCCAAGAAGTTCTTGACTAATACAAAGTACAGTAGTTTTAAAAGCTATGGTGACAACCAAAAATACTTCAGATTTAAACAAAATGATTTCAGATTTAAGCAAAAGTCAACTTTCAGGTAAAAATTTACACTCTGTTAACAGGGATTTTTGGCGTTAATGGGTGAAATAAGTCAACACAGCAAAGAAGTGCTCACGCGCAAAGCAAAAATATTCAAAATACAATCCAAATTACATTGATTCACAAACAAAATGGTGTGAGTTGACTTTTGGTGTACATATGTTTACTATGTGGATTGGTGACAAAATACACCCAAGCAAGGTGAGTCAAAACTCAATCCAAAAACAAAACACAATAGGAACTCACTATGTAAACAAAATCACTCACTCAATGTGTGCAATGGATTGTAATCATGAATGATACCAAGGTATCTAAAATAAGACACAAGATCTGAAACATAAATTTTAAAAATATTGTGTTGGGTGCTTAATTTGGCGTAAAATCTGGGAAAATGGGTGGAAATTATTTTGGGTATTCTAAAATGGGCGTTGTAAACCAGAAACAACTAATTAAGAAATAAAAAATCTATAATTGGGATATTGGGTGGGAAAAACTCTAATTAAATATCCATATTCAGATAAAAGCAAAAAATAAAGTTAGGGAGTAACTTAATTGAAATTTATTTAATATTTTATTAAATTTTAAAATGAAAGGAACACAACAACAGAGTACCAATGGACCTGGTGTGTGCCGCAGTTGCGGTTGCCCCTGCGGGTCAAAGAATAGAGTTAGTACAACCCAAGTGCCTACTCAAGGAGGAGACGGGAGAGGAGAGTTCCATAGTGACGCTGCACTGACACAGCTGGTTCAAGGAGCACAATCTGCTAGGGTGCAGAGCATAAACTCTTGGGTCCCCAAGCTGACCCAGAAGCCCACCAAGGTCACCACTAGAAAGAAAGTTAGAAACAAGGAGGTAGAACTTACTTTGTATGTGTTTGACGTTGTGTACCAGCAAGAGTTGGTCCCGTCAGCCATGCTGGAGAAGGTGAAGCCTGAACTTGATACTAGCTACAAGCCCTATGTCAGTGATGGCAGTCAGGAAGAGGACAAGGAGCCTGAGTTCTACCAAACTGATGAGGGGCAGTTAGTGTTGAAGTAAGTTGCTGTGTTCTACACCAAGGTACCCATGCCTTGCAAGCCTATCACCAATCAGGATCTCATTTCAGCTACTCCTGCTAAGCTTGCCCAGAAGCGCATCCCTGACATTAAACACATCATCCTGCTTAAGCCAATGCGTGAATTGGGCAATTACAAGGCGGCTGCAGCCCTTGTTAGAGTGGATCCCAAGTACGCCTCCAAGATCTTCAACAAGTTCATTAACACAGGTTGAGTCCTTGCCGCAGAGAAATCCATTTGCGTTTTCACCATGATCACCAAGGAGCACAAATGGGCAATCTGCCAGTGGATTATCTGGTACTGCCATCTTGAACTTGCAAATATACAGGCAATGGTCAAGTCCACTTTTGGGGTTGAGGCCTCAATTTCCTTTTACTACCATCTGCTGAAGGGGATGTGCTTTTCCTGGAAAAATCTTGGGGTATCTCTGTACAACTGGAATAGCCCAACCAACATTGAGACCCAGAAAAACTACGCAGAGGTGTACACTGCCCTCAAAAACCAAGAAGAAGGTCAAATTTTACTATATTGACAAATTGACATTTGCCTTGTCTATGCGCAATGCATATGGCTATGTCCCCAAAGGCTCCAATGACAGGATGGCTTATCATGCTGCAGTTTGCGCCACAGCCTACTCAATGGTGGCTCTCCTTGGTCCAAAGGGGGTCAAGCTGTACCAAATGATACTAGGCTCCCACAATAGCCGTACCTTTCTAGCATTCCTCCAATTGGTCCAGGAGCACCTGAGGTGCACAAGCCCAGGCTTCACCAACATCATTGTGTTGGACAACATTGGTCTCCATAAGGTGGCTGATATTCTCAAGGAATTCCCAATGATTGACACTAGCATTGCAGTGTCCCCCCAGCAATTGGCCACAGCAAATTTGCGCCTTCTCTTCCTCCCTGCCTATTTGCCCTTCCTAAATCCCATTGAGGAAGTCTTTGGGTGACCCAAGCAAGTGGTCAAGCAAGGAACCCCAACTGGGATCAAAGACCTGTTTAATTTTCTGCAGGCCAGGATCCACACCCTCCTGCTGAGACTGTGGCCAAATTATATGGCCACGCTGATTTGTTCATCCCTGCGTGCCTAGCCAAACAGCCAATCAATTAAAGGCTTAGTGTGTCCAATTTTTTTCATATTCTCTAATTTACTATTCAAGATTTATTAATTATCATTTTATATTTAGACGTTTCCAAGCCTGCAATCACATTCAGCAGGACCATCAATGAAGGTTATTAATTTATTAATTTGTTTATAATCATTTTTTATTGTGTCATCTAAGGGTATCCCAAACGCTTGATACTGGATTACGTAAACACATTAATATCACTTTTGGCAAATAAATATAAATATAAAAATCAAATTAATAAATTTAAATTTAAAGTGTACAAATTAGAAGTAGATTTTATTGACATATATTATTATGGTTTTATTAAGACCTCTGGGATATATTTTGCAAATCTTGCTTGCTAAAATAAGAATTAGAAAATTTTATTAAACTAAAAATAATATAAATTGTAATGAAATTTATTGGAAGAGAGAAATTATTAAGAGTGCCTGCAGTGAGTTCTTTTGTATGTACCCACCCTGCAATGGAGGTGGCACACAACCTCTACCTCCACACCGTGGACAATGGATACACCCTTATTAAAATATTCATGGCGGCTAGTAAAAGGGAGTAGGGTCAGGTGCAAATGGAGGAGCAGCTTTTCTGGCGGGGCTGCAAACCCGTAGATACCAGCCAAGACCAGGGCGTCCTGGATGACGTGATCCACTGAGTCATACCTGGGGGGACCTTCTTCCCGTCCAGGGAGAGCCTGGCCTTGTCAATTCCTAGGAGGACCCCGTCAAGATCCTCCACGCTGGCGCCCATTCTGAAGTAGAAGAGATACCCCAGGTAAACCATCAGATGAAGCCTTTACCCAGCAAAGGCTTCTGTAAACTCGCAGAATTTATTGAAAACTGCACTGATCTTCTTTTTATGCTTGGTCTTTGCAAAGTTCAGCTCCATGGCTGCAGGGACCCCCATCTTGTTGGCACTCCATGCCAACCCAAAGTCTGCCAGGAGGATCTTGGTCTTCTTTACAGCTGTTGCGTCTGTAACAGCCAATTTTCCCACTGCGCGCCCAAAGTTGTCCAGCAGGTAAGAGAGTGTGTGCTTCAAGGGGTAGCAGAAGCAAGCAGTTGCATGGGCCTGGCCCATCTCTGGTACATTCTTGAATGGGAGCATCACCAGGACGTCCCAAACAAGCTCAATGGAGTTTACACAGTAAACTCTATTGAGGTTAACTGGGTCCAGGTAGACCAGTTGGGCATCCTTGTAGGCAGTAACTGCCTACTTGGATGCCCCCTTGACATGCGTAAGTTCGCCAATGCCTCTTGCAACATCAAAAAGGACCTGTGGACCCTGTCTTTGAGCTCCCACAAGACAAGGGGGACAGATAGAGCTGTTTTGCCATGTGAGTGGCAAAATTTGAATAGAAGGTGGGCAGGACAAAAGGAACCAGGACCCAGCGGAGTTCTTCATCAATGTTTTCTAAAAAAAGGTAAGTATTTTGAAATTGTTATTAATTTTTATTTTTTTAGATTACCTTCGCGGGTTTCCTCCTTGTCAGCGGCTTCAGAAGGCTTTGTCTTTCTCAGCGCAAGTAATTGTGCTGGCAATTCAGTATCCACGGTTCTTGCACGCTTTTCAGGTTTGAGATGTTCATACATCTCAGGGTTGTCAACCCAGATGAACAGCACAGCGAGGGCAAAGGACTTGAATTGAAGCCCTTCCAAAATGTGCTTCTGGACATTTAAAAGCCGTTCAATTGCTGTTTTGAGGGTGTCTGGCATCTTGGCCATGAGTGCCTTGGCAGACACCTTTTCAGTTTTGTCCCCTGTAAGGATGGCAGCCTTGACTTTTGCCTTGACCTTGCGGTCAATGTCTTTAATTTTGGCAATTGCCAAGTTGAGATCCTTCAGAAGCTTCACTGATTCTCTCATTGATTTTTTACCAACCTTTCCTTATGTTTTTATAGCTTTTGCCCCAATAAATTCTGTATTATTTTGATACTGTTGCCTCTTTGTTTATTCCTTTTTTCCCATTTACTACATTATCCCATCTTTTTACCCATTGTTTATATGTTTTATGCTCATCTCAATATGTGTTGTTTGCTTTGTGTTGGCATTGTTTCCTTAATTATCATATTATTTTTGGCGCTTTGCACAGCCCCTTAAGAAAATATTAACAACAATTTAGTGATCAGCTAAATTTGAATTAGAAAATTATAGGTTAAGCTGTTTTTAGATAAAGTTGTTACTGATCTGAATTCAAAACCTTAATGATAAACTTTAAGCTAATCAGAAGCCAAGTGATAAAGTGATTTTTGTGACATAAATTTTATCATTAAGGTTTTGAATTTGGATCAGTAACAACTTTATCTAAAAACAGTTAACCTATAATTTTCTAATTCAAATTTAGCTGATCACTAAATTGTTGTTAATATTTTCACAAGGGGCTGTGTTTGGGTACTAAAAATAACTGTGTTCTGGATCTAGATACATGGCATAGTAAATATATGTCAGGTATCCACTTGGCAGGGAACAAGTTCCCTAGTTGGTGGGCCAAGGCCCCAAAGTTAAATCCTGCTATTACCAAGCTGATAGGAACTGTGACCATTGCAAGGTGTCCTAGGTGTCCCAGGTAAGCAAATCTTCTGAACATAGAACTGAACCAACCAAGGAGATAGTATCCCACCACATACGTCAAGAGGTAGAAGGAGACGTAAGGTCTAACCAGAGCAGGTTTGGCAGGAGGCAGAGTGAACAAACAACCATAATGGAATTTGCGTCCCCAGTGGCCGGAGGGGTACTTGAACCATCTGTGGGCAAGGGATTCCTTTTGATGGGCGTCATCTGGAGAAGATTTTTACCAGTCAGTTGTAGATGTTGGGTTTTCCAAGGTTGATACCACTGGCAAAAAGGAAGCTAGAAACTAGAACAGGAATAAAATCCCTCTCATGGCCTCAAAAATAAGTTATCAGAAGGAGAATGAGTAGCAGGTATAGGATAAAGTCTTTATTGTTGGAACAAGTGAAGATAATAGAAATGGTTTCCTTAAATACAAAAATGAGTGGCTGGAACATTTAGGAGGATCTTGGGATAGGATGGGATTTTCCATCTGAAGTAGATGAAACTATGGCTAATATAATTACCTGTAGAATATGGGAGTCCAATTGTATCTTAATATTCTCTATTATCAAATATAAGGTTGAGAGGAAACAAGAGCATACCAACAGATCAAGGGTAATTAAGCAGTTAAATTGATCCCTCTGATCTAAAATTGAGTACGGAGCCTGCTCCCAGTATAGTTCCATTGATTTCTGGAGCAGCAAGCAAGCCAAAAGCAACCAATCAAAAGCAGAGCAGTAAGTGCCATTATCACTTAAGTTATTAAACTTTTCAAGCTCAAATTGAAGTTCAAAAACAAAAAACAATTCAATCAGATGAATATAAATAGGTAAGGTAAGTTGCATCATTGATTCTACACTAACAATTGGCTCTGTCTTAAGGTTCTGGGTTCGATTCCCGTTGGAGTCAAGACTAGTAACTAAAATGGTGTCAAGTAATTGAATACTGTATTGTTGTGATTTTGACTTTGTACCCAGAATATTCATAAGATTAATGGAGTCAGGGAATAAATCCCTGACAATATATGATTTTATAGAAATAAGCTGAACATAAAGAATAAAACCAACTATAAACAAAGAGAACATGAACAATTGAAATTCAAAATAAAGATAATATAAATAGAAAATGTTTGGCAACAGGGGGTTTATTGGGGCAGGGAAGAGTGATGCCTAGTAGGCAGAATAGTGCAGGAAGGAAGACGTAAAGGAAGTGCTGGTCTGGGGGGTCTGGGATCAGGTGGTGGGGCTGGAAGGTGGGGGGGTGGTGGGGGTAGGGGTAGGAGGATTGCGCGTGATGACTGCCATATAAAGCTCATCACATTCCTTGTCTATCATTGGCTGGATGGGATGATAGGTGGCAGTGGCAGTGGCACAAGGAAGAGGCGCTTTTTCTTCTGTGATTGGTTGCCCATGTTCACATGGAAGACAATTTGGGCAAACAAGTCAGCCACCATTTGGCGGCCAAAGAGAAAACTGTGGTCAAGGACCCCAAGATAGAGGTTGTTGAAAGCCTGAGTGCAGCGCTCCTGTAGTGTATCTCCAATGTTAAAGAAGACAACATCAGCCATATGGATGTCTGCATGGCCATCTGGGTACACAGAGGCCTGGTGCCTGCGTTGCTTGATGGCCTCAAGGGCAGTGGAGCTACCCTCCATCTGGTGGCTCAAGAAAACCTGATGCTTTGAATTTGAGCCATCCCAGGAGTCAAGTAATCCACCAAAGATGTGGCTGTACTTGTAGCCATCAGAAAAATCTGGGTTTGTCTGATAGTAGACAAAACCCTTGGCTGAAACAGCCAGAAATGCACCAATGAATGTCCCCTTCTTGACCTTCTTCCTTCTATTCTTGGTGGCAACTTTTTCTTGCTCACCAAAATTGTCAAATGCAATTGATAACTTGTAGTAGGAGATAAACATGATGTCCTCTTATAGACTAGTCAAGCATTGGACCAGGGTTAATTTGATGTCTAGATCATACGGGGAATCCTCAGCGCCATCCCATTGGTCACTGGCAAAATTGGTAAGAACCCGTATGGAAGCCACCTTTCTGTGCATCCAGAGCTGCACCATGCGCTTGGAGACCCATATGTTATGGTGTGCAAGCCGCTTCCGGACCTGGGTCAAGGGAAGCTTGGGATCCCGCTGGAGAAGGTCAAGCATGATTGGGTATGCCTCAGATATTTGTGACTCAGGAGCCTTCTTGGGTTTCTTGGCTGTCCCAATCAGATTCCCCCTGCTCATCAGGTTGTTGAATTGCCGCATGACTTTAGCTCGGGTAAATTGCAACTGGGCGGCAATATGTTCCCAGGACAGACCCTGTAGATTCAGTGCCACAATTTCCTGAAGAATTTGGGCAGTAATGATTCTGCATTTGGGACGCTGGGCCAGGGGAGCTGAAGCCTGATTGGCTGTAGGGGGGCAGGTTGGCTGGTGGCAGGAAGTTGTTCCAAATCAAGGTTGCCATCCTGATTGGTTGGTTGGTGGGCAGGTTGTGTGGGGGTAGGTACAGGAGCAGGGGCAGAGCTAGACACTAAGTGACTCTCAAACAAGTCAAAGTCATAGGGGTCGGTGGTTAGTAACAGATCAGCTTTCTTGTTACCTGCCTCAAAGGCTTGGGTGTAAACAGGTGCCTCCACATTCTGAGCCTTGCCTCCATTGAAGCTGGCTTGGCTGCTGACGCCGTCAAATATATTGCTTGTAAAAACCATTGTAAAAAACCTAGGATAAAATCACTAAAAGTAGAAATTTTAAAATTTAATGATTTATTTTTATTGTAATCTCAAGTCCATATTTGGAAGGTTCTCAAAACCTTTTCATACAAATATGGAGCCATGAAAATGGATAAAAAACCTCTATCCCTAAATTGAATAGCTGTTGATTGGTTGTTAAACTGTTATTTTTCTATTTTAGGCTGCTCATACTACACATCTTGTGTGAGTTCATTTTGTTTTGTGCTTGTGTAATCTTGCTTCTAGATTGCTCAAGTTTTGCTTTGTTTTATTTCTTCTGTTGGTGCCTCATATGAATACTGATTGGATTATAATATACTCTGGAACATCATCCATTTCACTTGTTGCGTCAGTTCATTTTGTTTGTGGTTTGAACTACACCGCTTGATGTTTGATATAATTTTGTATAACAGGCTAGTGAAATTTTGTTTTTTGTTTGACAGTCTATTTATTAACTGAAATTTTATAAATTAATTGAATCCTGAATCTTGCGCAACTTGGATTTTGTTTAAATCTGAAATCATTTTGTTTAAATCTGAGGTATTTTTAGTTGTCGCCATAGCTTTTAAAACTACTGTATAATAACTAGTTCCCAATAAAGATTATTATCTAGTTTCTCAATATTTTTCCCCTTGTAACTTTTCTAAAACAGCACAGTTACAACAACAGTCTAAATTCTGATTTTACCAATACACTTTTGGTTGCTGCAGCCTTCTTGTAGTCCAGAGTTTCCATGATAAGCTTGATAAGGGTTTCACAGGTGGAGTCTGGGATCACCTTGTGGTTAGGTTTTTTGGCGGTAGGCAACAACTCATCAGGTTCTGTCAATACAGGGAATAGGCACCTGGCTGTGAAACACAGTAATCTTTTTGAGCATCTGCTGCACCTGCACATTTTGATAATACTGTGGCTCTTTGTTGTTGTTTTTTCTTCACCATCACTCACATAAGGTTCCTGTGTTGTATTCAGAATAGGCTTTACACATTTTATAAGACTGTTAAGAATACTATCATGGAGGTACACAGGTTCATACACCAATAAAAATATCTCATCAGTTATTTTATTCACTTTTCTAGTGGTGGTGGCTTTGGTGGCCTTCTTGGAGAGCTTTGGAACTTTGGGGTTAATACTATCTTTTCTGTTGGTATGAGTGCCCTGGGTTTGTTGCTTTGTCTGTGTGGCTTGGGTTTCACTCCCTGACTCAGATCTACTCCCACCTTTCATTTCCTGGACTATGATCACTCTGTTCTTTGATCTACAAGGCTGTCCATATCTGCAGTGTACTGCTTCAGCTCTTTGACTATTTTGTTGTGAAGCTTCCATTTTAGTATAAAAATAAAATAAGATTTAAACAGTTTATCTATATTATTTATTTATTTATTTTAATTTTAACTTGTCTATATATAGTAGCATAAAATCTTTTAGTTGCTATCATCTATTCCAAATTAGATTTTAAAACTTCTATATTAATTATTTTTGGTTTTGGATGTGCATTTTAGCTGTCCATATTGTTATATTTGATTTATCCAATAATTTTCTTCTAAAAACAGACAACCAGAATATTTATTTTAATTTTCTGCTCTAGATTGTATATCTTAATTAGGATGAATTAATAAAACTATTATAGATTTAGGGATCTATTTTGATATTTGATGTTTTTGCTGTCTGTTTCAGTTGTTATGGGGGTTTATTGTTGGATTGTGCTTTTCACTTTAGTGACTGAGTTTGATGTGTTCTTAAAAAGCATAGTAATTATAGTAGCTTTGTTTTGTGACTGAAACTCATGTGTTCTAGTGCTTGGTATATTTGTTGTTGAACCATCATTTATCTTTTTGCAATATCTACAGTTACTTCCTCTCAGGGAAGTAATTCCCTGAGTGACTTACCAAATGATTCCCGGACTAATCATTAAGTTAGTGGCACTGATATCATTTGGCAATCTATTATGGGGATCAAAGATTTTGAATCCTAAGCAGAACACAACTGGGACAAGCCTCCTGACTTAAGGGGAACAATCACTTGGATAAGACCCATGACTACCATGATATACATGGACAGTGTGTGGCTTCCCATGATACTATATAATACTCTAAACTCATATCAAATAAAGTATCATTCTCTTCTTAATTTCCCCTTTATCTCGTTTATTATACTTCCCAGAAGTATATACTTGACAATCTGTTCTTGTCTTACATCATTTGTTGTGTGTCTGGGCATTTTTGCCAATTAGTGCACACCTTATATGAAATTGGCTTGTATTTCTATCAAAAAATAAATATTTTTATGTGAATAAACCAAATTGTTCTGAACTGAAACTTTTTTGTTTATTTGACAGGTTGTAAACCTACTGTAATGCAGATCATAAGCTCCAAAACAGCTTCCACCAGTAGCAAAAGTAAGGCCCCAATTCCAATAAAATTAGACCCTGTCCATTTGATCAGGATTGGGGTTAGATTTTCCCTTTTACTGATTTAATATTAAGCAACCATTGGAGAAAAACTTCCCTAATCTCATTATGAGTAACAACTAAAAATTTATCAAGAGCTTACCACATATATATTTCCCACTTAAGAAAAGGATATTATTCCATCACCTTAGTGCCCACTGTAATCCACCACACAGCTATCAGGAATACATTGTCAATACCAGACCTCTTCCTGATGTCCCTATCACATCAGACTAAATTGTTGAGTGGGGGTATTGAGGGAGTGTATTTGAACCCTTCCCTCTTTCATTTTAATTATTCTTATCTGCATAATTGCTGAAACAATAGTTATATAATATGGCAATCAGCTACACTGTCCTCAACACTTATACCTGACCCTTTATTGCTGGTAGGATAAAGCCATGAAAAATTTAGCTTAAAAGCTAAATCAATTCTTGGATAAAAACATTATTCTCTCTTTTCTTCTTACTTACCCTTCATAAGTTTCCTTGTGATTGGGGTTTGATAGATCAACTCAGGCATTCACACCTGTCACATTATGCAATAATGGGCTTGGGAATGCTGGGGATGCATTTAAAATACTCTTGCAGTTGGCTAGAGGGTAATTGAATTATGAGTCAAAGAATTGGGTGTGGATGAGAAAATATGATACAAAAGTTGACTTTACCCCAATAAAGCATTATATTTGGTCCAAACTTGGTGTAATTAATGAGAAATGCAACTGGGAGCTGAGTTTGGCCTCTTCTGACCTAGAAAATAAATAAAATACATCTAATTGGTAAGAAATTAGCTGGGAAGTTGGGGATAAGTCTAGAATCAACCTGGTAACTATCAGCTCCTCAGTTCTCCCTGGTATTGGGGGAATGGTTCAATAATTCTGATACTAAACCCCATCAGCTCTAATTCAAACTGTTGCATCTAATGGCCAGTCTAAAAGATTCCTGTCAACCATTACCAAGTTAAATATCATGGGTCAATCCAGCTTCTTGCCAATAATTAGACAAAAACTTTCGCGATAGGTATAGCAGAAAGAGATAGAGCTTCTTTATGCTGATTTTTGTTTCAATAAACTTTAGTATATATACCCACTCCTGTATATTGAGTAAAAGAAAATTTGAGTTCACATTTATTATTATTGGTTACAAGAAAGCTCATTTAATGGAATATACATGTACAATTTAAAGATTAAATCATCTCTTTCCAGTTATGTAGGGCTTTCTTTATCTAGTACCTATAGTTTAACCCTCGCTTAAACACACATCTTATTAACCATCATGTTATTGGCATGATGCATTACAACTTTTGGTATAACCTGTCACTCTGGGTAAAAAAGGAGCCTCTCTTCTACCACTTCTCATCATGGCTATAACAAGGTAGGATTTACATTTTGATCATATTGGGGCTCACCAAATAGATGGCTATCCATATGATGTCTATCCACTCCTGGGCCACTGTGCTAGTTATGTACCAATGTTTTTAAATTCTCCTGGATTATCTATAGGCCATAGAAATAATAAATATATACTTTAGCAAAGCTTCCTTATCCAGAGAGATGTTATTCTTATTCGAAATTGATTTCATTATTGAATGATGTATACCTTGATTGATTTTGACAAAAAGGCAAGATTGAAGTAAACAATGCTTTTAGTTTAAAAGTATGGCATAAACCAACTCAGCTGCTGAGTTCAAAAAAGGGTTGGGGTTCTAGGATTGGACAAACCGGTCTGGACAAACTTTAGAGCTCTTTTTACCAAGCTTAGGGTAAAATTGAAAAAAATAGCAAAAGTAGGTTTTGATCTTACAACCTTGGGGTTATGAGCCCCACGCGCTTCCCCTGTGCCACCTTTTTTTTGTTAAATCCATCTTTATTGGGAAAAAAAATTCTTATGAAGAAGTGTTATGGGGGACATCCTACGACTCGCCCGGAAATTTAAAGCTCCATTTTTATAGGTCCTGGGCTGACCTTATGTCTGACCACTATTGGGGGGTTATTCTATGTGACAGTTTGTCCACATCTATGTATTTTGATGATGCAATGACAGTGTCCCAGTTGGTTTTCTTCCCTGGTATTAGGTCTCCAAATTTGCTGATTTGTTCAATTGTTTTAGCTACTGTCTTTTTCCATCTGGATGTTGCCATTTCCACGTTGATTGGGATCTGGTCTATCACAAATGTCCGCCGTTTGCTGTGGATCTGATGTAGGGTCAAATGATAGTAATTGGTTCTCAGTTGTTGGAGTGCGTTCTTCATGCTTTCGCTAAAGAACACATTTTTTCCTGGGTTCACTAAGAATCTACATGATGCCCAAATTTATTCCTGTATTCTGCTCCATATTGCTGCGCTTTTAGGGCATTCGAAGTATCAATGTGATATGCCTGCCACCTCTACTCCGCATATCTTACAGTCCTTGTACGGATATGTGTCTCTGCTGTGAGTCACTGAGCGGTATGCTCTATTAAGTATTCTCCATGTCACTGCTCGTATCTTTATCGGGACCAACTTACAGTTCATGGCTGTCATTATCCCTCTTGGCTTCATTCTTATCGGGATACTTTCTATCATTCAGTCTTTTATCAGGCGTGGGAATTGGGGGCATACATTCCTCTTGTGGAGTTTTGCGTAATTTTCCGTTGAGCTCTTATATCATTGTATCTGACCGGGTATTTTGTGTCTGCTATCTTTATGAAGAGTTTGCTTTTATCCTCTGGTACACACTCTTTCCACATTTGTTCCTGCATCTCCGTTGAGGTTAGAGGATCTGTTTTGTCCGGGGGTCATATGCTCCACTTCGCTAGTCATAAAGCTCTCATGCATTCTCTCCAGTATTTTGGGGCACCTCTTGGTCCATACACTTGTGGGTGTTTGAAAAGGTATTCTCTAAGCGAATTGGTGTGGGTTGGGGAGACTTTGTCCAGGATTTTCATCCAGTTTGTCGCTTGTCCCCGTGCTGGGCTTCGGCATGTGGATTTCATGCATCTGAGGAATGATTTCTCCCATAGTTTTCTTGCATTCTCTGCAATTGGGAGTAGTCCCATCCTGCCTTCCTTAGATCGGCATGTGATTGCTTCTAATGCTATTGGTGCCACATTCGGTTTACCTCATAGATATGTGCGGGTAATAGTGTCAACTTTCTTTTCGAAGTTCTTAGAGAACAGGACTATGTGGGCTATGTATCATAGTTTGGAATATACAAATATATTCAGTGCTTGGGCTTTTGAGGCAATATCCAATTTTTTGTATCACTATCTTCCGATCCTGTTGACTAGGTCTGATAGTATGTTTTGTTTCATATGACCTACTGCTAAGTCTGTAGATGTAAAGTATATCTCTAAATGTCTGAAAGAAGTTTCCTCTGTGATGGGATTCATACCTGTTGGTGGAGGGAACATCAGATTGCCAATCTTTACTGTCACTGTCTTATCCACATTTAACTTGGTGTTTGATACTTTCTGGTACCAATATGTGATTCTTAGGAACCTTTCGCTGTCTTTTATATCTGTGATGCTGCAGACTGTATCATCTGCAAATGCGCAAGTTTTTAAGGGCCATTGTCCCGGGCAGCAAATGCCAGTTAGTGATACCTGACATGCGGTGAGGTAAATATTTGACACAAAGTTAAATACTAAAGGTGACATTGGATCCCCTTAGTGTAGCCCTTGATTGACCTTAAAGCTCTCGGTAAGTTCCCCGTTCACTATAACCTTTGCTTCCAGGTTGGAATATAGTGTCATAATCTACCTCCCAAATGTTGGCGGGAAGCCCACTTTCTCCAGTGCTCTGAGAAGGAAGGACCAGGCCACTCTATTGTATGCTTTCTCCATATCTAGGAATAGAAGGTAACCTTGGGCTTGTTTTGACAGGTCCTGTATGATGTTCTGGACTGTCTCTATATTGTCCCAGATGGACTGGTTTCTTACAAACCCATGTTGTGACGGGTGTAGTATCCTTTCTGCTACTTCCATCACCCTAATAGATAGAATTCTTGTTAGGATCTTGTAGTCTGCATTGAATAGGCTTATCGGGTGCCAGTTTTTAAGCTGTTGCTAAGATCCTTTCTTGAATAGCATACAAATCTTCACTTTATTGCCTCCATGAAGTTGCGTATTGATATCCAGGCACCAATTAAACATTTTAACCATTGGCCCTACTATGTGGGCTTTTAGATTATTGTACACTTTCGCCTGGATGTTATCAGGGCCAGGGGATTTCCCTTTTGGTGATTATTTTAGTGCTTGGCGTACTTCTTTATCTGTTATGGGCATACATAAGGAATCAGATTCTTTTATTGTACATTTTTTTATTCCGCTATGTGCCATCTTTAATATTTTTTGCTAGCCTCTTGGTCTGTTACCGTAAAGGTGTACAATTTTTTATAAAATTTCCGGACTTCCTCTCTGATCTCGTGTGGTGTGGTCTTAATGTCACCGTCTTTTCCTTATACTTCTGTCAATGCCATCCGGTTCTTTGAAAATTTAAAGTGTTCCAGGGCTTTGCGGGAGGAAGTCCCCATCGTGCATTGAAATTTATGTGAGGCATTAATCCTGACTCTATTATCTTCTTTTCTTTGGATCTCTTTGATCTCTTTTTGTATTTTATTATATCTTTCGTATTTTTTATTATCAGGCATTGAACTATTATTAATCTTTTCTGTACTTTTTTCTAGTTCATTCATTTTTATCCTGTTTATATTCTTTTTACCTTTTTCATATTCTTTACTTACTATCATTATTATTCTTTTTATCTCACTCCAAGCCTGTACTGGGTCCAGGTTCTTCTTTTCTATAGTTATTATTAGGCGGTGTATCCTTTTGTATATCACTGCTTTCCACATTGGGTCTCTAAGCAGTGTCGGGCTCATAGTTCATTCTCGCCTAGGTTTTTGTCTTTCCTCTATGTTTACCTCTACTAGCATATATCACTGAGTCTGGATACTCTTACCCAAGACCTTGACGTGTTATCCGCAAGATCCCCTGATACCAGTATGAAGTCTAGCCTGGATCCTTTTGTCATGTTTCCTTCTACGTCGTACTCCCATTGCGTGAGCGTTCCTGGGCCTTCTGTTTTATCGTCCAACGTAAATGTTAAACCCTTTGATGCCATCAGTGCTAGCATTTGGTCTACTCTCCGGTGTTTCTTTGTGCTGGTCAGGTATGTGTCTCTAAGAGTATCCGCCCAGGTATTAAAGTCCCCTCCTATGATGGTGTTTACAGTGACTTCGATTTTTTCTAGCTCAGTCCATTGTTCATGGCTTGAGTGTGTCGGTGAGATGTAGACCCCTATCACCTTGTACACTGTGTTGTTTCTTCTATTTGTTGCTTCTATTTCAATGATGCGTTTGTCTGCATATGTTCCTATCAGTTTGATCTCTATATCTTTAGATAGAGCTACTATAGCCACATATTTCCCCCAGAACGCTTGCACATTAGACTGGATAGAGAAAGGATGGTTGTTGGGATCTGCATCTATGGGAGGTGGTTTAAAAGTAGGGTTAGGGTTGTTTAATTGGGTTTCGGTTATGATAATTAGGTCTAGATTATATTTTTTAAGGTGGCGCATCTTACTTGCCCTGGTATGCCAGTTGTGTATCCCGTGGGCGTTGATTGTTCCTACCCGCATTAATCCTGGTTGCCCGACTCACAGGTGTGAGGATTAGATTGTTTTTTTTGAGTGTTCTTGGCGCGGTTATGAGTTGGGTTCCAGAAGCTCCCTCGAACTTCTGGGTTTGTACCTATTTGGAAGGACGCAAATTCTTCCGGAGAAGTCAGTTGTCATCCCTTTTTCTATATTTTCTGGTATGAGAATGGGGTTTCCTTTTCTCTTGCGGGTAGTCTGTTTTGCCGGATCCTTTTTGGTTTGTGTCCCTTCTCCTGTTTCCATAGGCGGTTGGGGATTAGGTGGTTTTGTGTTTTGCTTAGGCTTTGTTTTGGGTGGTGTTTGTGGTTTCTTTTTTTGATGTACTTCCCTCCATTCATCCATGCTTGGATGGTACATGTATGGGTTATGGTCCTCTTCCACATCAATTCTTTTCTCTGTCGGTTCTGTTGGATCGAAGTGTGCCTCCACTTCAAAGTCCCGGTTTCTTTCTTCTTCGCGTGCCCTGTCAGCCCTGTGTCTGGACTGCAGGCGTTGTTGGATCGCTATCATTTCGATAGGTCCCACCACATTCTCCGAGAGCCATAGTGCCGGACGAGGTCTCATAAACACTTTTGTTCTTACCTTTGTTATACCACGTTCTGTGTCATATTCATATTCTCTTGGATGACACAATTCCCGGCGATGGCACTGGGGGAGTGTGTAGCCCGGTTGGTAACAGAATCTGCACACTTGGTGTTCATATTCCGGTTCCACATATACCACATGTTTCTTGCATCCTGGGAGTGTGATGAAGCAGGGAATGTGATGGCCCCTCTTTTTAAGAGTTGGGGCTAGTTCTACCAAGAAGTGAATAGCATTTGGGAGCATGATGCAGGCTTTATTTCCTCCCTCTTCTCTTGCTTCTATTACTTCTCTGTAATATGAAAAACCTGTAATAAGTGCTTCTCTAGTCCACTGTATACTTTTGTCTATAGGAAGGTTCACGAACGTTATCCATTTCACAGTTGAGTTTGCGTAACGTGTAGGTTCCGTTAGAAGGGTGTACCCTTGGTATATAAAGTCGATGTCCAGGGCTTCATCTCTTAGTTGTTCTGTTGGGATCCTATGTCCAAGAAGCCTTGATCTGTTGTCCACATCTGTCCCACCTGTATAGTCAGGAAGGTTGCATCTAGTTTGTCATATATGTATTGTACACATTTGGAGATTGTTCCTTTTTCAAGTTTAAGATGTGTACTCGCATGGCATGGTTAACCTGTGACCTAGGGATGGATTTAAATGGGTTACCTTGGGACACATGTTCCTGTAGGAAATCTTTAAATGGGATAGTGCCATTTTCTGTCACTCCAGTGGGTATCCCTTTTATATCTTCTCACTGTATGACATGTGTTCTCCTCTTTTTCTTTTTGGGGATGGTGCCTTATCCATTGGTATTCCTTTGAACAGGAGAGGAATAGCTTCCTCACGTGTGTAGCCTGCGTCAATATATTCTGCTATCAAGTTTGGGGTTATCTTTGCATCGTCCAGTGATGTTGCTAGGGGTATGTCGATCTCTATCTCCATCCATTGTCTAGCCCTCGCTGGGTGGAATCTCGATCTTACCCATTCTAGGATTTTCTCTGGGGTAGCGGAATAATGGATGTACAGTTTGAACACCTCTATTTTGATTTCTTGGTTGTGGAGCCATGTCTCGGTTCTGGCGTGGGTCCAGCCTCCCTTCTCAAAGTATTGTGCTTCCTCTGGTTCCATACCCATCTCTGCCCATCTACCTGCATTAGATGGTTCTATTCCTACCTTCCGGTATTTGTTGGCCGTCTTGGCGTTCGGACCGTGGGATCTCCAGAGTTCAATCTTCTCTGCTTCAAATCCCAGGTGTATCCATTCTTTCGCTTCCATTGGGGTAACCTTCCCCTTTAGTTTAGCTGCTTGTGCAGGTTGGATCCTATATTTCCTCCATATCTGGGCTTGTTCTATTCCAAAGCCCAGTTTGTCCATTCTGCGGCTTCCGCTATTGGAGCAGTGGTCTGCCATTTTTCCCACGTCTCTCTTGAGATGACGTTCTTACCTAGGGTCATGTGTATTGTTGTCGTTATTCCTATTTGGTTCCATTCCAGTGCTTCCTTGAAGCCTACTTCTTTAGAGAGTCAATATTTCATCTCCAGGGCTGTGAAGCCTCCCACCATCCATTCTGTAGCTTCTTCGGGCGTCCATTGTTCAAAGGGCCCCCACTGGCCTGCTTTGTTCGGGTTTCATTTATTCTTTTTCAACCTGTTTGCTAATGTAGGGTTGATCCCAGTGTAGCTCCATGTCCGTGCTTCTTCGTGTGTGATTCCTGGTCGATCCACGGCTTGGCTTCTTGAGGGGTAAACCCAATGTTGGACCAAAGCTTAGCTGTTTGTGATGTCACACCACATCTTGCCCATTCCATTGCAATTTCTCCTATTCTAAAGGAGTCAAAGGATTCCGATAGTTCTTCAGCTGGGAGTCCCAAAGCTTTGATGGCTTCTGAATATTTACTTGGCACTGACGCCATATGAAACTCCACTGCTTCATATATACTCAGTCCTCCTCGAAGCCATTCAAGGGCTACTTCCGGTGTAACTTTGTTTTTAATAGCATATTGGATACCTCTTATGTTTAAGGGGTTGCTCTCCATGGGGCAGCTCTTTTAACGGAGATCCCACTTTCTCTGAAGAACACCGCCAACTTACCGTACATTTTATTGCCTTCCACTGTCTTGCTTTTCTTGCGAAGAAGCCTTCTTGATTCCAAAGGGCCGCCTCTGCTGGGCGGAACCCTTCTTTATGCCATCTGTTTATCTGGGCACATGAGAGATCCATCTCCTCCCATCGTTCGAGATCTGCTTCTGCTATCCCTCGTGTGAGGAGTATCTCGCGTGTTATGGTGGCCGACTGGTTTCTGGTTTGGCGTCCTCTTTCTCTGTCTGAGTTTATTGACTTAGCTTTTCTGTGTCCCTCTTCTTCGCTTGTGGTGTCGGATTCTGATTGGTCCATTCTATGTGGGGTAGGCTCATTGGTTGGCTCCGGAATTTGTGGACTTTCATTCGTTTCCATCGATTGGTTGGTCTGGGCCAATGTTTCATCCTCTGGGATGAGTTCCGCCGCCTCCTTCTATTCGTGTTGTGTTTGTGTTTATCCATGTCGGGCATCTCTTGGGTGTCTTCTCCCCCGCTGGGAGAACCTCTTCTATTGTCGTTTCATGTGCGGTTTTGGCCACCTTTGGTGGTCGACCTCTGCTTTTTGGTCTTGCTTTCTCTGCCATCGCTTGTATTTTTACCTGAAATAATTCCGCCGAAAATCGAGAAAAAATAATAAATTTAAAAGCGATGCTTACGAGTCGAAGATGCCTTGCGCTTCCCCTGCGCCACTCTGCTTTTTCGGCCCAAAAAGATGAAAATTTTAGTTCCGCACTTAAAAGCACATGCAACTCCCACCTTAGTTGGAGTGGTGTTCCTCCAGGGGTTTAACGGTAAGAGCTGGCCTTGGGATGGGATAATTGTTTTTTGGGGTTCTATATATGGGCTGGGGATTTTCAAGTTTATACCAAAAAACTTGAATCAGGTTAGTTTTTTTGTATTGAAAAATGTGGTGCCTTGTATATTTTTTTGAAGTTTTGGATATAATCAGGTTTGATTAAAGGGCCTTTTGGATCCTGGGAGGTGCATTATGGGATTATAAAGATTGAGCGTGGTTTCCTTTCCTCTCTGCTTCATGCGATGTATTGAGTTAATAGATGGGGTTGGTGAACGGATCTGTTATACAAGCAGTGGCTAGTTTTAAAGTTGGGTGATCCTTCTGCACCTGCAAAACCATCTTGATTCCGGCGCATTTGCCAAGCTGTTCCAGTGGCTTTTACGATTCATCGGCGGTTGAGAAAGGGGATTTTTATGAATTTATTTTATAGTAAAATTTTATATGATGATTGAATTTACTCTATTCATTTAAATCCCAAACCAGACTTATTTTTAATCAAAAGTCCGATTTAGGATCTCTAGTTAAGTTTAAGAAAAGAAGGCAAGCAAGCAGAGGTTGGGCGAGTCCTTGTGACGTCCCCCATTCCCCCAACCATTTCCTAATATAGTTATGGTTTTTTTAAAAAAGGTAAGCAAGCAGAGGGCAACTACTTGAAATCAAAATGTAAATATTTTATTTGGACGTAATGACTTAATACCAAGAAGTTGGCAAGTAACTTTGTAGTGTCTATGTTAAACGTGTATATAGCCAGACCGACTTTTCGGGATATCCTCAGTTTGAATTTGACACCCCAAGATGATTTTAAATTGAGTGAATTTTCTCAGTTGCACACATCAAGAATTTGTTGCCCTTGCTATAAGAGCTTTTAAGACTATGCTGTATATATAAATTTCTTTCTTAACCATGTTTTTACAGCTGTTAACTTTATTCCGAACTGGTAATGATTAATTAACTTGCATCTAAACAAGTTGCAAATTAATATCGTAGTGAAAAATAATATAAAAGACTACTGTAAAAGGGTACATGTGAATGGATGATTTTCATTTGTGGAGTAAAGTACCATTTGATTCTCTTTTGCACGACACTTAAAGATGGGACGGGCGCCAAAATTGTCACAATTTGCTTTGTGACTTTGGTGGTTAGTCACAAATCACATTACAATTCATGGATATTTGTTTTGTAACTTTAAGAGACATGTTACAATTCTAACTGCTACACTTTGTAGCTTTGGTAGTTGGTCACAAATCATTCTGTGACCTTCAAATCACATCACAATTAGGATTGCGTCAAAAATGTGACGATTCTGGTATTTACAGTAATCATCACGTCTGAGCCGTCACAATATCAGAATTCAGATTCCCCTAGTTAGGTGAATCCAAATTTTAAACAGAGAATTTGGGAATGAGAAGGTTTTCTTCTCTCCATTTCTAGTGCCATCTGATTGGCATCTGGCAGATAACTTTCAGGCTGAAGCCAAGGGGGTGAGGAAAAAAGATAATAAATTAATAATTATTTTTTTGAATGATCTTTTAATGTGAGATTTATATGTTTTACTTGGTTTAAAACTTTAACTAGAACAGATCTTACTCAATCTATTTATCATTATGACAAGTTTCAAAACTTATTTTTTTGCCAGTGGGAAAAGCAAGGCTCCAAATCTGAGACTAATATTTGCTTCATTATAAAGCAGCCATTGTGTCAGGATACCAGGAGTACCGTGGGGCTCCAGCAGGTGAGGGAGGAGTCAAAGCGGGTACTGGCATGGCCCACCAGATGATGGGACCTAACTTTACCAGGTAGGAAAGAGCCTTCCCAGCCACAGCCCAAGGTCCAGCCACTGGCAAGGCAGAGTCAATCAATCCTGTGAGCGCAAGTAAAGCACTCCCAGAAATTGACTACTCTGGCCAAAGGCATCAGGAGTGGGGGGGTTGAGATGGTTGGTTTGGGTGTCGGGGGCAGTTCCATGGGGACCAAGTAGGCGGCAGGATTGTTGTACTTCCCGTTGAAGATCAAAGGGTAGATGATGATCACTTTGCTGTCTCAGACAATTTGATAGGGTTCCTTGGGAGCGTTTGGGTGGGTGTACCACTGCAAGTCTTCCAATGTCCAGGGTTTGTGGTCAGGATTGGTGGGATACTCAGTGAAATGCACAGGGCCAAATGGAGTGTTGGGTGGGCGGTAGTAGTCAAAGGCTTTGGGTTTATCAACTGGAGTCTGACTATCTATCCCAGTAGAGGGGTGCTGATGATTGGGTGTATGCAGATGAAAGAGTATCAAAAATAGGTATGGAAACAAATTGGTGAACCAAAGGTTCATAACAACTTTATTTAGTAAAGATGATGATACAGAACTTTTTCAAGTGCTTCTGATTTATATACTTACTCACATGCAGGTGCCTCTGGGTATTCTTCTGATGCTATCTGTGTGGCAAGGCTTGGCATTTCAGGTTCTGTTATTTGGTTGGCTGCTTCATGGTTATTTTTGGGGTTTTCATGAACAGCTGTTTGAATTGCTGGTGGCCTATCTTTTCTTGGCTGGTCATTGATTTTGGCAGGTTTGGCTTCTGGGGTTTTGGGGGTTTTCCCAATTAGATCACCATTTTGGACTGGTTTGACAGGCTCTCTTGAGCCCAAAGAACTTGATTAAAAAAGGGGTCCCCAATTGGGGACCCCAAATTACTTAATAGAGGGTGGGCTTGTCTGGGTTTACTGGGCAGCTAAAAATAGCCTACCCAGGCCCAGCCAAACCCACCAAGGCTTGGGCATAGCTTTTGGGGCCCAAAGTGGGCCTCTCAGCTACCACCAGGGCAGGAATGGTTCCCACACCTGGATTTGCTTCAAAAAGCAAAAATCCAGGCGCGGGCGACTCTCTCTCTCCTGCCCGCTAGCCCTGCCTGGTGGCTAGGAGCGGGTTCAATTCCCACCCAGGGCTTTGAAGCTGTGACTTTTGTAACACTATCCCCTTCTAAACCAGACTTGGCTTTCTTCTTCTCCCAATATTGGCAGACAGCATCAGCTGCGTTGGCAAGGTTGTCAGCAGGTTCTCAGGTGCTTTCCTCGGGCGGGTATCCTGGCCATTTGACATAGTACTGTGGCTTACGGTAGTGGATGCGGTTGCTGTGTATATACTTTACTTCATGTTCAAGGGATCTCCCTACCAGGATGGGCAGAGGGGCAGTCTTCAGTTTCTGGTGGGGTAGGGACGTTCTGTCTTTTTTGAACAGCAAGGATTGATGGAATTCATCATGTATTTTCCAGGTGTCAGGTAACTTCAGACGGTAAGCTACTTTGCCTACTTGGCCCGTGATCTGGTAGGGGCCGCTTTTTTGGTGAGCTAGCTTCTGGCATGGGACATTTAGGGGTATGTTCCTTGAGTCTAGGTAGACCTTGTCCCCAATCTCTAGTGGCTTTCCAGGGGTGCGCTTTCTATCAGCAAAGGCTTTGTAAGTCTGTACTGCACAATTTAGGTTTTGGGAGCAGGTCATCTGGGTTTTGTGAATGTGTTCCATCCAGGTTCTACCCGCTTTGTTAGACTCCTGGTTTCAAACTTGGGGTCCTAAGTGGGGTCAAATCTGTAATTAGCTTTGAAGGAGGACATCCCAGTGGACGCATGATCTTTGCTATTGTAGGCGTATTGGGCTGTGGGTAATAGGTCTGCCCAGTTGTCTTGATTGGCGTTTGAGTAGCATCAGAGGTACTGTTCCAGAATCTGGTTTACCCTTTTGGTTTGGCTGTTGGTCTGGGGGTGATAGGAAGTGGACACACATCTTTTGATTCCTAGGTCTTTCATCACTTGCGCCCAATAATGAGATGTGAACTGTGGTCCTGGGTCTGTCACTATTTCCTCTGGGGTTCCGTGTTGGGTGAGTACTTGGTCATGAAAGTGTTGGACAGTTTTAGCGGCAGTGCAATAGGTAGTGGTGGGGACAAAGTAGGCCAATTTGGTGAAGCAGTCAACCATCACCAGAATTGCATTGTAGTCTTTGGAGGGTGGGAGTTCAACTATGTAATTCATGGATACTGATTTCCAGGGGCCTGAAGGGATGTCTAGGGGGCAGAGGAGGCCTTCTGGCTTAGAGCGTCTTGTTTTGGTACGCCTACATGTTTCACAGCCCTCAATGTAGTTGATAACATCTGCGTCTATCTTGGGCCACAAGTAATTCCTTTTGATGCTTTGAAGGGTTTTGTGGCGGCCCGGGTGGCCAGCTAGTTCCGAGTCGTGATAGTCCTTTAGTAAAGAAATCCAAGCTAATCCTTCTGGTACATAGATTCTTCCTCAGAACAGTAGGGTGGTTCCTTTTAGTGAGTAACCTCTTTTGTACAGAGGGCTGTCTAGTTGTGTTGAGAGTTCTGAGACCATAGTTTTGGCAACAGGGTCCTTTGCCTGGGTTTCTAATACGTCCAATTTCTTAGCAAAAATTTTCAGGTAGTTTAGCTGTATTATTCCACTGGTTGTATCCAACAGGGTGTGGGTGTTGTGATCTCTAAGCTCGGTGAAGGACGGGATCAGGTCAGCTCTTTTACTTAGGGCATATGGGACAATGTTTACTTTGCTGGGGTTATAGTCAATTTCTAGTACATAGTCTGCCAGTTCTAGGGCCCATCTTGCTTGCTGTTGGTTAAGCTGGCATGTTTTGAAGAAGTAAACCAGGTTTTTGTGATCTTTTAGGACCTTTATTGGGTGCTCAGCGCCGCATAGGTATCTGCACCAGTGCTTCAGGGTCTTCATTATAGCTAGCATTTCTTTATCATATATAGGATAATTTCCTTCAGCAGGGATCATCTTTTTGGAGTAATATGCTACAGGATGTAGCATACCATCCCCTCCTTCCTGAAGAAGCACCTCTCCCAGGGCAAAGTTGGAAGCGTCGGTTTCCAGAATGAACGGCTTCATGTGGTCAGGCATGGCTAACACAGGCGCAGAAGTGAAGGCCAACTTCAGGGCTTCAAAGGCAACAACACAGTTGGGGGTCCACTCAAACTGGACTTTGTCTGAGCAAAGGTGGGTCAGGGGCAGATTAATCTGAGAAAAACTTTTGATGAAATCTCTACAGTAGTTTGCTAGCCCCAGGAAACTCCTAACATCTTTCCAACAGGTGGGGGTGGGCCAAGCTGTGACTGCATCCACTTTATCTTGGGCCATGGAAAATCCACTAGTTTGTACTATGTGGCCCAAGAATTCTATCTCAGGTTGGAAGAACTCACACTTCTTGAGTTTGACGTGAAGGTTGGCTGCTGCTAGTTTCTCCAAGATGAGGTCCAGGTGGCAGAGGTGATCTTCATGTGTTTTGCTATATATCAGAATGTTGTCAAGATATGCCACGCAGAATTGGTCAAGGTAATCTCCAAGGACCGAGTTAATCATCCTCTGGAAAGTGCTAGGGACGTTGCATAGCCCAAAAGGCATGACTAGGTATTCATAGAGTTCATATCAAGTTTTGAAAGCCGTTTTAAATTCATCGCCTTCTTTGATTCAGATTTGGTTAAAGTGTCTCGGAGGTCAATATTAGAGTATACTTGTGCTCCAGTCAAGACATCACATAGGTCATTGGCATTAGGTATGGGGTATCAGTTTTTTACTGTCATTTTGTTCAGCTTCTGGTAGTTTACACAAGGTCTCATTCCCCCATCTTTCTTCCCAACAAAAAGTAGGGGCAAAGAGCATGGGGCCTTTGAGACTCAGATAAATCCCTTCTTGGTCATGTCTTCAATGTAATCTTTCAAGGCCACCTGTTATTTGTGGTTGTAACTATAGATGTGACTGTGGCTGGGTTGTGTATCAGGGAGTAAGTCAATGGTGTGGTTGTAGATAGAGTGTTCAGGTAGTTGCGTTGCTGCCTCTTTGCTGAAGACACTGGCCCATTTATTGAGGGCTGAGGGCAGCTTCCCTGAGCAAGGGTCCAATTGCAAGGTCATGAGTTTGGTGGGGGGTACTATGTGTGGGCTCGGCTGAATGGGTACAGTGTCAGGGTTAGGTCCCTTTCCCAGGGTTATGGTTTGGTCACAATAGTTCAGGATTGCACCATGCTTGTCAGCCCAGGAGTCTCCAAGTATCAATGGGTGTGGTAATCCTTTCAACAAGATAAAAGACAAGGGGTAGGTGTTTTGCCCAATCTTCAGCTCAAGGTGTTGGTTACATTCTTGGCCAATGTCAGTTGAGCCATTTCCCATAGTGACTTGGAATTAAGTATCTGAGGGGATGAGTTCCAGCTTGGACGCTAATGCGGGGTCAATGAAACTTTCATCAGCCCCTGTGTCTAAGAAAGTCTTTTTGTGAAATACTTTATCTCCCACTTCTAGGGTCACTATGATATACTTATAAGACTGAGAGGTAGTGTTTAATTGGGCAAGGGAGCCTGAAGTTTGGTTTCTTCTGGGACAGGCCCTGGTCTGGTGTCCTGCTTCATGGCAGTGGAAACACAACCCATCTCTGTAATGTCGTTACAACTCCTCAGGTGTCATGGCTGGTCTGGCCGCAGTGGGGCTTCTGGCCATTTGGGGACCATGGGGGCGGCGCTGTGGGTTTATTGGTTTAAGCTTAGTCCTTGGCAGAGCACAATCAGTTCCTCTAATCCAATTGTGGGGTGGTGGTGCTTGAGGAGGTCCTTTAACCCTGGGTTCACGCCTTTTCTGAATAGGATGGTAGCCAATTTGTTGCCCAGCATAGCACAGGTCTGTAGTTTGGTGAACTCTTCTACATAGGTCTGAAGTGGGCAGCTGTTTTGCTTGAATTCTAACAGGGTCATGAAGGCAAAGTGACAGGTATTCTGGTCCTCTCCTGTGGCTTCTAGTTCAGCCTCAAATTGAGCATAGTCTAAGCAAAACTCTACGTTGTTGGTGGTGGCTTTGCCAAACCAGTCTAGGGCGTCCCCTGTTAGAATGGATGCTACTCCCAAGACTTTGACTGTGTTGTTGGGATAGGCGGCGGCATTGGATAAGAAGTGCAGTTGTAGTACCAGCATGGCTCTTCTAGCTTCTTCTAGGCTGAGCTTGCCCATCTGGGGCATGGTCATATTGGAGGTGGTTTGGTTCACAATGATGTTCTGTACTTGGGAGGAGGTTGCTGCAGTTGGGTCTTTGCTCTCTTGAGCATCCTTAGAATCATCCAAGGTCTGGGTTGTTCTCTTCCACATGGAGGAGATTTTGTATAATAGCCACAAATAACAGTAATAAGTGATAATCATAAAAACAAACATACAAGTAGCCCCAAGTGGTAATAACATCTTGGGGCCCAGGTTACCAAGTTTGGGGTGGATTGTCATAATGTCAGGATACCAGGAGTACTGTGGGGCTCTAGCAGGTGAGGGAGGAGTCAAAGCGGGTACTGGCATGGCCCACCAAATGATGGGACCTAACTTTACCAGATAGGAAAGAGCCTTTCCAGCCACAGCCCAAGGTCCAGCCATTGGCAAGGCAGAGTCAATCAATCCTGTGAGCGCAAGGTAAAGCACTCCCAGAAATTGACTACTCTGGCCAGAGGCATCAGAAGTGGGGGGGGGGTTGAGATGGTTGGTTTGGGTGTCAGGGGCAGTTCCATGGGGACCAAGTAGACATCAGGATTGTTGTACTTCTTGTTGAAGATCAAAGGGTAGATGGTGATTGCTTTGCCGTCTTGGAAAATTTGATAGGGTTCCTTGGGAGCGTTTGAGCGGGTGTACCACTGCAAGTCTTCCAATGTCCAGGGTTTGTGGTCAGGATTGGCGGGATACTCAGTGAAATGCACAGGGCCAAATGGAGTGTTGGGTGGGCGGTAGTAGTCAAAGGCTTTGGGTTTATCAACTGGAGTCTGACTATCTATCCCAGTAGATGGGTGCTGACGCTTGGGTGTATGCAGATGAAAGATTATCAAAAATAGGTATGGAAACAAATTGGTGAACCAAAGGTTCATAACAACTTTATTTGGTAAAGATGATGATACAGAACTTTTTCAAGTGCTTCTGATTTATATACTTACTCACATGCAGGTGCCTCTGGGCATTCTTCTGATGCTATCTGTGTGGCAAGGCTTGGCATTTCAGGTTCTGCTATTTGGTTGGCTGCTTTATGGTTATTTTTGGGGTTTTCATGAACAGCTGTTTGAATTGCTGGTGGCCTATCTTTTCTTGGCTGGTCATTGATTTTGACAGGTTTGGCTTCTGGGGTTTTGGGGGTTTTCCCAATTAGATCACCATTTTGAACTGGTTTGACAGGCTCTCTTGAGCCTAAAGAACTTGATTAAAAAGGGGTCCCCAATTGGGGACCCCAAATTACTTAATGGAGGGTGGGCTTGGGCATAGCTTTTGGGGCCCAAAGCGGGCCCCTCAGCTGCCACCAGGGCGGGAATGGTTCCTGCACCTGGATTTGCTTCAAAAAGCAAAAATCCAGGCGCGGGCGGCTCTCTCCCGCCAGCTAGCCCCGCCTGGTGGCTAGGAGCGGGTTTGATTCCTGCCCAGGGCTTTGAAGCTGTTACTTTTGTAACACATTGTCTCAGATTCAACACAGTTCTAATCACAATTCATGCATATTTCTTTGTAACTTTAGTAGGCAGGTCACAATCCTAACTGTCACATTTTATGGCCTGCTCTTAAAGTCACAAAATATATGCATTAACTATGGGTATCAAATTGTGATGTGGTCAAGCACAATCTTATCTGGTTTTGTGTTATGTCCAATCATAATCATGTAAGCTATTCCTTTTATTTTATAATGTAAATTAAAATAATAAAGTATTTTATCATAATTAACCATAATAAACTGTTGTATAATCAAAACTATTATTGCATATAATGCTTTCACAACATCTACAATTTATCCCTCTTGGGAAACTAATTCCCCTAATGACTTGCCAAATGATTCCTGACTAATCATTAAGCCAGTGGCACTGTTATCATTTGATCATATATTATGGGATCAGACATTTCAAGTCTTAAGAGAAACACTACTTGGACAAACCTCATGACCTAAGAGGAACAATTACTTGGATAAGCCCCATGACTACCATGACATACATGGACAGTGTGTGACTTCCCATGATACTATATAATACTCTAAACTCATACCAAATAAAGTATCATTCTCTTCTTAATTTTCCCTTTTATCTTATTTTATATACTTTCCAGAAGTATATACTCAACAATGGTAGTACAGGTAGGTTATCCTGCCTATACAACTCAAAGTAAAAATTCCTCCAAAGAAAAGAACCCAGCAGATGGCACTCCCCACTGACTGGAGACAATACAAAAAAGGACAGGACATCCCAGAGGGATTTGTTGTCTTCAACAATGTCCTTGTACCAACCAAACTGTACAACTTCCTCAACTCACATGGGATCCTGAATCCACCTCCAATTCCCAAAACAATCAAAATACCCAACATTTTATTTAAACACCTGGGCTCAGCATATATTGGAACGTTCTCAGGACTACACTGTGAAAATGCCAACCTCTGGATTCAAAGCACACAAAATAAGTTTACACAAGTAGGCTACCCCTGCAAGCTCTTGGCCAGTGAAATTGCTTTACATGTTACCAGGACCACCTCACATTTTGTAAGCAAATGGTTCAATTGACACCCTGATCACAACAAAGACTGGGACATGTCCAAAGCCATCTTCCTGGAGAAATTTGCCATAAAAGACTCTGACGTGGTGAGCATGACAGAACTCAGAACTTTCAAAATGACAGGAACCATTGAGGAGTACATTGCAGCCTATGAAAACATATATGATTGAGCTCCCAGCACTATCAACTTCAGCAAAGCCAGGCCACAACTGGACTTCTACAATGGCCTCCCTACACACATTAGATGTCAGTTTGACATGAGCTGCTGCAAGAATATCCAAGACATATTCTTGGAAGGAAAGCAAGCTGCACAAAAATATGACAACCTAAATGTAACAAACAAACTAAAAGAGAGCTCCACAGCAAAGAATGAACATTGACCTAACAAACAGAACAACTGAGCTAATAAACCCCATCCTCAAAACAGGAATTGTACATCCCAAGCCAATCAGGCAAGCACCAAAGATACCAATGAGGAGGGAAAAGCTCAGGGGAGTGCTTAGGTGAGCTGCCCTTCCCCAAATTACAAGACTTGTACAGGGACCAAGACATGGACTCAGTTATAATGATTCAAGTACCCTTCAGCAATCCTCTACTGTTTGCCACCCAAACAGGAAATAAACTCTTCATTTATCCTTTCTGCTTTTGCAGATACCAAGGAATAGCATTATTTGACACTGGAGAAGACCAATCCCTTGTTGACAAGAAATTTACCAACTCCATGAAATTACCCATGGTTCAAAGTAATATCAAGAGAGCTATCATGGCAGATAACAGGAGCACACCAGTTACCAGAGAGGAAAATCCCTTTCATACCCAAATAGGAGGTGTACAGATTACCCTTAGTAGTCCAATCATATCCCCAAGTACAATGTAGTACTTGGTCTAGACTGGATGAGGAAGACCAAACTTCATATCAACTGGGATAGCGCTATCCTCATCATACAACACAGAGAGGTGCACCATCATGTGTATCCAACACACCTTGACACACTTGTGAGAGACCATGTGTTTGTGAAAATTACAGAACCAAAGAGGAAAAAACCCTAGCAAAATTAATTGGAACACCTGTACATATGAGATTATCCACTTTAAAAGTACAGATACCACAGGTGAAAGAGACCCAATCTGACAACAGCTAGTCCTAGAGTTCCCTTCAGTTTTCCAAGAAACTTTTCCAGGTCTACCACACAATCAGGTCATCCAACATGAAATTGACCTCAAAGGAAGTGTTCCAAAAGCATGCCCTATTTAACTCCTGTTTCCACAATAAGACAACAACTTAAAGGACTACCTAGACAAAGCACTTGAAAAAAGACTCATACTACTGTCTAAATCTCCTTTTGGCGCAGCTATCTTCTTTGTAGCAAAAAAGAACGGTGTACTCCACCTGTTCACAAACTACAGGGCGCTCAACAGGGTCACAATTAAGAACATGTATCACCTGCCCATGATTGATGACCTTTTTGACGCCCTGGGGGTCCCAAGTCTTCATGAAAATTGACTTGACAGCAGGTTACCACCAAATATGCGTTAAACCAGAGGACATACCAAAAACAGCTTTCAGAACCAAGTATGCCTCCTTTGAATGTGTGGTCCTTAACTTTGGCATGAAAAAAGCTCCAAGCACCTTTATAATCTTTATGAATGAAGTCTTCAAGGAACACATTAGGAAAAGGACTATCATCTACCTGGACAACAGAATCATATACATCCCAACTGTAGAACAACACTTGGAAGATGTCTGCCTGGTCCTTTTCACCCTCAAAGATAACCAACTTATAGCCAAACCCACAAAATGTAGCTTCTTTTCATCAGAACTCCCATTCTTAAGACACATTATAAGTAAGGATGTAATGAAACCAGACCCAGAAAAGATATGAGCCATAACCAATGTGCCAGCACTGCAAAATAGGAGTGAGCTTTGTACATTCCTAGGCATGATAGCCTATTTCAGTAGGCTTATCCCTGACTGGGGTGCCTTGACTGTGCCCCTATATGCAATCACAGACAAGACAACCAAATTTGTATGAACACCGTTAAGAGACCAGCATTTCTGACAATTAAAAGAGCGCATGGTCACATCCCTATATTACAGTACCCAAGCTGTGAAGAAGTATAACAGTTAGAAAGTGACACCTCTGATTAAACAATAGAAGTAGTACTTCAAATTCAAACTTCATAAAATAACTTCCTCCCTGTTTCATATGAATTAAGAAAACTGTCTGATGGAAAGCAAAGATATCCAATACATGAAAAATAACTGGTAGTTAATGTCCACTGTTTAATGAAGTGGCAATGTTGCCTGAAAGATGCACAAATATTTAAAGTGATAACCAACCACAAGTCACTGATATTCTTTAATACTCACCACACCTATCAAGAAGACAAGCTGAATGGATGAGCCTTATACAAAAACCTATGATAATTGAATTGAAACCAGGCAAAGAAATGCTTACCACAGATGCCCTATCAAGGCTATACCATAAACATATTCTATGCACTGATGGAGACCCCAATTAGCTCATGTTAATCATGGGGAATCTCCAAGAGGATTTCACCTGGTACACCAATGGTCATCCAAGAGAAAGTCTTCAAGAACAAAAATCTGTTCAAAAACGTATACAGTACTCTACACCTCATAATACCAAGTGGCAATACTGTACTATACGTCCTGTCAACACAAAAGATTGACACAATCCTTTGATACCACAGAGATCTGGGACACACCCATAGCAGGAACTTGCATGAATACCTCAAGAAATGCTACTAGTGGCCCACCATGTTGGACAATATCAAAGAAGCACTGGAGCAATACAAAGTCTGTGAAAAGTATGCCCACTCCAAGGCACCTCTCAAATCAGTAATACCAGTGTCAATCACACAACCCTTCAAAGTCTGGTCAATAGATATTGTAGGACCCATGTCTGGCAATAACAGATGCAAAAAGTACATTATAAAAGCTATTAACTATGCAACCAGGTGGCCTGTAGCATAAGCTACAAAAGAACACAAAGGTAATGACGTGAGATAATTTATTGGCAAAGAGATCATAGCTAAGTTTGGCAAAGCTGATCTCCTGATCACAGACAGAGGTGCTGAACTTATAGCCATTGACACCAATTGTTGTGAATGCTGCCATTCACCATGTTTCAATTTTGCCTTTGTTGGGTTATTTTGAGGACAAATATCTTTTTTTTCTTTTGCCCTTTGAAATGAGGCTGGCTCCAAATTGGGAAATACAATTGTTCAGTTTCCTGATCCTGCGCAACTCACTTGCCCCACTCATGCTTGTGGCAAGTGATCCTACTATCCTGGTATTGTTTTATGGTGTCACAAACCACTATATAGTACATTTCCTATTTTCCAATAAAATTAAGTTCTATTCACATTTTTTTCTTTTTGTCTCTATGTACTTTGGTGCCTTGCTAGCCACATCTAGTAAATGTTACTCATTCAGGGCCACAAGGTAATTGCATAGCCTTCTCTGCCATTCTAACCAAGACTTAGTTCAAATCCAATCCTAAGGTTAAGATTTCCCATTGTGACTCTGTGCCGCGCCTCAGATTACAACAAAAATGGTGCTCACTACAGGGGCTGTAAGTCCCTTGGTTACCCCCTTTGCAACTACGTTTTCAGGACCTTTGCCTCCACCTATACAAGAGCCAACTTTTCCTGAAATTACCAGTCCTCCTATTGAAGAAGACATCATCAACCCGCCTATTGTCCCTACTGTGCTGAACCTTGGGAGTGGTCTCTGCCTAGTGGCCTACCCTTTGGGTACCTCTGACTTGGAACAAGTCATGTTGGTAGCCCTTGGGATAGCCCGTGATGGGGCCATCCCCTGCCTCTAGCTTCAGTTCAATTGGGCAGAATACTACTAATTGATTGTAGCACCACAATTTCACCAGCATCTCCTCTCAGCGGCTGGCTCTGCCAAACATATATTGTCCTCCTTTGTACAACCCGCCTTAGCCCATCATCAAATGGTATCAGGGATTCATGTTCAGGAAATTTTGTTGTTGCAAGCCGCTGTCACCCATCACTGGGATCAGTTTGCAGCCTACCAGCAGTGGATCCACTCCCTGTTTTCCTTAGTATCTGACAATCAGCGCAACTCTGTCACCTCCCAATCCCTCTTGGTCAACTCTATTAAACAGATGCGCCAGTTCATCCCTGAGTATGTCAGAGAACGCCCTCATGAGTTCCACCAACTAGAACAGCCCTGGCGTGCCCAAGTAGACTCTACTTTAAACGCCTATCTCACTGACTTTGAACAACTTGTAAAACAACTTAACAAGTTCAGTGCTTATTCCTTCAACCAATTACAGAAAGTAGCAAGCCATGCTGCAAAGGGCCTCTGCAAATTTGGCAAGGACTTTGATCAAGAAAGGGCTGCCACCACCATCACCAAACTCCAGACTCAAGTAAATGAACTGTCTGCCCCCAAAGCAGATGCCCTACCTTCTCTTTCATCCAATGTGTTTAGCAGATAGAGAACAGAGGCTCTGGGATGCCATTTGAGATTTAAGAGCATCTACCTGCGGTCAGGATTGCCCCCCAAAGTCCCTCAGCCTGACCCTCAAGTGCTTGCATTGACGGCGCAGGTTGCTGAATTACAACAAGAGGTTGCTACTTTATATGAGGCAATGGCGTCTGTAGTTAGTCCACCTAAAGTTGTGGGCAAAGGCGGTTGTTGCCCTGGATTTTCAGGAGCCCCCTGCATCAATTGCGCTAGAGAGTTGATAGCTCTAGACAATGAAGTGGACCTCCTGAAGCAAGATCACTCTGAGCTTGATAAAGACGTACAAGAACTAAGTGAAGTGGTTGATTCAGTAAATGTCAGGTTCACCCCTTGCCTTTTGGTAGGCCCGTCTCTTACTTCCTAACTAGCTGAGCTTTCTTGGTAGTAACTACACAGGGTCAGCGCCTGGATGTTACTGAGCAGCAGACCGCCCTTGCTAATAATACAGGCACCCACACTGCTGACACCTTGACTACCCTCAAAGATAGTGTTTGCCAGCTGTGGGCCAGGCAGCCCCCCACCAAGTCAGAAGCAGAATTCTCCCCATGCATAAATGTACTTGATAGCAACAATAGTGGCCAGCAGCCTCCAGAATTAACTCATACAGAATGGAACATCCTCCATGTCAACAATTAAAAAAATATTTTTCTTATTTTCAATATTAAAGAATATTTTTCTTGATTAAATAATTGATATTGATAATATAAGCAATGTTTGATTTTTATTTTGAGCTTTTAATTGAAATTATAAAAGATAAAGCAAAAGCAATTTTTGAAATTGTCAATATGGAGGATGTTCCATTCTGTATGAGTTAATTCTGGAGGTTACCTGGTGGCCCAACTCCAGAAGCACATTTCAAGCCTACCTTTAAGTAAGTTTTTGACCCCAGAACCTCAACCATTGCAGCTTTCCTAATTATCTATGAAACTGCCATGAGAAGAGCCTCAGATGAAGTCAAGAAAGAACACATCCTGAACTGTCTACACCCAACCTGCCACGAGGTAGTTGTGTCAGAGCTTCCCATCATTGAGACCTGGGAAGATATGAAGCAACTTCTGATTGAAAAATTTGGTGGTGACCTTAGTTTGGAAGTGAAAAAAGACACCTTCATGCACATTGCCTTCACACTAAAGAAGACCCTGGCTGAATTTGCAGATAGATTCTACATGGAAGGACAACAACTGATCACAAGCCACCAGTTGACTGCACATGAAGCATACATGGCTTGCGCTCAAACCCTCAAGGTTAACCAGCTTCTGTGTCTTCACTTCAAGTCCCATAAAGCCATGCTTTCTTCCATGAAGAGCATAAAGACACTGTTGCAGGATATGCACCTTAGCCATTCTGGGGCAGTTGTGCGGGAGAATTGTGTTGCTTCTACCTCTGGTTTGTCTTCACACGGTCCGTGTATCCTTACCATGAACTTGCAGAATCCTCCTTGAAAACAGGGTTGCCATAACTGTGGACAGATAGGTCACCATTCCAGGGTCTGCACTAACCCTCAAGTTGAAGGAGCTGATCCCAAAGAGCAGGCGGGAAAAGAACAGTCAACCTAGAGGCAGAGACGCTCTTGGTTGACAATCCTTCCCAGTCTCCTCCAGTTCCCCCCTCCATTGGTGACTCTGAGCCTGCTTACAATGAGGCTCCTCCCATTCTGCTGCTATTCCACAAAATATCTGATGACTCTGACATGGACAATTCTGATGTAGAAGATCCTGATGCCTATGGGTACTCTGTCCTGGCTGTCCTGAAACTATTGCAGTCCCTTATAAGCTACGTTCTGGGAAGACTACTACAATCGCCAAGCCTCTGCCGGAAGCCAAGGAGGTTGTCTCTTGCCCTTACCTCACCCAAGCCAAGAGATCTCCCATTCTTGTCAAGTCTTCTGAAGAAGCTTCTGAGGTTACTGACACTGTGTTAAAAAATGTCTCCGTCTTGCTCCCTTTCCAGACGGGTTATAAGGAGTTCCTGGGCCTCAGATGCATGATTGAAAAGTGGTACAAAAAACTAACAGAAGCCCAAGACATTCTGGATGTCCTCCCTCCCTTTGTTTGCACCACCACTTGTGTTGAAATATCATCTCAAAAGGTAAAAATTAAGGCTGTTTTAGACACAGGGTCTCCTGTTAATGTTGTCTCCTTGAAGCTGGCCAAGAAACTCAAACTTGCCCCCGGCCTTAACTATCATTAATTGTATGGCACATCTGGGCTGTCCATGAATTGCAATATAGGAGCTTATTCTGCTCTGCCCATGCAATTTGGCAAGCTGCTCTTGGCTGCGCCTGCTGTTATCCTGGAGAACAAGAGCTAGGACCTGCTAGTTGGTACTCAATTCCTTAGGGAATATAATGGGATCATCAAATTAAAGGACATTTTTCTCTCTATCTTGGGATACAAAGTCCCTCTGATATTTGAAGGACCAGTTAAAGTTCCCGGGAAGTGCCTCAAGACATGTGTCTTGGAATATCATACTGGTGTTTTCACTTTAAATACCTAACCCATTCCTCCAACATGAAGTGTCCTCCTATGGCTTGCCCCACATCAGAAGGGATTACTCTCTTGGCCACTTCTTCTGTGACTATTCTGCCTGGGTCTCAAACAATCCTAGACTCCCAAATATTGTATGAGCTTCCCAAGAGTACATTCCTAGAGCTGTACTCTCCTCCCTTGCTAGGGTGCAACAAACCCTATCTCTGTCCAGGAATCTTGGATGTCTCTCATAAAGACCCTGTTCAACTGCTGATTGCCAACTTGACTGCCCTCCCCATACATGTGTCTAGAAGGCAGGTTGTTGGCTATGGCAAGCTATTGAATGCTCCTGACGTCCTATCTCTCCATCCCTTTGGTATGTTCCAGGACTTCAACTTACCTGAAGATGAGCCACAAGTCCTATCCTTGTTCATCACCCAAGACTTTCTTCAACTATCTCCAGTTCAACAGAAATAGGTGCTTACCCTACTGGACCAGTTTTCAGATATCTTTGCTAAGGACAGCACAGATTATGAGTTAGCCAAAGGCGTCATTCACCAGATTGATACCAGTGATGCTCCCCCTTTTGTGCTAAACCCTACTGCCGCAGTCAAGTAGAAGATGCTCAGGTGTCTAAAGAGCTTAAGCAAATTTTAGATGCTGGGCTGCTTGCTCCTTCCCAAAGTCCATGGGCTTCTCCCTTGCTCATACTGAAGAAGAAGGATGGAGGTCATCATATTGTGATGGACTACTGACCTTGAATTCCTTAACCAAAATGGATTCCTATCCTTTACCACACATTGACAATGCTCTCTGCCGCCTTGGGGGCTCTAAGTTCTTCTCTGCCATGGATCTGGCTTCTGGATACTGGCAAGTTGATCTCTCTTCCAAAGATGAACAGAAAGCTGCACTCATCACTTCTGAAGGATTGTTTGAGCTCACTCAAATGCCGCAGGACTCTGCAATGCTCCAGCTACTTTCCAACAAGCTATGGATTCCATTCTCTGTGATTAGAAGCTCTTGTGTGTTTTAGTGTACTTAGATGATATAACTGTCTTTAGCGCCACCTTCACTGATCACTTAGCTCATCTCAAGTAGGTGTTTATAAAGATGGTGAGGCTGGACTTAAGTTAAAACCATCTAAGTGTGCTTTCTTCAAGGAACACCTTGAATTCTTGGGCCATGAGGTGACTCAGACAGGAATCCTCCCCATGACTAAGAAAGTTGAAGCCATTGAAAAAATGCTTCTGCCCACCAACCTACAAGAAGTCCAAGTCTTTCTGGGCATGATGGGATACTATAGACAATTTATCCCTGATTTTTCTGACACTAGTGAGCCCTTGGTCCAGCTGTTGCGTAATGTCCCTTTCAAATGGACTGCCAGTCAACAACAAGCCTTTGAAACCCTCAAGCAAAAAATCAAAAAGGCTCTCATCTTAGTATATCCTGACTACAATAAGGAATTCATCTTATATACTGATGCTAGTGACCTGGCTATTGGGGCTATCTTGGCTCAACTGGATGATGAGGGTGTGGATTACCCTGTAGCCTATACCTCTTGTGTCCTGAATAAACATGAGAAGAACTACAGTGTGATTGAGAAGGAGTGCCTTGCTGTGCTACATGCTGTCAAGCAGTTCCGCCATTATGTGTATGAAACCCATTTCACTGTGGTTACTGACCATGCTTCTCTCAAATGGCTACAGCAACTCAAGGAACCAGAAGGACCACTATCTAGATGGGCTCTCTGCCTGCAAGGTTACAATTTCACTTGATGCACCACCCCAGAATTCAACATCAGAATGCTGCCAGACTGTCCAGAATGCCCATCTTTGCTTTACACCCTGCTGAAGCTGACCGGTTGTATGAACTAATTGGATACCCTTAATTATGGGAAAGCAAGACAGAGGAAGTTCAAGTTGCCCTTTCTGAGCTATCTGAAGACACCCTCATTTGCAACAATCAACTTTTCAAGAAAGTACAAGACCACTACTTTCCCTATGTAAGGCCTAGTCTTTGTATTTTGTTGGTGCTGCAAGCCCATAAGGAGACAGGAAACAGGGATGTTGCCAAGACCCATGCCTGGCTCCATAAGAATTAATTCTGGGGAAATCTTTGCTTGCTGATCCCAGATGTTATTGCTAGTTGCCATTATTGCTAGCTCCAACATCCTAAAGCTGTCACTCATGAGTTCAAGCTAGTCCCCCCTCAACACGCCTTTCACACTGTCAGTATTGACGCTGTAGGGCCTCTCCCTTGCTCCTGCTATGGATGCCGCTTTATCCTGATTGCTGTTAATCATTTTAGCAAGTGGGTAGAAGCTTGTCCTACTAAAGACATCACTGCCAAGACTACCACCGCCTTTCTGCTGCAATATGTATTCTTCTGCAATGGTGCCCTCAGGTGTTGTTGTCTGATAATGGGACTAATTTCAATGCCAAGTTAGTGACCTCAGTGGTTGAAGACTTGGGGTCTCACCAGTCTTTCTCTGCCCCCTATAATCCTTCCACTAATGGGGCAGTTGAGCGCGCCAACTCAACTCTGGTTTCTATCATGAGGAAGCTTACTTACTCTGACGCCGCCAACTGGGATCTATACTTACCAGCTGCTCTCTTTGCCTATTGCCTTAGAAAGCATTGTGTCACCAGGTATTCTCCTTTTGCTATGCTGTATGGCCATGAAGCCACTACCCTGTTGCTCCTGGGGGCCTCCCTACTCTCTGCTGATAAGGCCATGAACCCTGATGAGCACATCAAAGATCTGGTCAACTGCATCATTAATATACAGGCTATTGCCTACACATCTGCCTATAAGACCAAGCTGCTGGAGCTCTCCCCTGACAATGCCGGGAGGTCCCCCTGACTGAGTTTGCCATTGGAGACCACGTTTTGTATTATCAACACAGAGTAGGAGGATAAGCTCATAAGCTAAATTTGTTATGAATTGGGCCCTTAGAAGTGATCTTTAAGCAAGGATCAGAGTATACAGTAAAGCTCCTCTCTAGTGGTCAACCTTTTGCTTGTGTGCATGCTAAGTTCCTCCGCAAATATCACCTCCTAAGGCCAATCTAGAGGGGGGCAATGTTATAAATACTGCTATTCACCATGTTTCAATTTCGCCTTCAGTGGGCCATTTTGAGGACAAATCTCTTGCTTTTGCTTTTGCCTCTTGAAATGAGTTAATGACTGAATCAGGAAGTTCAATTGTTTGGTTTCCTGATCCTGCGCAACTCACTTGCCCCACTAATGCTGGTGGCAAGTGATCCTACTGTCCTGGTATTGTTTTGTGGTATTGCAAACCACTATATAATCCATTTCCTATGTTCCAATAAAATTAAGTTCTATTCACATTTTTGTCTTTGTGTCTCCACGTACTTTGGCGCCTCACTAGCCACGTCTAGTATATATTACTCATTCAGGGCCAAAAGGTAATTGCATAGCCTTCCCTGCCATTCTAACCAAGACTTATTACAAATCCAATCCTAAGGTTAGGATTTCCTGTTGTGACTCTGTGCCGGGCCTCAGATCACAACACCAATGTCTACCTTGCCAAGAATAGAATAAAACACACCGTAGCCAGTACCTACCACCTTTAAGAAAATATAAGAGTAGAATGAATAAACAGCTCCCTAGTAGAAGCCCTCAGTAAGTTATCTGCCAACAATAAAAAAGCCTGGGTCAACATGCTACCAAAAGCACTTATGAAGTGCAGAACACAAATCAACCGCAATACAGGCAAAAGCACATATGAACTTGTCTATGGGCACAAGCCTGCCATTTTTAGCACTACCTCAGGATCACATTTATCTTTACCTAAGAAGGTACCAGACAACAGCAACCCTGATGTACAGCGCGCCAGGAAGGACTAAGAGGACAAGGAAAAGAAAAGAGTGGAAAGAGAAGCAATCTCACTATAACAAGAGTGCTTCCAAGTTGGGGACAAGATATGGGTTGTCAACCACAATATGCACAAGTTGGATCCAGGATTACAATGGCCGGAATTTTTATGGAAGTCAAGCCAAACAATACCCACCTCATTAAAGGTATTGGCTCTTTAACAGAACTCAAACACATGCACCATGACTGCCTCTGCCTATGCAAGATAAAAACAGCACAGAATGATTCCTGGCTCCCTGTGCTCAATGCCAAACTGAATTAATATCAAGCCCAAATCCCCAACACTCCCAAGAAAATTCCTAAGTTTCCACCTTCCAACACCCCAGGGGGAATGTCACATCCACAATTACTCCCTCATGGGAAACTAATTACCCAAGTGTCTTGCTGAATGATTTCCAGACTAATCATTAAGTTGGTGGCATTGCTATCATTCAGCTATCTATTACAGGGATCAAAAATTTCAAATCCTATTCAGAACATAACTTAGACAAGCCCTGTGACTTGAGAGAAATAATTACTTGGATAAGCCTCATGACTACCATGACGTACATGGGCAGTTGGTGACTTCCCATGATACTATATAATACTATAAATTCAGAAACTAAACGTAAAAATGCAGGATTGTCAAATCCTAGGTCCAAATTTTGAATCACTTTTGCGGGCAACTTAGAGGAGTGAAAAATAAAATATTTAATAAAATCAAACATTTAATTTGACTTTTTTTGATTTATTTAAATTGGGAAATTTCAAATCCCTCAAGCAGATAGCTAAACTAACAAAAGACAAAACCCAGCAAACAAATGAAGGATACATGAATCAGAAATGCAGGATTCTTATGGCAATTTAATATTTCCTGTATGTCAAACAAATCATAGACATCATGTAAAAATTAACAAATCTGAAATTGCAGGATTGTCAAATCCAAGAACCAAATTTCAAATCATTATTGCAGTGAATTTGAAATAAATATAATTTATGGATGTCTCAAAAAGGAAATCAAATTATCTAGAGTGGATCTGTGCTTGCTCTTTTAGGAATCATAGGCATTCTCAAAAAGCACCCTATTCCATTTTAGGACAGCTAAAATTTAGATGCTTGATTACAGTTGATTTTAAAAAATGCTAATAATAAAGTAGAATTATATATTGCAATCTATCTTATCACTTTATCTTTTCCTTGAAGTGTTGATAGTTCATTTGCTGTTGATAATGTGATTGCGTTTAATGGGTAGTTTCACCTCCAGTTGCCTTCCTAGGACCAGCTAGTCTTGGGGAGGCAACTTGATTTCCTATTGCCAAGGCAACTAGAGATGAAACTATCCAATTAAACGCAATCACATTATCAACAGCAAATGAACTATCAACACATCAAGGAAATGATAACGTGATAAGATAGATTGTAATGTATAATTCTACTTTATTATTAGCATTTTTTAGAATCAACTGTAATCAAGTATCCTTGGTAGCAATACATGAATACATAGTTAGTAAACTGATGGTTTATCTTTCCCCCTCCTTTCTTCCTTGAAAAGAAGTTTTATGGCCCCTGGCTACGCCAGGAGCCAAAAAACTTTAAAAAGATTTCTGCATCATCAGGAGGGTAGCTCATATATAATTATATGGTTTTGTGGTTGCTATATAAGTGATTTAGAGTGCAGAATATTGCATCATTTCCAGTTTAGAAAATTTTGCATTTCACTTAATTTCATATCTAAACAGGGTTGTTGAGATTGGATCTTCATTTGATTTTATCCAGAGTGGAGCTTCTTGATTTAGGCTGATTTGTCCTAATTTCTTACTGTACATTCAATTTGGATTCCAGTTCCTGCAATTATTATTTGAGTTTATTAGTGGCATTTAAAAGTGATTTGAAATTTGGTTCTTGGATTTGACAATCCCGCAATTTCAAAAAACATAGTAAACTTAATGAGAATGGTTAATTGATTTGAACGCTTCAAATCTGATTTGAGTTAATTCATTTTGTCCATTGGAAATGTACAGTTCAACTTGAGATTTCCAAAGTGTCTATGAGTTCCACATTTTCAAATATTCAAATAAATACTCAAAAAAATCAATTTAATTAAAAAAGGCCATCCCGCAAAAGTGATTCAAAATTTGGACCAAGGATTTGACAATCCCACATTTTTACGTTTAGGTTATGAATTTACAGTGCCCTATATTCATATCAAATAAATTACCATTCTCTTTTTAATTTTCCCCTTAATCTTGTTTATATACTTTCCAGAAGTATATACTTGACACATCATATTTTTTTTGGAGCCAAAAAACAACAAAGTACTTGATTTTGTGTTTTTGGCAGCTTTTTGTGCACAATTGATGATTCCAACCAAAATTTCACATAAGTTGCTACAACCCACTTGTTGTCAATGGCCTGATTTAAATCATCAAGGTTCTTGAGGGGTTTTTTTGCACTGGCTGTTGCTGCTTATTTTTCCCAGGGCAAGTAATTCTGGACATACTGGCACTATCTGTGACAAAAAGAGGGATAGTAAGAAGATGCTTATAAGTGATAAGGGATAAAACACAAATAAACATAGAATTGATCAAAAACCACCAACAAGGCTTCAGATATCTCTTATTAAAGTTATAAAAAGAAACCCTGTAATTTAAGAAGAAGATTAATACCAATAAGAGTAGCCTTAGATATACAGTAGTTTTAAAAGCTATGGCAACAAGCAAAAACAATCCAGATTTAAACAAAATGAACTCAGATTTAAACAAAATGAATTTATATTGATTTACAATAGATTTGGGTTCATTTCAATTTCACTTAAATATGAATTCATTTTGTTTAAATCTGAGTTCATTTTTTTTGTTGCCGTAGATTTTAAACTACTGTATAGGTTGAGACAAGACCAAAGAGTATTTGGAATAAAACTCAGGAAATTGAGAGCTTGGAAAAGTACATTCTTCAGTTTCAATAGTGAAAACTCCAACATTGGGAGGCATTGGAGAAACATTAAAGCGCTCAGAAGAAAGAGAACTGGGAACTGGATCCTATATCTCTGTAACTGTACAATTTAAAATCAAATTGTGCAGAATATACTGAATCAGGCCTACAACCAGATGCATTGAGAAAAAGTTTATAATTGAAATAAGTCAGCTCTCTTTATTGAGAATTTTGGGAGGAATCAACTCTTAAGAGTTGAACAACAAGAAAATTTCATTATTTATTAAGATTATTATCTCAGCAAATTTCACCTGAATCTTTGACCCCTTGGCTGTTTCACAATTTATCATTTCAATGTATAACTGGACCAGTAAGAGAAGAACCCTTAAATGCTCAACTTCTGATAAATCTTCTGATTAATGAGGGAATATTGATTTACTTTAAGATCATGTTGGCTTATCATACTGTAGATTTAGAACCTGTTGGGAAAAGTGCAGGATTATCAAATTCTTTTACGTAAAACTCACCAATTACTGGAATAGTTTTCATCCTTCTATATAAAAAGTAAGTTGCGTTAGGATGAAAATTACTCCATCAAGTTGGTGAGTTCATACAAAAGAATTTGATAATCCCACATTTTCCCCAACAGGTTCTGAATCTATAGTAGTTAACTTTGCTTGGATACTCAGATATTGCTTCTTTGCAGAAGCTACTGTGAACCATTTCCTACCCATGTTTATATTTAAATCTGTTAAGTCTGTTAATCTCTGCACCATTAATCTTGATTTCTCCACCTTCTAACTAGGAAAATTAATTCCTGGCATTAAAAAAAACTACCATGAAAACTGTGGTAAACTCAACTGTATGAATGAAAAAGTGAGAATTCAAAAGTGAATTTTAAGAGTGGCCAAGTTGATACTTTGTCAATTTTAAATTAGATCAAAACAATTGATCTGCAATTAAAAGCTATTATGGAGATATAAAATACTTCTTATTTCTTCTCACAACTAAAAAGATCAAGAAGTAGTTGATTTCTTATAAAAAGCCATTCCAAAAATCTAAAAAGTGTCAACTTGGCCACTTTTAGCCTCTCAATTTGAGTTCTCACTTTCTCATTCATACAATCAATTTTATCACAGTTTCTCTTCAAAATTTCCCCTTTATGTGGACCAATAGCCAAAAGCAGTCCTTTGAAGCTGTCACAGCCCATACCAGAGTCTGACTAGACTCCCACAGGGGAGGCAGGCCAGGCCAGGAAGGCCATGTACACAATATGTGAAATTCTGACCAGATAGTTGACTGCAGTAACTAGGGGACACCAACTCCCAGTATGGGGCACAACCTGTTTGGCCAGCCCCAATACTGTGATATAGACAAACCCCAACTTACTGAAGTCCTGAGAAGGAGGCGCATTGGGTAGGGGAGGAGCAGTAGGAATCTCCTTTATAGCAGGCGGTATGGTCTCTTTAGCACAACCAGGAGGGAGATCCAGATGATGGGGGTGGAAATACTCCAAGTCAAGAGTGTGGGGTGAATTGACTGAGGTAGCAGGAGTATAGGAAGATGGATATGAATAGGCAAGTTTATATTGTGTTGTGGATTCCCAAATAGATGCAAATAGAATAATTAAATTTGAGAAAAAATAGATAATTCCTGCAAGAAGATAATGATTTCTGGGCATAAACTTGTTTTATTTAAGATGTCAACAGTGAGGAGGGCTTTCCCCCTCACTACTTATACTTACTGGTAAAGATGCAACATTTTGTACCACCAGGGATTTGGTAGCAACGTTTTCAGTCAAACAGACAACTTTGCCTGGGAATTGTGCACTGGAGCTTAGCAAGGGATTATTATTGGTCAGCATAACAGAAACCTTGCTTGAGCTGCAGCATGCCAAGGTGCCACAGCTATTTATAGAACCTGCAAGCAATCAAGCACCCAATTATGTGATTGAAAAATTGTGCACCTGATGTACCATTTCCTGATAATCAGAGGCCCAAATTTGTTAATAGAATTGAAGCCAGGGATTCAAGGCTTGTGTGCCTCTCAAATCCCGGGCCATTTGTTAATCAAAAGGGGGTTTTCTTGCTCTGTGAGACAATTGGTAAGGATTCTCAAGATGTGGGTTGTTTGGCCTCTAGGAAGGCCAGATAATTGTCCAGGGAGCTCTGGGCCCTGACATCATCCCCTACCATAGTCAAGCTTGCAGAGCACAACTCTTTATCCCAAGACTTGTATTCCTTCAGCAGAGTAGTAGCATTCTCCAGGTTGGATTCTTGTTCCCAAGTATTCTCTTCATTGGGGTACCCTTTCCATTTGACCAGGAACTAAGGTTTTTGGTATTGGAGTTTGTGTCCCATGATGTCTTCAACCTTGTGTTCTGTGAAGCTTCCTACTTTGATGGGTGGGGGAGCTGTTCTCACTATCTGGTGAAGAAGAGAAAGTCCTTTCTTTTTTTATAACAGGGAGCGGTGGAATATGATGTGAATCTTCCATCCAGGGGCAGTTCTAGTTGGTATGCTACAGTACCAATACACTGTAAGACCTTGTTAGGACCTGTTTGTTGGGGGCTTAAGCTAGCTCAAGGGGCAGTAGTCTCAATGTTCTTTGCACTGAGGTACACAAGGTCTCCTACTTTGATTGTTGGACCAGGGCTTTGTTTCTTATTGGCAAAGTCTTTGTATACTTTTAATGCTCTTCTCAGGTTCTAGGCACATTTTTCTTGGCACATGTGGATGTTGCTGACTCAATCTTGTCCTTCTGGGTTGTCAGCTTCCTCTGTGGGAAGGGCATCTCATGTGAGGTTGAATCTGTAGTTGGTTTTGAAGGGGGAAATACTGGTGGAGCTGTGATCTTGGTTGTTGTATACAAACTGAGACATTGGTATGTGTGTTACCCAGTTGTTCTGTTCCAAGTTAGCATAGCATTGTAAGTACTGTTTGAGGACCTGGTTTACTCTATTGGTCTGTCTGTTGCTCTGAGAGTGATATGCAGTAGACAATGATATTTTTATTCCTAAGTCCTTTAGGATTTGGGCCCAAAACTTGGAGGTAAATTGTGGGCCTCTGTCTGAGACCACTTCTTGTGGGAGCCTGTGGTTCATGAATGCCTGGTTCTGGAATAGGGTGGCAGCTTCCTTTTCTGTTACTTTGGTTGTTGTTGGAATGAAGTGAGCCATTTTGGTGAAACAATTGACAATTAAAAGGATGGCATTGAATCCTTTTGAATTAGGTAGCTCCACAATGTAGTCCATGGATACTGACTTCCAAGTGCCTTCTGCAATCTGAAGGGGTTGTAGTAATCCTTATGGCTTTCCTCTCTTAGGCTTGATAAGTCCACATGTCTTGCAACCACTGAGGTATCCTTCAATTTCTGGCTTCATCCTGGGCCACATGTAGGTTCTCTGGATTCTTTTGAGAGTCTTTGTACTCCCAGGGTGTCCTGGAATAGGGGAGTTATGGTATTCCTTCAGTATCTCTAATTACAGTGGACCTTCTGGTATGTAGGTGCGTCTGTATAGTTGTAGGGCATTTCCATATAAGGAGTAACATGTTTGGTAGTATCAACTGTTGATATCTTTCTTTAAGTCTTCCATGATGGAGATGCAGTACTGGTCTATGGTCTGCACTAGTTGGATTTCTTACCTTCTACTGGCTAGTCCCAGGAATAGGAGCATTGGCTCAATCATGTTTGGAGACAGCAAGGATTTAGTGTTGAATTCTTCAATCTCTTTGGTGCTAGGAAAAAGGTCTGATCTTCAGCTTAGAGCATCAGGTACAATGTTGATATTGTCAGGTTTATAGCTGATTGATAAGTCATAATCTGCTAGGAATAGGGCCCATCTAGCTTGACGCTGATTTATTTGTCACGGTTTGAAGAAGTATGTAAGTTTTTATGATCAGTCATGACTCTCACTGGGTGGTTGGCGTCACACAAATATTTTCTCTGATGTTTCAAGGACTGGATGATAGCAAGCATATCTTTATTGTAGGTGGGGTAGTTCAACTTAGGAAGAGTGAACTTCCTCAAGTATTAAGCTACAGGGTGCAGCTTACTATCATTCCCCTCCTGAAGCAGCACCCCCCCAATGCAAAGTCAGAGGCGTCTGTCTCCACAATGAAGGGCATACTGTAAGCTGGCATTGCCAAGACAGGGGCAGAAACAAACCGGCCTTTAGCAACTCAAAGGCGGATTTGGCAGCCTCATCCCACACAAAGGGATGTTTCTCAGAGGTAAGGTGGGTCAAGAACAAGCAGATTGAAGAAAAATTTTGGACAAATTCCCAGCATAATTTTGCCAGACCTAGGAAACTTCTGACCTCCTTGCAGTTCTTAGGTTCAGGCCATGACGTCACAGCCTTTAGTTTGTTGGGTGAAATAGTAAATCCTCCTTTCAGCACATGGTACCCCAAGAACTCTACTTCCTCTTGGAAGAACTCATATTTCTGGAGTTTAAAAAAGAGTCTGTGTTCCTTGAAGCGTTGTAGGACAGCTTGAAGGTGTTCAACATGTTCTTCAGGGGTGCAACTGTAGATGAGAATGTCATCTAAGTAGACTATACAACACTGATCCTTGAGTCCTCCCAAGACCACGTCCACCATAGTTTGAAAGGTGCTGGGCGCGTTGCACAACCCAAACAGCATAACCAAGTATTTTTTTTAGAGACCTTGTCTAGTCTTAAAGGCGGTCTTCCATTTTTCACCAGGCCTGATCTGGATCTGGTTAAAGGCATCCCTCAAATCAACCTTTGAGAAGACGTTGGCTCCTGAAAGATGATTAGAGAGGTTTTTGGCATTGGGTACAGGGTATCTATTTTTTACAGTGATGCTGTTTAAGTCCTGGTAATTACTGCAAGGACGTAGGCCACCTCCCTTCTTTTTAACAAACAGTAAAGGGGATGAACAAGGAGATTTGGAGATGCATATAAATCCCTTCTTCAAAATCTTGGCCAAGTACTCTCTTAAGGCGGCTTATTCCTTCATTTTACAACTGTAGACAGGTCCATGCTTAGGTTGGGTTTTGGGGAGGAGGTAAATGGCATGGTTGAGCTGGCTGTGTTTAGACAAGATAATGGCTTATTCTTCCTAGAATACAGACTCCCAAGGCTTCAAGTATTTTGGGATCTCAGATTTGAAAGATTCCATGGAAATGTTGTTTAACTCAGGGGTCTGCTGAGGGTTCAAGCAGGGAACCTCTAAAGTTTGGCTCTCATAAGTGACAGGGACCTGATGGTTCTTATAGTCCAAGTTCAATTGGTGGTCAACTCATCATTTAAACCCTATCACTGCAGGTTTGGGAAGCTTCTCCATGACATGGAATCTGGTGGGCAGGAGTTTCCCATTTAGCTTCAGGGAGACAGAATCTTTGCATTTGTGGGACAGGTCTGTTGTCTTGTTACCCAAGGTTACCAGTTGGGATTTTCCCTGGATTGGTACACCCAGTTTTTCAGCTAGACTACGTTCCATATAGTTGAGGGTTTCCCCACTGTCTAGGAGGGCTACAGTGTTCACCTTATACTCATGGTAACATAAGGTAGTGTCAATGATAGGATAAGACTGGGAAGCGTTGATTATTGCTGAGATGATGGCTCCTTGGGTTCCTTTGAAGAAGCTAGTGCAATCCTTGGATAAGTGACCACTCTGGTGGCAATAGAAGCATAGTCCACTTCTGACGTGGTGTTGGTACTCTTCTGGGGTCATGTTCAAATGGGGCCTACTTGCACCAGGGGTTTGGTTGTTCTGGGGTTGACCAGTGTGGTATCCTTGTGGTTAGCTGAAGTCCATGTCTCTGGCAATAGCCAGGAGCTTGTCTTTGGGGAGGTCACATTGGTGATGTCTCATTAGACTGGTGTGGTGTGGGTTCAGACTGTTTCTGAAAGGCAGGCCTGATATGCCGTCAGGAATCTTGGCTGCCTCTACCAGGCGTAGGAATTGTTGTATGTAGGTCTCCAGGTTGTCACTTCCTTGGGTCAGACAGATGAGCCCCATGTAGGCTTGGATCTTGGCCCCAGAAGGGATAGTTGCAGAGTTCATTCTATCCAAGAATTGGTCATAGGAGAGTATGAGGTCTGGGTCTTCCTCTAGGCTGGTCAAGAAAGTTTCTCTGGCATCATCCTTAAGTTGGGTGGCCACCATCATAACCTTCTGAGTGTTGTCTCTGAAGATCTTGGGGTGGGCACAGACCAGGGCATTTATCATGATTATTCCTTTTCTGAAACCAGCCAAGTCCATTTTTGGCAGGTCAGGAAAGATTGTAGCGGCAGCAGTATTTTGGTTTGAGATGGAGATGGTCACATTCTGGACCTGGGATGGCTTGTCAACAGTTTCTTCTTGGCTTTTGTTTGTTTCTTGTTTATTGGTCATATACTGTCTTAGGTAGTAAGCTGAGGTCAAAAATAAAAGGCTACAAGATTCCCTTATAATCAAAGAAGAATAGGGGCCCATGGCTACTAGTTTTGTTATGGTTGACATACTGTCACAGCCCATACCAGAGTCCAACTGGGCTCCCACAGGGGAGGCAGGCCAGGCCTGGAAAGCCATGTACACAATAGGCGCAATTCTGACCAGAAAGTTGACTGCAGTAGCTAGGGGACGCCAACTCCCAGTATGGGGCACAAACTGGTTGGCAAGCCCCAATACTGTGATATAGACAAACCCCAACTTACTGAAGTCCTGAGAAGGAGGCGCTTTGGAAAGGGGGAGGAGCAGTAGGAATCTCCTTCATAGCAGGTGGTATGGTCTCTTTAGCACAACCAGGAGGGAGATCCAGATGATGGGGGTGGAAATACTCCAAGTCAATAGCGTGGGGTGGATTGACTGAGGTAGCAAGAGTATAGGAAGATGGATATGAACAGGCAAGTTTATATTGTGTTGTGGATTCCCAAATAGATGCAAATAGAATAATTAAATTTGAGCAAAAATAGATAATTACTGCAAGAAGATAATGTTTTTAGGCATAAACTTGTTTTATTTAAGATGTCAACAGTGAGGAGGGCTTTCCCCCTCACTACTTATACTTACTGGTAAAGATGCAACCTTTTATACCACCAGGTATTTGGTAGCAACGTTTCCAGCCAAACTGATAGTTTTCCCTGGGAATTGCACACTAGAGCTTAGTAAGGGATTATTATTGGTCAGAATAACAGGAAACTTGCTTTGGATGCAGCAAGCCAAGATGACACTGCTATTTATAGAACCTGCAAGCAATTGAGCACCCAATTGTGTGATTGAACAATTGCACTCCCAATGTACCATTTCCCAATAAATAGGAGGCCCAATTTTGTTAATAGAATTGAAGCCAGGGATTTGAGGCTTGTGTGCCTCTCAAATCCTGGGCCATTTGTCAATAAAAAGGGTGTTTTTGCTCTGGGAGACAATTGTTAAGGATTCCCAAGCTATGGGTTGTTTGGCCTCTAGAAAGGCCAGCTGATCATCCAGGGCACTCTGGGCCCTGACAGAAGCCCTCAAAACCAAGCTTAACAAAGCTCACATCTTGGTTTTCCCTGACCACAACAAATAGTTCATCCTGTACACTGGCAGCAGCAGGGTAGCTGATGGGGATATTATGGCCCAACTGGATTAAGAATAAGTGGATTGCCTCATAGCCTAATCCTTCAGAATTCTCAACAAATTACAAGAAAAAACTATATTGTTACCAAGACAGAGTGTCTAGTTGCTCTTTGTGCTGTCAAACAGTTCTGCCATTACATATGTGAGACTTATTTTACCATGATAACATATTACACCTTGATAAAATGGTTAAAATAACCAAAAGAACCTGAAGGGCGTCTAGCCAGATGGATATCCAGACTACAATGGTATGAATCAACTGTGGTACATTGACCTAGCTCCCAACATCAGAACACTGATAGGATCTCCTGCATGCATATTTTAGCCATAGACCCCAAGACACTGATAGGCTCTACAAGTTGATTGGATACCCTGATCACTGGGATTCAGAAAAAATGGATACTCCTAGTGTGATGATACACATGAGGAGCTATTTTGAAGGCAAAGGCTTGATACTGATCAAGTAAAGATTGGGTGCCTAAGGCAGGTAAATGTTGGTTGGTTTATTGATATGTCTAGCTTTGGTGAGTAAAGAGCAGTGATCTATGCCTTGGGATTGTAGTAAGGAGGCCCCTTACCAGTGATATGAAATGATAAAGAAGTTGGGTCTGCCCTGGAATGTATGTACTGAGGTAGAACTGAAATCCTGATACCAACTGGGGTGAGAGCACAGCTAGGTAACTTTACCTAGGAGGGAGGTAAAGTTTCTCTTTATATGGCTTTAGAGTAGCTTTAGGAGGTCTTAAGGTTGCTGGGAAAGCATATATAGCTCAGAACCATTATTAGGGTGGCTGTCCAGAGATAAAGCTGAAGAACTTAATGACTTGGAGGTTTCTGGAAAGTGAAGTTGGTTACTTTGCGCCTTAAAGATCAAGCTAACCACTTGAGTAAAAACAGTAGTAATACATGAGATATGCTTTCTTCTGATTACCTAAAGTGTTGGTCACTGATGGGGGTCAAGTCTAGGTTGATTCACTTGTGGAGACTTTTTGCCTGAGTCTGAAGTATTGACTGATGGGGACTACCAAAAGTAATCCAGGATGGAGTCCATTTGTAAGGGATGAATAAGTTATTTAATAACTATGCTAGGTGCTTGTGACAGAAATTAACAGATAATAAGGAGCAGTCTCCATATGCCGGGGAATTACCACCCAAATCCATATGGAGTTGATAATTAACCACCAACAAAGCTTCAAGTACTGTTTTATAAAATTTACAAAGGATACACTGGGATTAAGCAAAATAATTAAGTCCAAACAGAAAAGCCCTAGCTAAATGGCCTGTGTTGGGAATTTTGACCAAGCAATGATGCAAATTATGACAGAGCTCACAAATTAAAGATTCAGCAACCAACTCCATAAATTAGCAGTATAAGAATCAATGTTTCCAATTATGAAAGAGCTTGCAAATATGAATTACAGCTGCCAAACACCATAAATTGGTAGTATAAAATACATGTATATTGGATTAGCAGTAGTCTGATAATCTGAACCATAAATCAGCCAATGATAAGCGCTGCTGCGGCGCCTGGTTGATACATAATTTGCTGCGGCGTTACTTTGGAAAAATTACAGGCACCACCTAGCAAATGAATTGAGCACCAAAGTGCCAAACTTCTTTTATGTCAGGCGCCACCATGCCAACTGAAAATTATTGCAAGCGCCACTGTCATATGTTTGGACTGTTGGGTATAGCTAGCAAGAATTAGCCCAGGTAATTGTTCAATTACTATACCTGAATACAGGGTAGTAAAACCAAAGTGGAGTGAGCAATATGTGGGGGTAAAAACTTCTTTTTATTTAATATAAAAACCAAGTATATATGGTGAGGTGGGAAATTGGGAGAGGGGAAATTGGTGGGATGGAAGGCCGGGGTAATAGCCATGTTTGGCATCAATAATAATATCAAAATATCAATATCAATATCAATAAAGCTATTGGTTTTGCATCCGGAAGAAGGGATCAATGGACAATTGGATTAATGACATCATCTCAATTCAGGTTTCTGGACTCAAGAGCCAAGTATGAGCTTTGATTCTGGAACTGAAGGCCTTGTTTGTTGCCCCTTAGTGTAACCTCCAAATTATCAAATTACTGAGAGGATTTGAGTGGAATCCAGAATGCTCTGGTATCCACTAGTTCTCAATTGATTGGTTGAGCAGTTGCCTATGTTTAATTTTGTTCTGGATCTGACTTTGAATTTAATGTCCATCAATCCATTTTTATTTTAGCACATTGTGACAGCTACCTTACTTTTACATCAAGCACCAAGGCGCTAGGTTTGATTCCCCATAATCTTGAATTCTTATATTAATTACATTATTAAGCATTAAGCTTGAAGTATGTCAAGAAGGTAGGAAGTGATCCTGAAGTAACTAAATTATTCCATGCCAGCAAGGATCACCAGTGCTGGATGAAGATAAAAATATTCTATTGGTTGACGTGCAATACGCGCCAAACCTAAATTAATAATTACCCAAATTAGAGGCATGTTAGAATGTCCTAGAAGGCATTGCTAACAGCCCAGTGATTAACCTTGGATAAGGTATAAGAAGAATCAATCAATTACAATAAAGTCATCTTAAATCTGGTTGACTTTTATCTTAATCTTTAAGTACATCTGCGTGATCAGAAGCTATTCCTTGGCAATAATCATGTTTCCATTTGATCCTGGCTCCTTTGATATGGTACTAATCATATCCTCACATATGACTTTATTCAAGAAAATTCCCTGTGCTCTATAATCTTCAATAACTGTGGCACTGTAATGCAAAAAGCGCAACAGCCTGGGAGATAATCAAGGTATCTTCTGCGTAAAACTTGGGACATTGAGAAGAAACAACTGTCTCTGGTTCTGATTCTTCAGGAAAGACACCAAGATTCTAGTGCATGGGAGTAGCATTGGGAGGCGTCAACAACAAAGTACCAATGGCGGGTCTCCATCTTCCCGTGATAATTTGACTGAGGATCAAGTTATAGGAGATGTAGCGGAGTAGGCTAACTACTGGATGCATTTCAAAAGAAATTTAGACCAGGAGAATATTTGGTTTATTGAGTAATTTATGGAGGACTCAACTCTTAGAGTTGAACAGTGAAAATTTTCTAATATGTACCAAATTTTGAATAAGCAATACCACCTGTATCCATGGCTACTATCCTGTCTGCATCATCTAAAGAGTACCTGGTCCAGTACACAAAAAACCCTTATATGACCAACTTCTGATGACTGTGCTGATAAATAAGATCATATCTGGTGACTCTCATATTACATCAATTAATCAACATCAGCTTGTAAGGTGGAATTGAATACAACTGGTAGACTGGAGCGGCTGTAACCCATTCCCAATCAACTGTTTGATTCAAATCTGTTAAATCAGTTAACCTGGTTAACAGTTTGCCCAATCTTTGAGCCTTGCAACTAGGCTGGGTAATCCCAGGCATTATGGGACCTACTGTGACAGTGCTAGGCTATTAGGTCAAGGCTGTTAAAATTTGGGGAAAACCTCCAAATTTCTCTGAACTGATCTGTGGAGGCAGTACAAGGTGGAATGTTCCACCCTGGTTTTGTTGAAGCAACAAAATCAAGCAGGAATGCTGAGGGAACTGCAGGATTAATAGCCAGTTTGGTGGGACAGTCTCCCTGACTGTGATATGGGAGTAAAGATCTGGGCAAGGCCTGTAAGAGGATCCAGAAGAGCAATTTAAATTATATTCTAATATCTCAATCAATCAAGGTTGGGCAGAGGGAATACTGGTGCTGGACCAGAGAACCCTTTAGTGCTTTGGTGCACAAGATGTTAATGTCAAAACAGCAGGCTCAGCCCACCAGCAAGGTTCTAAACAAGCAGGTTTGTGACCTGCAATCTGATTACCCAGCCACTCAAAGCCAGACTAGTGATGAGGAGCGCCTTTTGGGGAAGCTTCAAATATGGAATTAAGAAAGAAGAGAAGTATATTTTATTGGATAATACTTTAGACTTATATAGCTTTTGCTGTGACAGGGGTATAGTTGGATTGAACCTAGGGGCTGGTCATGTGCTGAATGGGTTTGAGCCACTGGATACTTGGACAGTCATGTGATATTGATTGGTTACCATTCTCAGTATGTCAAACGGTATATTGGAAGGGCACCAAATTGGGCAATGACTGGATGTTAATTAGGTTGGCGGTAGCCAGAATGCGTGTACATCCAGAACCTCAACACACCCCTCCCTTAAGGGGTTACTCTGGTGCATCAGGAGGGGGCTTTGTTTTCACGGCTGCCACCTGATGCTCCTGGAGCTGTTTACTAGTTGGAACCAGTCTGGTCAAGTGTTCTCCTTTATTGAGGCGGAGACAGGTTCTGTGGTATTTCTTGACAATTGGGGTTTTTGCACCTTGGAATTTTACTAGATAGGTGTTATGATCTGATCTGTGCTTGATAATTCTTCCTGGTCCCCTCTGTAATAAGTCTAGTTTCTTTCTGTTGCCAGCTAGAACCCAGACAGGGGAGTCAATAGGAAGTGGTTCCTCTGTGGAGGTTATCTTTTGTGTTTTGAGTCTCTTTATTTCTGCTATTGTAGCTTTGAGGCAGTTGTGTTGAAGATTTGGTACTTTCTCTACTGTGGGGGGTTTCACCAGGGGATCTTTATATATGGTTGTTTGTTGTAGGTGATTATTTCTGGTTTTTACCTGTATGTTAGCTCAAACAGTAAATAGCCTGTTCCTTGATTGGTGAGGACTTGGGATACTAGTAATACATGTTTCACGTATAGTGGCCATGTGTCTTTGGCTTTACCATCCATTATTTTCTCTAGGGTCCTGATAAGGCTGCTGTTGAGGCGTTCCACTCTGCCATTGGCCTGTATGGAGAGGTTGTGGAATGTTTAATGTTTTTGGATTTTAAGTTGTTGTTTACTACGTGACCTGATAACTTGGTTGCTCCATCAGTTATGATGTAGTCTGGAGTGCTATAGTTGGCTATGCTTGCTTTTTAATGAAACAGTTGATGGTTTTTTCCCTATGGTCCTTTGTTGCCCAGTGGATGGGCTAGCCTGTGGCAAAGTTGATAGCTACAATTAAATAATGTTGGTTTATTTTTATTTCTGGGAAGGGGCCCACTACGTCTAGCCCCCAAACCTTAAATGGTTCAGGGTCTGGTACTGGGTTGACCGTTGGCTGAGGAGCCTTTGTACTGGTGTATTTCTTGCACACTATGCACTTTTTCAGAACATCAACTATATTCTGTTTGAGTTTGGGCCACCATACTATCTCTTTTAATGTGAGGTATAGGTTGTTAGCCTTTTTATGTCCTAGTAGGCGGTGATGTCTTAATATGGTGTCAACTCTTTGTGCAAGTGGGATGTACAGGATATGTTTGTCATTAATAATTTGGTATACAGTGCCATTTGATACATGTAAATACTTTTTGTTCCTTATTAATGTATTGTGGGTCAGTTGATGTGTTGGGGGGTCTTTCCCTTTGGTTTTATACTCAGTGTTATACAGGTTTGGCCAGTCAGGGTCCAGGTGATCAGGGTGATCCTCTATAGGCTGACATAGTCTAGAGAGAGCATCAGCTGTGACCAGCTCTGCCTCCTTTTTGTATTGGATGTCCAAATTAAGCTGTTCCAGCAGGGACATCCATTTGGCTTTTCTCTGTGCAAGTGCGTTCTGAGTTTTGAAATATATTAAGGATTTATGGTCAGTTAGTACTCGGGCGTTTAAATGTCCTTCCAGATAAAATTTTCATTTCTTGCATGTGTGGTATATTACTAGCAATTCCTTATTGTGTATTGGGTATCTCTGCTCAGTACTAGTTAGTTTTCTGCTTTTTTAGCATACTGGCAGGAAGTCTTGCTGCCCAGGCTGGCAGATGCGCAGGACTGCGCCAATGGCAGTGTCACTGGCATCTGACTCAAGCTTGTAGCACCTGTTGTTATTAGGGTATTATAAGATTGGTGCTTTGATCAGAGCTTGTTTTAATAATTGGACAAACTTCACATTCTGGTGTCCAGATGAATTTCTTTTTGACATTACCCTTGTTTAAGTCATTGATTGGTGTGGTTAGTTTTCTGCAGTCTTTGATGTATTTCCTTAGGTAAGCTACCATACCCAGAAAGCATATAGCTTGTTTAACGGAGGTGGTGCATTGCATGTTGTTTATGGCTTTTATTTTTTCTGGATCTGCTTTGATGCCACAGTCAGAGACAATATGGCCCAAGGACAGGAGTTCATTTTCCATAAATTGGCACTTATTTGGTTTTGCATAAAGTTTGTGCTTTGCAAGTCAATTGAGTGTCATGCAGACATGTGTGAGGTGTTCCTCTTTTGTTTTTGAGAATATGATGATATTGCAAAGGTAGCATAATGTATTTGAGAGACCATTTAGCGCTTGGTTCATCATGGTGACAAACGTCGTGGGAGCGTTGGTCATCCCAAAGTTCATTACTCTACATTCAAAGGATCCAAATTTTGTACGGAACACAGTTTTTGGTATGTTCTTTTTCTTTACTTCAACTTGGTTGTAACCTGAGGTGAGGTCAATTTTGGAGAAAAATTTGGCTCCTGAGAGTCTTGCAAACAGATCCTTTATGAGTGGAAGAGGGTATTTATTCTTTACTGTGCTTGCATTTAGTGCTCTGTAGTCAGTTACTAGAGCAGAGTGCCTTCCTTTTTCTTTATGAAGAACACTGCTGCCCCCACAGGGATTATGATGGGCAGATGAAGCCTTTAGCTAAGTTGTCCTCAATATGGGTTTTGAGGGTTTGTGTCTCCATGGGGGAGAGTCTGTAGAGGGGTGCAGGTTTGGGAATGGCTTTACATAGGTCAATGCCATGTTTGACCTCCTGTTTGGGGGGTAGCTTGGTGAGTTCTTCTTTGAATACATGGGCGTATTCATTTAGGAGTGCTGCAAGTTCTGGGCATTGGATTTTGGTTGTTTGTATGTTATTGAACTCAGTGTACCTCATCATGTGGAGGGTACTATCTTTGGTAAGACGTTCTGAGTCATCTTAGTTTATGACCTGGACAAATACTGTGTCTATTAGAATGAGGTCAGTTGGTTCTTTGAGGATGTTGAAGTTGACTCTGTTGCGTTTGATGGTCATGGTTTTTGTTTTCCAACATATGCTGGGGTTCACTTGGGTGAACCAGTCCATGCCTGCTACAATGTTGTAGTTTATTTTGTTCATGAAAAGTCCTTTGATAGACATTTGTATTCCTTGGAGGTCAATTCTGAATGGAGTTGTTTTGCCTTCAAGTAGAGCTTTTGATTTATCTGCCATTCTGATGTATTTGAAGTTGGATTTGGCAACTGGTATTTTGTACTTGGTTACAAATGGTTTGCTAACAGTAGTGTATTGTTCACCAGAGTCAAATAAAATTTTATGTGTATGTGATTTGTAAGTGAATGGATAGACAAGAAGTTGTGAGCAATCTTTAATTTTGATGTTCATAAAAATGGAGGATTGGGGGACACATGCAATGCAAGCAGCAAAGTTTGTGCCTTGGTACAGTTTCTTGTCAATTTTGGGGGAGACAGGGGCACTTAAGCCTGTTTCCCCTCTTCTTTTCCCTGTTCCTCTGTTTTGAGACCTTTGAGGTCAGAGAATGTGGGGTAAGATTCATAGCAGGTTGCTATTTCAGCATTGTTAACTTTGGCAGTGTCCTCTTTCTTGGGACAGGAGCGGTTTGCGCTTTGGCTGCAATTACCATTATTGCAATTGGTGTTGTTGTTGTTATGGTTGGTATTCTGGCATTTTTTGCCATTGGAGTTTTCTCTGCCATTGCTGTTTGAAGGGCAATTGCCGTTGCATGCAGCATATTCCATGTTTGCAAGTTTTTCTGTGTGCTTGGCTTCTGCAATGAGTGCAGGCATGGAGATGTTGGCCTCTGGGCAGATGAGGGCAGCAACAGAGGGTTCCATTTGTCAATGAATGAGGATCTTGTGTGCACATTGTCAGCTTGTGCTGGGTTTTGGATTTTGCAACATATTTCCTCAAATTCATTGGCGTAAGCTGCAATAGTGGTCTTCTGGGGAAGATCACTGAGCTGTATTGCAATGTCTTGGAGGGATTTGGTGATGCAGAAATTGTGGGTGATGTCTGTTTTGAACTCTTCCCAGTTGTCAAGCTGGTTGTCAGTTTGTGAGCCAACCCAGGTGGCAAACCAGTTAGCTGCAGCCTTGTACAGGCGCTTGCTTGCTTCCTGGACCCATTTCTCATGGGGATGCAGCTGGCACAGAGTTTGGAAGCTGAGTGGTCTAGCCAGTTGATGACGTTTTCTTTGTTTTTACCAAAGAACTTGTTGATAACAATGTATTTGGTGTTGGTAACTTCACCTGTGATAGGTGGTTGTGCATTTGTTTGTGGTTGAAGAGAGCAACTGTATTGAATTATCTTGGCGCATGCTTTGGGCATGACCAGACCTTTGAATATGGTGCATCCACTAGGTATATCTTTGTCAATGTTGTGGGCGCAGAAGTACATTTTCCAGGTCTCCTGGGATGTGGCCTGGTTGAGTATGTGAGCAAAGGTGGGCGGGTTTTGTCAGTCATTTTCTCTTTCATGGGTATGGTAAAAAAACTGTAGCTGCTACCAGTGATGAGGAGCGCCTTTTGGGGAAGCTTCAAACATGGAATTAAGAAAGAAGAGAAGTATATTTTATTGGATAATACTTTAGACTTATATAGCTTTTGCTGTGACAGGGGTTTAGTTGGATTGAACCTAGGGGTTGGTCATGTGCAGGATGGTTTCAAGTTGCTGGATACCTAGACAAGTCATGTGATATTAATTTCTTGCCTTTCTTGATATGTAAAATAGTATATTGAATTGGCACCAAATCAGGCAATGGCTGGATGTTAAGTAGGTTGGCAGTAGCCAGAATGCTTGTACATCCAGACCCTTGATACTAAGAAGTCAACTCAAATTGCCAAATCCATTAACATGAACAGATGATGATCCTTCATGGTGGATACCTTGTTTTGGCGCTTGACTCATTACCAGGATCATGCCACCCCCTTCACCATCCAGCTGTGTGATCAACACAATCATGTTCCTGTTATCCTTGATTCACAATGATTATATAATCAATATCTCTCAATAAAGATTATTATCTAGCTTCTAAATATTTTTCCCCTTGTAACTCTGCTAAAACAGCACAGTTACAACATTGATAGCACAGGTAGGTTCTCCATCCTACCTTATTTTGAAAAATTTCACCTTTTGCCCGCATGCGCTGCGGCCAAAAAATCCTTGACAAAATTATGTCTGGCCTCCTGCTGGACTGGACTTTGTACACCCCTAGTGCTGAGATACCTGATGGCTTTGTCCTGTACCAGAACACAATGATCCCACTACCCACCTTCAACGCCATGTCTGCACAAGGGCTCTTTCAGGATCCCTCTTTTATTCTGTGGCCAACCAACAAAAACTCCATGCCTGCTTATGTGGCCCAAAGACTATGAAGCGCTGCCTTGGAACCTTTTTCCAGGGCCAACAACAACAATGCTGATGCATGGATCCAGTCTGCCCAGAGCAAGCTGACCCAGATGGAATGCCTGCAGCAATTTTGGATTGCAAAAATCTTCATCCTCCTGACCCATGATGCTGGCACCTGGTGTGACAAGTGGCACAAGGAACACGCTGTAAAGTTACGCCTCCCCCTTAGGCCTCCACTTCAATTCCTGCCAAATGCTTGGGAATTTCTACCAAATTATGTTTGAATATTTATCTAAAAGGTTACTGAAAAAGCCCAAGAAAGGCCATCAATTTAATATTTTGGAATTATTCTGAAGATGCCCCCGGCTAACCCACCCAAGAGACACCTCTGGTTAAGTATCATGTGCAAGAGCAGCCAGGAGCAGTGGTAATTGCATTCAAAGCATATTCCTGATATTATTTGGTTCAGTTTTCCTTTTGACTATGTCCATTCAAAATTTGTCAAGATCTTCCTGCCTCAAGAAATGCATTTGCATCCGCTCATATCATTGGTCAATTGGCTTGTGACATTTAATCTATCACCCCAATTCTATCACATCCTTTAAATGAATGCAAGTGTTGTAAAAGACCTTGCTTCATCATTATCTACTCTAATAAAGTTCAAAATTTGTTAGTTTAACTTGGCCTTCTGGTTTTGCCTGCTGCTTTTGGTGTTTAGTTGATTCCTTCTCCCCTTTGGCCTCCCAGGAATTGTTGGCAGCAATCTTTTGGTTGTTGCTGAAACCACAATTTTATTGTGGTTGAGATCTTGGCTTTATTTCCTCTTAACTGTGACAGAAATTTTGGGATAGTATGAAGCTGTTTCTAAGTGGTGGGGAATTACCACCCAAATCCACATAGAATTAATGATTAACCACCAACGTGCCTTCAAATATCTTTTTGTAAAATTTACAATTGTAATACTAGGATTAAGCAGAACAATTAATCCTAACCAAAGTAGCCCAAGATAAATGGTCTGAGACAACACCAACAAATCTTCAGAGTAAAATTCTGGGCATTGGGAGGCATCACAATTTTCAGTTTCAAGAATGGGGGGAGGAGCTGCAAAATTGGTTGGCGCAAAATTAACATTGGGCGGCACCAACAACAAAGTTCTGACTGCAGGACTCCATCTTTCAGAAATGATTCTGTTGAGAATCAGATTGTATGGAATATATTGCAACAACCCAACCACAGGATGCATTTTTTAAAAGTAAATTAGAACTTGGGATAAATGATTTTTATTGAGTAAAATTTTGGGAGGACTCAACTCTTAGAGTTGAAACAGTGAAAATTATTCAATATATATCAGAAAAAATTGACTAAGCAATACTACCTAAGTCTTGACCTCCTATTCCTTCCACATTGTCAAGTAAGTATCTGGTCCAGGTTGCAAAGAACCCTTGTATGACTAGTTTCTGAAAATCATGCAGATTGACAAGTTCATATCAGGTGACCCTCAAATTACACCAATTTATCAATGTCAACTTGGAAAGGGGAACCAGTTTCAGCTGACAGACTGGAGCAGCCATAACCAATTTCCAATTGACCGTTTGATTTAAATCTGTTAACTTGGTCAATTTTGATAAAGGTTTTTTGGCTTTTTGAGCCTTCTTGCTTGGGCAGATAATACCCGGCATGATGGAACCTACCGTGACATTACCCTCCGCTTTAGCCCTGGGCATGAAATCCCCATCCAGGAGATGGGATAAGGAGAAATTCTTATGGGCAAGTGGGAGTTTCATTGCGGCCAAGGTAAGTTTGGGATGACTGATAGCAGTGGGATTGCGCTTGTAGAACTCATGAATCAGATCTGGGGAATTAGAACAATCATAGTGAGGAACCCAGGAGTTTTCAGAATCAGGATAACCTTTCCATGATACCAAATATTCCAAGTGTTGTCAATTCTTGCAGGAAGCCAAAATACAATTTAACTCATGCTCAGGTTCTCCCTCCACAAGAATGGGTTGGGAAAGAGGAGTCTCTGTACCTTTAAAGGGAGTAAGAAGACATATGAAAGGTGTGAAAAATCTTGAAAGCAGGAGGTAAATCCAGCCAATAGGCAGAGGGGCCAATTTGACGTCAACTTTGAAGGGACCAAATTTTTTAGGCCCTAACTTACAACAGGGAACCTTCAGTTTCATATTGCAAGCATCAACCATGACTAGATCACCTGGCCTGTAAGTTGGACCTTCCTGGCGCTTGCAATCTGCATATTCCTTGTAAGTTATCACAGCAGCAGCAAGGGTAACCTGGAGCTCCTGATGAACCTGCTTCAATGCAGCAGCCTAATTAGTTGCAGCTTCTACGTTGCTAACCAAACAAGGCCCCATATCAGAAGAAGGGTTATAAACCACATTGGCATAGAAGGGCGATACTTGAGTTGACGTGTGAGGGGCATTATTATATGTGAACTCCACCATAGGTAAATTATCACACCAGTCATTTTGTTGCGCATTGGTGTAGCAACATAGATAGACCTCCAAACTTTGGTTTACCCTCTCCATTTGTCCATTGGATTGGGGGTGAAAAGCTGTGGAACAACATAATTTGATACCTAGAATCCCAGTGAAAGCTTCCAAGAACTGAGCAATGAATTGAGGCCCGCAGTCACTCACAATCTCCATTGGGATGCCATGTAAGGAAAAGATTCTATTCACAAAAAACCTAGCTGTTTCCACCAAAGTAATTGTGGTTGAGCAAGGTACAAAGTGCGCCATTTTTGTGAAGCAATCTACCACCACCATTATTGCATTCAACTCATTGGAATTGGGAGGTTCACTTATGAAATCCACCAACACAGACGTCCAGGGTCCTGCAGCAGGCTGTAGTGGAACCAGTAAACCAGTAGTCTTGTTCCGGCTTGCCTTAGATCAAACACATACCAGACAATTGCAAACAAAAGCTGCCACCTGCACTGTCAAACCTTTCCAGGAAAACTGCCAGCGGATTAGTTCCACCATTTTGTTTTTTCCTGGGTGGCCTGCCGTTGGACAAGTGTGATGAGTCTCCATTATTTCATCCCAAATAGTTCCTTCTGGAACCCACAAGCAACCTTGATGATATAGGACTGGACCTATCTTATGATAACCCTGAGGCTGACCTACTGGGTTTGCACATGCTAGATTTAATAGCCTATCTTAATCTTTGGACAGAGGTTGCAGGAAATTAACTTTAGAATATAAGTCCAGGTCTGCGCCCTCAGTTAAGGACATGGTGGCCAGCGTAACAGGTGGAGGCAATACAAAAGGCACCACAGCCTCATCTGGAATCATAGTATGTGTGTTAAAATTGGCATCCATACTAGCATCTGGGAGATGGGAAGGATTCCTGCTTAACGCATTGGCCAAGTGATTGACCAATCCCTTAATAAACTTGTAGCAGAACTTGTATCTTGTCAGGTCACCATGCCATCTGGATTGACAGCCTGACAAAACCATGGGTTGTCAATAATATAGAAGAGCTTTGTGGTCAGTTCTTACTAAAAATGGATGTCGTGCTGAGTTGATATGGTGATGCCAATGCTTTAAAAATTCCACAACGGCCAACAATTCCTTGTTGTAAATCATGTAATTGCATTCACAAGCTTCCATCTTTTGGTAGAAATACCCTACTGGTCTCTCAATCCCGTTGCCAGCAGTCTGCAACAACACACCAGCTATAGCGTATTTAGATGCATCTGTGGAAAACACAAAAGGAAGCTCAGGATCCACATGTCTCAACACAGGTGACAACAATAAAAGAGCCTTGACTGCTATGAACGCATTTGTATACTCAGGCGTCTAGACCAAAGTTGTCTTTCCACTAGCTGAATATAAAGGGGCAGCCACTTCAGACAGGTGTGGAGTGAACTTCTTCAAGAACGTGCAAGTACCCAAGAAACTACAGAGTTGGGATACTGTCACAGGCGTAGCATACTCTCAAACTGCAGCTTCCTTGTCCGGTGCAATGGTGTGGCCATCCTCAAAGATAATAAACCCAGAAAGATAACCTTACGTTTGAAGAAGTCACATTTGCTTCTTTTAATAATCAAGTTGGCCTGGAGGATGAGCTCTACCACTGCTGACAGATGAGCTTTATGTGACTCCTCATCTGGAGAGAATATCAAGATATCATCCATATACACAATGGCACATACACCCAGGAGATCCCCCAAGACAGAATCAATCAGTTGCTGAAAGCAAGCTGGAGCATTCTTCAATCCAAAAGGCATTACCCAGAACTGAAAGATACCCTTCTTAGTTCTGAATGCTGTCAACCATTACATTCCTTCCGCAATCCTGATTTGATTGAAAGCATTCAACAGATCAAGTTTTGAAAATACCTTTGCCTTCTCAACACACCTAGAGATCTGTGCTTTGAGAGGTAAATGATAGGGATCAGGGATTGTGATGTTATTTAAGTTCCCATAGTCAACACAAGGACTAAGAGACCCATCAGCCTTTTGAACAAACAACAAAGGAGAGCAAATTGACAAAACCTTTTTAAATATATAGCCCTTTGCCAACATATCACAAGTCCATTATTCCAAACATTTGTCTTCCTTTAAGGTTAAAGGGTAAATAGGAGACGCAATTTGAATCAGATCAATGGTAACTTTAAAGTCAAAGTCAAACTGAGTGTGCTTGGGAAGGACCTCACCTCTGGTAGCGTCAAACACCATGGACCAGGGTTGTAAACATGTGGGTAAATCCAAACTTGCAGGAACAGGGACAGAAACCAATTGAATAGTCTGAGAGGATTGCTCCATTTTGGACATACCTAACAGCCAAATACAAATTAATATATCCAAAGAGTGTTCCACCTGTAACACATTTTCTTTTAATAAGGTGGATACATTATGCTCTCTTCATCAACCCACACCCAAAATGATAGGATACATTAGGGAGGAGCAAACAGAGAACCTCACGATAAAAGACTGACCCAAAACCACAAAGGTTACTGGCTTCTTCAGCTGGAAGGAGGGAAACGTCTGGCAGTTTCCACCCCTAATAAGCATTCCCGGGTGGTACTTGAGTTGTAGCAAGTTGGCAGTCTCCACACTCATGAAGTTCTTGGAAGTACCTGTATCCAACAAAATGACTGGCTGATAGATAGTCTGACCGTTATCAATGCTATCATAAAACAAGAAGTAACCAGAAGTTGATTTATTAGCAGCAAAGGTGGCTAATTGGCAGGGTCTTGTTTTTCATTGGCGGTACAGATGGCAGCTAAGGAGGCAGGATGCTCCTGGAAGTAACGCTCAATCATCTCTTGGACAGCAGCTGGAAGAACGGGGTTATCACAATCAATGGGAACAAGGGGCACCTCTTCAGACGTAACCATGGAAGATTTGGCAGGTATGACGTGCTGAAACATTGCCAAGGAACTATTAGAACCAGACACTATGGGGGCCTCTTTTACATTGGCGGGTTTGTTTGCCACCGCCAATTGCAACTGAGATGGGCTAGGGGAAGAATGATCTTGGCTTTGGTGGGACAGAACTACCGCGGCACAAGGACCAGGAAACCAGGAGCGCGCAGCCGGTTCATTCTCAATTACCAATGTGCCTTGCTTGGAAGTAGACAGGTTTTAGACCAGAGAAAGAATTTGGCTTACCAGGGCCTCAGTTGTGGTTAACAGGGAATCCCAAACTGCCAAATCTTGGGCAGTCTGGTTAACTGCTAACCACAATGCTGAGAGTTTATTCACCTTGGGAGTGTCAATTGTACGACAGTAGTCAAGAAACTGAGGAAGGAATATTGACAGCGGAGAAATACCCTGATGGAAGGTGTACAGCTTACAATATACTTTGAGCTCCTCAATAGATACACACAAATTTTTTAACAAAGGGTATAGAGATGCACTTTCAGTTAAAACATGTGGATTGCGCTCCACTGCAGACAACAACCATTCACAAGCATCCCCTGAAACCTTTGTCATCATATGATAAACTTGGGATTTATGACTAAGGCTTGAACTGGAATAGAATTTAATGCTGACAAAACTTCACACAAAATTATATCAGTAGGTGGAGCAGGAAAATAATCCAGACGCCAAAATGACATGACACAACAGAAATAGGAAACAGAAGATCCAGTCTCAACAACTGCAACTGGAAATGGAAACCACAAATTAAAGAAAAGCCCAAACTGAAAGCTCAGAAAGAAACTGATACAAATAAACATGGTAAACACAAAAAATCTCAATGTAGCAGAAGAAAAGAAACATAAAACAAAACAAAACAAACTGCTTCCAAAAACTCAGATGTAGGAGAGTTGAGTAATGTGACAGAAATTTTGGGATAGTATGAAGCTGTTTCTAAGTGGTGGGGAATTACCACCCAAATCCACATAGAATTAATGATTAACCACCAATGTGCCTTCAAATATCTTTTTGTAAAATTTCCAATTGTAATACCAGGATTAAGCAGAACAATTAATCCTAACCAAAGTAGCCCAAGATAAATGGTCTGAGACAACATCAACAAATCTTCAGAGTGAAATTCTGGATTTGGGAGGCACCACAATTTTCAGTTTCAAGAATGGGGGGAGGAGCTGCAAAATTGGTTGGCGCAAAATTAACATTGGGCGGCACCAACAACAAAGTTCTGCTGCAGGACCCCATCTTCCAGAAATGATTCCGTTGAGAATCAGATTGTATGGAATATATTACAACAGCCCAACCACAGGATGCATTTTTTAAAAGTAATTTAGAACTTGGGATAAATGATTTTTATTAAGTAAAATTTTGGGAGGACTCAACTCTTAGAGTTGAAACAGTGAAAATTATTCAATATATATCAGAAAAAATTGACTAAGCAATACTACCTAAGTCTTGACCTCCTATTCCTTCCACATTGTCAAGTAAGTATCTGGTCCAGGTTGCAAAGAACCCTTGTGTGACTAGTTTCTGACAACCATGCCAATTGACAAGCTCATATCAGGTGACCCTCAAATTACGCCAATTTATCAATGTCAACTTGGAAAGGGGAACCAGTTTCAGCTGACAGACTGGAGCAGCCATAACCCATTTCCAATTGACCGTTTGATTTAAATCTGTTAACTTGGTCAATTTTGATAAAGGTTTCCTGGCTTTTTGAGCCTTCTTGCTTGGGCAGATAATACCTGGCATGATGGAACCTACTGTGACATTAACCTGCTCCTCAATTCTCACACACGCCAACAAGAACTGGGATAACTTCAAGCAAGATTTCCTGACAAGATTTGTGCTTAAGGATAAGGCACTCATGATCATATGCCAAGTAAAGAACCTAACCCAGAAAGGCACTGTGAAGGAACTCACCCACGCCTACAAGGAGCTCTAACTTTGTGCACCATCTGACATGGCCTTTGACACCCCATCCACACACCTCATGTACTACAACGCCCTCAAGTTGCATGTAATGAGACATGTGAACCTGGACCAAGTGACCAATCTACAAAGCCTGTACCACAAAGCAGAGAAAGCAGAACAAACCTCCAACTCCCTGCATAAGGCACAAACAGGAAAACAAGGGAGACCCAAGGACTCCCACACAGGCGGGCACTCCACTTAACCACCCTCTGAAAACATCAGGAATAACACCAACCATAAACCCATAAGCTCAAACAGACATGGGAATGAAAACAATGGCCATTCAAATTGTATCCATTTCCATATCACTGTCACACAAGGCAAATAAGATGAGGGAAAAGCCCAGGGAGAGAATTAAGCAAGCCAAGCTCTTCCCACACAACTCCCAACTTGCCCAATGATGAGTACTGACCCAAGGACGTGGACCAATGTCCAATGATCCAAGTACCCTCGGAGGACCTGGTACTGTACACCATTACCAGACATCCCAATAAACTGATGTCATATCCTTTCTGTTTTTGCAGTTACACAGGCTCAGCTCTTCTGGATTCAGGTTTGGATTGAACCCTAGTCAACAGCATATTTATAGATAAGTTCAAGCTAACCACTAATCCTTTGCGGATTAAAACGTAGCCCTGGCTGATGAACACCACATTGCCATGACAAGGGAAACTGCCCCCTTCTCTGTCATTCTTGAGAACCTCCACTCCACCATCCAAGGTCCCGTCATTGACTTCCCAAAGTTTGACATTGTACTGGGATTGAATTGGTTACAAAAGAACAATCCTCACATTAACTTGGCAACCTCAGTGTTGACCATTAAGCATGAAGGTGTCAACCACCAGATCTACCCTGACTCACTGGACCAACTCCTACACAACCATGTCTTTGTGCGCATCACAGAGAACCTGGACAAAAAGAGAACATGAAGACAATTGACTGGGACTCCTGCCAGTACAAGATCATACACTTCAAAGATCACCAGGATACCTCCACGTCTCAGGATTGCAAAATTGTGGCCCACCATCCAGAAATCTTCAAGGAAGCGCTACCTGGGCTGCCCCATGAGAAACACATTCAACACTCCATCTAGCTCAAAGGAGCTTTCCCCAAATCACATCCTATCTACAGGCTGACCCTAAACAAAGACAACACCCTGCGCGCCTATCTCAAGGAGGCATTGGATAAAGGACTTATCCGCCCCCACAGTCTCCTTTTGGGACTGATGTGTTCTTTGTGGCCAAGAAGGATGGTACCTTATGTCTGGTCACATACTACTGAGCCCTAAACAAAGTTACATCAATAATTTTTATCAACTACCACTGATTGACAATCTCTTTGATGCCATGGGAGGAGCCACAGTCTTCTCCAAGATTGATCTAACTGCAGGCTACAATCAGATTTGTATCAAGGAGGAAGACATTCCCAAAACAGCATTCTGCACTAAATACGGCTCATACAAATGTGTGGTGCTCAACTTTGGCGTGAAAAACACCCCTTCCACCTTTGTGACCTCCATGAACAAAGTATTTGCGCCACACATAGGCAAACATGCCCTAGTCTACCTGGACAACATCATTGTCTACAGCCCCTTGGTGGAACAGCACCACAAAGACCTAGAGGTATTTTTGCTACCCTGGCACAACACAAAGTGTTGGCCAAGCCCTCCAATTGCCAGTTCTTCCGTGAGCAACTACCCTTCTTGGGACACATAGTCTCAAAGGACGGCATCAAACCCAACAGTCAAAAGATACAGGCCATATGAAAGATGCCGCCACCCAAGGATAAGTTGGAACTCCGCACCTTCTTGGGGATGGTGGCCTATGTATGCCACTTCATACCCAACTGTGGCATTTTGACTGCCCCATTATCCACCATAACAGGCGCCAAATCCAAGTTTGTGTAGACCCCCCGACGTGACCTCTGTTTAAGACGCCTCAAGGAGAAGCTCACAACAGCTCCCATCCTGAAATACCCCAAATGTGATGAGGAATACCAAATGGAAACCAATGCCTCAGATGCATCCATTGGGGGAGTCCTACAAATCAAAAATAGTGATGGCAACTTCCTTCCTGTAGCCTATTAATCACAAAAGTTGACAGATGACAAGTGTTGATACCCTATCCACAACAAGGAGCTGTTGGCCATCATGCACTGTCTAGTCAAATGACGTTGTTATCTGGAACGGCAGGAAGAGTCACAGCATTAACTAACCACAAGCCGCTCATATATTTCAAAACCCAAGCAAATCTATCTCACCGCCAAGCCCGCTGGATGGAGCTCTTGAAGAGATTCAATATGCTCATACAGTACAAACCTGATCCCAAACTTGCCATGACAGACGCCCTCTCATGCCTATATGTCCGTGTCACAAGAGGGGAAAATGGGGTTGACCCAGACTGGCCTCTATTGGTACTACAAACAAAGGACGAGGATTTCCCCCCTGGTACAACCAACATAAAAAAGGAAACAGTTATAAAAAACACCTATTTGCTGACATGTACGGGACCCTGCACAAAAAAATGTCCAAAGGTACTACCATTCCATATATCCCCACACACCAGCAAGTAGACACCATCCTACGCTATCACAGAGACCTTGGATCACCAAGAGTCAAAACCTATATGAGTTCCTTAAGCACAAGGCCTGATGGCCAACCTTATATCATGACGTTCAGAAAGTCCTAGACCAATGTGAGGTATGCAAAAAGTTTGCCAAAAGCAAAACCCCTCTAAAGCCAGTACTACCCATCCACACACAACTACCCTTCAAGTTATGGGCCCTCAGCGTTGTTGGACCCATGCTAGGGAAACACAATGATAAGAAATACATCATCACTGCCATAGACTTTGCTACAAGATGGCCAGTAGCCCAAGCAGTAAGGGCGCACACTGGCAATGACTTACAACAATTTATTGGAAAAGAGATAATATCCAAGTTCGGAAAGCAAGAACTCCTGATAACCAATGGAGGAAAGGAACTGACCTCCAAAAACACCAATGTATACCTTGCTAAAAATGGGGTCAAACATACTGTGACAACACCATACCACCTGCAGGCCAATGGACGTGTAGAGCGGCTAAATGGCAGCCTTGTGCAAGCCTTAGCCAAGCTCACCTCCGGGAGACCTGAAGACTGGTATAAGCAGCTATTGACTGCACTACTTGTGTTTCAAACCCAAGTGAACAGATCCACCAGAAAGAGCCCTTTTGAGTTAGTATACGGCACAAAGCCAAATATCATACAAGCATTAACAGGACCCAAACTGCAAATCCCAAGTAAATTCCCCTTGTGCTCAGACCCTCAAGTTATAGAGGCCAACAGCAAACAAACAGAAAAGGAAAATGAACGTCTGCAAAAAACCTTTGTCCCCATATGAGATAGACATGAAGTTGGGGACAAAGTTTGGGTCATAAATGTTGATAAAAGCAAACTATAACCCAGGAAAGTAGGACCAGCAATCATTATAAAGGTAAACAACAATAACACTTACCTTGTGCAAGGATTCAGAAAGCATAAGCAATATAAGACCCTACACCATGATTGCCTGAGACCCTATAAAGCAAGACAAAAGCAACGCAAAGCCATCCTACCCGCCACAGAACAGCAGTTATTCCAGTATATTTCCCGGGCTCCTGACAACCTACCCCCAGAGGAGGCCAACCTTCAGTTGGGGGGAATGTCAAAACAGCAGGCTTGACCCGCCAGCAAGGTTCCAAACAAGCGGGTCTGTGACCTGCAATCCAATTACCTGGCCACTTGAAGCCAGAGTAGGAAGTCAACTCAAATTAACAAATCCAACAACATGAACAGATGATGATCCTTTATGGTGGATACCTTGTTTTGGCGCTTGACTCATTACCAGGATCAACCACCCCCTTCACAATCCAGCCGTGTGATCAACACAATCATATTCCTGTTATCCTTGATTCACAACAACTATATAATCACTATGTTGCAACCAAGTTACAGACTTGCCTGCTAACATATCTTACAATACACAGGGGGCGCTTGATGAGTTGCCCTTTGACGTGTCTAACAGTATGGGTTAATCTAATGGTAATATTGAATGGAAGGTACTTCATCCTAGTTAGGAGCACTACCAATTTGAATTGCTGATCCCCGCACAAGTTATTCCTTGGCTCCAAACCCTACATGGAACTCCCCACCATGCCACCCCTGTGAGACCTTGTGGCTTTCCCCATATAGTATATTAATCACAATATTCTACAATAAACAAAACCTTATTCTTATTTTTCTGTCCTTTCTATTGGACTGTTGTCTTCCTCAATTCCAAATACTGAATCCTCATTGATTCAGTTGCAACAGTGGTAGCAGCGGTAGGTTTACGGCCTACCTAAAACAAAATCCCCCCAAGAAAGGATGGAGTATGGGCTGTATGGCTACTCCCCAACAAGAGACCTTCCTGCCAATCTCCAAGGGGGACATCCCCAAAGGGTACATCATCTATCAAGACCAGCTAGTTCTCACCAGCGTGTACAATTGGCTCCACCTCGGGCAGCGTGACGCCAGTGTCACCCTGCCCCAGTCAGATCTGTCCCAGCGCATGCTCAACCTTCAGCTAGAACCCTTTGCTGGTGGTGTAGAGGGGGCCAACATTGTCAGTTGGCTCCAATCTACTGAAATCCGCCTCTGTATCTGTCAGGTTCCTGAGCCCATGTGGGTCGCCATTGCGTCTGGCCGCCTCAAAGGGTCTGCCGCTGTGTGATTCACCAACTGGGCCAGTCAAGAACTTGACGTTACCTGGGCAGCATTCCAAGACGCCGCCAAGTCCCGCTATAGCAAAACCTTTTCCCCCATTGCTGTGGGGACTCCTCTTACAGCAATCAAACAAACCAGTTCTGTTCCTGAGTACCTTGCTGCCTGGCAACAAGCGCTTGCTATCGTCCCTGAAGCTGTCACCAACAGAAATGCAATGCTACTCACTCTCATCATCAATGGGTTAAAGCCCCATATCTTTAAGTGGGTCCCTGTAGGTTGCTGCACCTCCATTGATGACTGCTATAAGGCTATTGTGGAGGCTAACAACCAGGCCTCAATGGGCTTCTACCGTACCAGTGACGCTCCATCCCAACCATGTACCGCACCTGGCAGTGGCCACAATCAAGTAGGCCACCACCAGCCCCATCAGTAGTATAATGGGACTAAACACCCCCACAAGGGGGGAGCTTCAGCTAGCGCAGATTGAGGATCAGGGAAAAGCCTGAGGGTTGTAGCAACAAGAGGCCTTGCAACCCTACCTGACCCATCCTCTCAATCCCTGCTTGCAAAAAATCCCTGCAACTACAACATTCATGAAGTCAAAACCCTGGACGTCTTTCAAGTCCACATTGACAACCCTGTATTGCAAGCAAGCCACTCCTCAAATAAAGTAACACGCTTGTCCTACCCCTTCTGTTTCCATGAGAACACCCACAAATTACTGGTAGATACTGGGGCCGACCACACTATGGTAGACCAGGCGTTTGCCAACTCTCAACAATTAGACCAAGTGCCCAGCAGGTTCAAAGCAGTACAAGTAGCTGACTCCCGCAGAGTTGCCATCACCCACAAGACGGTATCCTTCTCTGTGAGAATGGTGAACATCCAGGTTAAGCTCTCTGGGCCAATCATGGCAGGGCTCAGCCACAACGTAATTGCTGGGCTCAACTGGCTTTGGCACAACTGTTCCTACATTGATTGGGATACCTCTGTCATCACCCTCAACAGAAATGGGGTGGGGTTCCATATTTACCCTGTGGAAATGAGCAAGTTACTCCATGAAACTGTGTTTGTCAAAATAACAGAGACAGGCTCATACAACTTCAAGGGGGGGAACTAGACTTTAACCAATGCTCAGTCAAAGTTATCTGTGCTGAACCATCCGCGGTTCCCCCTTGACCTCCTCATCACCACCAGCGCTTGCTGCACTCCTTGAGGAGTACAAGGATGTATTCAGTGAGACACTTGAACAACTACCTCCTCCCTGGGAGATCCAGCACGCTGTACTTCTTCAAGGGTTGTTACCTAAAGCACAACCATTATACCGTCTTACACCATAAGAAGATGAAACCCTCCACCAGCACCTTATGGACGCTCTCAATAAGGGCTTCATTTGCCCCTTGCTCTCTCCATACGGGGCAGCTGTCTTCTTTGTAGCTAAGAAGGACGGATCCCTTTGCCTGGTCACAGACTACTGTGCCCTAAATGAAGTGACGGTTAAGAACAAGTACCTCCTGCCGCTGATTGACAACCTGTTTGATACACTTGCAGGTGTGAAGGTCTTTAACAAGAGCAATCTCACTGCGGGGTACAACCAGGTCTGCATTGCACCAGGGGATGAGGCAAAAACTGCCTTTCACACGCAATACAGTTTGTTTGAGTGTTGTGTCATGAACTTTGGAATGACCAACGCTCCCTCCACCTTTGCCATGTTGATGAAAAAAACATTTGATGATTTGATTTGGAAGTGTGTGGTTGTGTACCTTGACAACATTATTGTCTTCAGTCAAGATCAAACCATACACCTCCAACACCTCTGTGCTTTCCTCAACACCCTTTGGAAAAACCAGCTAAAAGCTAAACCCTCCAAATGCAAGTTCCTCAAGTTGGAGCTGTTATTCCTTGAGCACACCATCTCTTCCCAAGGGATAAAACCCAACCCTGCCAAAATTAAGGCAATCACCAGCATGCTTCCCCCACTGATATGGGCCAAGTGCAGACATTCTTAGGCATGGTTGCCTACATGCGCAAGTTCATTCTTAATTGCAGGGACTAATTGCACCTCTCACTGAGCTCCTCAACACCAAACAGCGCTTCCATTGGACCCCTGTCAGAGATTGGGCCTTTGAGATGTTGAAGCAAAGGCTCACAACAGCACCAGTACTGCAGTTCCCCAATCAAAAACCCCAGTACAAACTCAAAACCGATGCCTCCAACAGGGCCATAGGGGGTGTGCTAAGGGTAGAGACTGACAATGACGTCTTCCTCCCTGTGGCATATGAGTCCAGGAAACTTACTGACTTGGAACAACATTACCCCAATCATGATAAAGAACTGGCAGCAATTGTGCACTGCATTGAGAAGTGGCGCTGTTACCTGGAAGGTGCTACCTTCCCACCCTGCCTTCTGACGGACCACAAGTCACTCCAGTACTTCAACACACAGTCCCACTTGACCCGCCGCCAAGTAGGATGGGTTGAGTGTCTATCCCCTTACCATTTGCCATCAAGTACAAGCCTGGAAAGGAACTTGTCACAGCTGACACTCTTTTGCAACTCTACGTAGCGTCCATCACTGGGGACAATGGTTTGGATCCTGATTGACCCATGCTCTACCTCCGCCCTGAGGCAACTCGCTACAAGGGCCTTAACTTGGTCACTATCTCCAAACTGAAGGACAACAAAAGTCAGTTCACCACCAATGCTGGTAACGTCTGACGCCGGGAAGAGAAAGGTGAGAAGGCGTCTTATATTCCCACCATGCAACAAGGGGACACAATACTGCACTATCACCAAACCCTGGGTCACATCAGAGGGCGTAACCTCTTCATGATTATGAAACAGAAATTTTGGTGGCTGTACATGCGTCAAGACATCTTGGACCTCCTAGAAATGTGCGTGTTGTGTGAAAAGAACACATCCAAACCTGCACCCCCCAAAGCTGTCCTGCCCATCAAGGCCATGGAACCCTTTGAGCAGTGGGCCCTTGACATTGTGGGACCACTCCCCAAAGACAGACTGGGAAAAAAGTACATTATCACTACCATCTACTACTTCACTTGCTGGCCAGTGGCCTGGGCAACAACCAACCATACTGCCACCACCATCACCTGCTTTATTGGCAAGGAAATTGTGGCTCGCTTTGAGCAACCCAAACGTCTCATCACAGATGGCGGCCCCAAACTTGTTGGGTATGTCATGAAGGCATACTGTGCCAAAAACGCACTCCAACGTATAGTTATGACCCCCTACCATCCTCAAGCCAATGGACGTGTGGAACAATTAAATGGCTCACTGGTTCAGTTGATTGCCAAGCTCTCATAAGAGCACCCCAACACCGCATGGACTGAACACCTTCCCACCGCTCTACTTATCCTGCAAGCAAGAATCAACAGGGGCACAGGGTTCAGCCCCAGCACCCTGGCCTTTGGGACACCTGACAGTCTGACAGGGGTTGAACAGGGAAAACTATGGTCCAAGGTTCCCGACAAGCCTCTCCTAGTAACAACTCCATCCCTAGACCAATGGCGTGCCAAAGCCTGGGAAATCAAACACAAGCGGATTGCAGGAGGGACAAAGCACCTCAAAGCTAGATACGCTGTAGGTGACCCTGTCTACATCCTTAATCCCAATTCTGCCAAGTTGGAACCCAATCACCTAGGGCCCTTCAAGATAGCTGCAGTCTATGACAATCACACTTATCAACTTGAAGATACCCAAGGAAACACCAAGAAGTTTCACCATGATTGCTTGCGCCCCTGCTGCGCCATCCCCACACAAAAGTTGTTTGTGCGGACCTTCCCAGACCTCCCACAAGCTCCGGTCTTGATGCTGACAACAAGCAGGGGGCAGGGGGGTGTTGCAACCAAGTTTCCAGAATTGCCTGCTAATGTATCTTACAATACACAGGGGGCGCTTGATGAGTTGCCCCTTGACATGTCTAATGTTATGGGTTAATCTGATGGCAATATTGAATGGCGGGTAATTCATCCTAATTAGGAGCACTACCAATTCAACCTGCTGATCTCTGCACAAGTTATTCCTTGGCTTCAAGCCTTGCATGGAAATTCCCACTGTGCCACCCCCTTGTGGCCTTGTGGCTTTCCCCATATAGTATATTAATCACAATATTCTACAATAATTAATACCTTATTCTTATTATTCTGTCCTTTCCTATTGAACTGTTGTCTTCCCCAACTCCAAATACTGAATCCTCATTAGTTCAGTTGCAACAACTATCTCTCAATAAATATTATTATCTAGCTTCTAAATATTTTCCCCTTATAACTCTGCTAAAAAAGAACAGTTGCAGCATTAACACTTCAAGAATCTTGAGCAGTGGAAGTTGGTTTCCTAATTTGATTGTGGTGGAGCTTCAGAAATGGTGAAGTTTTGGTCTTTAAATCCATTGGTTGAGTTGAGGGCATATTTGCTGATGAATACAATTGGTTGGAAGCCAAAAGCTTACCGTATGATCAAGAAAACTGTGAATCAATCAATTAAAAGCTTTTGAGAAATTAGGTGTGTCAGCTTATCTTATTATAGGAGGAAGGGAGCTATCATGAAGGCAGAAATGCTGGAAACAGGGCACTATAAGTAGGAGGCAGGCAGGAAAGTTGAAAGGATTCTTTGGAAACCTTTTGGCTGCGAGTGGGATCTTTGTTGGACGCTTGACCTGCATCCTGAAAGTTGCACATCTGGTTGATTTGGATTAACCAGACGCCTTCTGAAGTGTTCAGAAGCCCTTTATGAAATATTAGCTGGTCAAAAAGACCCCAAAATAGTGGCAAATAAGAAGGTTTATAAGGGGATCTTCCTTTGGTTAATAAAGGCTATCTTGGCCCCTATTCCCCTTTTTGTGAAGGGGACCTTCCCTAGTGATAGTGATTTTGGAGCTGGTCAAGAGGATCAGAAGATGAAGAAATTCAGTCTTCTCACTCATAGAAAACTCTGGTTTGAGGAATGAGTAAAGCATTATAAATAAGCTTAAGATCCTGAATGTCACTATACCAAAGATTAACATGCACACAGCTCTCTGGATGATAAAACTGTTTTGGTAGACCATGGTGTGCTGTGAAACATGTTTTCCCTAGCCATCAATTACCAATTATGTTGGGGGCATGGCGAGCCCCTTTCAGGGGGTTCAGATCATCCCCTGTCAGGGCCCAACTCTTATCCATTTAAACTATAGTTGTAAATCCACTATCACCTCTGGCCTTGGATCAAACCGTTTTCCCCTGCCGCACCAAGAAAGGCCCAAAAATTGCAGCCAAGCCATTTAACTCTATAGGTGATTTAGCTCATACTGCCAACAAAAGATTTGTTCTGGCCTGCCCTGCAGACCTCCCAGCTTTGATTGTTCCCTCCTGGGAAGAAACATTAATTGATTTGGACTATGTACTGGCCTGGTGTCACCCACTTTTAAAAGCTATCAGATCCAACCAATTGTGTGTTGCCACATCAACACCCAAAAGCTCAAGTGAATTCCAAGTTCCTGAAAGCTCCTTCAGCCAATCAAGCAGTACCGCGGAAATTAAGATGAAACCCTCCAGTCTCCCTGGTTCTGACCTGCAAAATTTATCCCCCACCCAATTAGATTCAAGACCTGCAGTCATGTGATCCTTTCCCTTGTAGCACACTCCCTTTTACACAGCAAGGGCACTTTCAGTCCCTTGCTTGTCTATTGTTCAATTCATTAAAAGTTTGGAATTTGCTGCACTTTATTTTAAATGCATTGGTTTGACTGGAACTCTGCTTTGAGTCCCCATTATCTAAAGATTAAAGTGTTAGTTGTTTCATTAACGCTTACCTTATACCTTCCTGTTTTGAACCCAGGAACTCTTCTGGAGCCTTCTGAAGAGGTCTCAGCGCTTAGTTGTTGCTTCCTTTTGCTTTTGCTTTTGCTTTCAAAACAGCACTTGAACCTAAAATTCTATTTAATTTTCAATATAATACCTATTATTATCTTGGATTTTCTTTAAATTTATTGTTTCCAAACCTGCTTTTGCTTTTCGTGAAGTTCAAGACACCTGAGACTACGCCCAAGCCCTCCAAACCCACTCTGTTGCTTCTTTTGCCCTCCTGCTTGTGGCTGCCCTTGTTGAACTATTTTTTATTGCTTGCAATTTTGAAAACTTTGTCAATCTTCTCCAAATTTTGCGGAGATCACAACCATGATACTCCTAGTCTTTAAATTTGCTGTGTTCTCCTTGGCCCTGTTTCTGTTACTTCTGTGGTCAACCTCGCCAGACTTGTGGTCTAGAATCACCTCTTCTGCTTGGCTTGTGGGTGATAACCCTTCCAGCCTTCTGAATTTTCCTGGTGGTCTCCTCCTCTCTGGAGAGGCTGTGGTGAAAAGTTTGACATGTGATGACCTGGATTTGGATGTTGTTAATTATATCTCGCCCTTCTCTGAGGAAGAGAAAACGTCAATGCCTCTCCTCCCCAGCCTGGAAAAGAGTAATTTGGTCCCCCTTGAGGTTCTCAAGGTGTCCCCTCCCGCTCACTCTTGTGCCCCTTGGTTAATCACTGGTCTTGTGTAGATGGGATTGAACTGCTACTTCCCTCAACTGTCCCCAGTGTCCTCCCTTTGGTCCCCCCTTAGAGCGGCCATCCCAGTCCTTTACTGGGTGGCATCCTGGTGGTTTGCTTCACCGGGATGGGAGCCAAACTTAGTTAGTTTAGCCCCCCTTTCTCACAATAATCTAAGAGAAGTCCTTTATTTATTATTCAGACCAAGAATGATCACAATGGGAAAAAAGGGAACTATGTTCTTTTTATACCATTTACATTGGTCTTTGAAATCCTTTCAGATTATTCCTGAAGGTCCTTGTCTCTCTATCTGGGGGTCATGCTAAAAGTTTGAGACATCAGCTGAAAAATTCCAATCATATTCCTTTGGCCAGATTTGAGCTTCGCGCTTTGCCTCAGTTGGTTGTCTAAAAATACTTGGGATGGATTCTCCAAATCTGGGTTTTCATTTGAGCGTAAGAACATCCAAACCCAATTGCTGGAAGCTGATATATGGTTGGATTTACCCGCTCACTAATTGTTGCTTGCCTTGATTTGAAATCCAATCTTGCAACCATTTTGGGACATGCTGATAGAGTTTTTGAACTCAGCTCTTTAAATCGCCATAACTTTTGATCTAGGGTACCTAGGGAGATCATCAAGGTAGCTTTCTGACAGCAAGAAGTAGCTTTATCAATCCAAGCCTTTGAAACATGACTTTTTAAAGCTATCATGCCACGGCGGGCCATGGCATTCACTTTGCTCCTTTCATATGGCTAGTACACCAACAGGATGTCACCCCAGCTTGGACAGTCCCTAAATTTGACCCAGGACACACCTTGGTGACCTCCTAGCAGCAGGAGCGCAACAACCTCTACTCACCTATTTGGAGTTTATACATCACTATTACTGGCCTGGTGGATCATATGGGGATCAATTATGGGCTTTGGTCTATGCTCAGGTGCTCTCTCTTAGTTATCAAGTTGGCACTAGTTCTGTGGTGGATGCTACCCTCTGGGCCAATGGCCCAGCCCACACCCACATCTAATATCCTGCCCAACACTGGGTATCCTGAAATTCAAGGGGGTAATGTGACCTTAACCTTATCAGTAAAGTACTAGGAGGTTATTGTAGGCAGCCTTATCCTAGTAGGCTTGCGGTATTCTGAGCAGCAGGAGGATCATAAGGGCTGGGAAGTCTTGGGTGGGGATGCTGGCCATATTTGGTCCTGGAGAACATTTCTGGCTGGAAGCTTAAGGGTCCACTGGTTCACTCATTGGTTTGCGGCCCATTGGCTGCTAAGGTGATTGACCCCCCAGCAAGTTTGAATCTGTGATGTCTTTGGTCAACCTCCCCAGAACTTTGGGGGGTTGTGTGAGAGAGGGGGGCTAAACTAACTATGTTTGGCTCTCATCCCGGTGAAACAAACCACCAGGATGCCGCCCAGTGGAGAACTGAGATGGCAGCTCAAAGAGGGAACCACAGAGAGGACATGGGGGATAGCTGAGGGAAGTAGGCATTCAGTCCCATCAGCACCAGCCCAGTGAGCAACCAGGGCGTACAAATGGGGGCAGGAGAAGACGACACGGGAGCGCGCAAGAGCACCAAATCCCTCTTCCCAGAATCAGGAAGGGAGGGCATTGGCAGCCCCTCACTCGCAGAAGCAAAGTGAGCATGGTTGATATCATCCAAATCCAGGTCAGCACAAGTCAAACTTTTCACCACAGCCTTTCCAGAGAACAGAAGGCCATTCAGAAGATTTAGGAGGCTAGAGGGGTCCTCACGCACGAGCTGAGCAGAATAGGCAATTTTAGACCATAAGTCCGGCAAAGTCAACCATAAGAGTAACACAAACGGGGCCAAAGAAAACACAACAGATTTTAGGACAGGGAGTATCATAATAATGATCTCCGTAAAATTTGGGGGAGGTTGATGGAATTTTTAAGATTTAAAGCAATAAAAATTGGTCCAACAAGAGTAGCCACAAGAAAAACCAAAGGAGAAGCAGCAGTTAGGACTCAGGAGGCTTGGTGGTGAGCTCAGGTGCCTTTGAACAGTGAAAACAAAAGCGGTTTCAAAAATAGGTAAATTAAGTAAAGTTCAAGATAAAAATAGTAATTATATTGAAAATTAACTTAAAATTTTAGGCTCAAAAAATTGATTTTAAAAGCAAAAGCGACAAGAGACAGCACCTATATGCTAATGCCTCTTCCAAGGATGTCTAGAGAGGTGCCAGGTTCGAAGTGGGTTGAGGAAAGGTAAGTTTAACGGAAATGACTAACACTTTAATCGTATAGATGACAAGGACTTGAAACTCAGTTTCAGTCCAATCAAAATGATCAAAATGAAAATGCAACAACCAAAACTTTAATAAATTTGAAAATTGACAAGCAGGGGACCCAAAATCCCCTGGCATTGTTAAAAGGGAGTGGGTTGTTGGGGGTGGTCACATGACTGAGTTGACTTACATTTGATTGGCTGGGTGACAAAATTTGCTGACCAAAGCCAGGGGTGCTGGAAAGTTTCAGAGTAATTTCCGCGGATCCACCTGATTGGCTGGAGGACACCTCAACCAGCTCAGGTTTATTTAACTCTCTGGTCATAGATGTGGCCCCATTTGATTGGGTGTTCCTGATTGTTTTTAAGAGAGGACGATACCAAGCTAATAAATAGTCCAAATTAACCAGTGTTTCTTCCTAAGCTGGGGCAGCCAAAGCCGGGGGTTCTGCGGGGTATGCCAACACAAATCTTTCATTCACAGTGTGAGCTAAATCATTGAGTGGATTAAGTGGTTTTGCTGGACTTTGAGCGGTCTTTTTCATGCGGCAAGGAAAGACAGTCCTATCCAAAGTCAAAGGGGGCAGTGAATTTACAGGTCAGGCTTTAACTGGCCCTCCTATGGGTGCAAACCCTTATCAGCTCTGGTATGTTTGAAATAAAGTGCCAAGTTGGGTGCAGGGCTTGATGCTGAAGAGAGAGTATATGATAAAAAGTTTGATCTCTGATGAGGGCTCCCTTCTGAGCCCTATATTAAATGTTCTTCTCATCCCTGGAGTTTCCCTAATGCCCCTGAATCTGTCTACTCCCAAGCCAGACCCTGTAAGCCTTTCCCCCAAGATGAGCTCTCCCCTTGTGATTGCACCCCCAGGTTGTTATCAGGCATGCTACTCAAGGGGTTGAATGCCTTCTCCCCCACATCATCTTTATGGACTTCTCTTGGAATGGTCATCTCAGTAGCACACAGGATGGTACCCTGGTGGATTGTTTCCCCAGGATGTGAGCCAGCTTGGTTAGTTTAGCCCCCTCTATCACCGGGTTGTGGGGGCAGGGTTTGCCTAAACTCTGGTTTTGGCCATTACGGTAGTCTTTGCAGCAGTGGCATAAGCGGAATCAAATCATCTGCAAGCAAAGTCAGCCCAGATGCAAACAACTTTGATGCGGATAAGACCAGGATAGGAGGGAACTGGAATCTATTGTCAATGATATAAATTTATTGCTTTTATTTTGTTTACATCTGAGTTGATCTGGTTTAAATCTGGGTTGTTTTGCTTAGCCTCATAGCTTTGAAAAGTACTGTGTGAAAGGAGATTTGGATCTACCAGCTATGGTATACCTACAATGGCATTGGATGGATCTACTTGAGCCATCTTTGGGGACCTCCTGGCTGGTTGGTTGGACTGGAGGTAAGATTTCCAGGGATACATGGACAACAGTTTACCAGCTGCTTATTGGGAGGAAGAGATGGAGGGTATTTTCAAGGGGCTTGTCCAACTTGGTTAGCATGGAGGTTGAAGTATATAAAGTGGGTGTTAGCAGTATTATTGAGCCGCGAGATCAGGTTATTTTGTATTGCGGCATGGGGGTTAAATTTGGAATTATGGCAAGCCGTACCGCTCGGTTAGGAGTTCTGTAACGCTTGGTTCCGGTGCGGCGTCAACCTGGGATGATGGATAGGAAGCTTGGGCTACAATTAGGGCTGCGTCGTCCCACCTCCGGACAAACCCCGGATTCATCCGAAGTTTCTGAAAATGTGGAAGGTAATATATTTTCTATTTAAAGCTATTTTAAATCCAATCTTCCAGGAATGCCGGAAACAAGATCTTTGTCCGGGGGTGGGACGCCGCAGCCCTAGCTACAATGCAAAGCTATCGATTGGAGTAGGTCGAGTGATGGCATTTGCCATGAACCTCGGTTGGGATGGTGTGATATCGTTATCTCAGTTAATCCGAGACTTCTGATAACGCTATCTGTTAGCTTAAAAGCTAACGATTTAAAATCAGATGAATCCATCTTATTCCCGTACTCTTTGGTTTTGGGGTTTTTTAGTTCACCACTACGACGGCTAAGGTTTTTTAAATCGAAATTGGATATTTTGAATGGGATTTAGATCAGCAGCTGGTACGGATGGTTGATTTTTGTGGATCGTGGTGTGGTTTTCTGAGTTGGAATTTGGTGGTGATTTGAAAGCAATGGGGTTGGCTCTTTTGGGAGCCAATATTAGGGATTTATTAACATTAAATAAGTTAGCGTTGGTGGGCTTGGGGGATTTGGAGCATCGACATGGCGCGGGCCTTGAGGGTGGCATCGTCGTAGTAGCTGGAGTAGGGGTTGATCAGAGTCATCTCCAGCTCGCTGGCCGGACTCGGCAGCTCGATCCAGATGTGCTCGGTAAGCAGCTTGGGTGGGGCAATACCAACCGAGTACCGCGGATTGGGGGAGCGGCGCTTGTAGTAGATGATGAGGGAGACGAGCAGAGCAACCAGCAGCAAGAAACCAAAGCATCCGATGAAGAGGCTGATGATGACTGTGCCAGAGATGGAGGACGGCGTGGACCGGAGATCAGCAATATGGGAAAGTCTCCATGTCTTGGTGTCGACAAGGCTTGTTGCTTGGTTGAGTGTGCTGTCGATGGTTCCAAACGCATGGATGAGGTAGCCGCTGCGGTAAGCAAGGCAGCCCCCCTGAACAGCTGGAAATCCCGAGATGTGATGGTTGCTCCATGCCATGGATATTAGGTCAAGAACATAAATACTGCTTGGTGCAGCGCCAGCAATGAAGACGTGGCTGCTGTTTTGAAAAGAGGAGGGATTGGTGAGGTCTGGTGGCGGAGATCCTTTTGTGGGGACTTTATACCATTCGCTGGAGCGTATGTTGTAGGCGTCAATCGTCTCTTTTGTGTGGGAGCCAATCACATACATGACACCCTTGAAGACAGCCGTTACATGGCCACTGTTCAAAGGCCCATCCTTGTTCTCATCCACCCAGCGGCTGCGGACGGAATCAAATGCACGTGCATTGCCAAGCTCCTCATTCCCATCTGGCCCAATGACAAGGCCGCCATAAACGATATACTCGGTAGGAATCAAGTCATTCTGAACCATGCTTGCTCCCGTAATCGCCGTCCTGGACGCTGTCTTTACATCACCGATGGAGTGAAGGTTGATGTCCTGGTCCAGGATCTTCAGGGTAGTGCTACCCTGCTGCAGGGATCCCCCATACGCAAATACAGACCCGTCTTCCTTTGTCGTCAAGGTTGGGCCAAAGCCTAGAGCCTCTTCCAGTTCCCCAGCCTCCCTCCACGGGCCTGCACCCGTGGAATCAAGCTCTATCGGCGAATCCATCTCCAAATAATACACCTTGCGGTTTGGCATTTCCAGGCTGCTGTCAACAAACCCACCAAGCGCCAGCACCCGCGACCCCGTCACGGCGCACCCGCCCCCGTTGATCCCTAACCCTTGTACCACAGAAAGGAGTATTAGTTTCATCATCCATCACTGGCAACGGGTCTGAGGTAAATACCCATCAGTGCTCGATCTGTAGTCACCTCGAATCATGCATCCAATAAATTCTACACCAATTTCCTATCCTTCTACAACATCATACCAGCCAATAATGCATCCTGCAACACACTTAAAGCCCTACTAAAAACCATACATACATTCAACAATATCACCCCCTAATATTTGCTCGCATTGATTCGAACCACCTTCATAAGATCAAAGGCTTCTTGTGGCTCAAGTAGAACGCTGGAGTTGATTTAAAATCAACACCCAATCATCAAACAAAACCATCTTCAACAACTTATCCGATTTAAAATACCAGTTTAAAAACAATTTAAAATCAACCTCCTATCTATCACGAAGCCTTCATATATAAAACAATCCCAACTGCATTAACTTACAAGCAGAACAATTATCGCTGACAGACTGGAATCAACTTACATTTACTGCTTCACATACACACCCTTACTTGATATATCATTGTTGTACCGATCTCACTATCAGCTCCAATATCTGATAAAAGATAACACTTGTCAGTGAGCTTTAAATTGTGAATAATAATACTCTTTATTCTGTAACTTGTTCTTGATTCCTTTTCTTTAGCTGTTGTTCCTTGGGTTCCGCCTGACTGGGGTTAATGTTACTGATGACTTGACTGTGCCTGGTCTCTTTAGGCTGAATATATGTTCTCCGAATATCTGATATTTGTAAATCGGCATTACAGCATCATAACCTATCAGCACTGCTGATGTCATCCCATTCCAAACATTGCCTGGCAGCTTCAAGTCAATTCGACATGCCACCCCACCAGCTATAAATGGAAATCTATCCCTTCCAATCAAGAAACCCCCCAGACGCCTCATCCAATTCGCATTTTGAAAAAAACCAATCACCTGCCAACTCTGCAGCAAGTTTAAATCAAACTTCATTAATCCCTACCCCACTTTAGACAAAGTTCGAGGTCCCATTTACAGTTCTAAACTTATCATCAACCAAGTGCCATCGAAAAAGGCATAAAAATCTCGCATTTCAAACGTTGTATCGCACTATTGATTGATTTTCGAAAGCATTAAATCGACCCCCAATTCCCTTTAGCCGCGGTTCTTGTCTACCATCGTTTCTGACTTTGATCCAGTTATTTTTTAAAAATCAGTGCAGTAGGTTTACAACCTGCTGAGATGAATGAAAATGGTCCATCACAACAGATTTCAACTCGTTTGATAGAAATAGGTGCCAATCCCACGGAAAATGTATGCTAATTGGCAAAAATATCCAGACACGAACAAGTTATGTAAACAAGCTATGTAAACTGAGAACAAATAAATGATGCTTCAACAACAAATATCCCAAGCACTAGACAAATGAGTTTCAGTCACAGAACAAGGCTACAATGGTTATCATGGTTTTAAGTACACATCAAACTCAATCCAACAACAAACCTTGATAATAAATAAAACAGATAATGGAAATATCAAACATCAAAACAGATCAATAGATCTATAATACTGTTACCAGTTCATCCCAATTAAGACATACAACCTAGAACAGAAAATGTAAATAAATATTCTGAGTGCCTGTTTTTGGATGAAAATTCTCAGATGAATCAAATATATCAATACATATGGTTAAAAGTGCACCTCTACAACCAAAAACAATCAGTATAGAAACTTCAACCCCCAATATGAATGCTGTGTTTGGCTCCTGGGGACGACATCCAGGAAGACACGGCGGGAAATCTTTATAACAAAAGATTTGAGGTTCAAAGCTAGCCTTTGGTTAGCCTTCAGGGCAAAATTAAGGGCACATACTTAATTTCCTGGAATACAGGATGTGAAATTCCTTTTGGCAAAAAAGGAAAGGGAAAAGCTTGAAAAATATTAAAGCCAACACAAATGTGGATAAACTTGTCTTTATTAGGAGAAATGATTCTACTTAAATAGTAGACAAGGGTCAATGATCACTCATTAAGTAGACAGAGTGGTAGAAGGGGTCACATTGGGATGAGGTCATACCAGGATCAATCACAGACAGGTATGATAATCTGGAATGGGTGGATATTGAACCAGACCCATTTGTAGAAGGCAAGGAATTCCCAAAATTGAAAGTGAAACCAACTAAATCTTTGCAATATCAATATCTGAAGGCCATATCAAAATGGCATTAATGGCGCAATTACAACAATGAAGTAAACCTAGTGACTATAAGCCTTTATGCTACTATATATAGACAGGTTAAAATCATGATAAATAAATCATATAGATAAACTGATTTTATTTTTATACCAAATTAGACACATCTTAACAACAGAGCCTTGGTGCTGGAGGAGCACACCACAAACACCCTCATGGGTCAAAGAACAGTTTGGCTGTAGCCCAGAAGGTGGATGGCAGAAGTTGTGCTGAAGCAGGTGATAAAGCCCAAACCACACAAGAACAAACCCAAGGCAGCCAGACTGGAAGAGCGGTTAGCATCAACCCCAAAGCTGACCAGAAAACACACCAAGGTCAACACCACCAAAAGGGTGTCCTTTGTATACAACCCTATATACCTCAGAGATGGTATTTTAACTAGTAGTATTATCAGTATTGAAAATTTTCTTCCCCTTGAAACCTGGGGCCAAGGCTGGGATTTGAACCCTGACCCTGAATCCCTGCGGGCTGCCAGCCCTAAGGACCAACAGGCCAGCCACCTGCGTTTTCCTGGGACCAAGCCCCCTCAAGCTGAGGCCGGGCATGATGCACTAGATGGGAATACCAGCCAAACCTTGGAGCCAGAAGTGAAAAATGAAAGATAAAACAAATTGCCTAATGAAGACAAAGAAATTCCTGCCATTAGTGTCAGGATTGTCAATTTTATCCCCCTTGAAACCCGGGGCCAAGGGCAGGATTTGAACCCTAACCCTAAACCCCTGCAGGCTGCCAGCCCTGAGGACTGAGAGGCCACCTGTCCGTGTTTTCCTGGTGTCACAACATCTTTAATTACTCCCTCTTGGGGAATTAACACCCCAAGTAGATCACCAAATGAGTCACCAACCAGCCAGTAAATCAGTGGCACTATAATCAGTTGACCATCTATTATGGGGATCACCTAATCCATATCCTAAATGGAACACAACTTGAATAAGCCTTGTGACTTAAGAGGAACATTACTCAGATAAGCCCCATGACCCCCATGACGTACATGGACAGCATGTGGCTTGTCATGATACTATACATTATTCTATATTCATATTCAATTTAGCCTTTTCTCTTCTTAATCTTCCCCTTTATCTCATTTATTATACTTCCCAGAAGTATATATATGACACTGGGGTCAAGCTGTCAGGATTGTCAATTTGTTATCCCTCAAAACCCGGGCCCAAGGGCAAGATTTGAATCATGAACCCAAATTCCTGTGGGTTGCTGGCCCCATGGACTGAGAGCCTGCCTGCCTGAGTTTTTCTGAGATCAAGCCCTGCAAGCTGAAGGCCCTGCTAAGTCCTGTAGTCAGAATACCAGTACAGGTTCAATTATGATGGTTTCTGAGGAGGAGTTTCTTGAATTGCCTAATGGAGGCAGAGAGGGTGGCCCCATGAACTTCATGAGCTTGAAGTCCTCTTGAGCAACCAATCAAACTCAACTGCTAAGGAGAAACCCAGGCTTTGGGCCTGACCTCATGACCATAGCCAAAAATCAAGGAAATCAAGTGACCAATTTGGACGTTCTGACCAATGAGAGGACATCCAGCTGAGGTGCCATTTTGCTGCTCCTGCATCCTGGGCCTCCTGGCCATCCGCCCACATTTTTCCCGATGTTTTGATGAAGCCCTTATGGGAAATACTAAGTTTGGAGGCAGGGTAGTATATACTCCTATAGATTCTGTGCTCAAACCTTATCACCATTTTTTGAATAAAGGTTATGTTATTTTGGCTCACACAGCTATTGCCTTATTTTGTATTTGCTATCTACCAATTTGGTTCAAGATCTCCTGCCCCCCTGCCCCACCACCCGCAGTTTTCTGTCCTCCTGGTGTACCCTTCAGACCTGTCCATTTTACCAACTACCCTCTGAAATCTGAATACAAGGACTACAATCCAGAAAAGATACTCAAACTTGACCCTTTAGCCCGCATAAAATCTGCAGTTAGATACAACCAACAAGGCCTGTGGATATTTTCAATACTCAAGTTGTTCAGAGGGAAATTCAACTATCTCCCTGCTTAAAACCTGCCCATGGAACTTCCTGTGACCCCAAAACCTATGCCTGCTTCCCCACCTGACCTCCCAACCAACCATTCTGGCAAGCTGTTTGGGATTGTGTACATCACCCTCACAGGGGTGATTGACACTATAATCCCGGCTGCTGGCCTGTGGTCCTGGGTGAGAAATTCCGCCTCCTACCTTTTTAAGTTAGCTCCCCTCTTATGGTGGGCATTGCCTGCAAAAAACCCAGCCCAGGTCACCCCTGGAAACAATGGGCTGGCTGCCCAAGACTGGATACCTGACATTGTGGCAATCTTTATTAAACCTGGTACCCTGAGCCCCAAGATATTGTTATTTCTTGGGGCATCTTGTATGCTTTTGCTATTGATAATCACTTATTACACCTATAAGATGATCACAAACCTGATCTCTTCCATGTGGAAGAATGTGAACCCAAATGACCCAAAGAGAACCAACATCACTACTGCCAACGCCAACAAAGCTCCCTCCTCCCAAGTGCAAAATTTGACTGTGAATCAGTCCCCCACAAAGGTAGAGATGCCTCAGATGGGGAAGCTCACGCTTGAGGAAGTTTGACGCGCCATGCAGGTCCTCCGCCTACATTTCCATATCAACGCCCCCTCTTACGCCAGTGACACCAAGAAGATCCTTGGGGTGGCTTTAATGCTATTGGGGAACGCCTTAGACTGGTTAGAGTAAGGCCACAGATGAAGATGTAGAATTCTGCTTAGACTACACTAATTTTGAGGCTGAGTTAATGGCCACTGGGGAAGATTGCAACACTAGATACTACGCCCTAAACTCTCTGCTAGAAATTTGACAAGGTCCCTGACCCATTCAAGCGTATATTGATAAATTCCTCAAACTGAAAACCCACACCCAACTTGAGGACAAACTGGCAGCCATTATCTTCCATAAGGGAGTCAACCTAGCAATGAAGGACCTGTTGAAGCATCACCTGCCCACCCTCAGCCTAGACAAGCTAATTCCCCTGTACAAGGGTCTTAGCATGAACCAAGAGAACGCTGGCCCGTCCTAGACCCGCCAACCCCAAACACTGACCCCCAACAGAACAGGGATGACCCCTGAAGAGCTCCAACAACACTGCCGCAAAGGACTCTGCTTCCCCTGCCACAAGGCAGGCCACTTGACCAGAGCCTGTCCTAAGAAGAACACTGCCCCAATCTCACTGGCGCAAATAAACACCTCTTCCCAGTCTTACAAATTCATCCAAATGACCATATAAGTAGAAGGGAACAAGCGCAAGATTGAAGCCTTTATTGATACAGGAGCAGATGAAAGTTTCATTGACGCCAGCCTAGCAGAGGAAAAAGGCTTGACAGCCTCAGAGCGCAGCCTACAAGTAATCATGGGAAACAGCTCTTTGGACACCAGCTATGAGTGTGAACAAGTACTTCTGTTGACCATTGGACACAATGTATACCCATTGTCCCTGATACTCTTGCCAGGACTACCCCACCCCCTTATACTGGGTGACTCCTGGTCCAACAGACATGGCCTTATCCTGAACTATTGTGAGCAAACTGCCACATTGGGCTGACCTGAATCCTGTGATACTGTTCCTTTTTTCATGAGCCACAATCAATCCCCTACCAACAAACTCTTGACCATAAAGATAAAACCCAGCGTTGGGGTACTGCCTACCCCCTACAGAGATGGAACCATGTGTTTAGTGAAGAAGCAGCCACAAAACTACCCAGCCATTCAATCTACAACCACGCCATAGACCTATTACCAGGGACCCAACTGCACCACGGCCCCATCTACAGCTGTAACCACTGCAAGCAAGTAGCCTTGAAAGCATACCTCAAGGATATGACAAAAAAAGGGGTTCATCTGAGTGTCAAAAGCCCCCTGCTTGTTGCCCATGCTGTTTGTAGGAAAAAAAGATGGTGGGATTTGTCCATGTGTGAATTACCAAAATCTGAACAACATTACAGTGAAGAACCGCTATTCCATCCCCAATGCCAATGACCTCTGTGATTTACTGACTGGAGCCCAGGTGAACTTAAAAATTGACCCTAGAGATATGTTCAACCAAACCCAAATAAAGGACAGAGACAAGTACAAGACAGCCTTCAAAACCCAATATGGGCTGTACAAGTACCTTGTAATGCCCTTTGGCCTCTGCAACACCCCAGCACTTTCCAAAGGATGATCAACACTGTTTTAGGGGAATAACTTGACCGTTTTTGTGTAGCATATCTGGACAATATTCTCATCTACAGCAAGACTCACAAGGAACACCTCCACCACCTGGACCTTATACTAGAAAAACTCTCCCAAGCAAACTTACACGCTAAGCTTAAGAACTGCAAATTCTTTCAGTCTGAAGTTGAATTCCTGGGATACTTAGTGAAGACTGGCAGCTTTGCCATGGCACAGGATAAAGTAGAAGCAATAACATCTTGGCTGGTGCCCAAAAGCAGGAAAGATGTGAGAAGTTTTTTGGGCCTGGCAAATTATTGCAGGGATTTCATCCAAATTTTTTCTCACATTACCCTCCCTTGACCCACCTTTGCTCTGACAAGGTCACCTTTGCCTGGACTCTGGAATGTACCACTGCCTTTGAAACCTTGAAACTTGCCTTCACCTCTGCCCCTGTCCTGGCCATACCAGATCCCTCCAAACCTTTTGTTCTGGAAACCAACATGTTGGACTTTGTGGTGGACGGAGTCCTTCTACAGGAAGGAGGAGATAGTATGCTATATCCTGTAGCATATTACTCCAAGAAGATGCTACCTGCGGAAGGGAGCTACCTGATATATGACAAGGAGATGCTAGCCATAATGAAGACCCTGAAACATTGGCACCAATACCTATGTGGCGCTGAATATCCAGTAAAGGTCCTGACAGACCACAAGAACTTGGTCTACTTCTTCAAACCACACCAGCTTAACCAAAAACAATAAAGATGGGCCTTAGAACTAGCTGACTACACTCTGAACATAGACTACAAGCCAAGGAAGGTGAACGTGGTACCCAACGCCCTAAGTAGAAGAACTGACCTGACACCTACCCACCTAGAAACTTGCAACAACAACACCCAAGTCCTCTTGGACACAGAAAGTCTAGGCATTCACCTGGGATTGATGAAAATCAGAGCCAGCAAACCAGAAGTACTAAGGGCCCAAACACTAGACAAGTTCACCAAGATCATGATCTCTAACCTCTCCAAATCCTTGGATAGCGCCTACTACCAAAAAGGCTACTCATTGAAGGAAACAACACTAATGCTCCACAACAGGATCTTTGTACCAGAAGGGGAAATCAGAACCAACATCTTGAGAGACTACCACAATTCTGAGATGGCTGGACACCTGGGTAGACTCAAGACCCTCCAGAGCATCAGAAGGAACTTTGCTTGGCCAAAAATGGCTCAAGACATAAGCGTGTACCTGAAGGGGTGTGAGACCTGTGGGCAGACCAAAACTCGCAGAAACAAACATGAAGGACTTCTAAGACCCTTGAATATACCCCATGGACCTTGAAGATCTGTTTCCATGGACTACATTGTGGAGCTGCCTCCATACCTCTCATTTAATGCAATCCTGGTCATGGTAGACCGCTTCACCAAGATGGCATACTTTGTACCAACCACCACCAATTGCACGGCAGCAGAGACAGCCCAGCACTTCCACAAGTGCATCCTCACGCAACATGGAACACCTGAGGAAATCATCACAGACAGAGGACCCCAATTCCCGTCAAACTACTGAACACAGGTGATGAAAGACTTGGGAATCATGTGATGTGTATCTACCTCTTACCACCCACAGACAGACAGCCAAACTGAATGAGTAAACCAGATCCTTGAACAATACCTTTGATGCTATGCCAACACTGATCAGGACAATTGGGCCAAAATGCTCCGCATGGCCCAGTTTTCCTACAACAGTAAGGACCACACTTCCACAGGCATGTCCCCATTCAAAGCCAACTATGGGTTTGACCCCACCTGGGACCCCAGTATTGGTAGTAAGGAAATAAACCCATAAGGACAAACCTGGATTGAACAGATACATGACACCCAAAAAAATCTGTCTAAAGAATCTGACCTGTGCTTTCCAGACTTATAAGGCAGTTGCGGACAAAAAGAGGACCCCTGGGAACTGTTGAAGGTAGGAGACAAAGTCTATTTGGACTCTCAAAATATGCCTCTGACTGTCCTCTGTTGGAAGTTAGCCCACAGAAGAAGTGGCCCCTACAAGATCACCAAGCTAGTAGGTGAAGTAGCATTTGAACTAGAATTACCCCCTTGTGGAAAATACATAACATCTTCCACCGCGCGCTGCTATTCAAGAAAGAAGGAAACTCCCTTCCCCACCAGAAACTCAAGACTGACCCCCCTCCCATCCAAGCAGGACGCTCCAAAGAATATGAAGTTGAATACATACATGGCAACCAAACCCACTACCAAAAACCCCAGTATTACGTCAAGTGGAAAGGATACCCACTAGAAGAAAGTACTTGGGAACTTCTGAGCAACCTGACTAATTCCCAAGAAGCCGTTCAACTCTACCTGATCAGGAAGAATCAGAAGGGAGGGCTCTTGGGGGAAGAAGGGTATGGTGTCAGGATTGACAATTCTTCCTCTCTGGAAACCCGGGCCCGGGAGCAGGAATCAAACCCCAACCCTGAACCCCCCGTGCTGCCAGGCCTGTGGACCGCAGAACCGCCTGCCCGCGCCTTTCTGGGATTGAGCCCCCACAAGCTGATACCAAGAATGTTGACCCATGCAGTAAAAAAAGCCAAACCAAAGAAATTATGGCACCAAATGGAATACTAATCACAGCGCCTAATGGAGGTACTGATTTGGTAACTATTAGCTTCATGAACTTGAAGTCTACACCAGCAACCAATCAAGAGCCAAACCAGGAAAAAGGCACAGGCCCGCAGCCTGGTCCCATGACCACAACACTAAAGCAAGATAATCAGGTAGCCAAATCAAGATTCTTGACCAATGAAAGAATTCCTGGGACAAGTGCTATTTTGCTGCCTTTGGACCCAAGCACCCAGTTCCCCTGGCTCTGCCCTTCCCAATGCCCTGATGAACCCCCATGGGAAATTTTAAGTTTGGAGGTGGGGTACTATATATATCTATAGATTCTGAGCTCAAACCTTATTGCCATTTTTTAATAAAGGTTATGTTATTTTGGCTCACACAGCTATTGCCTTATTTTGATTTTGCTATCTATCAATCCAGTTAAAGATCTCCTGGCCCCCCTGCCCCACCTCCTGCAGTTTTCCAGCCTCCTGGTTTACCCTTCAGACCCGTCCATTTTACCAACTACCCTCTGAAATCTGAATACAAGGACTACACCCCGTAAAAGATACTCAAAATTGACCCTTTGGCCCGCATAAAACTGCAGTTAGATACAACTGACAAGGCCTGTGGATATTTTCAACACCCAAGTTGTTCAGATGGAAATTCAACTATCTCCCTGCTTAAAACCTGCCCATGGAACCACCCGTGACCCCAAAACCTATGCCTGCTTCCCCACCTGACCTCCCAACCAATCATTCTGGCAAGCTGTTTGGGATTGTGTACATCACCCTCACAGGGGTGCTTGACACTATAATCCCGGCTTCTGGCCCGTGGTCCTGGGTGGGAAAGTCTGCCTCCTACCTTTTTAAGTTAGCTCCCCTCTTGTGGTGGACATTGCCCGCAAAAAACCTGGCCCAGGTCACCCCTGAAAACAATGGGCCGGCTGTCCAAGACTGGATCCCTGACATAAGCCCCCGTGAGCTGAAGCCAAGGATGATTGTCCAAATGATGAAGCTAGCCAAACTAAAGGAATCATTGCATAAATGGAGAAGTAATCAAGGAGCCTAATGGAGGCAATGAAATTACTACCATCCTCTTCATGAGCTTGAAGACTGCCTTGGTAGCCAATCAGGATGTGTCACCTGAGGAAAGCATGGGCCCAGGGCTTTTTCCCATGACTGCAACCCAAGAACAAGAGAATCAAGTCACCAATTTCAGATTTCTGATCAATGGAAGAACTCCTGGTCCAGGTGCTATTTCACTGCCTTTGAAATCAAGCATCCAGACCACCCAGTCCCATATTTCCCAATGCTATAATAAGCCCCCATGAAAAATAGTAAGTTTGGAGATGGGGTGCTATATAGACCAAAGGACCCCACACTCCAAACTTATCACCATTTTTGAATAAAGGTTATGTTATTTTGGCTTCCACAGCTGCTGCCTTATTTTATCTTTGCCATCTATCAATTAAGTACAAGATCACCTGGATCCCCTGCTCTTCTGCCCGCAGATTCCTATCCTCCAGGTGTTCTCTTTGGTCCCGTCCATTTCATGGAGTACCCTTTTAAGCCCAAGTATAAGAAATAGACCCCAGAAAATATCCTTGAACTAGATCCCTTGTCCTGCATAAAACCAGCAGTTAGATACAACTGTCAAGGCCCCTGGATTCTATTGTCACCCAAATTGTTTGGGATTGTGTATATCATTCTTACAGGGGTGATTAACACTATAATCCTGGCTGCTGGCTGTGGTCCTGGGCAGGAAAGTCCATGTCCTACCTATTTAAGTTTGCTACTCTCTTGTGGTGGGCTCTGCCTGCAAAAAACCCAGCCTGTAAGGTCTTGCCCATAATAGTGCAAGGTTATAAACTAGAGCGTGCAAAGCATTGGGATTCAAATTTAAAAGATATAAGAACATGGGTACTGTCTTTAAGATGATCTTACAGAAACCCACTAAAAACCTATATTGCATCACAAATGGAGTAATAGAGTGTAAAACCCCTAAGCAAAGAAGATAGAATAAAGTGTTCAATAATTAACAATTCTTAACTAAAGGAATATCAATATTAGGATATTCTCCATCGGCAAATTGATACATATAACTATTGAAAGATTCTTCAAGGGAAAAAAATGGATACAACAAGCCTAAGGATTGTTGTTTTACAAGTTCCATTTGGATTTAAGGAAAAAGCTAAACTAAAAAAATGAATAATAATAAAAAAACAAAAATTCTTAAAATTAAAAATTTGAAGTTAAAAATTGTAAAAGTTGAAGGGAAGAAATCACTTAGAATTTTGGCTTAAAGCCTACTCTTCAAAAGCTCTTTATTTATAGTAGAAAAATCTTTTTCTGTTGACAATTGATCACCAGGAGGAAGCAGCCAAGAAGAGGAGCAACTGGAGAAGTTTGGGGCATTAGAGACAAGAAAAGGGGAGACAGAAGCCAGTACTCCACACAGATCTGCAACGTAAAACAGGAAGCGGCAATGACGCAAGCAGGAGTTTTGAAGGTAAATATAGATGAAAATATTCCAACTTGAAGTAGAAATATATGTAAAATAAGAGTCAAGTGGATAAAGCAAAAACAAAATCAACAATTCAAACGCAAATCACGTAAAACAAAAGTAAAAGTCCTTTAAAATACTAAATTATTAACAATTTAACTTAACTTTCAAATATTAATAAATAGCACAAAAGATTAAGTAAAAACTGAAAAATAATTTAATATCTTTAAGCAGCCTGCCCTTTGGGGCAGGACATGACACAGCCCAAGTGACCCCCTGAAAACAATGGGCCAGCTGCTCAAGGTTGGATCCCTGAAAATTATAGGGGGTATTAAGCCTGTTCTGGATATCACTTATGAGTCTTACGTGAGTGATGGTAAAGGGAAAGACAACAACAAAGAGCTACAGTATCACCCAACTGTGAATGGGCAAACAGTGCATAAAAGAATTGCTGCGTTTCACAGCCAGGTACCTATGCCCTGTGGCTTGGCAGGACCCAATGAGCTGTTGTCCACCTCAAAAAGCCCAAACACAAGGCAATCCTAAACTCCACCCACCAAACCCTTATTATGCTGATAAAGAAGTCACCAAACTTTAAGAAGGCCACAGCTATTGTTGGTGTTTTGGAGAAATCAGCACATCAGCTGTATAGTACATACCTGAAAACTGGTAAGGTTCTCTTTGCAGAGAAATTCCAGCATGAGTCAACCTTCCTGAATAAGGAGCACATCTGGGAAATAAGACAATTGATTGCCCAAAATTGCCATCTTGAACTGGAAAATATACAGCCCATGGTCAAATCCGTTTTTGTAATTGAGGTCATGATTCCTTTTTACTATCACAGGGTAAGAGGGTTGAGGTTCTCCTGAAAAGAACTTGGGAGTTCTCCAAACATTTATAATATCCCAATGAGCATTGAGACCCAACATAAATACACCAAGACATATACTTTACTAACAGAAAAAGACACAGTAAATTTATAATATATTGATGAATTTTCCTTTGTGTCCTCAATGTAAAATGCTTAAAGCTAGGTGCCCAAAGGTGCCAAGGATGGTGTATTCTGATATACGTCAGTTTTTGCTGGGGCCTACTATATGGCAACCCTTTTTAGTCCCTTTGGAATTGAGTTGTACCAGATAATCAAGGGGTTTTACGATAGTGGGGCCATCATCACATTTCTCTGATTAATCCAAGAGCATTGTAGGAGCACTAGCCCAGGTTTCATTAACATCATTGTAATGGATAATTTTGGGCTTCATAAGGTGGCATATATCCCTGAGGAATTTTCAACAATTAAGACAGGTGAGATGATTGGCTCACAGAAATTGGCTACAGCGCCTATGAACCTATTGTTTCTTCCTGCACATTCCTCATTCCTGAACCCAATTGAGGAGGTCTTTGGATGGCACAAGGAGTTATCAAGCAAGGGACCTCAACTGGGCCCAAGGCCTTGTATTATTTGTTACAGGTTGGAGTCCATACCCTTTCTGCAGAGACTGTGGCTAAGCTTAATGTCCCTTCTGATCTGTTTATCCCTGCCTGTCTCACAATACAACCAATCAATTAAATAGTTGGCTTATCTTTTTTAGTACTTTTATTTTTATATTTATCTTTTTAAAATAGGAGATTTATAGAATTTTTTTAATCCTGCCAATTAACCACCAGGTATAATAAAATTAACAGGGCAAAGTAACATTAGTTGAGTGAGAGTTTTAGGTATTAAAATATATGTGTTATGCTTGCCATAGTAGCCTGTAAATATTCTAGAGTTTGATGGAGAATATATACATAAGTATTACAATATTCAAATAAGATAGTATGAGGTCTATTGTAGGGTTGATTGGTAGAGCTCTAGCACTTTTTTGTTTTGGAGTCTATATTTCTATGGCTAGGGCCTAGGTTGATATGGCTCCTTGATTGAATACCCTACAGGGGCTTGAATACACATTACTATGATACAATTGGACAGGAGAATTGTTTCAGGAGAAGCAGACATCCCATAGAAGGCAGCAAGAATAACTGCATCTTGGATAACATGTTCAATCAAGCTGTAGCCAGGTGCAATTTTTTCATCTAGATATTGCTGCATTTTTTCCAGTTTAGTTTTAATATTAAGTGTGTCACTAGCCTCTGTTTAAATCCCCACTAATATAGCAAGACCTAGGTAAACAATTAGGTGAAGTTTCCGCCTCACAAACAGAACCAATGTAAGGCTGTAAGCTCTGTGGTAAGAGATTATATACTCAGGCCTTTAAGCCCAGAATATTAATATTGATCAGATATAAAAACGTAGGTAAAGTTTGGAGGAGTAATTGAATAAAGGCACCTAATAATTTATAATAAGTAAAGTAGGGACTAAGACAATTAATCAACCCTAAGAATGTAAAACAAAGTCCTAATTTTACTATAGATGATGACTCAAAAATTCAACTTCTAAGTCTGGAAATTGATCATCTTTAAGTGAGGGTTAAAAATATTAGCAACTAGAGTTTGAATATTGTTATAAAGTCTACTCAAATGGTGATATAAAAATCAAACGTAATCATAATGCTAGGAAAACTAGATTTTAAATGAATAATGTGAAAACAGCAAGCAACACAACCTAACAAATACCTTTGAAGGTTAAAGTCAAACAATCTCAACTTAAAGTTGGGACTGGTAGTACTAAAGACTTTTATTCTTGACTTGAGTACTTTGAAGTGACTAAAAGATTAGAAATAAAACCATTCTTGGTTAAATAAACATAATGAAGGAGGAAAAAGAGAAAATAATCTCAGGATTGTTTTAACTTTAAAGAGTTAAACCAGAAACCAAGAGACCGGGGAAAGAAAGAGCAGTTGACATTATTGATGTTAGATTTGAGCAGAAACAGCCAAAATTGAAGGAAAAACCAGTCTGAAGCTTGCTTGCATGGACTGGCGTAAAAGCAAAAGGTAAAGATATTTGGGTTGATTGATAATAATTCTTAAATTTAGGCTACAGGTTCAAAACTTGTTGAGGATCAAGGTAAGTTTTGAAAGGACTCCAACTTTAAGTTTTGGTTTTAAAATTACCAGGTTAAAGTGAGGGACTTAAAAAATTAAAATAAAGTTTGATAGATTGTTGCTCATGCCTAAAAAAGTTTTGAAAATGACCAGTGTTTAGAAACAATGATCCTTCATAATAGCATAATACAAGGCGAATATTGACAGCCAAGAACTAACAGAATTTATTATATATGGTACTTTTTGATTTTTTAGGAGATTGTTGAAAGGGCTTTTTTATTATAAGTGATATTGTTATACAATGATTAGATATTAAACTATTAATCACTGTAAAGAAACTAGTAATTCATTAGGCTTGGTGGACAATAAGTTGACTAGCATTCTTGCCCTGGATGAGGGATAGTTCAGCTGGTTGACTCATGGTTGTAAGGCTAGTCATTATTAAACATGATCATCTGATCAGAAGTTAATATCAGATAAAATTGAAGAGGAATTCAAATAAGACTAAGAGGATCTTGGCGTATTGAGCTGCAACCAAATATCCCATAACCTATATAACTCCCTTACTTGATAATAAATAAAGGATTAATTATTGCATATAATAAATTCATTATATGCACTAAGTTTGGAGATACAACTCAACTTAGCCTTTAGTATTAGTATAAGTTGTGATGGCAAGTATAAGCAATATTAAACAAAAGCCCACTCTAAGTAAAATCACAACAGGCATTTTGGTCTTTTCAGTGCACCAGGAGGCCCTAAAGTCTCCCAAGACGCTCAAAACGCAGGGCACAACAGCAGATAAACTATTTGTAAGGCCACTTGTTTTATTTTTGAAGTTATCTATTAGGTGTGATACTTTATACTTGGATGGAAACATAACTTCATCTTGTCCTTTCTCTATTTTAGGTAAGTTTTGATATTAAACAACTCTAGTGAATTCCTAGACAAGGAGAGAAATGGCTTTTAAAAACTGTGAAGTAATACTGTAAATTCAGAACCTGAACGTAAAAATGCAAGATTGACAAATCCTTGGTCCAAATTTTGAATCACTTTTGCAGGATAGCATTTTTTAATTAAATTGAATTCTTTGTATTTTTATTTGGATTTTTAAAAATGCAGAAACTCATAGACACTTTTCAAAGTTCAAGTTGAACTGCATATTTCCAATGAACAAAATGAATTAACTGGAATCAATTTTGAAGCTTTCAAATCCATCAACCATTTTGATTAAGTTTACTATGCTTTTTGAAATTGCAGGATTGTCAAATCCATGAACCAAATTTCAAATCACTTTTGAATGCCACTAGTAAACTCAAATAATAATTGCAGGAACTGGAATCCAAATTGAATGTACAGTAAGAAACTAGGACAAATCAACCCAAATCAAGAAGCTCCACTCTGGATAAAATCAAATGAAAATTCCAATCTCAACAACCATGTTTAGACATGAAATTAAGTGAAATATAAACTTGTCTAAACTGGAAATGATGCAATATTCTGTACTCTAAATCACTAATATAGCAATCATAAAACCATATAATGATATATGAGCTACCCTCCTGATGACACAGAAATTTTTTAAAAGTTTTTTGGCCCCCAGCGTAGCCAGGGGCCAAACAAATTTTCTTTTCAAGGAAGAAAGGAGGGGGAAAGATAAACCATCAGTTTACTAACTATGTATTCATGTATTGCTACTAAGGATACTTGATTATAGTATATTTTAAAAAATGCTAATAATAAAATAGAAATATATATTAAAATCTATCTTATCACATTGTCTTTTTCTTGATGTGTTGATAGTTCATTTTCTGTTGATAATGTGCTTGTGTTTAATTGGATAGTTTCACCTCCAGTCACCTTGGCAATAGGAAATCAAGTTGCCTCCACAACCGCAGCTGGTCTTGGGGAGGCGCCTTGATTTCCTATTGCCAAGGCAACTGGAGGTGAAACTATCCAATTAAACATGTCGTGAATACTGCTATTCACCATGTTTTGATTTTACATTTGGTGGGCCATTTCAAAGACAAATATCTTGCTTTTGCTTTTGCCTCTCAAAAAAGTTAACCTGACTGAACTTCAGGAAGTTCAATTGTTCAGTTTCTTGATCCTGTGCAACTCACTTGCCCCACTCAGGCTTGTGGCAAGTGATCCTACTGTCCTGGTAAGGTTTTGTGGTATCATCAACCATTATATATTTCATTTCCTAATTCACCAATAAAAAATTAAGTTCTATTCACATTTTTGTCTTTGTGTCTTCAGTACTTCTGCGCCTCTCTTTTAGCCACAACTAGTAGAGATTATTCTTCCAGGGCAGCAAGGTAATCACATAGCCTTCCCTGTCATCTAACTGAGACTTGGTACAAATCCAAACCTAAGGTTAGGATTTCCTGTTGTGTGTCTGTGCTGCGCCTCAGAACACAACAAAACGCAAGCACATTATAAACAGCAAATGAACTATCAACACATCAAGGAAAAGACAATGTGATAAGATAGATTGTAATATATAATTCTATTTTATTATTAGCATTTTTTAAAATCTACTGTAATAAAGCATCTAAATTTTAGCTTTCCTAAAATGGAATAGGGCAATTTTTGAGAATGCCTATGATTCCTAAAAGAATTTTCACAAATCCACTCTAGATCCTTTGACATCCTTTTTGAGATGCCCATAAATTATATTTTTTTCAAATTCACCTCATTTTTGATTTGAAATTTGGTTCTTGGATTTGACAATCCTGCAATTTTAGATTTGTTATTTTTTACATGATGTCTATGATTTTTTTTGATATACAGGAAATCTCAAATTGTACATTGGAATCCTGCATTTCTGATTCATGTATCCTGCATTTGTTTGCTGTGTTTTTTCTTTTGTTAGTTGAGTTATCTGCTCAAGGGATTTGAAATTTGCCAATTTAAAATAAATCAAAAAAGTCAAATTACATGGTTGATTTTATTAAATATTTTAATTTTCACTCAGCTAAGTTGCAGCAAAAGTGATTTTAAATTTGGACCAAGGATTTGAAAATCCTGCATTTTTACGTTTAGGTTCTGAATTCTCAGTAAAGTGATCAAGGTGAAACTTTGTCGCCACAGCCAGAGCTTCAACACACCACTCAGAGTCTTATTGTATGCTTGGAGTTCATCAATTTTATTTTTATTTATTGGATAAGTTTTATTTAATTTGTCTAACATCTATAGATGGACTGGTGGCATCAGAACCAGCTGATGCTAATGTGCAGAATGTAGTTACTGTAGAAGGTCTTGGTTACACATGTTTTTAATTGCTGTAATATGCCTTCATGTTCATCTAAGTAAAAATTGTTAGTATTCATTTATTAGAATCTTCTTTTTTCCTCTCCAGTTGCCCCCTTAACAAAGACAGCTTCTCTTGACCTCTTGGATGTGAGTTGTTGGTCATCTTGTGTTGATTTTGATTCATTTTTCAATTGCTTGAACATCTCCAGATCTTTTTCCTACACATTTGCCATTGCAAACCCCTGTGGCGTGAACTGTAGGTCTGTGAGTACATCATTCTCAACATTAATAATCTTGGCCGCAATTTTGTCTGTTGTATTTGGGATATTATTTTTTAACCCTTTCACAGTAAATTTGGTTAATTTTCTCCTTCCAGGATCACTTATTTAAGTTTGTTTTTTTATCTTTTATTAACCTCCTTAATCTTGGCTGCTGATGTGTCCAGCACTTTAATCAATGATTCCAATTCCACCATGATTGTTTTGATACCACTCAGCCCCTTTTATACTAATAAAAACAACCCCAAGATACACATGCTTTTTGGATATTTTAACACACAATAAATAAAAAGTATATTATTTTTTTAATTAAATTTAAGTAAAAAATATTAAAAATCTAATACTATTTTATATTGTGCCTTTATATATCATATAAATCTGGTTTCTCTAAAGATTGCATTTTTTGTCCCAGTACAACATAATTTATTCTTATTTTGGTATTCTGATTATATACTGGAGCAATAATTTATTGAAAATTTGATTCACCTTAAGGGATTATATGTACCAACACAAAGGTTTTTGTGCTAATATCAATCCAGGTTCTCTGAAGACTTTATGCTTTGTCCTAATGTGCTGTGACCCATTTATTACATGTATTTTAGATATGGTCAGCTTTACTTGGTACATGAGTCATTTATAAGGGGTGTGGATCTAAAGTAGATCAAGATATTATTTTATAACTTAAAATCACCTTTTTCAGAGATCCTTGGACAATGATATTTTATCATCCACCAGAAGATCTCCTAAGTCTTTTAAAATTAGGAAAGTACAGAGAAACTGTGAATTTGGCATAAACTGCAGCCTGGAATATTTGTTGTCATCAGAAGTAGCAAGTCTGACAAGGCCCAAGGCCTGCAGGATTTAAGATGGTTCTTCCTACTTCTGTATATAGGTTCATAGTTGCTATCTCTATATTTTACTATAGGAATTAATACTGTGTGACAACAGTATCATCTTTTGCTCTACTAATAAAGCCTAAGAGAGGGTAACATTAAGGAAATAGGACTTGAATCAATCATCAAGTCAGTACAAAATCATCAGTCTTTTATTCTAATGGGCTAGATTTAAGGCAGCTTGCCTGCCCACGTTTATCCAAGTTATCTCACAACACTAGGAAGAGACTGAAGTAGCATTAGGGCAACACAACAGGAGGCCCAGACTTTTCTGGGTGGATTTGGTGGAAGCTTGCTTGACAACTTCCTTGGCTTAATATGTTTGTTCAAGACATGCCATACAACTGAATTAGTTGTCTTCCTGGGCCACTATCCAGGGCAAGCTAGCCAGTGGTTGACTAATAATTCATGGAGGTGATTGTTACAATATACTGTATCTAATAAGAGCTAATATAATACACTAGGCCCAAAGACTTTTATCTTAGAGTGCTTGGCCTGGCAGCCCAGTTCATGGTGGACTCTTCTAGATGTAATGCAGATGACAGTACATATGACAGCCCACCAGTTATAGGATATAATTAAAGTTTAGAATATCAATTAATATGTGGTGCATATCAGAGGTGCTTGAAGATAGTAAATAATTAATGAGCAGTAATTTTATGCTTTATTAATTAATTGTAGTGCATGAATTTGTTGATGCCAGGATATGATTTGGCCGTTGATTTATTGATCCTGCAGCCTGCAGTCTGCATCATTCTATTGAAACCATTCCTAAGAGTAATTGACAGCTGGCCCACATTATTTGGTTGAATCTGTTAAATAGTCAATATCTCAAAATCCTGACAACCTTTATATTTCTTGAATATATTCAATTTTAATATGTTGATATTTTTTAAAATAGTAAGTTGTTAATGTGTCTGTTTGCTTCTTTGAAAAATAAAAATATATTTATTTTGTCTTCTTATGATCTTTATTTTTATCTTTTACTTTACTACCAATATATTTACAGAGTGGAATATATCATATGTATTTCAGAACAGTTATATGTGGTTCAGTGGAATATTGATTTATTATACTATTTAGTTTATGTTTATGTTTATGTTTTTTATTATAAATTTAATATTTGTGCAGTGATAAAATCAAGTGAATTTAAGAAGCTAAAAGTACAAAGGACTGGTCAGTCAGAATCATATTTATTTTCCCTTGTCTTTGACAATTGACCCAGACAAGACACACCCTTTTTATTCTTCCCAATTGAACTTATTAAATTAATTCTGTTGGGAAAAAACTGTCAGTGTTGGCACTCAACTGACTTGTAGTCAATCTAGCACCAGAGAGGCTAGTGATTAGGTGCTAGATTGACCACAAGTTGGCGCGCCAATTGGAAAACATAGACAGTCTTTTCAATGGGCTTAATTTACCAAGTTAAACTGAGCAGAATAGCAAAGGCATGTCATGTCTGAGCCAATTATCAAGGACAATGTAAATTTAATACCAATTATAATTGGCTAGTCCTTTGTACTTGTAGCTTTTTAAATTCACTTGATTTAACTGCTACACAAAGATTAGTTTCATAGTAGAAATAAATATTTAATCAGCTTTAGTAAGCTTGGATTTTTATTAAAATCAATCATCACTATGATTAAATGTAAAATATATATTATTGGGAATAGTGTGAGCTATCCCAGTTGTTAGTGGGAAACATCTTCTTGCAGCAATTGAGTGTGTCAAGGTATGAGTCCTTGGGATACATCCTGTCAAGTTGACGCATAATCAATAACTTCCTTTGGGGGTTAAAAAAAACTCAAAATATATATATTATCAAATCAAAAAATCCCAAATCTAAAGCAATTTATATTGTATAATTACATGAGAAATTATTGTGGAATAATATTTATTTGGTAAGATATTGAGGTGGAGGAGGAAAACTAGTTGATGGGTGAATGGGGATGGGTGGTGGGGACAGTACTGGCTTGATATGTGGGTGGTTGGGTTTTTTTGGGCTGGGAGGGTTGACTGGGGACTGGGGCAGTGAGAGGTATTAGGGAGGCGTGGATCCCTTTGCTGGCTTGAAGAAATTGGCGATATATGATATCATACTCCTGCTTGGGAATCACTGTGGTTAGTGGATATACTGGGGACTCACAAGGTGGCAGCTGTATATTGTAAAGTTACTCCCCCCTTTAGCCTTGGATAGGAAATTATTCCCTCACTGCACAAAGAAAACCTCCCAAACCCTGCTAAACCTCTGAATTTGCTGGAGGATTTAGCACAAACAGTTGATGCACAATTTTTCCTGGTGTACCCCACTATGATAGTATCCACTAATAGGCAGACCTCTGTCCCAACATGAGAAGAATCCCTGATCAACTTGGATTACTTTTTGGCTTGGCTCTGTCCCCATTTGAAGCAATTGCAATGTAACCAATCAGGACGCACTTCTGTCAAATCAACAAAATCTAATCCAGCTGGAATCAATTGCCCCATGAAGCATTTTATAGGCATCATCCAATAAGAAGTTATATAGGAGATTATTGGGAAACCTTCCAACCCACTTCAAGCTCCCTTGAAAACTTTCTCCACTGGCCAATCAAACTTACTGCCTGTGTGAAGTCACTTCCCCCTTTGGCTCTAAATAGGGACATTTTCCCCAAAGAGCTAAGAAATGCCCCCAAATCCCAGCCAAACCTTTAAATTTACTGGGGGATCTGGAACAAAAAATTGATAAGAGATTTTTCCTGGCATACCCCTCCCAGGCTGCATCCATTTGTTCCCAGATTTTGTGCCCAACTTGGGAAGAAAGTCTGATTAATTCAGAACTATTTATTAGCATGGTCTTGTCCCCACTTAAAACAAATGGTTGCTAGCCAATCAAAGCTTGACAAGTAAAAGGCTCTTCCCTGCCCCAAATATCTAGATATGACCTTCCCTGCCCTGCCCCACTCTCAAACCTCAGCCAATCAAATCAAGTTAGTGAAATTAATGTTAAACTCTCTAACTCCCCTGACTTTGAAGTGCAAAAATTCTCTGGCAGCCAACCAGGGGGCTCCCCTGCTCCCAGTGGCCCGAAGAGTCCCAAGCTCACCCCCTAAGTTGCAAGCAGATTCCCTTGGGACCCCTTCTTGTCTATTTTCAATAAAACTTTAAGTTTACTTAAAAAGAGTTCTCAAGTTGCCCTTTGGAGCTTACAGTTAACCTAAAATGATTAGTAAGAAATATCTTAGTGTTATCCTTACCTTATGGGTCCCCTTTACGTTGTTGTTTCTCTCTGGATCTTTCCCTAGGATTTCTGTTAGTATATATGTTTTTTTCTTACCTCTTTTGCTTATCAAAGTGGGATCAAGCTCTAAACCCATCTTTACGCTTATGCCAAGCAGGTTTGTTTTGGGAATTTTGACCAAGCAATGATGCCAATTATAACAGAGCTCACAGATTAGGGTTTCTGTAACCAAACCCATAAATTGGCAGTATAAAAATCAATGATGTTAATTATAACAGAGCTTGCAGATATGAATTACAGCTGCCAAATAACATAAATTGGTAGTATAAAGCATATGCATATTGATCAGCAGTAGTCTGCTGACCTGAACCTTAAATCAGCCAATGGTAAGAGCCACTACAGCGCTTAGTGACAAATTATTTGCCACCACACCCCTTTGTAAAAGATACAAGCACCACCACACCGCCTAGTAATTGAATTAGGCGCCAAGGCGCCAAACTACTTTTACGCCAAGCACCACCACGCCAACTGAAAATTATTTCAGGCACCAAGGTGCTGCTTTACTTTTACATTGAGTGCTGAGGCGCTGGGTTTGATTCCCCATAATCTCAAATTCTCATATTAATCATATTAATAAGAATTAAGATTAGAGTATGTCCAGGAAAGTAGGAAGTGATCCTAAAGTAACTAAATTATTCCATGCCAGCAAGGACCACCTGTGCTGGGTGAAGATGAAGATATTGTATTGATTGTTGTACAATAAACACCAAACCTAGATTGATAAGTACCCAAATTAGAGGCATGTTAGAATGTCCTAGAAGAAATTACTAATAGCCCAGGGATTAATATTGCAAAGGTATAATAAGAATTAATCAATTACAATAAAGTTATCTTAGAACTATCTTTTCTTTATATTGATTCTGGTTGACCTTTATCCTAATCTTTAAGTGCTTCTGCGTGATTGGAAGCCATTTCTGGAAAATAATCATGGTTCCATTTGATACTGGCTCTTCTGATACAATACTACTCATATCTGTACATATGACTGTATTCAAGAAAATCCTTGTGCCCTATAATCTCAAGTAATTGTGGCGCTGTAATGCAAAAAGCGCAACAAGGTTCAAACTTGGTTTCAAGTTTAGTTTTAGTATAAAAACTTACTTGAATTTGAATTATACTATCTTTAATCCAAAATTGGTCTTCAAATTTGACTATATTTATGTTAAGGGCCATCAAGTGGACTCCTTGACAACTGACTTTTAATTGAAGTCTATTTTTATTTTAAAACCGAAAAGCACTCCCATGACTGTTTCCTGTTAAGCCAAAAAATAGTCCCAACCCCCTGGCAGTTCTCCAAATTCTGGGTTATTTTTTGAAAGTGATACTCCCACTACTCAAGTTTGTTGTATTTTATGTGTTAACTGTTCTTCTGTTCCTGTGCTCCACCTCCCCAGACATATGGAAGGGGCTGATATTTTCCATGACCTCTGTTAAGGAAGACCCTGCCTCCCTCCTGTACATCTTGGGTGATAACAGTCAGCATTTAAACTGTCTTCATGTTGACTGCCTGCATGTCAAGAGTCAAAACTAATTTTATACCCAGGTTGACACATTAGAAAAGTCTAGATAAAGTTTATTATCATGTAGCCTACTGTAAGTTGACACTTTTTCAACAAGCAAAAAACCAAATGCTGAACATTTTACATAGTAAAAATTAAGCTCCAAAAAGGTTTTTAGGGTAATATGCTAATGTAAAATCTAAAAATAAAATAAAAATAGCACATAGAAGTTATTAAAAAAATTATAATAAAAATATACTTCAAAAATAGTTTAATATGAAATTAACTGCTTTTACTATAAAATTATTTTATTTACCATATAAAAAGTCCTTAAATTATTTTCAAAAAATTCTTAATAAAAATTAATTATATTAAAGTAAAAGACTAAAGGTAAATACTTATTCTAATAATAGTTTATATAAAAGCAACCCAAAATTACATATACTTTAGTACTAAAACAACTATTTAAGCTAGATAATCCAGGCTTGTAGCATAAAAATCTTTTATAAAAACCATTAACTCTTTCTATCATTTTAATTTAAGTTATCTTGTTAAATAAGATATTTAGTTTTAACATTAAAATTATATAATACAAAATCAAGAAAGTAGCCAAAATTTTTAATTATAAACTAAGTTGGAGGTTTGATGCAAGAGAGTACAGTGGCAATCTTTCCTATCTGCTCCCCAAGCTCAGATAGCTTATAATTATTCTTGACAGCTGTCTTTATCTTATCTTTGTAAATGCTAGCCTTGCAATTTATTATCATATTTGGAGCCTTTACTTTCATATCTGAAAGGGAGGAGACAGTCTTCCCCTGTTTAGCCTTAAGGTGCTCAAAGAAGGTGTTGTATCTGGGATTCACACCAAAGGGGGACTTTAGTATGTTTATGCCAGTTTTCCAGGAACAATATTGCCTCCATTTTATCCTTGATAACAGCCTGGTAGCAATTCCAGCTTGTCTTTGCTGTTGGCTTGGCCCTGCAGAGGACCACCTTACGTCCCACCCACTGTGGCTCATAGTAGTCAAAGAAGAATTGGAACTCAGTTTATGGCTCAAGGCATAAGGGTCATTACAGAGAAGCTCAAATCCTTGTCCAACATGCTCAGGCCTAATAAATGCAAGAGCAACAAACTTCTGGATCAGAAAATTATATTTACCAGTTTTATCTTGCTTAGTGAGAGAGCTGAGAAGGGTCTTGCCCTTACATTAGTTTTAAAAGCTATGCAACAACCAAAAATACCTCAGATTTAAACAAAAATGGTTTCATATTTAAAGAAAATCCAATTATCAGGTTAAAATATACGCTCTGTTAACAGGAATTTTTGGTATTAATTGGCAAAATGGGTCAACACAGAAAAGAAGTGCTCACACGCAAAGCAAAACCATTCAATATAAAATCTGAAATACATTGATTCACAAACAAAATGATGTGAGTTGACTTTTGGGGTACATATGGGTCATTATTTTAGGGATTAGGCCATTTTCTAATACACATGCTGCTCAAGTCGCAGCATAACACAGTTCGATTTTGAAAAAGTACCTAATTACACATTTTATATTTAAAACATTAATAACTCAATGAAAAATTAATATTTTTTCACACTGCAAACTATCAAAATGAAGCTAAGAATCCTATCTTTCTATTGGTATAAAAATTTTAATATGTATACTATACTCATTATTAAAGCGAAAGTAATTTAAAAGAGTATAATCCAGATTTTATTATATGATTATATCTAATGATATAAAGTAGATCACTTCAAAGCTAATAAATACACTTTTTTGAATATACAACAGATGTTTTTTTATTTGACGAAATTAAAGATAAGATTGAGAACTTTATTTTAGGATTTTATTTTACTTAAAAAGCTCAATTCTTTAGGATTTTATAATAGTTTGAAGTTAGGGTGTTTTTATCACTGTTTAGATTGATTTTAAGGTTCAAGTGAGCTTCGAACCTCAAATTAAGCATTCTTTAAATGGAATTCTTTAGTATTTTATCATTTTAAAAATATGCAGAAGAGTTACAATTAACTGAATACATCATTTTAATTGATTTGCATTGATTACAAAGAGGATATGATGTAATAATAGTGCTTAGCTGCTTCACATGTATCACTTGTGCATGAAAACTGGGTATTTAATCAATTTCTGCAAACATAAATTCAAGTTCAAACTATAATATAAGCTATCACACCATTTCTTTCAGAATGGTGTCATTTAGCTTGGTATATAAGAGCTAAAGCACCACAAAGCTTCTAATCCAAAAGACCCCATTCAAAGGCCACATTCTGATCATAACTACTCCAACATTAAGGCAAATTTCAGAGATCTGACCTAATTACAGATTCAAAATACTACCATGTCCTCAGTTAAATTTACTTCTGCCATGCTACCCTTTTTTTCCTTGGGAGCTTCAACAAAAAGAGAGAGAATTGCAATGTTAAAAAAGGCATTCCTCTTTATTGCTGGTGATGATCTTGATAATTTCATCAAGCACTTCCTTACTCAAACTGAATCTGGGAAAGCTCAGTTCCTGCCAACTATTCAAAATCAAAAAGGCAATGAGTTCATTGAAAACTTAAAGGATCTCATGAAATCTTCTCCCCAAAAACATCTCCCAGCCTTGCAATCTCTGGTTACTTCCAGTTACTCTTTAAAAGAGCTTAATGATATGGGGTTTAATATAACCAAAAGTGAGTTTGAATACTTAAGAAAAATAAATAAAAATAAAAATGTAAGCTTAAACAAAAAAGCCAAAAAAATAATAACTATTCATTAAAAAAAGGAATAATAAAAAATAATTAAAAAACTGCTGGAAAATTATTTTGAAACAAGCCAGTTTACAAAAAAAGTGCCTGAAAGAATTTATAAAGATATAGAAAAAGAGATGAGCAATTAATCAACTGAAATTAAATACTCTCTACTTAAAACAAAAAAAGAAATATATGAAAATATTAAAATAAAAAATGAAATTTCAGTTTCAATTTCTACTTACTATAAATTAATCCCTAAAAATATAATAAAAAGTAAAAAACAAACCGATATGTGCAATATTTGTAATTTAAAAAATTCACTAGAAAAAAGAAGGAAGAATGTGAAAGTAAAAACTTACCATTACCAGAATCTATAGAAAATGACTTAAAGACTATTAATCAGCACCAAGACTTTTATGTTCATCAAAATTGTGAATATAAAAAAGATATTAATGAATTAGATGATGAGTCTTGTGTTGTAGTTATAGATTATAAAGAAAACTTAAAGGTTGGAGGTGGTCCAATTGAGACCAATAATTGTTTTTATTCAAAAAAACCAATCTCATTATTAGGGTTTGCATTAGTTTTTAAGGAAAACAATAAAATTAAATATGAATATCATGATTTTTTGTCTCAAATATTATCACATGATTCTTTATTTTCAGGTGAGTGTTTTATAAAAATTCTTAAATTAGATAGATTTAAAAAAATAAAAAATATAAAAGTATGGACTGATAATAGAAATCATTTTAGATCATATGAATTTTTATATTACTTATTTAAAGAGGCACCCAAATATATTAAAGGTTCTATAAAATATAATTGTTTTGTAGAATGTCATGGAAAAAGCATTGTTGATGGTCACTTTGGCGTAATATCAAAAACATTAAAAGAGAAAGAAAACAAGCTTTATATTAATAATATAAATGATATAAAAAATATTTTTGAGAAAGAAGAAAAAAGAAAAGAATTATATAAATCAGCGCTATCAGGCTCAAATATTTCTAAAAAGTCATTCTTTTATATTTATGAGAGAAAAGTTAGGCCTATAAGGAAAGAGCTCAAAGTTAAAAATCTGCACATTAATCTTTCATATTTGATGAAAGATGGTTAGTTGTATACTTCACCTTTAACATTTGAAAGTTTCTCAGAATATTCTGAGATATCTTATCATTTGAAATCACGTGATGATACCAGAGAAACAAAAATATCAGAAGATGCTAGTGGTGCACTAGGGCAAGTTCATGAAGTAGGGCAGCTTACTAGAGGGTGTATTTTAAATAGAGTTATCAGTCTTTCAAAAACAACAACCTTTTTTTCTGAAACAAACTAAGAATATTTATGATGAGCCAAAGATAGGGTAATAGCATTTATAGCTTTGGGGCTGCTATTACTCTCCCATGCAACTCATCATAAATATTTTTGGTTTGTAGTTTGTAGTAGCACTTAAGATATTTTCAGTAGTACTATAAGTTGCAATTTTCAATTATAAAATTGATACCTTATTTTTTAAAAAAAATCATTTAAGCCCAAGATCAATTAAAGTTTTGGGATTTGTTTATTGTATTTTAAGCTTTCTGAATAATTTGAATATGAATAATGCGATTAAGTTATAAAAGGATAAATCTGGCACCTAGGCATAACAAGAAAAATAATGTCCCATATGTTTACTATGTGAAGCGGTGACAAAATACAACCAAGCACAGTGAGCTAAAACTCAATCCAAAAACAAAACACAATAGCAACTCACTATGTAAACAAAATCACTCAAATGTTGTGTGCAATGGAATGTAATCAAGAATGATACCAAGGTATCTAAAATAGGGCACACAATCTTAAACATAAATTTTAAAAATATTGTGTTGGGTGTTTGAATTTGGCAGTAAAATCTGGGAAAATGGATGGAAATTATTTTGGATATTCTAAAATGGGCGTTATAGAACCAAAAACAACTAATTAAGAAATAAAAGATCTATAAACAGGTAGTTGTGTGGGAAAAATATTAATCAAATATCTATATTCAGATAAAAAGCAAAAATTAAAATTAGGGAGTAACTTGATTGAAATTTATTTAGTATTTTAGTTAAACTTTCAAAATAGAAGAAACACAACAATAGAGTACCAATGCACCTGTTGTGCGCTGCAGTTGCAGTTGCCCCCACAGGTCAAAGAATAGAGTTGGTGCAACCCAAGTGCCTACTCAGGAAGGAGACAGGAGAGGAGAGCTCAATAGTGACGCTGCACTGACACAGCTGGTTCAAGGAGCACAAGCTGCTAGGGTGCAGAGCATCAACCCTTGGGTCCCCAAGCTGATCTAGAAGCCCACCAAGGTCACCACTACAAAAACAGTTAGAAACAAGGAGATAGAACTTACTTTGTATGTGTTTGACGTTGTGTACTGGCAAGAGTTGATCCTGTCAGCCATGCTGGAGAAGTTAAAGCCTGTACTTGATACTAGCTACAAGCCTTACATTAGTGATGGCAATCAGGAAGAGGAAAATGAGCCTGAGTTCTTCAGAACTGATGAGGGACAGTTAGTGCTCAAAAAGGTTGCAGCCTTCTACAACAAGGTACCCATGCCCTGTGTTGTGTCCAATGCCAACAAGTCAATCCCTGCTGCCAAAACGCCCACCCATAAGCACATCCCTGATATAAAACATATCATCCTGCTTAAGCTAATGTAGGAATCTGGTGATTACAAGGCAGCTGCAGCTCTTGTTGGGGTGGATCCCAAGTACGCCTCAAAGACCTTCAACAACTTCATCAATACTGGCCGAGTCTTTGCCGCAGAGAAATCCTTGCGTGTTTCTACCATGCTCACCAAGGAGCATAAATGGGCAATCTGTCAGTGGACAACCTGGGACTGTCATCTTGAACTGGAAAATATACAGGCCATGGTCAAATCTACTTTTGGGGTTGAGGCCTCAATTTCCTTTTACTACCATCTAGTGAAGGGAATGCAATTTTCCTGGAAAAAGCTTGGGGCATCCCCATACAATTGTAATAGTCCAGCCAAAATTGACGTCTGGAAAAAATACGCAGAGGCGTACACTGCCCTCAAAGCCAAGGGGATGGTCAAATTCTATTAAAATGAAAAATCAGCATTTGCCTTGTCAATGTGCAATGGGTATGAGTATGTCCCCAAAGCCTCAAAGACAGGATGGCTTGGCATGCTGCAGTCCACACCACAGCCTATTTGATGATGGCTCTCCTTGGTCCAAAGGGGGTTGAGCTGTATCAAATGATATTGGGTTCTCACAATAGCTGTACCTTTCTATCATTCCTCTGATTGGAACAGGAGCACCTGAGGCACACAAGTCCGTACTTCACCAATATCATTGTGCTGGACAATGTTGGTGTGAGATTAGGATGATTGACCACAAATGATCAGGCTAATTATTGCATGGCAGATTTTAATCAGTTACATACCATATTATCTCTAGGTTATCATTTAATTAAGTGTAGTAATTATACGCCATATAATCACTAATGTATTATGAATGATATGGCAGGTATATGCTGTATAACCACTAATATGTTATAATGGATACAGTAGCTACACACTGTATAATTGCTAGTCTATTAAGATAGATGCAACAATTTTATGCTGTATTATCTATGATTATCATTATAATGTGTTATATTAAACACCATATAATTAATAGTTGATATGGCTATTATACGCCATATAAACTTTAGCCAATATAGTGATTATCATTGATTACACGGCATGTAATCACTAAATCATCAACTGTATATTGCTCATACCATCCTGCTGGACGTTGTATCAACTCAGCCTTACCCAGCCTGATAGTGTTTATGAGCATATCAAACAAGTGATGCACAAAGGTCATGGAAATACCAAGTTTGGGTCAGCATTACACAGAAATTGAGTTCTTTGGTTTGGGTCTCTTCACGTCAGATAATCCACGGGTTGATACTGGATTGAGTCTGCTATTATACGGTGTATAATCCCTAATTTGACCTGTTGTATTAATAAGCAGAAGGCTTTCCAGCCAGAATAGGATCACTGATTGAGCCCTACAAACAGAATAGTGAGAATACCACCTTCCAATGTGAGAGGGCTGAACAGGGGCAATTTCTAAGCATCAACTAAATATGGCAAAGTTTCACAGCGCAATAATAGGTGTGTAGGATACAGCCAACAAACAAACAACAGTAGGCTAGCTCAAGAAGAGTGTAGGCTGTAGCTGAAGTGCCATGTTACGCCTGTAAAGGCCAGTAGCAACACACGTGCCAAGGACAGCCAATGAGGATAGGCGCAGCCAGCAAAAATGGACCTATTGCAAAGGTAGCCACTGAGAACTGTCTGATAGGACAAGAAGAAGGGTTGTTGTAGTATAAATTGAGATAGACGCCTGAAAGGAGAAGAACAAGCTCTTAGTTAAACCTGGATAGATTGAAGCTGCTGGCTAGATTGTACTCTAGCTTCAATAAACGTAATTATCTTCAAAGTTCTATTCTATTGTAGTCTGTAGTGCTCTTGCATAGGATTAGGTAGAGTACATTGGCAAGGCTAACATCTATCTGTAGCTTTGAACATACCAGCAATAACACAAGTTGCTCAACAGTTGGTCTCCATAGGGTGGCTGATATTCTTGAGGGGTTCCCAATGATTGACACTAGCATTGCAGTGGCTCCCCAGCGATTGGCCACAGCAAATATGCACCTTCTCTTCCTCCCTGCTTATTTTCCCTTCCCAAATCCTATCAAGAAAGTCTTTTGGTGGCTCAAGAAAGTTGTATAGTATGGGACCCCAAATGGGATCAATAACCTATTTGATTTGCTGCAGGCCTAAATCCACACCCTCCCAGCTGAGACCATGGTCAAATTCTATGGCCACGCTGATTTGTTCATCCGCAGCGTGCTTTGCCAAATAGCCAATCAATTAAAGGCTTAGCTTGTACCACCTTCTTTATATTCTCTAATTTACTATTTAGGATTGATTAATTATTATTTTGTATTTAGAAGCTTCTAAGCCCACAATCACGCTTCAGCAGGACCATCAATGAAGGTAAGTTATTTATTTATTTTATATTGATTTTTTATTACAGTAGTTTTAAAAGCTATGGCAACCAACCAAAAATACCTCAGATTTAAATAAAATGATTTCAGATTTAAACAATTTCCAAGTTGCACAAGATTCAGGATTCAATCAATTTAAAAAATTTAGTTAATAAATGAACTTTCAAACAAAAAATTAAATTTCACTAGCCCATTATATAAAATTATATCAGACATCAAGTGGTGTAGTTTAAACCACAAACAAAATGAACTGATGCAACAGGTGAGATGGATGGATGCCATCCTAGAGTATATTATAATCCAGTCAGGATTCATAAGAGGCACCAACAGAAGGACTAAAATGAAACAAAAGTTGAGCAATCTTGAAGCAGAGATTTAACAAGCAAAAAACAAAATGAAGTCACACAAGATGTGTAGTGTGAGCAGCCTAAAATAGAAATATAACAGTTTAACAGCCAATCAACAGCTATATGATTTAGGAACAGAGACATTTTATTCATTTTTATGGCTCCTTATTTGTATGAAATGATTTTGAGAACCTTCCAAATATGGACTTGAGACTACAATAAAAATAAATCATTAAATTTTAAAATTTCTACTTTTAGTGATTTTATCCTAGGTTTTAGTTCAATATGGTTTTCAATAGCAACATTTTTGACTGCGCCAGCAGCAAGCCAATGGCAGCCAAGCCAGCTTCAATGGAGGCAAGGCTCAGAACGTGAGAGGCACCTGTTTACACCCAAGCCTTTGAGGTGGGTAACAAGGAAGATGACCTGTTACCTGATCCCTGACCCATATGGCTTTGACTTGTTCAGTAGTCACCTAGTGTCTAGCTCTGCCCCTGCTCCTGTACCCACCCCCGCACAAGCTGCCCACCAACTAACCAAAAAGGATGATAACCTTGATTTGGAACAACTTCCTGCCACCACCCAACCTGCCCCCCAAAGCCAATCAGGCTTCAGCTCCCCTGTCCCAGCGCCCCAAACACAGAATCATTACTGCCCAAATTCTTCAGGAGATTGTGGCACTAAACTTGCAGGGTCTGTCCTGGGAGCAGATTGCTGCCCAGTTGCAAGTTTACCTGGGATACTATAATGCGGGAGTTCAACAACCTGATGAACAGAGGGAATCTGATTGGGACAGCCAAGAAGCCCAAGAAGGCCCCCAAGTCACAAATATCTGAGGCATACCCAATAATGCTTGACCTCCTCTAGCAGGATCCCAAGCTTCCTTTGACCCAGGTCCAGAAGCAACTTGCGCACCATGGCATTTGGGTGTCTGAGTGCATGGTGCAGCTCTGGATGTATGGGAAGGTGGCTTCTGATACGGGTTCTTACCAATTTTGCTGGCAACCAATGGGATGGCGCTGCAGATTCCCCATATGATCTAGCCCATTGAATCCACCCTAGTCAGATGCCTGACAAGTTTGTCTGATGATGTCATGTTTGTCTCTTACTACAAGTTATCAATTGCATTTGATAATTTTGGTGAGCAAGGAAAAGCCGCTGCCAAGAATAGAAGGAAGAAGGTCAAGAAAGGGAATTTCATTGGTGAGTTTCTGGCTGTTTCAGCCAAGGGTTCTGTTTATTATCAGAAAAACCCAGATTTTACCAATGGCTACAAGTACAACAACATCCTCAGTGGATTAATTGACTCCTGGGATGGCTCAAATTCCAAGCACCAAGTTTTATTGAGCCACCAGATGGAGGGTAGCTTCACTGCCCCTCAAGGACATCCAGGAACACGGGCACCAGGCCTCTGTGTACCCAGCTGGTCACACTGACATCCATCTGGCTGATGTTGTGTTCTTTAATATTAGAGATACACTCCGGGAGCGCTGCCCTCAGGCTTTCAACAACCTCTATCTTGGGGTCCTTGACCACAATTCTCTATTTGGTCACTAAATGGTGGCTGACTTGTTTTGCCCAAATTGTCTTCCACGTGAACATGGGTAACCAATCACGTAAGGATAAGCACCTCCCACCCTGTGCCACAGCCACCTACTAGCCCATCTAGCCAATGACAGACAAGGAATATAACAAGTGTTATATAGTGGCTATAATGTGCAATCCTTCTATCCCTATCCCCACCACCACACCCCCACCTTCCAGCCCCACCCACCCAATCCCAGACCCCCCAGGCCAGCACTGCCTCTACGTCTTCCTTCTTGCGCCATTCTGCCTACTAGGCATCACTCTTCCTCCCCCATTAAACCCCCTGTTGCCAAAAATTTTCTATTTATATCTATCTTTATTTTGAATTTCAATTGTCCATGTTCTCTTTGTTTATAGTTGGCTTTATTCTTTATGTTCAGCTTATTTCTATAAAATCATATATTTATCTGATATGTATCTAGATCCAGAACACAGTTATTTTTAGCACTTTGCACAGTCCTTTGTGAAAATATTAACAAAAATTTGATGATCAGCTAAATTTGAATTAGAAATTTATAGGTTAATTGTATTTAGGTAAAGTTGTTAATGATCTGAATTCAAAACCTTAATGATAAACTTTAAGCCAATCAGGAGCCAAGTGATAAAGTGATTGTTGTGACATAAAGGGACATTCAATAATTTCTTTGGTGTATGTGCGCTAATTAATATGATTGGCTGGATCTTTTGCTATGGTGTGTCATTGTTGCTATGGAAAGTTGTTGGTGGAATAGTGCCCAATCAGCTGCTAGGTTAGCACTAGTCCACCAAAACTTTCCACAGCAGCAATGATGCACAATGGCAAAAAATCCAGCCAATCATATTAATTAGCACACATGCACCAAAGAATTATTGAGTGACCCTTTATGCCACAACAATCACTTTATCGATTGGCTCCTGATTGGCTTAAAGTTTATCATTAAGGTTTTGAATTTGGATCAGTAACAACTTTATCTAAATACAATTAACCTATAATTTTTGAATTCAAATTTAGTTGATCACCAAATTGTTGTTAATATTTTCACAAGGGGCTGTGCAAAGTGATAAAAATAATATTGCAATTAAAGAAACAATGCCAACATAAAGCAAACAACACATATTGAGATGGGCATAAAACATATACACAATAGGGGGAAAATGGGATATTGGAGTAATGTGAAAACAAACAGGGATAACAAAGAGGCAATAGTATCAGAATAATACAGATTTTATTGGGGTGAAAGCTATAAAAACATATGGAAAGGTTAGTAAAAAATCATTGAGAGAATTGGAGAAGCTTTTGAAGGATCATGACTCTGCCCGTTGCAGAGATCAAAGAAATTGACTGCAAAGTCAAAGAAAAAGTCAAAGCTGCTGTTGTCAAAGCCAAGAAACTTGACAGGGTGACATCCAAGGCATTAATGACCAAAATGCCCGACACATCAGAGAAGACCATTGAGCGCCTGCTCAACATTCAAAAAACAGTGGTTGAGGGCTTGCAATTCAAGTTCTTTGCCCTCTCCACACTGTCTGTCTGGAGAGATGACCCTGAAATGTATGCCCACCTAAAACCTACCAAGCAGGCAAGGACAGAGGATAAAGAATTGCTCACGCAACTGCTTGCGCTGAGAATGGCAAAGCCTGCCAAAGCCACAGGCAAGGAGGAAACCCACAAAGGTACATAAAAAATTATAATTAATAAAAATTTCAAAATACTTACCTTTTTTGATAGAAAACATTGACAGTGAACTCTGCCAGGTCCTGGTTCCTTTTGTACCTGCCACGTTTTATGCCAACTACACTAATCATGTGGCCAAACAGCTCTATCTGTCTCCCCTGTCTTGTGGGAGCTTGAAGACAGGGTCCATGGTACCTTTCTAATGACAAGGGACGCACTAGCTGGGCTGACGCACACTGAGGGGGCATTTGAGTGGGAAGTTACTGCCTACAAGGGTGCCCAATTGGTCTGCCTGGACCTGGTATCCCTCAATGGAGTTTACTGTGCAAACTCTATTGTTCTTGTTTGGGAAGATCCTGGAGACGCTCCTGATTCAAGAATGTACCAGAGATAGGCTGGGTCCATGCGGCTGCCTGCTTCTGCTTCCCAGTAGAGCATACCATCTCCTACCTCTTGGACAACTTTGGGCATGTGGTGTCAAAACTGGCTGTTGCAGACGCAACAGCTGTAAAGAAGACAAAAGCTCCTCCTGGCAGACTTTGGGATGGCCTGGAGTGCCAACAAGACAGGGATCCTGCAAGAAATGGAGCTGACTTTTGCAAAGACAAAGCATTAGAAGAAGATCATCACAGTATACAACAAACTTTGAACGTTTACAGAAGCCTTTGCTGGGCAAAAGACTTCACCTTGTTGTTTACCTGGGGTTCCTCTTCTACTTTGGGATGGATGCATCTATAGAGGACCTGGACAGGGTCCTTCTTGGGATCAACAAGGCCAGGCTCTCCCTGGATGGGAAGAAGGTCCCCCCGGATATAACTTGGTGGACCACATTATCCAGGACGCCCTGGTCCTGGCTGGCATCTTTGGGTTTGCAGCCCTGCCAGAAAAGCTGCTCCTGCATTCTCACCTAACAATACTCCCTTTTACCAGCCTGCTGTGAATATTTTAATCAGGGTGTATCCACTGTCCACAGTGTGGCAGTGGAGGTTGTGTGCCACCTCCATTGCAGGGGTGGGTACATACCGCCAAACCCATTATAGGTGCCCTTAAAATTTTCTCTATATCAATAAACATCTTTGTACTTAAGATTATTTTTATTATAAATAATTTTTATAAGTCTTATTTTAGCAAACAAGATTTGCAAAATATATCACAGAGAAGGTCCTAATAAACACATAATAATATATGTTAATAAAATATACTTTTAGATTTATACACTTTACATTTAACGTTTTTAATTTGATTTTTATATTTATTTGACAAAAGTGATATTAATATATTTGCATAATCCAGTATTGAGTGTTTGGGATAACCTCAGATGGCATAATAAAAAATATAATATAAAATAAATAAACTACTTACCCATTGATTGTCTTGCAAAATGTGATTGTGGGCTAGGAAGCTTCTAAATATAAAATGATAATTTTTAAATCTTAAATAGTAGATTAGAGAATATAAAAAAGTTGGACACACTAAGCCTTTAATTGATTGGCTGTTTGACTAGGCATACAGGGATGAACAAATCAGCCTGGCCATAGAATTTGGCCACAGTCTCAGCTGGGAGGGTGTGGATCCCGGCCTGCAGCAAATCAAAGAGGTCATCAGTCCCAGTTGGGGTTTCTTTCTTGACAACTTGCTTGAGCCACCCAAAGACTTCCTCAATGGGATTTAGGAAGGGCAAATAGACAGGGAGGAAGAGAAGGCTCAAATTTGACATGGCTAACTGCTGGGGGCCCACTGCAATGCTGGTGCCAATCATGGGGAATTCCTTGAGAATATCAGTTACCTTATGGAGACCAACCTTATCCAGCACAATTACGTTGGTGAAGCCTGGGCTTGTGCGCCTCACGTGCTCCTGGACCAATTGGAGAAATGATAGGATGGTCTGGTTATTGTGAGATATCAAAATCATTTGGTACAGCTTGACCCCCTTTGGACCAAGAAGAGCAACCATCAAATAGGCTAAGGCGCAGACTGCAGCACACTGAGCCATCCTGTCATTTGAGCCTTTGGGGACATACCCATACCCATTGCACATTGATAAAGCAAATGTTGATTTGTCAATATAGTAAAATTTGACTGACCTCTTGGCTTTGAGGGCAGTGTACACCTCTGCGTATTTTTTCCAGATGTCAATTTTGGCTGGACTATTACAATTGTATGGGGATGCCCCAAGCTTTTTCCAGGAAAAGCACATTTCCTTGAGCAGATGGTAGTAAAAGGAAATTGAGGCCTCAACCCCAAAAGTAGATTTGACCATGGCCTGTATATTTGCCAGTTCAAGATGGCAGTCCCAGGTTATCCACTGGTGGATTGCCCATTTGTGCTCCTTGGTGAGCATGGTAGAAACACGCAAGGATTTCTCTGCGGCAAAGACTTGGCCAGTATTGATGAAGTTGTTGAAGGTCTTTGAGGCGTACTTGGGATCCACCCCAACAAGAGCTGCAGCTGCCTTGTAATCACCAGATTCCTACATTAGCTTAAGCAGGATGATATGTTTGATATCAGGGATGTGCTTATGGGTGGGCGTTTTGGCAGCAGGGATTGACTTGTTGGCATTGGACACAACACAGGGCATGGGTACCTTGTTGTAGAAGGCTGCAACCTTTTTGAGCACTAACTGTTCCTCATCAGTTCTGAAGAACTTAGGCTCCTTGTACTCTTCCTGATTGCCATCACTAATGTAAGGCTTATAGCTAGTATCAAGTACAGGCTTTAACTTCTCCAGCATGGCTGACAGGATCAACTCTTGCTAGTACACAACGTCAAACACATACAAAGTAAGTTCTATCTCCTTGTTTCTAACTGTTTTTGTAGTGGTGACCTTGGTGGGCTTCCAGATCAGCTTGGGGACCCAAGGGTTGATGCTCTGCACCCTAGCAGCTTGTGCTCCTTGAACTGGCTGTTTCAGTGCAGCGTCACTATTGATCTCTCCTCTCCTGTCTCCTTCCTGAGTAGGCATTTGGGTTGCACCACCTCTGTTCTTTGACCCGTGGGGGCAACTGTAACTGCGGCGCACAACAGGTGCATTGGTACTCTATTGTTGTGTTTCTTTTATTTTGAAAGTTTAATAAAATACTAAATAAATTTCAATTAAGTTACTCCCTAATTTTAATTTTTGCTTTTTATCTGAATATGGATATTTGATTAATATTTTTCCCACACAACTACCTGTTTATAGATCTTTTATTTCTTAATTAGTTGTTTTTGGTTTTATAACACCCATTTTAGAATATCCAAAATAATTTTCATCCATTTTCCCAGATTTTACTGCCAAATTCAAACACCCAACAAAATATTTTTAAAATTTATGTTTCAGATTGTGTGCCCTATTTTAGATACCTTGGTATCATTCTTGATTACATTCAATTGCACACAACATTTGAGTGATTTTGTTTACATAGTGAGTTGCTATTGTGTTTTGTTTTTGGATTAGGTTTTGGCTCACTGTGCTTGGGTGTTTTTTGTCACAGCTTCACATAGTAAACATATGTACCCCAAAAGTCAACCCACACCATTTTGTTTTGTGAATTAATGTATTTCAGATTGTATTTTGAATAGTTTTGCTTTGCGTGTGAGCACTTCTTTGCTGTATTGACCCATTTCGCCAATTAATACCAAAAAATCCTGTTAAGAGAGTGTATATTTTACTCTGATAGTTGGAATTTTCTTAAATCTGAAATCATTTCATTTAATTCTGAGGTATTTTTGGTTGTTGCCATAGCTTTTAAAACTATTGTATAAATTAGAAGTATATTTTTATTAACATATATTATTATGTGTTTATTAAGACCTTCTCTGTGATATATTTTAAAAAATTTGTTTGTTAAAATAAGAATTATAAAAATTATTTATAATAAAAATAATCTTAAGTGCAAAGATATTTATTGGAAAAGAGAGTTTTAAGGGCGCCTGTAATGGGGTTGGCGGTATGTACCCACCCCTTGATGGAGGTGGCCCACAACCTCCAATGCCACACTGTGAACAGTGGATACATCCTTATTGAAATACTCCCTCCTGCTGGTGAAAGGTAGTAGGGTCAGGTGGGAGTGAAGCAGCAGCTTTTCAGGCGGGGCTGCAAACCCATATATCCCAGCCAGGACCAGGGCGTCCTGTATCATATAGTCAACTGAGTTGTATCCTGGGAGGACCTTCTTCCCATCCAGGGAGAGCCAGGCTTTGTCAATCCCAAGAAGGACCCCATCTAGGTCCTCCACGCTGGCAACCATTCCAAAGTAGAAGAGATACCTAAGGTGAACCACCAGATGAAGCCTTTGCCCAGCAAAGGCTTCAGTAAAATCCACTAAAAACCACTGGGTCCAGGCGGACCAGTTGGGCATCCTTGTAGGCAGTTACTGCCCACTTAGATGCCCCCTCAGAATGTGTCAGCCCAGCTAGTGTGTCCCTTGTCATTGGGAAGGACCCACAAATTCTGTCTTCAAGCTACTGCAAGACAGGGGGGGACAGAAACAGCTGCCTAGCCACATGATTGGTGTAGTTGGCATAGAAGGTGGGGGGACAAAATGGGACCAGGACCCGGCAGAGTTCAACTGCCAACGTTTTTTAACAAAAAAGATAAGTATTTGGAAATTTTTTATTAATTTTATTTTTTAGGTTACTTTTGCTGGGTTCCTCCTTGCCTGCGGTTTTGGCAGGCTTGGCCATTCTTGGCTCAAGAAGTTGAGCAGGTGATTCAGTATTCTCTTTCCTTGTGCACTTTTCAGGTTTCAGGTGGGCATACATTTCAGGGCTGTCAACCCAGACAGACGGCACAGAAAGATTGTATGCCTTAAAATGGAGGCCATCAACCACTGTCTTCTAAATGTTTAGTAAGCTCTCAATTGTCTTCTCAGGGGTGTGTGGCATTTTGGTCATTAATGCCTTGGATGTCACCCTGTCAAGTTTCTTGGCTCTGTCAAGGATGGCAGGCTTAGACTTTTGCTTTGACTTTGTAGTCAATTTCTTTGATCTCTGCAATAGGAGAGTCATGGTCCTTCAAAAGCTTCTCCAATTCTATCAATGATTTTTTACTAACCTTTCCTTATGTTTTTATAGCTTTCCTCCCAATAAAATCTGTATTATTCTGGTAATATTGGCTCTTTGTCTATCCCTGTTTGTCTTCACATTACTCCAATATCCCATTTTCTCCCTATTGTGTATATGTTTTATGCCCATCTCAATATGTGTTGTTTGCTTTGTGTTGGCATTGTTTCTTTAATTGCAATATTATTTTTATCACTTTGCACAGCCCCTTGTGAAAATATTAACAACAATTTGGTGATCAGCTAAATTTGAATTCAGAAATTTATAGGTTAATTGTGTTTAGGTAAAGTTGTTAATAATCTGAATTCAAAACCTTAATGATAAACTTTAAGCCAATCAGGAGCCAAGTGATAAAGTGATTGTTGTGGCATAAAGGGTCACTCAATAATTCTTTGGTGCATGTGCGCTAATTAATATGATTGGCTGGATTTTTTGCCATTTTGCATCATTGCTGCTGTGGAAAGTTTTGGTGGACTAGTGCTAACCTAGCAGCTGATTGGGCACTATTCCATCAACAACTTTCCACAGCAACAATGACGCACAATAGCAAAAGATCCAGCCAATCATATTAATTAGCGCATATGCACCAAAGAAATTATTGAATGACCCTTTATGTCACAACAATCACTTTATCACTTGGCTCCTGATTGGCTTAAAGTTTATCATTAAGGTTTTGAATTCAGATCAGTAACAACTTTACCTAAACATAATTAACCTATAAATTTCTAATTCAAATTTAGTTGATCACCAAATTGTTGTTAATATTTTCACAAGGGGCTGTGCAAAGTGCTAAAAATAACTGTGTTCTGGATCTAGATACATAGCATAGTAAATATATGATTTTATAGAAATAAGCTGAACATAAAGAATAAAGCCAACTATAAACAAAGAGAACATGGGCAATTGAAATTCAAAATAAAGATAGATATAAATAGAAATTTTTTGGCAACAGGGGGTTTATTGAGGTGGGGAAGAGTGATGCCTAGTAGGCAGAATGGCGCAGGAAGGAGGAAGTAGAGGCAGTGCTGGCCTGGGGGGTCTGGGATTGGGTAGGTTGGGTTTGAAGGCGGGGGGTGTTGGTGGTGGGGGTAGGGATAGAAGGATTGCACGTTATAGCCACCATATAACACTTGTTATATTCCTTGTCTGTCATTGGCTAGATGGGCTGGTAGGTGGCTGTGGCACAGGGTGGGAGGCGTTTATCTTTACGTGATTGGTTGCCCATGTTCACATGGAAGACAATTTGGGCAAAAAAGTCAGCCACCATTTAGTGACCAAAGAGAGAATTGTGGTCAAGGACCCTAAGATAGAGGTTGTTAAAAGCCTGAGGGCAGCGCTCCTGGAGTGTATCTCCAATATTAAAGAACACAACATCAGCCAGGTGGATGTCAGTGTGACCAGCTGGGTACACAGAGGCCTGGTGCCTGTGTTCCTGGATGTCCTTGAGGGGCAGTGAAGCTACCCTCCATCTGGTGGCTCAATAAAATTTGATGCTTGGAATTTGAGCCATCCCAGGAGTCAAGTATTCCACTGAGGGTGTGGCTGTAATTGTAGCCATTGGTAAAATCTGTGTTTTTCTGATAATAAACAGAACCCTTGGCTGAAACAGCCAGAAACTCACCAATTAAATCCCCCTTCTTGACCTTCTTCCTTCTATTCTTGGCAGCAGCTTTTCCTTGCTCACCAAAATCATCAAATGCTATTGATAGCTTATAGTAGGAGATAAACATCACATCATCAGACAAACTTGTCAGGGATTTGAATAGGGTGGACTCAATGGCTGGATCATATGGGGAATCTTCAGTGCCATCCCATTGGTCACCAGCAAAATTGGTAAGAACCCAAATCAAAGCCACCTTCCCATACATCCAGAGCTGCACCATGTGCTCAGACACCCAAATGCCATGGTGCACAAGTTGCTTCTGGACCTTGGTCAAAGGAAGCTTGGGATTCTGCTGTAGGAGGTCAAGCATTATTGGGTATGCCTTGGATGATTTGGGACTTAGGGGCCTTCTTGGGCTTTTTGGCTGTCCCAATCAGATTCCCCTTGTTCATTAGGTTGTTGAACTCCTGCATTATGGTGGCCCAGGTAAACTTCAATTGGTCAGCGATATGATCCCAGGACAGACCCTGCAGGTTCAGGGCCACAATTTCCTGAAGAATTTGGGCGGTAATTATTCTGTGTTTGGGGCGCTGGGCCAGGGGAGCTGAAGCCTGATTGGCTGTAGGGGAGCAGGTTGGCTGGTGGCAGGAAGATGTTCCAAATAAGGGTTACCATCCTGATTGGTTGGTTGACAGGCAGCTTGTGCGGGGGTGGGTATTGGAGCAGGGGCAGAGCTAGAGGTAACCGCCAGAATTAACTCATTCTGCAAATTGACTTACTATATGTCAACAATCAGAATTAAAAATACTTTAATGTCAACAGCATTGAAAATTCAGAATTAAGTTTTAACTCATGCAGACTACTAAATGTTGACACTTTTTTAATAAGCAGAAACCTGTTTCCTGAACATTTTACTTAATAAAAATTAATCTTCAAGATACTTTTTAGGGTAATGTGACAACATAGATTTTAAAAAGTCCATAAAAATTTATACATGACAATTTAAAAAATTCATAAAAATACACTTCAAAAATAATTCACTCTGAAATTAGCTATCTTTACTATAATAATTTTTTCTCACTTATAAAAACAAAAAAATCAAATACACAAAAATATACTACATAAAATTTTACGCATTATAGGAAATATAATAATCAGAAACAGTAATATGAATTTTTTTCTATATTAAAAACTACAAAAAACATATAATTTACTTGTAAAATACCAATATAGGTCATGTAATACAGTCTAAAGCATCAGACTATCAATAGAAAATCAATGATTTTATAAAAGCAGTATCATAAAATATTAGTGAGTCATTTAGAATAACTATTTTTTTAAAAATATTATACTTAACATATAAGAACTATATACAAAATTAGGCAATACTCAATGAATTTAATTAAAAGCTAGACATGATCACCTGGTTGCCATTAAGAGCTGTGGCAATCTTCTTGATGTATTTCCCAATCTCTGAAAGCTTATATTTGGCCTTGACAACGTCCTTGATCTTCTCTTGATATTGTTTCTCTTTGGTGGTTCTCTTCTTCTTGGATGGGCAGTTCTCAATATCTCTGATGGATGCAGCAGTCTTCCTCTGTTGGACTTTGAGGTGCTTGTAGAAGGTGTTGTATCTGGGCTTGATTCCAAAGGAGGACTTGATATGCTTATGCCAGCCCTTCAAAGATGGAGTATTTTTCATCTCATCCTTAAGAACTGCCTGGTAGTAGTTCCAGTTGGCCTTGGCTTTGGCTCTGGGCTTGCTCTGGCGCTTAGTGACCTTACGTCCAATTCACTGTGGTTCATAATATTCAATGAAAGGGTAGAAGGCACCATCATGTTTCTTGGAATATGGATCCTGGCATAGGAGCTCAAAGGCTTGTCTAGTATGCTCTGGCTTTACAAAGGCTAGTGCTATAAACTGCTAAATTAAGAACTTGCACTTTCCTGATGTATCTAGATGGTGGAGCTTGCTGAGCTCAGGTAGACCCTTTAGTTGCCTGTTGACAGCCTGTCAATAATGGGAAAAAAACACCCCTGGACCTCTCCATCAAAGGTGTTTAAAAAAGCATTATACTGGGCAGTTTCATAGTCCATTATTATAGTTGAGGGGCCAAGTGCTTTATCATGAGCTTCTTGTTCTTCAGCAAGAGTGGCTTCATCCTTTTCATCATCATCTGGATTGGCTCTAGTGTTATGGCCAGGGGGACTCTTTTTATTATTGGGTAGGGCTTTGATGCCCTCCTGAAGAATTTTGAAGGCCTTTGTTTAGATCTCTTCTGTTGCCCCAGGAAGCAGAAAGTAGGCAAATGGGAGCACCTTGCCTTCAATAAGGGAATGTACAACCCATAGTTGGTAAAAAAGGCGGGGGCATACTGCAAAGGTACCATCACATACCCAGGTCTTTGAATCTCTTAACTGCTCCAGTTTTGTTGTGTAGCATAGCATATGATTCTTGCCTCTGCTGTAGGCCCATCATCATGTAAAAGAAATACCTCATCACCATCCAACATCTTTAACTCCTCTGTCAAGACTAAGTCTCCTTGAACCATGGCTGATTTCTTATGGGGGACTGGGTCACGGCATTTGTCACATATGTACTTCACTAACTGGTTGCAGTCAGGGATAAGCTTCAGGTTCTCATTACTTAGGTAAGTGGTGGCCTTAACTGCCAGATCAGAAGCCTTGATGTCTTTGGAGACTGGGACCATTTGGTAGAGGTACCACTTTAGAAGCTTTTCAATAAGATTGATTGGAGCATTGTATGTGTGCTCTCCTTTTTCACTAGTGACTTTATCCCATCTTTGTGTTTTGATCCTGGCAGCGCAGATTCTATCTTCACACACATAATGCTTGCTTTTTCCTGCTCTCTTTTGATTGTTGCAATTAAAAACATAGCCATCACAGACTAAACTTTCACCTCCTTTGACAGACATTAGAGGGGAAACCTGAGGGAACTTCTTTGGGAGCTTAAACTCTCCTTTGATGTTACATATATTGTGAACCTTTAGGGGATCCCATGGGCCAATTAGTGCTTGATGATAGTCAGACAGGTAATCATTGGGATCTTCTTTATTGATACTTGATGAGGAGGATAGAGGTGCAGATTTTTTGGGCAGTGGAGGGGAATTATCTGAAGTTGGATTCTTGAGCTTCTTGGACTGGGATGAGCTTGATTCCTTGGGGCTTGATTCCTTTGAGCTTGATTCATCTGGGCTTGACTGGGGTTCTGGACTCTTGGGTATCTTCTTTCTTCCTTGCTTGTTTAGTGAAACCTCATCTTCTTCTGATTGGTACCAGCTTGGAGAAGAGGAGGGGTCAGGGAAGGGCTCTTTGCTTTCAGGGTCTGGGGTCTTCTCCTTTGTCTTCTCTTTCTTTGAGGGCTCTTTGGCTGGTTTTTTGTTGGGGTAGGGACTTTGGGCCTTTCCAGAGGCTTTGGAAAATTTCTTGGTTGACTTGGGGTTTTTTGTTGCTTCTTGGAAGATTTTTCCTACAATAGTTAGAGTATAGTTCATAAAGTAAGAATAATCAGTTGGAAAATGAATAAAATTAAATAATAATCACTTTTTTTATTTTTTTATTTTTTAATTAAATAGTTTATAGAAGTATGGAAAGTAATTTTAGAGCTAGTTTATTATTAAAGAATAGAAAAAAACATGTTTAAATAAAAAGTTGACATTCTGGTAGTCAGAATAGTCAAAATTATTTAATTTAGTTTGTCAGCATAAAAAACGCTATAATTTTGACTGTCAACATACTGACAGTCAGCATTAAACTAGAAAAACACTATGTAAATCACTTATAAAGCTTAGTTAATATTTTCCAGAGTTGGTTTTTTAAGGCCAAAATGATTATTTTTAAATTTAAAAATTTAAAGATTTGCATATGTAACTTATGAAACCTAAATGATAGGGATTGTAGAGGGAAGTCTGAAGTACATACCTGAGTACTTTGGCCTGAATTATCATACCATTGTATGTGTGCTTTTTGTTAAGCAGAAGTCTTTTACTAATAAACCAGTGAAGGTGTTGACATTCAGGAAGTCAGTGTTCTTTTATAGTAGCTCTCCTATTAAATCTCACTTAAATTATATCACTTTGTTTTCTTGGCCAAAACCCTTTGTTGCAATTTAGGGGACTTGTTAATTTGACACAAAGTCAACATTACAAATACATATATAATTTCTAGTTTCAACATATGTGTTTTGGCTTGATTGGACTTCCAGAAATAAGCTATAGTTTATCCAGTGAGCTTATAATAACAGTACATATCTAAATAATACAAATAACACTATGAAAGTTGACATATGTCTTTTTTCAATGCTTATCTTAATATATATTTAATAAAAACAGTAGTATAAAATATAAAAAAAGATATTTTTATAATATTGTGTGTTTTATTAAGAAATTTATGGATTCTTATTTGGGGTCAACATCCAGATATTACTTACTGTAGTTGACCTTAGTGTAAAAGTACAAAGAAACTTACATTTTCATAGTAAATTATATTAGGTTTTTGGCTTAAAGTTAAGTCTTTGTTTAAATGATGTTAACATTATGCCTGTTCCTTTTTAATTTTGAAATTCTGATTTAATAATTCACTATGAAAAATTAGCTTAGTTTTGGAAATGCCTGATTCTGGCAGATAAATACTAAAACAATGTTGACTTACTGAATGTTGACAAATTGTTGACATTCAGTAAGTTGACTTGCGGAATGAGTTAATTCTGGCAGTTGCCAAGCTAGACACTAGGTGACTACTGAACAAGTCAAAGCCATATGGGTCAGGGATCAGGTACAGGTCATCTTCCTTGTTACCCACCTCAAAGGCTTGGATGTAAACAGGTGCCTCCACGTTCTGAGCCTTGCCTCTATTGAAGCTGTGCTTGGCTGCTGGCGCCGTCAAAGATATTGCTAGTAAAAACCATTGTAAAAAACCTAGGATAAAATCACTAAAAGTAGAAATTTTAAAATTTAATGATTTATTTTTATTGTAATCTTGGTTTCATATTTGCAAGGTTCTCAAAACCATTTCATACAAATCTGAAGCCATGACAATGAATAAAATGCCTCTGTTCCTAAATCAGATAGCTGTTGATTAGCTGTTAAATGTTATATTTCTATTTTAGGCTGCTCACACTACACATCTTGTGTGACTTCATTTTGTTTTATGCTTGTTGATTCTTGCTTCTAGATTGCCCAAATTTTGTTTCATTTTAGTCCTTCTGTTGGCAACAGCGCCCATGTTGACACTTTGTCAACACGGCCACTGTCAACTCAAAACTCTAAATCTCCTATGTTTTTTGCTAGTTGTGCTAGCTTAATTCTTTTTTTAAAGTGTTCAGGGGTGCAAACCCAGAAGACACGACAAAATTGTGGCCATCTTGACACAATTTAATATTAAGTTAATAAAAAACTTGATTTAACCAGATTTTTCCTTTACATTTACTAATAAAAATTAGTTTATTTTTATTCAATTTCACGATGTAAAAGTGTCAATGTCGACACTTTTTAAGCCAAACTTATTTTTAATAACAAAACTGAAGCATCTACAGTAAAAAAAGTGCGCATTTAAAAATATTTTTTTATTGAATTATTATATTGAAAAAGACAGTGCACATATATTTGATTGTTGGAATGTTCATGTTATATATTATGTGGCACTTATTACGGCTTTAATATATTAAGTGATTTGGATGCTAACGGTGATCCAATAATTTAAGGTGACTTACTATGTAAGTTACTATAGAATTTATTATTAAAAATAATGTCAACACTCGTAAATGTCGTTTATTTGCTTGTGATCACCCCCTGGGGTGGAGTTAAGCAAATTAGAGTGGCACAATTAAGCCTAGATTAATATGCCACCTCATATAAAGAATGTTGTAAGTGACGTTGTCAACACTTTACCCTTTTCAATATCTACCAACAACTTATTAACAACTTTACTTAAGCGCAATAGTAAAATATCATATTACCACTATCCAAATATAATTTTTAATAAAGAAATAAAGAACCTTGATACTTTTTTAACTTATTTTTATATGTGAACAAAATACACAGGAAACAGTTAATTTTTTGCTAGCCCGCGTAAATTTAATTAAGGTACTATGTTTTTTCATAGTAATTTTCAAAATAATGTCAACAGTGAGAATGTTGTCAAAAATAATGTCTACAATTTTTGTAATTGACAGTGAGAATTCAGCTTTTTTTAATTGTCACTCATAATGTGGGCTTTTCACTTCTCACATATAAAACTTTATGTTTTATATAATAAAAACTTCTCATTTTTTGATATGTTGTATTTTTGACTTAGCTTTTTCATATTTTTGAATTTTTAAAATAAAATCTATATCTAAATATAATACTTTCATATATTTCTCTTAACTTTTATCTTGTTATTTATAACTTTAATAAAATAAAAACTATACAAGTATTTTTAACATTTAAATGTAAGAAAAACCATCTAAGATTTACTTTTTGTATATTATGCTTTTTAAGTTGTTTTGTTTGTTTTTTAATACTTTGATTTATTTTAAACCATTTTACTTATTATTTTAGGACAAGAACACCTCCAAACAGCCAAAGGGTACCAAGCGTCCCTCCAAGCCCACCAAAGCCACCAAGAAGAAGCCTGTCTTGTCAAAGAAGGCCACCCCCAAACCATCCCCCAAGCCCTCCCCTGAGCCCTCTCCTGAGAAGAGCCCTGCTCATTCCACTGGGGGAGAGGAAACTGATGGCTTTCTTACAGAGCACAGTTTTTACAACTCGGCTTCTGATAAGGAGCCAACCAAGAAGAAGCACTCAGCCCAAAAGTCCCCACCCAAGGATAAGTCTCCTGCACATGAGGAGCACCATAACAAGCCTCCTTCTGCTTCCCCACCCCTGCCAATTTCTCCCCCTTCAAGCTCATCTGGGGATGATTTGAAGCCCCCAATTACTTCCCTGGCTTCCGCCATGCTCCTGCTGGCCCTTGGGGCCCTCTTGTGGCCCACAACATCTGCAACGTTGATGGCAAGTTCAAGGTTCCTTCCACCCTACCCGAGTTTTCCCCATCATGAGTGTTAAAGGTGGGGCAGCCATGGTGGCCAATGGATACATCTTCTCATGCAACAATGCTAACCGGGGCTTTAAGAGCCACCATTACACCTGTGAGGACCGCTCCTGTCCAGTGTGGCTCAACACTGAGTGATGGGACCTGGTCCAAACCATAAAGGGCAAGCATACCTGCATCATGCCCAACACTACCATCTCCCGCCTCCTGAAGTGGTATCTGGTGTAGATTATGCCCACTTCCAAAGACCTTTCTGTCACCCAGCTGGCTGTGCTTGCATGTAAGCACATGTCCCCTACCAACCTCAAGAGGTCCCTACTCACACCCAGTTGGTCAAGTTTGTGAGTGATAGGCGTCAAGCCTCAAACCCCCTGGCCAAGAGTGCCACCAACATCAAGGACCTGGTCCTCACTGATGCCCTCAAGAAGACAGAGGATGGTGAGATGTTCCTGCTCCATGACAATGGGCAGGAAGTGGAGGATAGGATTGTAGCCTACGCCACAACCCAAAACCTGGAGCAGCTGAACACTTCTACCACCTGGCTGTGCGACAGCACATTTGCTACTTACCCCCTCTCTTCAAGAAGCTTTGGGTCCTGCATGGGCAGCTCAATGACCAGGTTATCCCTCTTGTGTTATTTCTCCTTCCTGGTGCCAAGACAGAGGTCTATGCCAGAGCTTTCAAGATTGTCCGGGATGCTTTGAGCTCCCTTCTCACCAACCAGCTCCCCCTCCCATCCACCCCACAAGGGCCAATTCCTCCTCTGCTGAGAAGGATGAGGCAACCTTAGCTGCTGAGCAGCTAGCTCATGCACGCTCACTTGGGCCAAAGGTTATAATAATGGACTTTGAGCAGGCTCAGTTCAGAGACTTCCAGACCACCTTGATGAAGAAGTTCAGGGCTGCTTCTTCCATTTTTGGCAGGCCCTTGTCAAGAATCTCAATAGTGAGAAGGACCTTTTTGACAATTATCTTAACAATGGTAAGGGAAGTGCTGCTTTGTCCTGACCCAGTTTGTTGCCTTGGCTTTTGTGCGCCCAGAGCATACTGGGCTTGGCTTTGAGGCCCTCCAGGAGAATGCTTATATCAAGAAGCACTCCACCATCTTTGAAGGCTACCTGGAGTACTTTGAGCGACAATGGGTGAGCAAGAAGGTGACTGCCTGGAGAGGTAAGAGCAGGGCCACTGCTCCTTGGAACTGTCAAGGCGCCTGCCTCAAGGGGGAGATGAAGACCACCTCTAGCCTTGAGGTTTGGCACAAGCACTTGAAGACCAAGTTTGGGACTAACCCAAAGTTCAACAAGTTCTTCTCCAAGCTGGAGGAGGAGCAGGCCCAGACTGTCTCCAAGTTCCGCAACTTGGCCAATCAGGTGGCCCCCAAGAAGAGGAAGTCTAATTACCAGGACTACCAGGAGGACGTGCAAAAGGTAGTGAAGAAGAAGTACAAGGTGGCAGAGATCAAGAAGTACCTAGAAGATGTTGCAACTGCTCTTGCTGGTGGCTTTAATTAGCCAAATAAACTTTGCTTTGCCTATATATATTTTACTTTTAAACTTTTAATTTTTTTGGATATTACTAATCTTTTTAAGTATAAATGATAAGTTTATAATACAGTTTTAATGTGGTTTAGTAAGAAATATCTTATATTTTGTTAATTTATCTTTAAGCTATGAGATATTTTCAGTTGTGCTTATGAAAAGTATAATAAATTAAATATAGAATTTTTTAATATTTTGTAGTTAGTATTATATCTTATATATCTTTATTTTTGGTTCATTGGAATTTTAATTTTTATGGGATAAAAATAATTTTATAATAAAGAGTGTAATTTACATAGTAAACTGAAAAATAGTTGCTTATATCTCCCTGTTCTTATTACTTATGGTATTTTTTATTGCATTTTTGAACTCTCTGGGGTTATTTTAGTATAATAAAGTATTTTAAAATAATTTTTTATATTAAAAATGTTCAGGGTAAAGTGTGTTGTTAATTAAAAAGTGTCAACATCCAAGAAACAACATTAAGTAAAACCAGGTTGTCACTTTACTAAAGTGTTGACATTAAAAGTGTTGACATAAAGTGTCAACATGGCCACTGTCAACATTTTTAGTGTCAACATGGGCGCTGTTGCCCTTCTGTCAGTGCCTCATATGAATCCTGATTGGATTATAATATACTCCAGGATAGTATCCATCCATCTCACTTGTTGTGCCAGTTCATTTTGTTTGTGGTTTGAACTACATTGCTTGATGTTTGATATAATTTTGTATAATGGGCTAGTGAAATTTAATTTTTTGTTTGAAAGTTCCTTTATTAACTGAAATTTTTCAAATTAATGGAATCCTGAATCTTGCGCAACTTGGATTTTGTTCAAATCTGAAACCATTTTGTTTAAATCTGAGGTATTTTTTGGTTGTTGTCATAGCTTTTAAAACTACTGTAAGGCGTCTATTGATAGCTTGTTGGTAATGAAAGAAAACCCCTTACACCTTGCCATTGAAGGTTTTTACAAAGGCATTAAATTGGGCTGTCTCATAATCCATGATAATTATTTTGGGGCCAAGGGCTCTATTGTGTTCCTTTTTTAGCAGCTAGGGCGACTTCATCTTTATCAGCATCATCAGGATTGGCCCTTGTTAAAGGAACAGGATTCTTTCCAGCCTCATTAGGAATAGCTTTAAGGCCCTTCTGTAGAATCTTAAATGCTCTTAGGTATATATTCTCTGAGACTCCAGGGAAAAAAAATAGGCAAAGAGGAGACTTTATCATCAAGCTGAGTATGCACTAACCACAGCTGATAGAATAACTTAGGATATGTTGCAAATGTTTCATCACAGAGCCAAGTCTTGTTGGTACACAGTTGCTCTAGATTATTATAGGTGGCATAGCATATGATCCTTTCTTTTTTCAGGCTCCTCATTTTGAATAAGGAACTGTTCATTGTCTTGGGTCATCTACAACTCAGGAGTAAGGACCAGGTCTTTTAGTTGGGTTGCATTTTTTCCAATTGGGTTTAGCTCTTGGCGTCTATCACAAATATACTTAACAAGTTGTTCACAGTCAGGGACAAATTTAATGTTATTGTTGCTAAAGTAATTAGTGGTCTTTACTGCCAGGTGATTTGCTTTAATGTCTTTTGATACTGGTAACATTTGGAATAGGTATCATTTGAGAAGCTTCTCAATCAAAGTGGTGGGAGGCATGCAGGTATGTTTCTCCTTTTCCAAGGTAACTTTGTCCCAACCTTTGGTGTTTAGGCGTGCTGGGCAGCCTCTGTCTTCACATGTGAAAATGTTTGCTCTTGCTTTCTTGCTTATTATTATTGCAGTTAAACACATAGTCATTATTGACCATGCTTGGGCCAACTTTGAATGACATTAATGGAAAGAATTGTAGGAATCTCTTTGGTATCTTGAAGGAGCCCTTAACATTGAAAATATTGTGGGCCTTTATTGCATCCCATGACCCAGGAGAAGAGTGTTGAAATTAGGAAAGTACTCATGTTGATCACCATATTCATGTTCACCAGGAAAGGGTTCAGAAGAGGAATTGAAGCTTGTCTTTCATTTCTTCTTATTGATGGGATCTTCATCTCACTCAGACTCATACCAGCTATGGGAGGTGATCCCATCATCAGAGTCCTTCTCAGAAGCTGAAGGTATGGGAGTTTTCTTTTTTGTTCATCTTTTTGTCAAACCGCAGGCTCAACCCACCACCAAGATTCCAACCAAGCGGGTTTGTGACCCACAATCTAATTATCTGGTCACCCAAAGCCAGACTAGGAAGTCACTCAAATTACCAAATCTATCAACTTGAACAGTGTGTCCTTCACGGTGGTCCTTGTTTGGCGCTTGCTCTTTCGGTGCCACCCCTTCTTCCATCCAGCTGTGTGATCACCAATCTTGTTCCTTCTATCCTTGATTCACTGAACTATATAATCATTATCTCTCAATAAAGTTTTTCTTCTTCTAAATATTTTCCCCGTGTCTCTGCTAAAACAGCACAGTTACAACATTTTTTAGGCTGTTTCTTAAGCACTTTTTTGTAGAAGAAGAAGCCTTAGGTTTAACAGTATCCTTGGCGGTTTTTTATTGGTTTTTCCTTTATTAGGCTGGGGGCTCCTTGATTTTTCCTATTAAGAAAAAGGGGTTAGTGAAATAACTATGAGTAAAGTATAGAAAAATGAAGTTAAAGCTGAATTTATATCAAATTATGGAGAATTATTATAAATACTATCAAAAAACCTTAAATAATATTAAGATATGTAGTACTGAGACTTTTCATTAAGAAAAAGTTAAACAAAACTACATTTAAATGTTTAGTGTCAACATTTTAAGTGTTGACATGTATTAAAATTTTGATTCTATAAAGTTGGCCTAAAATATTGTCTTAATTCTGACTGTCAACTTGTAGACAGTCAGCATTTTTGAGGTAAATCACTATGTAAAAAACATATAAATCTTAATTAAATTAAGATCAGGCTTGAAATATAGTCTTAAAATAGGCTATTTGGGGTTTGGGCTATAATAAAGTTATATTCATAATACTTTTAAATACTAAGTACTACATATTTTAATAAGTAGTTTTATTATTGTGTGAAGTTTTGGGGTTCAAAGCTTACCATTATGAAAGTTAAAATTGCTAAGCTGTGTCTTTTTCTTATTAAGCCAGTGAAGGTGTTGACTTTGTTGGTGTTGGCCTTCTTTTATAGTGGAGCTAATATTAAATCTTGCTTAAATTATGTCATTGTGTTTGTTTAAACTTACTGTAAATTCAGAACCTAAACTTAAAAATGCGGGATTGTCAAATCCTTGGTCCAAATTTTGAATCACTTTTGCGGGATGGCCTTTTTTTAATTGAATTGCTTTTTTGAGAATTTATTTGAATATTTGAAAATGCAGGAACTCATAGACACTTTGAAAAGTTCAAGTCAAACTGCATATTTCCTATGGACAAAATGAGTTAACTGGAATCAATTTTGAAGCGTTCAAATCCATCAACCATTTTCATTAAGTTTACTATGTTTTTTGAAATTGCAGGATTGTCAAATCCATGACCTAAATTTCAAATCACTTTTGAATGCCACTAGTAAACTCAGATATTAATTGTGGGAACTGGAATCCAAATTGAATGTACAGTAAGCACACTAGGAAACACCTACCCAAATCAAGAAGCTCCACAACAACTAAAATCAAATGAAAAATTTAATCTTAATAACCATGTTTAGACATAAAAAGTGATTAAACTTTGAAATCATCCAAAACTGGAAAGGATACAATATTATACACTTCAAATTATGGATATAGAAATTATGTTACTATTTAAGGCTAAATCAAAAGAAAACAACTACTCACAAATAAACCAATAAATCCAAATAAATACATATTTAATCTAAAATATATTTTTTATTTTATTCTTATGGACAGACAATCACATTCCCAACCCGCTCCTGCACCAGCCTGCGGGGCAGCCTGTCCATAAGGGCGTCCCAGAGGGTCCAAGAACAGACCCAGAACTCAACTTGAGGGGAGTCATGCCAACACACAGGCCTCCCAAGGTGTCAGCGCCAGCCAACCACCTGCTGCATCTCAAGCCAGGAACAGTACCTGAATCCAAGACAGAAGCTGCTCTCAAAGCCTGCTATAAAAGTCTTCTATACAAAGGTCATTGGGAATAATTAGGTTACATACACCTCCACTGTATAACCAGTTGTCACCCAGCCCCGCACTCTTGATCAAAGATTTGCTACTTCCTTCCCCTGCGTCTTTGACACCTCCTATGAGCCATTGGCCACCACCAAAGAGCCATCTTCACCTATATTGTATACCACCATTGACAGCGCCAGCGAAATCAAGCGTGATCCCACCTTCTACACAAAGGTCCCCATCCCCTGTGTCAAGCCTGATAGCCAGGATGTCACAGTAGCTGCCAAGGGCTGGCATTAGTTGACAGATAGTGAGCGTGAAGCTCTCCTCAACTGCTTGAACAGGGGAATGGTGGTTTGGGATATTGCATCCCAATTTGATGTCATGGCCAGATACATTGCCAACATCAACACCAAGTATGGAAACACCAGGAAAATTGCCAAATCTTCCAAGGCAAAAAGGCAGCCCAAACTCCTTCAGCCTGTTAATATTGATGCAATCAAGCAGTGGGTTACCAAGGATTGCCACCTGGACTCACTTGCTGTTCAATAAATGCTCACCACAGAGTTTGGGCTTTCTGTTTCTAAAACCCTTGTCTACAAAACCATGGTCAAGTTGGGCTTCTTGTGAAAGGTGCTTGGAGCTTCTCCGTACAACAGAAACAATGAGAAGACCATCAAGGATTGACACATTTATGCTGAGACATATCTGGCCCTAAAGGAGACTGGCAACGTACAGTTCTTCTATATTTACAAATTGTCATTTTCCTCCTCACTCAGGTCTAGGAATGGGTGGGTCAAGAAGGGGTCTAAGGACAGCGTAGCCTACTGTGCAGCTGTCTGTTCCCAGACATATTTGATGGTTGCTCTTCTGGGTCCTTGCATTTTAGATCAATACCAGATAATTAAAGGCTCCCATAACAGTGGGACATTTCTTGATTTTCTCCAAACTGTCAAGGAGTATCTCTGGATTAATTACAGCAGTACAACCAACATTGTTGTGTTGGATAATGTCAGGCTCCACAAAGTGGATCTGGTTGTGTCCAAGTTCCCCCCATTGACAAAAACAGCCACACCTCCAGCCACTGGCTTACAGATTGTCCAATGAGACTCCTCTTCCTCCTGCCCTATTCCCCATTCCTGAATCCAATTGAGGAGGTGTTTGGCTGGATCAAGAATAAGGTGAAACAAGGCCTTCCTCAGGACACTGAGGATCTATTCAATATTCTTGAGGTCAGCCAATTTGCAATGCCACCTGATGTGGTGGTGGCTTTTTACAAGCACTCAGAATCCTCCCTCCCCAAAGCCCTGGCCTCTGAGCCAATCAGATAAATGGGCGCTCTGGGTTTTATTTGTTTTTATTTTTATTTATTTTGTTTTTAGTAGGACTCAAAAATTATTATTTATGTATAATGATGTGACATTTGATTGTATTATAGACATATAAGAGTATATAGAAAAGGTAAGTAAAATTAATTATACTAGGTATGAGGAATATGTTTTTATTATAATGCACTGAATATTATATTGACTGTTGCGCTAACAAATAAATAAATTAAAAAAGATAGAAATAGATTAATTTTATTTAAATAATTGTGAATCCTTGTTGGTACTTTGGCTTTGTTAAGCCACAAATTGGACCTTGCAGGTCATCATCTGATACTTATTAAATCAGTGCCACTATAGCCACACAACACGGAAGCCAATGATTTTTATGTATTGCTTACTAATTAGTACTTATGGTGCATGTTAAGAAAATCAAATATATTTATCAAATCATATTACAAGGGAAAGGTAATTTGAGCTTTAAACAATCACTTGTTTAGAATATAAATGGAGCGGGCCTCATGATGCAGATAAATTCAATTCTTGTTGTTTGTATATGTAATAAATGAACCTGTACTCAACGGGCTAGTAAATAAAAACATTTTTAACTTATTTTTATTATTTGACGTGGTTGAAACTATAACTAATGTCTTGTAATAGATTTAGATATATTAATATTATAATTTACCTACTAAAATTTAAAACAATCTTAAAATATTACAAGTAAAATATAATTATAAATCTTAAAAGTTATATATTAAAGTTTAAATATTCAAAATTTAATTATTTTTATTTAATTGTGCTATATTCAATATTTAAATATTATAGATTAAAAGTTTTAATATTGAAATATGTATTATTAAAATTTTAATATTAAATCTTAGATAATAAAATTTTAATATTTAAATATATAAAATAAAAGTTTTACTATAAAAATTTTAATATTATATATCTCAATATTAAAATTTTAGTATTAAAAAGTAAAAAATAAAAAAAATTAATTTGCAAGGGAAAAATATTTATTGGGGGATGCTAATTGCAAAGGGAAATGTGATTATTCTGGGGAATTATACCCCAAAATTAAATTTTCAGCTAATGCGTCTAATTAGATCCATGTACTCTTCTGTACGTGGTGGACAACCCTGGATGCAATTGCCAGAGGGGTGGCGCCCTGTACCCTGGTGGTTGTCAAACATTTAATAAAAGGAAGGCGGGTGAGTGAATTGACTAGTAGGTTTTTTCAGGGGGCACGTAGTACCTGTACAATGTTGCCAATGCAAATGAGTCATACAGGACGTGCTCAACTGTCCTATACCCCTGCAGTGTCTTCTGGCACTCAAGTGCTAACCAGCATATGTTCATTTGAATAGGTACATCCTCCAACTTTTTGATGTTGGTTTTTAATATGCAGTGAAGGAGGATTCCCAGGTATACCGCAATCTGAATTCTTTGCAAGGTATATTTTTCTGAGAACATGCACAGTTTTTTGAATATTTAAACTAACCTATTGATATAGGATGTTTGATTGAAGTTGAAGAGGGTTCTGGGGGCCCAACTTGTATCAGCCCCCTATGCCCTAGCAAATGATATTAATAAAGTTTTAAATGTGTTCACAAGGACTGCGTCCCTGGCTTTGTTTGATAATGTTTTGAATACTTCATTAAAATTTTCAGTTTTTAAATATTTAGTTCCAATTTGAAAGCCAGTTTTTATTAAGTTTTTTCATATTTGTTGATGTTTGCAAATGGGATTTATTGAATGCTTTCATAGATATATTCATTGGAGTTTAACTTGACATCCCCACAAATTTCATTCATTTCTTTGAAGTTGATACTTGATCCTATTTCATATGCTTCCCTCAATCACGGCGAGCACCCCACAGGTGGTAAATATTCCCTATTTTTAGCTTCAATACTTGAAAAATTATTCATATTCTGTTGAATTATTTTATTTATTTGGTTTTTATTTGTTTGTTTTACAGGGGCTACTAGAGACTGGTAACCCCTGTAAAACTAACTCAGCGTATAAGCTGCCACTTCTGTGACCTCATCCCCATTCCTGGTGATGACTAAAATAAATATAATAAAAAAATAAAAAGACTTACTGATTGTTTCCCCTATGGCCCCCTCAGCCACAGGCGCCACCTCAGCAAATTTCATGTGTGTTGGCTGCTCTTCATTAATTTTTCTATTAATTTTCTTATATTTCTTGAAACTTGTGTTTCTTGTTGGTTTTCATTTGATAAAATTTCTGTGTTTCTTGAAGTGCTCCTGCTTCTTGAATGAGCTTTGTTTTTGTCTGTTTCCATTTGGTTGGTTTCCTCTCCATTTGTGTTGATTTCCTTTGAAATTTCATTTCCTTCAATTAGTTTGATTTTTTGAGTATTCTTTCTGTTGGTTTTTGTAAATTCCCACAAGTTGTAACTTTTGCTTTTGAAGTCTAACCGCTTGAGTATTTCCTTTTGAAGATTTAAAATTATTTCCTTGTGTTCTTCATTGACAATTGTTCCCAGGCTGTTTTTTGTGATTTCATTTTGCTGGACCAAGGCCCTTCCCTCATTTTGCAGTTGATTTACCACAAACTCCCTGATGTTGTATTCAAGCTTGACAACCTTTTGGAGGGCTGACTCTAATTTGTTGATAAGTGTGTAAATATTTGACATTATGTTTGAATTCCATAAAAAACTGGTTTTTATAGTTCTACCTTCAATGCATACATATTTTTCATCATCATTAATAAATTAAAGACCATAAATGTAAATATTGCATTAGAATATAGCAATTAGATGTCAACTCTTGATATTTGGAAATTTAATGCATAACTCAATGCATTTTGTTTAATAAAATTCATTTTAAACTTGGCCTTTTTCATTTTAATTTATTAAAACAGATTGTGGTTATATTAGAGAGCCATTAATCACTTAGTAAAAATATTGATACATAGTGCATTTTACAGCCTGTATGTTTACCTATTGGTAATAATTCTATAAACTTTTTAGTTGGATTTTGCAAGGTAGTAATAATGTAATGTGTTAATAAATTACTGTTCATTGTCATTAATTGGCTGATTTTCTTTGATTTGGTGATTGTACATTTTCTTATATTTCCGCACTAGTATCCAATTGGTTGGTTTTACATCCAATCGCACAGGTAATAGGGAATCAAGCCGCCAACCCAAGACCAAATGTGGTCTGAGGTGGCGGCTTGATTTCCTATTGCCTGTGAAAATGGATGTGAAACCAACCAATTGAATACTTGTGCGTAAATATCAGAAAATGCACAAACGTCACAGCAAAGAAAACCAGCCAATTAATGACAACAAACAGTAATATATTAACACATTACATTATTATTACCTTGCAAAATCCAACTAAAAAATTATAGAATTATTACCAATAGGTAAATATACAGGCTGTAAAATGCACTATTTATCAATATTTGTACTAAGCATTAAATGGCTCTCTAATATAAACACAATCTGTTTTAATAAATTACAATGAAAAATGCCAAGTTTACAATGAATTTTATTAATCAAAATGCATTGAGTTATGCACATAATTTTTAAATATCAAGAGTTGACATCTAATTGCTATATTCTAATGCAATATTTACGTTTTTTGTCTTTAATTTAATTATGATGATGAAAAATATGTATGCTAATAATTTTAAGTTATTTGTAAAATGTACAACATTGTATTAATTATGGGAAATGTTGATAATGTAAAAAGAAAATATTATTAATTATAAATTGAACAAAAGATATCAATTTAAATAAGTTGTCATAAAGAAAAGATTTATTTACTAATCAAAGGACAGGAAGGGGAGGGGAGGGAATGGGCAGAATGAAAATTGCCTTCATCTGCGCCTGTGAAAGGGGTGGCATCAGAGATAGTGGGGGAGATTGGTAGTGGCTTGGGAGTCAGGGATGGAAGGCAGGTGGCTTGATGGGGGGGTTGGGGAGGCAGGGTTGGTTGGTTGACTGGGAAGGGGCAGCAAGAGCGGTTTGCTTTAATTGCTTGAATTCTTCTTCTGTCACGTATGTGGGCTTGACAAAACGGATGGATGGGCAAGGGGGAAGGCAAGAGTCCTTTCTGGACTTATCACTATCACTTGCATAGAAGAGGATGAGATCAAATAAGTCCTGGACAGAAACAGAAGGGAAAAGCTCATACCCCTTATCAATTTGGGTGCACAGTTTGTTGTAGGTGGCAGGCTTTAAGCGCCTGAGGGCAGAACCAAAATTGTAGAGACATACATCTGCAAGATGCATGTTGGCGTGGTTAATGGGATAGGACTAACAGGTATGCCCTGCAGCCCTGATTTCTTGGGTTGCCCATTCCTGCTGCTCCATCTCTGCACTCAGTACAACTGTGTGCACGGCGTTTTGTGTGGCCCACTCCTCCAGCATGGCCTTGAGCTCTGTCTGGTAGGCATACCCATCTGCGGTGTTTGATATTGCCAATTAATAATTGACGCTTTATGGGGAAACTGCCAATAAAACCCCCAAAAAACAATTTAAGATTGGGCCGCGCTTGTAAACGTCAGACTGGATACGCTTCTCTCCATAGTCTTGGAAACTTGCAGAAATCTTAGTGTATGATAGGAAGATGACATCATTACGGGCCCTCATTGCCCTCTCTTTAATAAAATTGATGATAATTGAATTGTATGGGTCAGTATCCACCAAACTGGGGCCACCAAGAACCTGATTGGATAGGATTCTGGTGGCAACCACACCTCTGTACATCCACAAATTCACTGTTCTTTTGTTGGTGAAGATGCTGTGGAGTCCCAGCTGGAGACTTACCTGGATCAGGGGCATCTGTGGGTTACGTTCCATAATAGCCATCATAAGGGGATGGGCTGTGTCACTTTTGGTCAAAGTACAGGCACCAGTTGGGGTCTTCTTGGTAGGGGGGCCACAGTTGGAGTGGGCTCGCATGGTTGCAGCCACAGTGGACTTTGCAAAACCCATTGCAGCCGCAATTTCCCCAAGGGACATAAACATCCCTTGCTTTTTGATCATTTTTAAGAACAATCTCTAGAGTGCTTAATTTTCTTCTGCGCCTCACAGGCTGATTGGCTGGAGGCGGGGTGTGTCTGTCTTGGGAACTAGACAGTGCCATCTGATTGGCTGCTTCTGGATTCTGGCTTCCATTGGTGGCCCCATGGCTCACTTGGTCAATTCCAGATGCTAGTGTTGCTGTATGATTTGGGTTAGCAGCTGCCTGTGTGTGATGGGCAAACAGGGCCATGCTTGAGGACGCGGGAGAGAAAAACACACTCTTGGGTAGTGCTTGCAGAGGGGCCTGCGGGTTGGGGTTGCCATAGAGGAAGGCTTCACTATTAGAAGACCCAGTGTAGCCTTGCATAATTTTGTTAAGGCCAGGGAACAGCTTGTTGACTTGGTTGTTATTGGAAGAAGACATAATAAATTTTTTAAAAGACTTAAACTCAAAAAGAGGAATGTATATTTTAGTCAATTTTATTGTTATATATGTTAATTTTGTGAATATTATGATCTAAATTTTAGCCGTCCTAAAATAGAATAGGGTGATTTCTGGGAATGCTTGTGATTCCTAAAAGAAGCAGCACAAATCCACTCTAGATCCTTTAACATCCTTTTTGAGACACCCATAAATTATGTTTATTTCAAATTCCTTGCAATTATGATTTGAAACTTGGTTCTTGGATTTGACAATCCCACAATTTCAGATTTGTTAATTTTTACATGATGTCTATGATTTGTTTGACATACAGGAAATCTCAAATTGTACATAAGAATCCCGCATTTCTGATTCATGTATCCTGCATTTGTTTGCTGAGTTTTGTCTTTTGTTAGTTGAGTTATCTGCTCAAGAGATTTCAAATTTGCCAATTTAAATAAATCAAAAAAAGTCAAATTAAATGGTTGATTTTATTAAATATTTTAATTCTCACTCAGCTGAGTTGCCCGCAAAAGTGATTCAAAATTTGGCCCAAGGATTTGACAATCCCGCATTTTTACGTTCAGGTTCTGAATTTACAGTATAAGGAAAAGGTAATTCAAGTTCTAAACAATCACTTGTTTAGAACTATAGTGGAGCAGGCCGCATGATGCGGATAAATTCAATTCTTGTTGTTTGTCTATGTAATAAATGAACCTGTACTTGACAAGTTAGTAAATAAAAACATTTTTAACTTAGTTTTTTATATTAGACATGGTTGCAACTATAACTAATGTCTTGTAATATATTTAGATACATTAATATTATAATTTACCTATTAAAATTTAAAACAATCTTAAAATATTAAAAGTAAAATTATAATTATAAAACTTAAAATTTATCTATTAAAGTTTAAATATTAAAAGTTAAATATTTTTTAAATATTAAAATTTATTTATTAAAGTTTAAATATTTTTATTTAATTGTGAATTATTTAATATTGAAATATTTAATATTAAAATTTTAGTAATTAAAATATTTAATATTTGTCAAGATTATACTTCTGGGAAGTATAATAAACAAGAAAAAAGGGGAAGATTTAAGAGAAGAATGATACTTTATTGAGTAGAATATAGAATATTATATAGTATCATGGGAAGTCACATACTGTCCATTTATGTCATGGAGGTCATGGGGCTTATCTGAGTAATGTTCCTTTTAATTCATGAGGCTTACTCAAGTTGTGTTCTGTTTAGGATTTGGGTTGTGTGATCCCTGTAATAGATGGTCAAATGATAGGAGTGCCACCAGCCTATTGATTAGATAGTGAGCCATTTGCTGACTCATTTGGTGAACTACTTGGGGGGTTAATTCCCCAAGAGGGAGTAATCAAAGATGTTGCAATATATTAAAACATATAATATTAAAAAATTTAAAATTAAAATTTTACTATTAAAATTATAATATTACATTTTTCAAAATTAAAATTTTAACAATTAAAATAAAAAATTTAAAAAATAAAATAAATTTAAGTTGCAAGGGAAGATGATTTATTAGAGGGATGCAAATTGCTAAAGGGATGCAATTGTTCTGGGGTATTATTCCCCAAAATTATATTTTCTGCTAATGTGTCTAAATGGGACCACATACTCTTCTGCATGTGGTGGACAACTCTGGCGCCAATTGCTAGAGGGGTGGCCAAGCGTATTTTAAAAGGCAATATCAAAAGCAAATTAACAAGGATTTGGTTCTCTGGAGGTATTGTGTACCTGTACAATGAAGCTAACGTAAAACAGTTGTATAGAACATACTCTATGGTTTGGTAGCCCCGTAGTGTCTTCATTTTATCCAGTGCCAGCCGGCAGACATCCATTTGAAGGAGCACATCCTCCAGCTTCTTCACTTTGGCCTTCATAATGCAGTGTAGTACTACCCCAAGGTAAACAGCAAGATGCAGTTGCTGTGAGGCATAGATTTACGCAAATAAACAGAATTCCTTGTACTGTAAATTCAGAACCTGAATGTAAAAATGCGGAATTGTCAAATCCTTGGTCCAAATTTTGAATCACTTTTGCAGGCAACTCAGCTGAGTGAAAAATAAAATATTTAATAAAATCAACCATTTATTTTGATTTTTTTTGGTTTATTTAAATTGGTAAATTTCAGATCTCTTGAGCAGATAACTCAACTAACAAAAGACAAAGCTCAGCAAACAAATGCAGGATACATGAATCAGAAATGCGGGATTCTAATGTACAATTTGAGATTTCCTGTATTTCAATTGAATCATGGACATCATGTAAAAATTAACAAATCTGAAATTGCAGGATTGTCAAATCCAAGAACCAAATTTCAAATCATTATTGCAAGGAATTTGAAATAAATATAATTTATTGGTATCTCAAAAAGGATGCTAAAGGATATAGGGTGGATTTGTGCTAATTCTTTTAGGAATCATAGGCATTCTCAAAGATCACCCTATTCCATTTTAGGACGGCTAAAATTTAGATGCTTGATTACAGTAGATTTCAGAAGATGCTAATAATAAAGTAGAATTATATATTACATCTATCTTATCACGTTGTCTTTCCTTTGATGTGTTGATAATGTGTTTGCAATTAATTGGACAGCTTGATTTCCTATTGCCAAGGCGACTGGAGGTGAAGCTGTCCAATTAATTACAAACACATTATCAACACATCAAAGGAAAGACAACGTGATAAGATAGATTGTAATATATAATTCTACTTTATTATTAGAGTCTTCTGAAATCTACTGTAATCAAGTATTCTTAGTAGCAATACATGAATACATAGTTAGTAAACTAATGGTTTATCTTTCCCCCCTCTCCTTCTTCCTTGAAAATAAGTTTGTTTGGCCCCTGGCGTAGCCAGGGGCCAAAAACTTTTAAAAAATTTCTGCATTATCAGGAGAGTAGCTCATAAATCATTATATGGTTTTATGGTTGCTATTTTAGTGATTTAAAGTGCAGAATATTGCATCATTTCCAGTTTAGATAATTTTTCATTTCACTTAATTTCATGTCTAAACATGTGTGTTTAGATTGGATTTTTCATTTGATTTTATCCAGAGTGGAGCTTCTTGATTTGGGTTGATTTGTCCTAGTTACTTACTGTACATTCAATTTGGATTCCAGTTCCTGCAATTATTATTTGAGTTTACTAGTGGCATCCAAAAGCAATTTGAAATTTGGTTCTTGGATTTGACAATCCCGCAATTCCAAAAAACATAGTAAACTTAATGGAAATGGTTGATGGATTTGAACACTTCAAATCTGATTCCAGTTAATTCATTTTGTCCATTGGAAATATGCAGTTTGACTTGAACTTTGCAAAGTGTCTATGAGTTCCCGCATTTTTAAAAATTCAAATAAATACTCAAAAAAATCAATTTAATTAAAAAAGGCTATCCCGCAAAAGTGATTCAAAATTTGGACCAAGGATTTGACAATCCCGCATTTTTACATTCAGGTTCTGAATTTACAGTAGATTATAACTAATTGATTTGTATAGGCCGTGTTTGAAAATTTGAGTAAAGGAGAGTCGGGCATTTTGGGGCTCATCTGTGACCCATGCCTCTGCAAACAATATTAATAAAGGTTTCATCTTATTGACTAAAAATGCATCACCTATTTGATTTGATATTGATTTTATTAAATTATTGAATATTGCAGCTTTGATGTTTTCTTGTGGAACATGAAATTGACTTTTTTTCAGGTTTATTTCATATGTGTTTTTAGTTGAAAATGGAAAACATTCAAGAAATTCAAATATTTTTGTCAAAATTCATGTTGACATTTATTTGGATATCCATCATTCTTTTGAAGTTGATACTTGTGCCTACTTCATAGGCTTTTTTGAACCAGGTTGAGCTTCCTTATGAAGCTTTGGATTCCCTATTCATTGCGTCTTTTGTTACATATTGATTGATATTATCTTGTACTATTTATTTATTTGATTTTTATTTATTTGTTTTACAGGGGCTACCAGTGATTGCTAACCCCTGTAGAACCAACTCAGCGTAAAAGCTGCCACTTCCACAACCTTGTCCCCATCCATAGTTATAACTAAAGTAAATACAAATAAAACATAAAAATACAGACTGATTGTTTTCCCTGTGGCCCCCTCAGCCACAGGCGCCATCTCAGAAAACTTCATGAGTGCTGGCTGCTCTTCATTTGTTTTTCTGGGTTTGATTTTCCTTATTTATGTGTTACTTGTGTTTCTCTTGATTTTCATTAGTTTAATTTTCTTTGTTTTTTGAGGTGCTCCTGCTTCTTGACTGTTTTTTGTCTTCATCTGTTTTCATTTGATTATTTCCCTCTTTGTTGGTGTTTATTTCCTGTGGGATTTCAGTTCCTTCAATCAGTTTGATTTTCTTATTGTTTTCTTTGGCCCCCGCCAGAACTCCCAAAAATTGTAGGCTGCATCATTGAACTTCAGACTTGATAGGATTATTCCCTGTAGATTGAGCAACGCTTCTTTATTCTTTTTGTCTATAATATTTCCTAGTTTATCCAGAGCATCTTATTTTGACTGGATTATTGGCTGGCCCTTGTTACCCAGCTTTCCTGTTACTATTTCCCTGATACTTTTTTCTAATTCAAAAACTTTTTGCAGGTGTGCTTCTAATTTTTTTATCAAGTTATATATATCTGACATTTTGTTTTAATTACATCAAAAAAACTGGTTTTTATATTACTACCTTCAACACGTGAATATTTTTCATCATTATTAATAAATTAAAGACCATAAATGTAAATATTGCATTAGAATATAGCAATTAGATGTCAACTCTTGATATTTGGAAATTATGTGCATAACTCAATGCATTTTGTTTAATAAAATTCATTTTAAACTTGGCCTTTTTCATTGTAATTTATTAAAACAGATTGTGGTTATATTAGAGAGCCATTAACACTTAGTACAAATATTGATACATAGTGCATTTTACAGCCTGTATGTTTACCTATTGGTAATAATTCTATAAACTTTCAAGTTGGATTTTGCAAGGTAGTAATAATGTAATGTGTTAATAAATTACTGTTCATTGTCATTAATTGGCTGATTTTCTTTGATTTGGTGATTGTACATTTTCTTATATTTCCGCACTAGTATCCAATTGGTTGGTTTTACATCCAATTGCACAGGCAATAGGAAATCAAGCCGCCAACCCAAGACCAAATGTGGTTGGGGTGGCGGCTTGATTTCCTATTGTCTGTGTGATTGGATGTGAAACTAACCAATTAGAAACTAGTGTGTAAATATCAGAAATGCACTATTGCCTCAGCAAAGAAAATCAGCCAATTAATGTTAATAAACAGTAATTTATTAATCCATTAAGTTCTCATTACCTTGCAAAATCCAACTGAAACTTTTACAGAATTATTACCAATAGGTAAATATACAGGCTGTAAAATGCACTATTTTTGAAACTGCAGGCTTGATCTGCCAGCAAGGTTCCAACCAAGCGGGTTTGTGACCCGCAATCTGATTATCCGGTCACTCAAAGCCAGACTAGGAAGTCAACTTGAGTTACCAAATCCAACAACATGAACAGATGATGATCCTCTCTGGTGGATACCTTGTTTTGGCGCTTGACTCATTACCAGGATCAAGCCACCCCCTTCTTCTATCCAGCTGTGTGATCACCAATCATGTTCCTGTTATCCTTGATTCACATTGATGGTATAATCACTATCTCACAACAAAGATTATTATCTAGCTTCTAAATATTTTTTCCCTGTGTAACTCTGCTAAAACAGCACAGTTACAAAATTGGTAGCACAGGTAGGTTCTCCATCCTACCTTATCTTGAAAAAATTTCGCCTGTTGCCCGCACACGCTGCGGCCAACAAATCCTTGACAGAATTATGTCTGGCCTCCTTCCTGAAAGGACTCCATACACTCCTGGTGCCAATATAACTGATGTTTTTGTCCTATATCAAAACACAGTGATCCTGCTACCCACCTTTAACACCATGTCTGCACAAGGTTTCTTTCAGGCTTCCTCCTCGATGCCGCGACCAGCCGACAAAACCACCATGCCCGCCTATGTAGCTCAAAGACTATGAAGCGCCGCCGACGGGGCCAACGCGGCAACCCCCCATGGATCCAGTCTGCCCAGAGCAAGCTAGCTCAGATGGAATGCCCACAGCGGTTTTGGATTGCAGAAATTTCCATTCACCTGACCCATGATGCTGGCACCTGGTGCAACAAGTGGCATGAAAAGCACACCAACAAGAACTGGGATATCTTTAAGCAAGACTTCCTGGCAAGATTTGTGCTTAAAGATACAGCACTCATGATCATACGCCAAGTAAAGAACCTGACCCAGACAGGCACTGTAAAGGAACTCACCTGCGCCTACAAGGAACTCTGTCTTTGTGCACCATCCAACATGGCCTTTGACACCCCAGCCACACACCTCATCTACTATGACGCTCTTAAGTTGCATGTGATGAGACATGTGAGCCTGGGTCAGGTGACCAACCTGCAAAGCCTGTACCATGAAGCAGAGAAAGCGGAGCAGACATCCAACTCACTGCATAAGGCACAAACTGGGAAACAAGAAAGACCCAAGGATTCCCATCCAAGCAGGTGCTCTGCTTGACCACCTCCTGGAGGCAATGGGAACAACGCCAACCACAAACCCACAGGTTCAAATGGGCATGGAAATGGAAATAATGGCCAAGTCAAACTGTACCCATTTCTGTGTCACTGCCACACAAGGCAACCAAGATAAGGGAAAAGCCCAGGGAGAGCACTAAGCAAGCCAAGCTCTCTCCACGCAACTCCTGACTTGCCCAATAATGAATACCGACCTGAGGACGTGGACCAATGCCCAATGATCCAGGTGCCCTTGGAGGACCTGGTACTGTACACCATTGCCAGACATCCCAATAAATTGATGTCCTATCCTTTCTGCTTTTGTAGTTACACAGGCTCAGCACTCCTGGACTTGGGTGCAGACCAAACCCTAGTCAACAGTAGCTTTGTGGATAAGTTCAAGCTGGCCACTAATCCTTTGCAGATTAAAAATGTGGTCCTGGCTGACAAACACCACATTGCCGTGACAAAGGAAACTGCCCCCTTCTCTGTCATTCTTGAGAACCTTCACTCCACCATTCAAGGTCCCGTCATTGACTTTCCCAAGTTTGACATTGTACTGGGACTAGACTGGTTACAGAAGAACAATCCTCAGGTAGACTGGGCAACCTTAGTGTTGACCATCAAGCGTGAAGGTGTCAACCACCAGATCTACCCTGACTCCATGGACCAACTGCTATGCAACCACGTCTTTGTACGTATCACAGAGACCCAGGACAAAAATAAAAACCTGAAGGCAATTGACTGGGACTCCTGCCAGTATGAGATCATACACTTCAAGGATAACCAGGATACCTCCACACCTCAGGACTGCAACATTGTGGCCCGCCATCCAGAAATCTATCAAGGAAGCGCTACCTGGGCTGCCCCCTGAGAAGCATATTCAGCACTCCATCCAACTCAAGGGGACTGTATCCAAGGCGCGCCCCATCTACAGGCTGACCCCAAATGAAGACAACACCTTACGCGCCTACCTCAAGGAGGCATTGGAAAAAGGACTTATCTGCCCCTCACAGTCTCCCTTTGGGGCCGCCGTATTCTTTGTGGCTAAGAAGGACAGTACCTTACGTCTGGTCACAGACTACTGCGTCCTAAACAAAGTTACCATTAAGAATTGTTACCTACTGCCACTGATTGACGGCCTCTTCAATGCCTTGGGAGGAGCCACTGTCTTCTCCAAGATTGATCTAACTGCAGGCTACAATCAGATTTGTATTAAGGAGGAAGACATTCCCAAAACGGTCATTCTGCACTAAATATTGCTCCTACAAATGTGTGGTGCTCAACTTTGGCATGACCAATGCCCCATCCACCTTTGTGGCCTTCATGAACAAAGTATTTGCACCCCACATAGGCAAGCATGCCCTAGTGTATCTAGACAACTATCATTGTCTACAGCCCCTTGGTGGAACAACACCACAAAGACCTTGAAGCTGTCTTTGCTACCTTGGCACAGCACAAACTGTTGGCCAAGCCCTCCAAGTGCCAGTTCTTCTGTGAACAACTACCCTTCTTGGGACACATAGTCTCAAAGGACGGCATCAAACCCAACAGTCAAAAGATACAGGCCATCTGCAAGATGCCACCACCCAAGGATAAGTTGGAACTCTGCACCTTCTTGGGAATGGTGGCCTATGTATGACGCTTCATACCTGACTGTGGCGTTTTGACTGCCCCCTTATCTGCCATAACAGGCGCCAAGTCTAAGTTTGTGTGGACCCCCCAATGTGGCCTCTGTTTTAGATGCCTCAAGGAGAAACTCACAATGGCTCCCATCCTACAATACCCCAAACGTGACAGGGAATACCAAATGGAAACTGATGCCTCAGATGCATCCATTGGGGGAGTACTACAAATCAAAAATAGTGACAGTGACTTCCTGCCTATAGCTTATGAATTGCAAAAATTGACAGATGGTGAGTGTTGATACCCTATCCACAACAAAGAACTGCTGGCTATTGTGCACTGTCTAGTTAAATGGCGCTGTTACCTAGAACAGCAGGAAGAATTCACAGCATTAACGGATCATAAGTCACTCATCTATTTCAAGACTCAAGCAAATCTGTTGCACCGCCAAGCGCGGTGGATGGAACTATTGGAGAGATTTAACATGCTCATCCAGTACAAACCTGGGGCCAAGCTTGCCATGGCAGACGCCCTGTCCCGCCTGTATGTCCGTGCTTCAAGAGGAGAGAATGGGCTTGACCCAGACTGGCCTCTCTTAGTACTACTAAACAAAGGACAAAGGGTTTCCCCCTGGCACCACTGACATAACAAAAGAAACAGTCATCGAAGAATGAACACCTCTTTGCTGACGTATATGGGACCCTACACAGAAAAATGACTGATGGCACAACCATTCCCTACATCCCCACACATCAGCAAGTTGACACCATCCTACGCTATCATAGAGACCTTGGACATACCAAGACCAAAGCCTATATGAGTTCCTTAAACATAAGGCCTGGTGGCCAACCTTATACCGCAATGTTCAAGAAGTTCTAGACTAATGTGAGGTATGCAAAAAGTTTGCCAAAAGCAAAACCCCGCCAAAGTCAGTACTTCCCATCCACACACAACTACCTTTCAAAGTATGGGCTCTTGACATTGTTGGCCCCATGCCAGGGAAACACAATGACAAGAAATACATCATCACCGCCATTGACTTTGCTACAAGATGGCCAGTAGCCCAAGCAGTGAAGGCACACACTGGCAATGATGTACAGCAATTTGTTGGCAAGGAGATAATCAGCAAGTTTGGAAAGCCAGAACTCCTGATAACCAATGGAGGCAAAGAATTGACCTCTGAAGACACCAATGTATACCTCACCAAAAACAGGGTCAAGCACACTGTGCACAACACCATACCACCCACAGGCCAATGGACGCGTGGAGCAGCTTAACAGTAGCCTCGTGAAAGCCTTAGCCAAACTCACCGCCAGGAGACCTGAAGACTGGTATAAGCAGCTACCAACTGCACTACTTGTGTGTCAAACCTGAGTGAACAGATCCACTGGAAAAAGCCTGTTTGAACTGGTATACAGCACACAGCCAAATATCATTCAAGCATTGACAGGACCTAAACTGGAAATTCCAAGTGAAGTCCCTCCACACTCAGACCCTCAAGTAATAGAGGCTAACAGCAAGCAAACAGCAAAAGAGAATGAACGTCTGCAAAAGACATTTGTCCCCATCCACAATAGACATGAAGTTGGGGACAAATTTTGGGTCATGAATGTTGACAAGAGCAAGCTACAACCTGAAAAAGTAGGGCCAGCAATCATTCTGAAGGTAAACAACAATAACACTTACCTTGTGCAAGGGCTTGGAAAACGTAAGCAAGACAAGACCCTACACCATTGATTGCCTACAACCCTGCAAAGCAAGACAAAAACAACGGGAGACCGCCCTGCCCGCCACAGAACAGCAACTAGTTCAATACAGCGCCTGGGCTCCTGACAACCTGCCCCCAGAGGAGGCCAACCTTCAGTTGGGGGTGTCAAAACCGCAGGCTTAACCCGCCAGCAAGGTTCCAACCAAGCAGGTTTGTGACCTGCAATCCAATTATCTGGTCACTCAAAGCCAGACTAGGAAGTCAACTCAAATTACCAAATCCAACAACATGAACAGATGATGATCCTTCCTGGTGGATACCTTGTTTTGGCGCTTGACTCATTACCAGGATCAAGCCACCCCCTTCTTTCATCCAGCCGTGTGATCACCAATCATGTTCCTGTTATCCTTGATTCACATGAACTATATAATCACTATCTCACAATAAAGATTATTATCTATCTTCTAAATATTTTTCCCTGTGTAACTCTGCTAAAACAGCACAGTTACAACACTATTTATCAAACATTTGTACTAAGCGCTAATGGCTCTCTAATATAAACACAATCTGTTTTAATAAATTATATTGAAAAAGGCCAAGTTTACAATGAAATTTTATTAAACAAAATGCATTGAGTTATGCATATAATTTCCAAATATCAAGAGTTGGCGTCTGATTGCTATATTATAATGTAATATTTACATTTATGGTCTTTAATTTATTAATAATGATGAAAAATATGTATGCTAATAATTTTAAGTTATTTGTAAAATGTACAACATTGTATTAATTATGGGAAATGTTGATAATGTAAAAGAAAATATTATTAATTATGAATTGAAAGAGAGATATTAATTTTAATAAGTTTTTCACAAAGAAAAGATTTATTTACTAATTAAAGGACAGGGAGGGGAGGGGATGGGTGGAATGAATATTGCCTTCATCTGCGCCTGTGAAAGGGGCTGCATCAGAGATAGTGGGGAGGGAATGGGTGGTGGCTTGGGAGTCAGGGTTGGAAGGCAGGTGGCCTGATGGGGGGTTGGGGGGCAGGGTTGGTTGACTGGGAAGGGGCAGCAAGAGCGGTTTGCTTCAATTGTTTGAATTCTTCTTCCGTCATGTATGCAGGCTTGACAAAACGGATGGACTGGCGTAGGGGAAGGTGGGGGTCCTTTCTTGGCTTATCACTATCACTTGCATAGAAGAGGATGAGATCAAATAAGTCCTGGATGGACACAGAAGGTAAAAGCTCATAACCCTTATAAATTTGGGTTCACAGTTTGTTGTAGGTGGCAGGCTTTAAGCGCCTGAGGGCAGAACCAAAATTGTAGAGACATACATCTGCAAGATGCATGTTGGCATTGTTGATGGGGTAGGACCAACAGGTATGCCCTATAGCCCTGATTTCTTGGGTTGCCCATTCCTGCTGCTCCATCTCAGCACTCAGTACAACTATGTGCACAGCGTTTTGTGTGGCCCACTCCTCCAGCATGGCCTTGAGCTCTGTCTGGTAGGCATACCCAACTGTGGTGTTCAATATTGTGGAGTAGTGAGTGACACCCAATGGGAAAACTGTCAACAAAACCCCAACAAAACAATACAAGATTGGGCCACGCTTGAATATGTCAGACTGGATATGCTTTTCTCCATAGTCTTGGATACTTGCCAAGATCTTAGCATATGATAGGAAGATGACGTCCTTACTGGCCCTCATTGCCCTTCCTTTGATGAAATTGACAACAGTACAATCATATGGGTCAGTGTCCACCAAAATGGGGCCACTAAGAACCTGATTAGATAAGATTTGGGCCCAACTTGAGAAGAGGGCTAAACTAATAAGTTTAACTCCATCCCAATAAATGACCACCATCCCATAATGTGGCAAAGGAGAAAAACAACCTAAACACCCCCACACACTAAAGGGGAGAAACCACAGGGATCTCCCTCACAGATCTTTTCCTCCCCAAACAAAACACCAGCATGGGGGAAAAAAAAATGGGAGAATAATTTCAAAATAGTTTGCACTGATGGTGAAGGTAAAAATATTAAATAATTTAAAATATTTAATATGTTTAAAGGTTTGAAGGCAAATGATGAAGGGAATGAATTAACATAGGACCAAAACCACTATTTTTAAAAAAGTATAATTTTTAATAATATGGGGCGTCCCCTCATGAGTAAGGGGAATGACCACAGATACTTCATCTGATTGGTCAAGAGAAAAGTTGTGGAGAGCAGGGGTGCTGGAAGGTTTCAGGGAAATTCCGCAGCTCCACTGATTGGCTGGAAGGCTCCTCAACTAGCTTGGATTTAATTGACTTTCTGGTTCTGGATGTGGTGTCGTTTGATTGGGTGTTCCTGATAGTTTTTAAGAGAGGGCAACACCATGCCAACAAATAGTCCAAATTGATCAGTGTTTCTTCCCAGGATGGAACAACCAGAGCTGGGGGTCTACAGGGTAAGTAGGACAAATCTATCATCAACAGTATGGGCTAAATCTCTAGAGAATTAAGTGGTTGGTGTTATTCTTGGCCTTTTTTGGTGCGGTGGGGAAAAGAGGTTTGATCAAGGCAAAGGTGGCAGTGAATTTACAGCAACCACAACTCCATGCATCCACAAATTCACCATTCTTTTGTTGGTGAAGATGCCGTGGAGTCCCAGCTGGAGACGTACATGGACCAGGGACATCTGCAGGTCACGTTCCATAATGGCCATCATAAGGGGATGGGTTGTGTCATTTTTGGTTGAATTATGGGCACCAGTTGGGGTCTTCTTGGTAGGGGGCACAGTTGGCGTGGGCTTGCAGGGTTGCAGCCACAGTGGACTTTGCAAAACCCATTGCAGCCGCAATTTCCCCAGGGGACATAAGCATCCCTCGCTTTTCAACCATTTCAAGAACAATCTCTGGAGTGATTAATTTTCTTCTGCGTCTTGCAGGCTGATTGGCTGGAGGCAGGGATGTGTTTGCCTTGAGAACCAGATAGTGCCATCTGATTGGCTGTTTCTGGGTTCATGGCTTCCATTGATGGCCCCATGGCTCACTTGGTCAATTCCGGATGCTAGTGTTGCTGTATAGGGATTTGGGTTAGTAGCTGCCTGTGTGTGATGGGCAAACAGGGCCATGCTTGAGGACGCAAGAGAAAGAACACACTCCTGGGTGGTGCTTGCGGAGGGGCCTGTGGGTTGGGAGTGGCCATAGAGGGAGGCTTCACTATTAGAAGGCCCAGTGTTGCCCTGCATGATTTTGTCAAGGCCAGGGAACAGCTCGTTGACTTGGTTGTTATTAGAAGAAGACATAATAAATTTTAAAAAAAACTTAAACTCAAAAAGAGGAGTTTATATTTTAGTCAATTTTATTGTTAAATATGTTAGTTTTGTGAATAGTAGGATCTAAATTTTAGCCGCACTAAAATGGAATAGGGAGATTTTCAAGAATGCCTGTGCTTTCTAAAAGAATCAGCACAAATCCACTCTAGATCCTTTAACATCATTTTTGAGACACCCATAAATTATGTTTATTTTAAATTTCTCACAATTATGATTTGAAACTTGGTTCTTGGATTTGACAATCCTGCAATTTCAGATTTGTTAATTTTTACATGATGTCTATGATTTGTTTGACATACAGGAAATATTAAATTGTACATTAGAATCCCGCATTTCTGATTCATGTATCCCACATTTGTTTGCTGAGTTTTGTCTTTTCTTAGTTGGGTTATCTGCTTGAGGGATTTGAAATTTGCCAATTTAAATAAACCAAAAAAAGTCAAATTAAATGGTTGATTTTATTTAATATTTTAATTTTCACTCTGCTGAGTTGCCCGCAAAAGTGATTTGAAATTTGGACCAAGGATTTGACAATCCTGCATTTTTACGTTTAGGTTCTGAATTTTCAGTATCTCCTTGTCTCAATTTTGATTTTGTGTTGGTTATCCTTTGTGTCAACTTTAAATGACACTATGTAAACCCTAGTTTTAACACATACAATCTAGCTTAATTCAATATTTAGGGGTTAACCTGAACACCTCTAATGGTTTCAAAGCTATAATAAATCATTAATATAATATACAACAAAGCTTGAAACTTTTTACCCACTATATTTCAAACAACTATGAAACAAAGGGCCAAATATAAATATATAGAAATTATTATAAGTGAATATATTCCAGATTACGTGTATTTTTATTAAGAAAAATGAGAAATTATTAATTTATGTTGACATTATGTAGATTAGTTATTGAAGTTGGGCTTAAATTATTATTATAATAATTTGATATTTTTAATAGTAATTTTCTTCTTAATTTGTAATAAAAATTAACCTATTCTTATTTGTCAAAATTGGCTTTGTTTTCTCATTGATTATCAATTCTAACTATGGGATAAAACATAAAAAATTGGTTTATTTAGCAATTGGCTAGTAGGCTTTGGCCTAAGTGCCAGATTAAAGTCAACTGTTGCCTCTTGGACAACCTCCCTGGCAAGGCCCAAGACGCCTTGATGTCTGGTGGTGCCCTCCTCCAGAGCCTCATGCCCAACAAGGAGGATTACTCTCTAACCCAGGACCTGGCCTCTCACTCTCCTGTTGTAGATCATCCACCTTCCCCCTTGGCAGTAATCATTACACCTCAGATGGAGGATCCCTCCCCTCTGCAAGTTGTACCATCTGTTAGCTGTACTCCTTGGCTTCTGACTGGGGCCCTCGTAATGGCGGCTAATGCCTACTTTTCTGCAGTAACCCCCACCTTGTCCTTACAAACCTCTGTTATAGAGGCCCTCCCTTTTTACACTGGATGGCATCTTGGTGGATGCTTTCCCCAGGATGGGAGCCAAAATTAGTTAGTTTAGCCCCCCTTTCTCACAGCCTGGGTCAGGTGACCTTTCAAATTAAAATCCTATCCTTTAAAGCAAGAAAGGGGACTTTTGGTCCCCTGCTTGCTCATTCTTTATACAATAAAAGATTAGAATTCATTTCAATAGTTTTATTTAAATTGGAGGTCCTTCTAGAGTCTTTTATTTTTAAAAATTCTTATTATCCAAGGTATTCCACTCCCTTACCTTCTTCTTTCTTTGTTGACCCGCTGTGTTTGTGGCGCTCCTAAGTTAATGTTAGAGCCAGTGTCAAGCCTTATCATTTACGCTTTTGAAACCCTGGTTCAAACTTGGATTTTTAGTATGGAAAGTATAATAATTACCTATTTTAAGCTGGAAAATTTCTGCTTTTGCTTCACTTCAAACCTGAAGTCTATACGCTTGACATAAAGACCATCCTTGGACTTTTTATTGAAGAACTAAGGGTTTTAGGTGCTCTTTTTCTGCCCCTGCTCTCCAAAAATTGGTCTTATCTTTCTTGCATTGCCTTTTTGCCTCCTGTACCATCCCTCAAGGCCCACAAAACTTATTGTTGCCATTTGAATGTTTGTTTCAATTTTCAAGTTTGTAGCCTTCACCTTGTTACCTGCTCTACTCCTGATTTGGACTACTTTTCCAGATCTCTGGGGTTGGATTCCCTCCTCTGTGCATTGAGTGGGGGACAGTCCCTTCCACCTCCTGCATTTTGTGGAGGATCTCCCCAGCAGGGCACAAGACCTTCTCATCTCTGGTGAATATTTGGTTAAGAGCCTCACACGCAATGATTTGGACCCATTCCTTTCTGGCCTAATCCCCAAATAATCACACAGAGAAGACCCTCCTGTGCCTGTACCCTTTGTAGAGGAACCTCAGCTTGCTTCTCAAACTGTGGCTGTACCCCAGGACCACACACCCCAGTGTACCCCTGGCTACTTGGAGGAATGTCATTGATGGGATTGAACTCCTACTTTCCACAACTATTCCCTACATCCTCTCTCTGGACCCCTGTTTGAGCGGCCATCCCAGTGTTGCACTGGATGGTGTCCTGGTGGGTATTTCCCCCAGGATGGGAGCTGAACTTAGTTTGTTTAGCCCCCCTTTCTTACATGTATCCCTGGATGGTTGGCGACTGCTATGTGCATTGAGGGCCAGCTTGGTGAACATGTCTGCAACCTTATAACGCATGGGTAGTTCAGTGTGGTTGTGGGTAACAAGAAGCACCTGGTTGAACATCTTAGGTTTGTACTCTTGGATCTTGTCTGCAATGTTGTAGAAAAATACATCTCCCAGGTGTACATTGGTGTTGCAACTAAACCGATTAAAGTTCAGTATTTAGATTGGGGAAGACAGCAGTCCAATAGAAAGGACAAGAATAGGAATAAGATAATGTTTATTTAGAGAATAGCATGGTTATATACTATATTGAAAATTTACAGACCCATCAGGGGGTGGCACTGTGGCGGGTTCAGTATAAGGTTTTGGCTGGGAATATGTGAAGTGAGGGGTCAGCACATTGAATTGGCATCACTCCTATTCAGGAGATAATGCCCGTAATTCGACATTAGCCACAGGATCCTCTATACCGGTAGTTACGTTATGGGGCATCTCTTCAAATGCCCCCAGTGTATTATGAGATATATTAGCGGGCGGGGGAGTAATCTCGGTCGCAACATTATAAAGATTATCTTGATTTTCAAGTTTTTACGTGCTATACATATCAAGTAAAAGATAAACTAACACATTTAATAGAGATTTAGATTAGAAAGAAGTAACTGCATAAAATACGCTATAAAATCTACACTTTGATCAGCGGCCATAAACTATACATTGAAAGCAAATGAGTTTATTAGGTCCAGAAGTGGGGTAGATAAATGAATTTATAAATATAATCAAAGTGCCTAGCAGGAAGTTCCTGAGATAATTATAACGGCGGATGTTGGTGAAATGTGCGCCTCGGGATAAATGGAAGCTTTCTCAAGCTCATAAAGTTGAGCTACACATCTAAACTGGCATGTGTATTTACAGGCTGTCGAGATTAAAGTCTTTGAGGCTGCTCAAGCATCTAAAGAATTAGTTTGTAACACCCAAGAGCATTACCATAGTCAGTACTCTCATAGGCATGGGTCGGTTGAGGGGATTGGAGCTCACAGGTTCTTCTGAATGTGTGGACTGTGACATGCCGAGGTCACTCGCATGGTCTTGGGCACAAGAGGCTAACTTTGAGAGATAAATAGAACTGACAGGATCATCTGGAATCCATTCGGGATTGTGGGCCTATAAAGTAAGTATGCAACCAAAATAAATCCTACTTTAAACGACATGAGAGATTTCTCCAGCTTGCCATTCTGGGCCTTGTAGTTCTTCGACAGGGAAGAGTTAGGACCGCATCGTTTTAAATCGAATTGGGCGAGGGAGCACACGTGGCCAATGGGGGGCACATGAGTGGTGCATTCCCGGAACATATCAACTATCTCGAAGCAGGAACGCGGCAAGACAAAAATGAGCATGAATGGTGTTAGGGCAAGGCCAAGAATTTCCTGGAGCAGCTGTATAATTTTGAGATTATACATTTTAGAGAACTCAAGACGCACTTTGTCCGAATGCAAGCGATCTCTCCACAGGGTCGGCATGTAGTGGAGTTGTTCCAAGAGTTCAGCCACCAACGCTTGCGGGTCAGCAGTCGAGGGAGCTGGCGCTCTCAACGCGGCAAGTGCCAAGCCTAGAGTAGCGCCACATGAAAACACTGACCAGCCAGGAAGGACTTCAAGCTGGAGTACCAACTCAGAATCAACAAGTGCGATCAAAGCACACGCACCAGCTAGAGTCCCTAGTACCAAGACTAGAAATTGACTCACCATGACAGTTTTGATCCGTGGGAACTGATCAAGATACTCGTCAGCAATGTCGCACGAGCTATCCAAACGATGTCGCAGATAGTGTGGGAGCTCATTGAACTCACGCACTTGCCATTTAGCCAAAATCGTGTACTGGCGGAACCCGATGTTTTTGGGCATCTTGTAATACTCCTGTAAAAATAAGTTGAGTGGAAATAATTATTGCTACCTCAAAATAACGGAAAATGACGAAGCAGATAGTATAGAGCACCATGAAAGGCCCAAATAAAAGGTTGATTACGCCCATGAATTGTAGTTTCCTTTTAAGTCTAGTTTTTGTGAGCTTAAAATAAAAGGGACCTCTACTTTCCAGCCCAATGTGAACGCTCTTCTCTCATTAATATCCCTCGGTGCAGTCGTCCGCGAGGATCAAAAAATGCATCAGCCAAACACACAGTCAAACTCCACTCTAAGCCCCGAGTTAGACTAAAATTGAGCCCTCCACCACCCAGGAAAGAAGGGAGGGGGTAACTGAGATCTAATTTTTTCAAGTTGATCAAAGCAATGATGTAGTTGTCCAGACGCATTATCCTTTGAGTGACCTGATAAGCATCGATAGGTTCAATTGTGCCGGATTTAGAGACTGGAGCAGGAAGCCGAGCCATTCTTTTCACAACCTCAGCCCACTCGATCGATTGCATATCTTCCTAGATTTGTATTTAGAAACAGGAAGTGAAAATATATTAACCTTACATCTGGGACTCCTAATACTTTTGTGTAGAAATGAAACATCTCCAAAAGATCACGTGCGTCGTAAACTAGCTTAGCGGTTTGCCATATTATGATGAACAGGAAGAAGACTAAAATCATTTTAAGAAATAGAGGGATTCTTAAGAGATTAGAATCAGAAACGTATTATTACTTGTAGAGACATCCTTCGATAACGGCATCACCAAGTTTCTGATGAGGCTTAAATTTTTTGTAGTCGAGACAAACACCAGTAAAAGTTGTGAATGAAACAACAAAAACCAAAGTTCTAAAATTAAACATCAGTTTTACTCAATAGATGGCTCAAAAAAATTAACTTACGCCAAATTAAGCAAGCTTGATAAAACGATGCAGTAAAGACCTTTTCCTTCATAAAATTTATAGACCCTCTCGAGATATTGATCGAGCGGACCGGAGCGATCCCACTGGAAATCATATGGCTGTTTGACATTTTCAAGTCTCTCCCGACGGCTTCGGCGTCTTCTCTGGGAAGTCTGGGGTTTTCCGGAAGAATCCCCAGAGAGATTACCAGTCATGGTTGAAAAAACATTTCCAGAAACTGAGGGGTTAGTGACCTCAAGCAGAAAGGAATCATCAGGTTCAGAGTCAGGCGAGGGTGCTCTTTCATGGTGCGGTTCATATAGTAATCGAGAACTAGAACTTTCCTGGTACTCCATTGGAAAGCTTTCAATATCATTACTGGGCGGATTCCCCAGCTTGGTATATTGATAGCCCATTGGCGACCTTCTTTAAAAAATATTATAAATATAGAAAGCAACCAATAATTTACACCCAAGAAACAAAATTTGTAAACTAAATCAACTAAAGCATTATGATTTGAAAAAATTAAACCCGGGATTGGTAGTGAAACCCTGATGAAAAGGTCCGATAAAAATACAAATAACACTTTGATCTTTGAAAAGTCCTGATTTACCTGTTTCTATTTTTCTTGGAAATCTTGGCCAACTTTTTCTGATTCACAGCTTTATTTTTATTAGATTTTTAATCCTTTAATATCCAAATAGGATTTAAAGATTTAAGGAATTTCGAAACTGTTAAAAGACGCAGTGAACAAAGCAGCTTCAACTGTTATGTTCCAAGTGCCATGCTACTAAGTGATATTTAAAGCCTGAATTGATGTGACCGTGTTCCACTAAGCCCAAGGTGATCTTCCGAAATCTTAATTACTCTGCCCAATCATTATTTATCGTATTAATCCACTTCTTTTCCCCTTTCATAATGCTTTACTTGGATGAGAGTAGGGATGCTTCGGCTCAGCCCCGGCTAGCTTTCGGCTCAAAGCCGCTTTATCTAAAACGGATTTAATAAATAATTATTTTATTTTAAATAAATATTTGATAAGAGTGGTCAGGAGCCAGAAACTGGCCGCGGCTGCCCAGGCTTGGCCGAAGCAGCCCTAGATGAGAGCAAAGAGTTGAGTCTGATTCAGAATCCAAAGCTTTACTTAAGCATTTAAAGGGCCATAAATCAAAATCAGCAAAGTCGTATGCTGGAGTAGGGCTGCGTCGTCCCACCCCCGGACAAATATCTTCTTTTTTCCGGCATTCTGGAAGATCGGATTTAAAATCAGCTTTAAATAGAAAATATATTACCTTCCACATTTATCAGAAAATTCGGACAGAATCCGGGTTTTGTCCGGGGGTGGGACAACGCAGCCCTATGCTGGACTCAGCCAAGCCTCCACTGTTCCAATGTGAAAAGCATCAATCGAATACAAGTTAAATTAGACCCATAGAAGGTCACGGTTGCAACTGAAGGTTGAGTCATATAGGATCTACAAGCAACACTGAGGTGCAAGACTACAAATATTCAATACTTTACCAAAACGGGGACGAAGAAGCATCAGCCAAAAATAACAACACCTGCCCGTGTAGAAGCTCAGTACAGCCAACCAAAGCAAACAAAAAATGGCAGAGATTGTTTATTGAAATTATGAGTAAATTGGATTTAAGTTGGGCTGCAAAAGTTGCTAACCTTTGTCGCCAAAAACAGGATGGATTGAATGCTTGAGACTCTGTCCAGATTTAAATTTGGCACCACAGCACCCATGTGCAGTAAGTACTTATTAATATCTAAAACCAAGTAAGTATAATAAACCAGTCCACAAATCAAAGCCAGATACCTTTTTGTCGTGAAACAAATAAAAACAAGATAAAATTTTAATGCAAATACCTTTATTAATAGGGGTTTAGCTTTATACAGTAGTTTTCAACCCTGCTGAGATAAATGTATATTAGCCAATTTAGATACGAGTAGGTTCAGTCACACAACGAATTTCAACTGGAACCAGTTGAAGGTCAATTTACTCAATAAAGCTTACATTTATCTATAGCTGGAAAACAAAAATAGTCAATCACACAATGAAAATAAAGTCAAATACCAAATCCCAGAAATGAGACAGCAAATACATGGAACTCATCATCAAAATGCACACAATCCAGTCACTCCCTGAAGCATTTTATATCAAATTTGATTATGAGTGTGTGGCAAATATGATACAAACAGAGAACACATGAGGTTCAGTCGCAAAAGTGATCATCTCAAAAACAAAACAACTCATTTTTTTGAAAATATTGATTATTTTTGGGACTCAAATTAGAAATAGTGGATTTCAGGAGTGAATCCACCAAAATCTATTCAGTAAACTACAGCATTATTTTCAATGTATGTTGTCGTGTTCTGAGGCATGGCACAGACACACAACGGGAAATCCTAACCTTAGGATTGGATTCTTACTAAGTCTCGGTTAGATGACAGGGAAGGCTATGTGTTTACCTTGCGGCCCTGGAAGAATAATCTCTACTAGTCGTGGCTAGAGAGAGGTGCAGAAGTACTGAAGACACAAAGACAAAAATGTGAATAGAACTTATTTTTTATTGGTGAATATGAAATGGAATATATAGTGGTTAGAAATACCACAAAACACTACCAGGACAGTAGGATCACTTGCCACCAGCATGAGTGGGGCAAGTGAGTTGCACAGGATCAAGAAAGCAAACAATTGTATTTCCTGATTCAGTCATCAACTCATTTTGAGAGGCAAAAGCAAAGGCAAGAGATTTGTCTTTGAAATGGCCCACCAAAGGCAAAATTGATACATGGTGAATAGCAGTATTCACAGCATAGGTGCTTCTAAATTTGGCCATTGATGTCTGAGAGAATATCTCAAATAGGAGAATTCATTTAAATAAAATTAATTTTCTAGAAATACTTTGCTTTTCTGTTTTTAATAGAATTTTAATTGCTTTTTGTTTACAGTAGTTTGACCAGCAAAGATAGCTTTGACATTATCAAGGAGCAGTACCAGGAGCTACTCCAAGCTTGGGCTGCTGATCAAGGAAGTGTTACCACTATGGTTCCTGTATACACCCAATTCAATGCAAGTTGTGAGGAGAGTGAGTTCTATTGTCACTAGGCCCATCCACAGGTGGCTTTTCTGATAGCCAATATGGTGCTCCCCAAGACCAGGCCTAACCTAAGCCTGTGCCACATTTTGGAGGCTGGGAAACTGTGGCCCCCTCCAACCCTATTCAACCATCACTCAAGAATTCAGGCCAATAAAACCTTGCCCTGTCTAATCTAGGTCCTCTTATTCCCAAAGGCCCCTAAAATGTCAACTTGTAACCAATGAGGTCATAGAGGAGATTATGAGCCTAAAGCAGAGTGGCGTAAATTACACAAAAATTGCCACCCATCTTCAATTCACTGAGGTGGTGGTTAAGTGTAAGTTCTGAGCTCTCTTGAAGAGAGGTGGTGTAAAGCTGGCCAAGAAGCAAAAGAAGCAGGTCAAATACCAGATCAAGGATGCCTATCATATAATGCTCAACATCCTCCAGCGGGACCCATACCTCCTGTGAAATTAGGCTGATTGACCACAAATGATCAGGATAATCATCACAGTTAGATCTTTATCAGTTACACACTGTATTATTGTAAGACTATCATTCTATTAAGTGCAGTGATTATACTGCGTATAATCACTAGTTTATTATGATTGATATGATATAGTTTATTATAATTGATATGTTATTATATGCTGTATAATTGTTAGCCAATATAGTGATTATCATTGATTACACAGTGTGTAATCACTATATCATCAACTGTATATCTCTAATTTCATCATACTGGATGTTGTATGAAATCAGCCTCACCCAGACTGAAGAATGTATATGTGTATATCAAACAAATGAGGTGCAAAAGACTAGGAAATACCAAGTTTGGGTCAGCATTACACGGCATATAATTGGTTCCTTGATGGTTTGGGTCAATATTACACAGTGGATAATCTGCGAGTCAATATTGAATTGAGTCAGCTATTATATGGCATATTATCCCTAATTTGAACCATCATATTAATAAGCAGAAGACTCAACAGCCAGAAAAGAATCACTGATTAAATCCTAAAAAGGGAAACAGGAATACCAACATTCTACCTCCCAGGTAGGAGGATAAAAATGGAACTAATTCTAAGCAGTAACCAAATACAGCATAGTTTCCTAGTGCCCTAATAAGCGTGTAAAGATACAGCCAATTGATAATTGCCAGTAGGCTAGCTCAAGAAGAGTGTAGGCTGTAGCTTAAGTGCCATGTACGTCTTGTTAAGGTCAGTAGCAGCACACATGCCAAGGACAGCCAATCAGGATAGGCCCATCCAGCAAAAATGGACCTATTGCAAAGGTAGCCACTGGGAACTGTCTGAAAGGACAAGAACAAAGATTGTTGCAGTATATATTGATACAGAAACCTGAAAGGATGACAACAAGTTCTTAGTTACACCTGGATAGGTTGCAGCTGCTGGCTATATTGTACTCCAGTCCAAATAAAGGTAATTATCTTCAAAGTTCTATTCTATTGTAGTCTGTAGTGCTCTTGCATAGGATTAGGTAGAGTAAATAGGCAAATGATAATATCTATCTGTAGCTTTAAACATACCAACAATAACTCAGGTTGCTCAACACCTCTGATTGACCAAGGCCTGTCACCTACTTGGGCTCCACAGCATCTTCAGAGCCTGCCGCATCTCACAGTAGTGAATGCACAAGTTTGTGTTAGTAATCTGGTTCTGACCAATCAGCCAGCTGGCAAGTTGAATAGTGGCTCTGATTTGCCCTACAACCCCATTATTAGTGCCACCATTACCTGCTGCCTGTCCTCAATTTTGGATGATTTCATATTTAGTAGCCTATTATAAATTGTCATTACAAGTCCAAGACTATGGCATCTTAGGAAAAAAGAACACCCCCAAGGGTAAAAAGAAGGAACATGAGGGGATTGTGATTGGTGCTCCTAGCAGCTTCCCAAAAGGGACTTTTTTCTATCAACCCACAACCAGCTACACCAATGGGTACTGATACAAGAAATTCCTCTCCAACCTGCTAGCCACCTGGAGCTTGGATAATTCCAAATACCAAATATTCCTGAGCCACCAAATGAAGTGCACTGAAGTGGCCTCCAAGAAAATAAAAGCAGACAGCCATGATGTCTCCTTTTCCCTGCCAGCCATGCCAATATTCACCTGGGAGATGCACTGTTCTTTAACATTGGGGACACCATCTGTGAGTGCAACCCCACAACCTTCAGCCAGGTGGTTAGTGTAGCTCATGACCACACTGTGCTTTTCCCTTGTCAGAAGGTCACTGACATGTTCACAAAAATGGCTCTGAATGCTCACAGCAGCAGCCAATCACCAAAGGACCACCAGCTGTCCCATTGCAAATATCTGGTGTATAAGCTAATCAGCGCTCTCCCCAAGCATGAGTATGATGTCATGTATCATCAATTCCTCCAAGCTGCTCATGACAATCATGAGCCACTAGGTCCTTCAGCTGCCCTAGTCCCATCCAATCCTCCCAGGTGACCAGCACCCCCAGCCAATCAAGTCCTCCCACCACAATCCAGCCTGCCAACTAGTTTTCCCCGCCCAATCCCATTTCCCCAATAAAACTTGCCCCCAATAATATTTATTTTATAATATATATTGATTTAATTGTCAAACCAGCAGGCTCAACCTGCCAGCAAGGTTCCAACCAAGCGGGTTTGTGATCTTGAAATCTGATTATCCAGTCACTTGAAGCCAGACTAGGAAGTCAAATTAAATTACAAAATCCAACAACATGAACAGATGATGGTCCTTTATGGTGAATACCTTGTTTTGTTGCTTGACTCATTATCAGGATCAAGCCATCCCCTCCTTCCATCCAGCCTTGTGTTCACTAATCATGTTCCTGTTATCCTTGATTCACATGAACTATATAATCATTATCTCACAATAAAGATTACTATCTATCTTCTAAATATTTTTCCCTGTGTAACTCTGCTAAAACAGCACAGTTACGACATTGGTAGCACAGGTAGGTTATCCATCCTACCTTATCTTGAAAAATTCCACCTGCTGCCTGCATGCGCCGCAGCCAACAAATCCTCAACAGAATTATGTCTGGCCTCCCACCAGAATGAACTGCATACACCCCTGGTACCGCCATACCCAATGGCTTTGTCCTGTACCAGAACACAGTAATCCCGCTACCTGCCTTCAATGCCATGTCTGCACAAGGTTTCTTTCAGGCTCCCTCCTTGATGCCGCAACCAGCCAACAAAACCACTATGCCTGCCTACATAGCTCAAAGACTACAGAGCGCCACCCTGGAGCCTTTCACCAGGGCCAACAACAACAACACTGCTGCATGGATCCAGTCCTCCCAGAGCAAGCTGGCTCAGATGGAATGCCCACAGCGGTTTCAGATTGCAGAAATTTCCATTTGCCTGACCCATGACGCTGGCACCTGGTGCAACAAGTGGCATGAAGAGCATACCAAAAAGAACTGGGATACCTTTAAGCAAGACTTCCTGAAAAGATTTGTGCTTAAAGATAAAGCACTGATGATCATACACCAAGTAAAGAACCTGACCCAGACAGGTACCGTGAAAGAACTCATCCACGCCTACAAGGAGCTCTGTCTTTGTGCACCATCCAACATGGCCTTTGACACCCCAGCCACACAACTCATGTACTATAACACTCTTAAGTTGCATATGATGAGACAGGTGAACCTGGATCAGGTGACTGACCTGCAAAGCCTGTACTGTGAAGCGGAGAAAGAAGAGCAAACATCCAACACACTGCATAAGGCACAGACTGGGAAACGTGAAAGACCCAAGGATTCCCATTCAGGAGGGCGCTCCTCTCAACCACCTCCTGAAGGCAATGGGAACAACGCCAACCACAAACCCACGGGTTCAAATGGACATATAAATGGAAACAATGGCCAGTCAAATGGTACTCATTTCTGTATCACTGCTACGCAGGGTAACCAAGATAAGGGAAAAGCCTGGGGAGAGCACTAAGCAAGCCAAGCTCTTCCTACACAACTCCTGACTTGCCCAATGATGAATACCAACCCAAGGACGTGGAACAATGCCCAATGGTCCAGGTGCCCTTGGAAGACCTGGTACTGTACACCATCACCAGATATCCCAATAAATTGATGTCCTATCCTTTCTGCTTTTGCAGCTACACAGGCTCAGCACTCCTGGATTTGGGCGCAGACCAAACCCTGGTCAACAGTAGCTTTGTGGATAAGTTCAAGCTGGCCACTAATCCTTTGCAGATTAAAAATGTGGTCCTGGCTGACAAACACCACATTGCTGTGACAAAGGAAACTTCCCCCTTCTCCGTCATGCTTGAGAATCTCCAATCCACCATTCAAGGTTCTGTCATTGACTTTCCCAAGTTTGACATTGTACTGATACTAGACTGGTTACGGAAGAACAATCATCAGGTAGACTGGGCAACCTCAGTGTTGACCATCAAGCGTGAAGGTGTCAACCACCAGATCTACCCTGACTCCATGGACCAACTGCTATGCAACCACATCTTTGTACGTATCACAGAGACCAAGGACAAGACAAAAAACCTGAAGGCAATTGACTGGGACTCCTACCAGTACAAGATCATACACTTCAAGGATCACCAGGATACCTCCACGCCTCAGGACCGCGAAATTGTGGCCCACCATCCAGAAATCTTCAAGGAAGTGCTATCCGGGCTGCCCCCTGAAAAGCATATTCAGCACTCTATCCAACTCAAGGGGGCTGTACCCAAGGCGCGCCCTATCTACAGGCTGACCCCAAATGAAGACAGCACCCTACACGCCTACCTCAATGAGGCATTAGAAGAAAGGACTTATCTGCCCCTCACAGTCTCCCTTTGGGGACACCGTATTCTTTGTTGCTAAGAAGAATGGTACCTTGCGTCTGGTCACAGACTACCGCGCCCTAAACAAAGTTACCATTAAGAATTGTTACCCACTGCCACTGATTGACAACCTCTTTGATGCCTTGGGAGGAGCCACAGTCTTCTCCAAGATTTATCTGACTGCAGGCTATAATCAGATTTGTATTAAAGAGGAAGACATCCCCAAAACAGCCTTCTGCACTAAATACGGCTCCTACAAATGTGTGGTGCTCAACTTTGGCATGACCAATGCCCCATCTACCTTTGTAGCCTTCATAAACAAAGTATTTGTGCCCCACATAGGCAAGCATGCCCTAGTGTACCTAGACAACATTATTGTCTACAGCCCCTTGGTGGAACAACACAACAAAGACTTTGAAGCAGTCTTTGCTACCTTGGCAGAACACAAACTGTTGGCCAAGCCCTCCAAGTGCCAGTTCTTCCATGAGCAGCTACCCTTCTTGGGACACATAGTCTGCAAAGGACAGCATCAAACCTGACAGTCAAAAGATACAGGCCATTTTCAAGATGCCACCACCCAAGGATAAGTCAGAACTCCACACTTTCTTGGGAATGGTGGCCTATGTAAGACGCTTCATACCTGACTGTGGCGTTTTGACTGCCCCCTTATCCACCATAACAGGCGCCAAGTCTAAGTTTGTGTGGACCCCCCAATGTGGCCTCTGTTTTAGATGCCTCAAGGAGAAACTCACAATAGCTCCCATCCTGCAATACCCCAAGCATGACAGGGAATACCAAATGGAAACCAACGCCTCAGATTCATCCATTGGGGGAGTCCTACAAATCAAAAATAATGATAGTGACTTCCTGCCCGTAGCTTATGAATCACAAAAATTGACAGATAGTGAGTGCCAATACCTTATCCACAATAAAGAACTGTTGGTCATTGTATACTGCCTATTCAAATGGCATTTTTACCTGGAACGCCAGGAAGAATTCACAGCATTAACAAATCACAAGTCACTCATCTATTTCAAGACTCAAGCAAATCTGTTGCGCCGCCAAGCCCAGTGGATGGAGCTATTGGAGAGATTTAACATGCTCATCCAGTTCAAACCTGGGGCCAAGCTTGCCATGGTAGATGCCCTGTCCTGCCTGTATGTCTGTGCTTTGAGAGGAGAGAATAGGACTTGACCCAGACTGGCCTCTCTTAGTACTACAAACAAAGGACAAAGGTTTCCCCCTGGTACAACCAACATAACAAAGGAAACAGTCATTGAAAATGAAAACCTCTTTGCTGACGTGTATGGGACCCTGCACAGAAAAATGACTGACAGCACAACCATTCCCTACATCCCCACACATCAGTGAGTTGACACCATCCTACGCTATCACAGAGACCTTGGACATAACAAGAGCCAAAACCTATATGAGTTCCTTAAACATAAGGCCTGGTGGCCAACCTTATATTGCAATGTTCAAGAAGCTCTAGACCAATGTGAGGTATGCAAAAAGTTTACCAAAAGCAAAACCCTGCCAAAGTCAGTACTTCCCAACCACACACAACTACCTTTCAAAGTATGGGCTCTTGACATTGTTGGCCCCATGCCAGGGAAGCACAATGACAAGAAATACATCATCACCGCCATTGACTTTGCAACAAGATGGCCAGTAGCCCAAGCAGTGAAGGCACACACTGGCAATGATGTCCAACAATTTATTGGCAAGGAGATAATCAGCAAGTTTGGAAAGCCAGAACTCCTGATAACCAATGGAGGCAAAGAATTGACCTCCAAAGACACCAATGTATACCTCACCAAAAATGGGGTCAAACACACTGTGATAACACCATACCATCCCACAGGCCAATGGTTGCTTAGAGCGTCTTAATGGTAGCCTCATGCAAGCCTTAGCCAAACTCACTGCCAGGAGACCTGAAGACTGGTATAAGCAGCTACCAACTGCACTACTTGTGTGTCAAACCCAAGTGAACAGATCCACTGGGAAAAGCACGTTTGAACTGGTATACAGCACACTAGACAAATATTATTCAAGCATTGACAGGACCTAAACTGGAAATCCCAAATGAAGTCCCTCCACGCTCAGACCCTCAAGTGATAGAGGCTAACAGCAAGCAAAAAGCAAAGGAGAATGAACGTCTGCAAAAGAAATTTGTCCCCATCTGCAATAGACATGAAGTTTGGGAAAAAGTATGGGTCATGAATGTTGACAAAAGCAAGTTACAACCTGAAAAAGTGGGGCCAGAAATCATTCTGAAGGTAAACAACAATAACACTTACCTTGTGCAAGGGCTTGGAAAACGTAAGCAAGACAAGACCCTACACCATGATTGCCTGCAGACCCTGCAAAGAAAGACAGAAGCAACAAGATACCGCCCTGCCTGCCACAGAACAGCAACTAGTTCAATACAGCGCCTAGGCTCTGGACAACCTTCCTGACAAACTGCCCCCAGAGGAGGCTGACCTTCATTCAGTGGGGTGTCAAAACCGCAGGCTTGACCCGCCAGCAAGGTTCCAACCAAGCGGGTTTGTGACCCGCAATCCAATTATCTGGTCACTCGAAGCCAGACTAGGAAGTCAACTCAAATTACAAAATTCAACAACATGAACAGATGATGATCCTTTATGGTGGATACCTCTTTTTGGCGCTTGACTCATTATCAGGATCAAGCCACCCCCTCCTTCCATCCAGCCGTGTGATCACCAATCATGTTCCTGTTATCCTTGATTCACATGAACTATATAATCATTATCTCACAATAAAGATTACTATCTATCTTCTAAATATTTTTTCCTGTGTAACTCTGCTAAAACAGCACAGTTACAACATAATTAGTATTTTTTTGTTGGGATAGAATATATTTTATATTTAACTACAGTGACAATTGATTTTAATCATTCCATGAGTTAAATTTAGCTGCTTTAATATTTATTAAGTCTATTTAATTCTATTATAAATTTAATATTTTTGAAGTGCTACAATAAAGTGAATTTAAAAACTACAAGTGCTAAGGACCAGCCAATTGAAATAGTGTTAATTTTTACTGCCTTTGTGCTTGGCTCAGACCAGACACACCTCAGTTGTTGCACCCAGTTTAACTTAATAAAATAAGCTTGTTGAAAATAGGAAATGTCTTTGTTTGCAAATCAGCACACCAACTTGTGGTCAATCTAGTACCAGAGAACCCAGTGGTTGGGTGCTAGATTGACCACAAGTTGGTGTGCCAATTTTCAAACAAAGGCATGTCCTATTTTTTAACATGCTTATTTTATTAAGTTAAACTGGGTGCAACAACTGAGGTGTGTCTGGTCTGAGCCAAGCACAAAGACAGTACAAATGTATGCACCATTCTAATTGCTGGTCCTTAGAACTTGTAGTTTTTAAATTCACTTTATTGTAGCAATTTGAAAATATTAAAGTTATAATAAAAAACAATAGATAAAATAAATATTAAAGAAGTCAAATTCAACTTGTGACATGATAAAAATAAATCATCACTGTAGTTAAATGTAAAATATATATTATAACAATAAAAAATACATCTAAGTTAAACCAACATATATTATAAAATAAAAATTATTGGGGGGCAAGTTTTATTGGGAAAATGTGATTGGGCAGTGTTGTGCCCAGCCCCAAAGGGCAGGCCTTTTAACTAATAAATTTTATATTTGAACGCCTGTTTGATATAGAATTTATTTGTTTTTTTAATTAAGAGTTTCTTACCTTAGTTTTTGCTCTCTGGTTTGCTTTTTGCTTTTGCACGTGCACACACAAGTTGTTTATGATAATTTCTTTATAAAACACTATTTTAAAATAGGCTATTTTTCTTTTCCTTGCTGCTTACGCAATCACTCCTTCCTCCATACTGCAGCTGCATGATCTGCAGGTTTTTGTTGTCAAGCCTGTTTCAAGACTATCCTTCCCCAACTACCATGTGTTTCCCCTGGGCTGTCAGTTTCTACCTGGTAATATCTCATTATTTTCCCTTGAATATCTTCTCAGGGTTTATGTTTCTTATCTATAAATAAAGGCCTTAGAAGAGTAGGCTTCTAAGATGCAATTCTAACTGGTGTTTCCCCAAATCACTATTTACAGGTTTTTTCTTCAATATGTTAAATTTATTTCTCAATCTTAAATCTTTTAAATTTGAAATGATATTTCTAGTCATTTATTTTTGAAATTTACTTTTAAGGTTATAGTAAATACATTTTTGACCAGATCTGAAATTCTTCTAAATCTGCTAGTGTTTTAATAGATAGGATAATTAGAATGGAGATAGCCCAACAACAAGCAATAGGCTTGTTGACACCATTCTTTTATATTAGGGATAAACTCTCTACTTTCATGTTAAGATACTCCCATAGGGATTATCCCAATGTAGACATCCCTTTAGTTACAAATGAAAATTTTTCAACACATTATTTTATATAGTTTGTTTAGGTTTAGTGAATTCAATGACACCTTTTGTGTCATACTATACGTTGTTAGCAGGTCTCATAAAGGTCCTTTTACAAATAGTACCTACTTTCCTTTACTTGTTAAATCTAAAACCTGAACACTTTAAATAGTATAATATGTAATTTTGCACCCTATTGGACAAGACCTTACAGACAGGTGAACTAGTTGGAAGGCTAGATTGCAGGGGGAGGACTTGATTGGCTGGGGGTGCTGGTCACCTGGGAGGATTAGATGTGACTAGGGCAGTTGAAGGACCTAGTGGCTCATGATTTTCATGAGCAGCTTGGAGGAATTGATGATACATGACATCATACTCATGCTTGGGGAGAGTGCTGATTAGCTTATACACCAGATATTTGCAATGGGGCAGCTGGTGGTCCTTTGGTGATTGGCTGCTGCTGTGAGCATTCAGAGCCATTTTTGTGAACATGTCAGTGACCTTCTGACAAGGGGAAAGCACAGTGTGGTCATGATCCACATTAACCACCTGGCTGAAGGTTGTGGGGTTGCACTCACAGATGGTGTCCCCAATGTTAAAGAACAGTGCATACTCCCAGGTGAAGATTGACATGGCTGGCAGAGAAAAGGAGACATTGTGGCTGTCTGCTTATATTTTCTTGGAGGCCACTTCAGTGCACTTCATTTGGTGGCTCAGGAATATTTGGTATTTGGAATTAGCCAAGCTCCAGGTGGCTATCAGGTTAGAAAGGAATTTCTTGTATCAGTACCTATTGGTGTAGCTGGTTGTGGTTTGATAGAAAAATTCCCTTTTGGGAAGCTGCTAGGAACGCACCAATCACAATCCCCTCAGGTTCCTTCTTTTTACCCTTGGGGGTGTTCTTTTCCTCTAAGATGCCATAGTCTTGGACTTGTAATGATAATTTATAATAGGCTATAAATATGAAATCATCCAAAATTGAGGACAGGTAGCGGGTTTTGGTGGCACTATTGATGGGGTTGTAAGGAAAATCAGAGCCATCATCCAACCATTGGCTAGCCAATTGGCCAGAATTAGAACACTGACTACAAGCCCATGCATTCACTGCAGTGCAGTGTGGCAGGCTATGAAGATGCTGTGGAGCCCAAGTAGGCAACAGACCTCAGTCAATTGGAGGTATGGGTCCTGCTGGAGGATGTCAAGAATTATAGGATAAGCATTCTTGATCTGGGATTTGACCTGCTTCTTTTGCTTCTTGACCAACTTTGAACCACCTCTCTTCAAGAGGGCCCAGAACTCCCGCTTAATCACCACCTTGGCGAATTGAAGATGGGTTGCAATTTTTGTAAAATTTATGCCACTCTGCTTTAGGCTCATAATCTCCTCTATGACCTCATTGGTTACAAGTTGACATTTTGGGGGCCTTTGGGAATAAGGGAGCCCAGATTATACAGGGCAAGTTTTGATTGGCCTGAATTCTTGAGTGATGGTTGAATAGGGTTGGAGGGGCACACAGTTTCCCAGTCTCTAAAATGTGGCACAGGCTCAGGTTGGGTCTGGTCTTGGAGGTCAACATACTGGCTGTTGTAAAAGCCACCTGTGGATGGGTCTGGTGACACATACAACTTGGCCTCCTCATGGCTTGCATTGAATTGGGTGTACACAAGAAACACAGTGGTTGTGCTCCCTTGATCAGCAGCCTGAGCTTGGATTAGCTCCTAGTAATGCCCCTCAACAAAATCAAAGTTATCTTCACTTTTAAAACTCATTGTAAACTAAAAGCAATAAAAATTCTATTAAAAACAGAAAAGCAAAGTATTTCTAGAAACCCAATTTTATTTAAATGTGTGCTCCTATTTGAGACATTCTATCAGACATAAATGTCAAAATTTGGATGTACATACATTGATAATAATTCTGAAGTTCCCTGAATTGATTTTGGTGGATTCACTCAAGAAATCCACTATTTCTAATTTGAGTCCCAAACATAATTCTTTTCAAAAAAATGAGTTATTTTGTGTTTGAGCTCATTGCTTTTATTACTAAAACTCATGCATTCTCTGTTTGTATCATATTTGTCACACACTCATAATCAAATTTGATGTAGAATGTTTCAGGAAGTGACTGGATTGTGTGCACTTTGATAATGAGTTCCATGAGTTTGCTGTCTCATTTCTGGGACTTGGCATTTGAATTTATTTTCATTGTGTGATTGACTATTTTTTGGCTATAGATAAATGTAAGCTTTATTGAGTAAATTGACCTTCAGCTGATTCCAGTTGAAATTTGTTGTTTGACTGAACCTGGGTGTTCCAAATAGGCTATTATACGTTTATCTCAACAGGTTTGAAAACTACTGTAGGTGTTTATAATAGAAAGTGCATAAATTGAAAGTACATTTAAACCAATTCCAGCAAGCTACTTTAAAAACCCATAAATATTTAACCAATTTAAGTTTAAAGCTTAAAATTAGTGTTTCAAAGTTTAAAGACCTGTTTTAGAACATAGTAAAGTTTCAGGCCTTTTGGATTAGTTTAAATTAACTTTTTAAAATATTTAGTAAATACTGCTGATTTTGGAAGTTTTAAAAAATTAAATTAATATGTTAATATGTTTCCTTGTGTTTTTTTGGGAGTGGCAAAATTGAAGTGCCAAAATCAAAACTCCCTAATTGTCTGATCAAAAGCCCCTTTTTTGCTCCTTTCAAAAGCATTATAGAGTTGACTACCTCAATTAAAATATTTATTAAAACTAACAAAATATAGTAAAAAGCACTCTGAATTTCAGATTCTGTTAAAAAAACGATATTTTTATTAATAATTTATATTCTTTTTACTAATCAAAATATGCTACCTTTGAGCCATCTAGATGCCCCTAAAGCAACTCCTATCAACCCAAAGAAAGTCCAACCTTCCAGAACCAAAAATACTGATCCCAAGACCAACAAAAAGATCACAAAAAAGCCCACCAAGGCCTTCAAGAAGACTCCCAAGCCCTCCTTTTCAGAAAAGGGGTCTTATGAAGAGAAAACAACCTCAGCCCTCAAGAGCCCAACTGGGCACAAGTTTGTCTATAGCCAGGAAGATGGAGAAGAGACATCCCCACATCTCAGAGGAAGACTATAAAGACCTGTAAAACTCTGGGGATGCTATACCCACTGAGGATGGCCTTGAGCACTGGGATATCCTAAAAGTCTATAATATATTTAACTATGAAGAGTAGTTCCAACTACCAGATGTTATGCCCATCTCCTTCTCAATAATGTCATTCAAAGGTAATGCTGGGGTTTATCATAATGGGTTTATGTTCAAGTGCAATGATGAACAGAAGCACCTGGTACTTCATCACTACAAGTGTAAGGGCCCTGCCTGCCTGAATACCACTTGATTCACCCAGTTCAAGAAGCTGAACAATCAGCATACTTGCCTGGAGCCAACTATGGTTTACTAGCGCCAGATAAAGTAGTACCTGTTCCAGAGGCAGCCTAACAACAGGGGTCTTACTTCCAAGGAAATAGTCACCAGGGCCCTTCAAATTTGACCAGCTTCCATAAGATAGCTGTTGGGTCTTTTGGATCCCTCCAAAAGTATGTGAAGATAACCAATGTAAGTCTGAAAATGTAGGCAGAAGTGTCACCTCCATCCTAGAGCTGGATATACTAAATGAGCTTATATTCACTTTAAGGACAAATAGTTTGTTCTCCATGATAATGGTCCTGATGAGAATAAGAGAACAATATGCTATGCCACCCAGGAAAACCTAAAGAGATTGATGGCAGATAATTTCTGATTGGCTGATGGTACCTTCTCATCATACACCAATCTCTTTTTTTAACTCTAGTACATTCATGGTAATTATGGGGATAAGATTCCCACAATAGTTTATTTTCTGATGGCAGTGAAAATGTTCATGATTATACTCATGTCTTAGAGATACTAAAGAGTAAATTGATTCTCCTTCTCTCCACTGATGCTCCTGCCTCTACCCCCAAGCAGAAGAAGTCAGAATCTCCTGCCAGACTGATGATGTGAAGACATTAGAGATTTATCACACCCATCTACTTGTCTAATTTGAGCCTACTCAATTTCACAAATGACATTTTACTCCTGATGATAAATTGAAGTCAAAAGCAGGAATTAAACCCTGGTCCCAGCACTCTTCAGCCCGCCTACTTTTTTGGGCTCAAATCAGAGAGATATTTGAAAGCATTGTGCAAAGCAAAGGAGATTTACTGAGTAAGGATAGGTCCACAACAAAGGGTGCACCACCAAAGGACTTAACTTAAAAAGAAGTAGCCACCTTCTTAAAGGAGGTTTTGGAGAAATCCAAAATCACACCCAATAAATATAAGCCAGTACTAGCCCTCATCTTCCAAACTGTGATGTATTTGGCTGTGATGTATGGTATCAATAATAGAAGCAGGAAAACAGATCATCACTGCATCTATCCAACAACTCTGGTCAATCAAGAGTTAATCATCCCTGAGAACCAATAAAAGTATCAATTTCCAAATGTTAAAATACTCACAGACCTAAAGCCTGAAATTTCTGGAGAAATAAGACAAGATATTATAAAGCCCCCAGCTATGCTGAATATGGAAAAATTGTTATTATGACAATAAAGTTAAACAAACCTTTGATTCACACAAGTTTTACCATATCTAGTTCTAGTATTTTACCTTCTACATTCCATTTCTGTAGGTTCATAGGACTCCACCAGCCCTTCTGCTATTCCCTGGCCCCTCAGCCCACATGATTCTATCCAGAAATAGTACTCTTTGGGCCTGTCCATTTCTGTCAGGGATCCAGCCTGTGGGGGGTTCTTGGGAACTTACGGGCGGACAGCCCGTGGGTCCTGCAGGTAGGGCCCACCACAAGATTGGTGCTAACTTTATAATATAAGATAACAATTTGCCCAGGAGAGCCCAGGGTCTGCTTGCGGGTATCATTGAATTAATCAGGCCAGTAAAAGTGATATAAATCACCCCAAATATCTGAGTGAAGGTGAATTCATTGGCTATAACAGATTCCTGTGGGCGGTTGGGCTGCAGGGTGAGAGGTGGAGTCATTGGGACCAAATACGCAGGCAGGTGGTTGTAATTATTGAGGAATAGCAGGGGAGGTATAGTGATTTTGTGGTCTTCCCTGTAGATAGTTTTGGTCTCTCTAGTTCTAGCCTCTGGGTCGTAGATTAGGATTTCCTCTATAGTGAAATCCAAATACATTGGGTTGGGTGGATATTCTGTGAAATGTACTGGGCCAAAGGGAGCTCCTGGTGGACAATATAGTTTGGTCAGTTTGTCCGTGGTTTCTTGGGGTTGATGGGTGTGAGGTAAGAACCACAGGAGTTGGACTGCAAATGAAATAGAACTAAAATCACTTATGGAATAACCTGGTTGAACCAAAGGTTCATTTCACTTTATTGCAAGAATGACAATGGGCAACTTCCTGGTAGCCCAGGGTATAAGTATACCCATCTGTCTTGGGTAAGCTTTTACAAAATCCTTTGGGTCTGGTGCTACTGTCTACCAGGTTTTTACAGCCCCTGGTGGCATTCATTTCAGGAGTCATTTCATTGGCTGGTTTAAACTGAGAAAACTTTACTTTTCCCTTTCAGGTCGTAGGATTAGTCATCTTTGGGTGGCCTGCATTCCACGGGAAGTTTCTTTGCTTCCCCTGCCCCGGTGGCCAAAGTTATTCTGGGATCTTTGGCTTGTCCTTTACTCTGATTGGTCAGTTTAACAGGAATCTTTGGTGTGGGAAGCCTTGATGCAAGCAATTTTAGTTCATCAAGCCTTAGGAGATTCCCCAAAGTCAAATCCTGGTCTGGTTTGAGCCCAAAAAACTGCAGGCAGCCCAGTCCTGCGGGCTGGCAGCCCTCAGGGTATTGGGGTTCAAATCCTATAGTTGAGGTTTTCCCATGAGCATAGTCAACAGGAGTTTGTCATTTGTGACAATTTCACATAGTACCCGCCTAATACAACAAACTTGGAATTTACCCTTGAAAATGTACTTATTGTTGACCCATTGGCAAAAACCAGAGAACCAGAAACTGTGAAGGATGTTGATACACTATAGAGCCCAGGCTTTTCTGTGATAAATATAACTATCAGAAAGCCTAATTAGTACTAATTATCCTCATTTTGATCCCACAACCTAACTGCCCATAATAATACATTTCATAATTGGACGCCACTTCCAAGAAGATTCTCAGAGTACTCTATATTACTACAGTAGTTTTAAAAGCTATGCTGACAACCAAAAATACCTCAGATTTAAACAAAATCCATCTCTCAGGTTAAAATATATACTCTGTTAACAGGGTTTATTGGTGTTAATGGGCAATATGAGTCAACACAGCAACAAAGGGCTCACACACAAAGCAAAACCATTCAAAATACAATCCAAAATACATTGATTCACAAACAAAATGGTGTGAGTTGACTTTTGGTGTACATATGTTTACTATGTGAATTGGTGACAAAATACACCCAAGCAAGGTGTGTTAAAACGCAAACCAAAAACAAAACATAATAGCA